>CM057454.1:1241748054-1242355970 GCA_016271365.2 Neoceratodus forsteri | reverse complement strand
AGCATGTCATCAAAGGTAATGCCGAGCTATTTGAAGTTAGATACTTGGTCTAGGATCTCACCCTTTTAGTTATGAATACACAGGGGCAGGTTATTTCTTTTTGCTTTGGGAGGTGGTGAAGAGCATACTCTTTGTTTTTTTGACATTTAATAGTAGCTTGTTTTCCGTAATCCAAGATTCAAGTTTATGGAAGCTGCTTTGGAGTTCAGTTGTGATGGATTGTTGGTCTTTGCTAGCGACTGAGATCACTGCATCATCAGCATAGAGAACTGTGCTTGCTGAGCAAGCCATTGGGGTGGAGTTGATGAAATGGCTAAAGAGTAGAGGACCAAGGATTGACCCCTGTGGAACCCCGAGGTGCACCTCCTTAGCTGCGGACAGGGAATCATCAATTTTGACTCATTGTGATCTGTTAGAGAGGTAGCTGCCAAACCATAGTACTGTATCTGGGGATAGACCTGTAGACAGAAGGCACCTTAGGAGGAGAGAGTGATTAACAGAGTCGAAAGCCTTCGTAAGGTCGATGAAGACTGATCCAACTGCCTGACCACTATCCAAGGCGTTATATAGTTGGGATGAATAATCAGCTATAGCGGTGAGTGTGGAGTGCTTTTTGTGGAAGCCGTGCTGTTGCGGGCAGAGTAGGTTATGGTTATCAAGATATTCAGTAAGCTGCTCCGAGACCATTCTTTTGAGTACTTTTGAAAGGGGGAGGGAGGAAGGATGGATATAGGTCTGTAGTTGGATGTTTGGGTTTTATTCCCCGCTTTAAAGACAGGCGTTACATTAGCTGACTTCCACGCATTTGGAAATACTCCTGATTTTATAGAGACATTAAACACCATGGTAAGAGGACCAGCAAGTTCATGAAGGAGTAGACCAACCAGCTTCATGTCAAGCAGATCCGCCCCCATCCTGGTCTTGCCAAGTGCCCTTTTAATATGCTTTATGGTTTCAGCTTTGGTGACACATCTAAAGTAAAAGGGTGGTACATATTTCCTTGGGGGATCTTGAGGGGCAGTTGTGCGTTGCTGAACATGCATATCTTTGAAGTAGTCACCTGGGAGTATGCTTGAAAGGTCAGTGAACACACTGTTGAGCTTATTGGCAATTTCGATGGGTTCCTGTAGGGGCCCCTTCGCAGCCAATAGTAGATCTAGGGGGGGTCTTTGGGGTGTTGCCCATTAAGGATTTAAGAAGGTACCAAAAGTCTCTTCCCGAACCCCAGGTTTTGGCTAGTAGATCCTTATAGTAGGAGGCTTTAGCCTGTCGGATGAGTCTGGTGCAAGCATTTCTAGCTGCCTTGTAGGTATTAAATGCAGCAAATGCACCAACTGCTTTTGCTATATGCCAAAGATTGTCTCTGTTCTTCATAAGTCCAATAAGGGAGTTGGAGAGCCAGGGATTTGAGGTTCCTTTAATTGTTTGTTTTTTTTTTGTATGGTGCCAAAATATCATAAGCACGGTTGAAAATCATTATGAAGTAGTTAAGTGCCTCATTACCATCTATATCCCCAGCCAGCGGGGATCAATCCAATTGTATCACATACAGCTTGAAATGTTCAAGTAGTCCAGGCCTCAGGCAGCGGTTCTTGCGCACTTTGGGTGAACTCTTGGGGAAATTGTTAGACCAGGTACACTTCACAGGGGAGTGGTCACTGAGGCTGTCAGGCAGGACAGTGACATCAGATATATGCTCAGGGTGTGTGGCCAGGAGCCAGACTATGAGAAGCTGCTCCCTGTTTTGTAGTTAAGCCGAGTGTCAGCAGTGACTATCTGTTTTAGGAAAAGGCTAGTAATTAGATTGCTGCCTTTTGTTTCTTTCTGTGAGTGCCAGTTTATGTTGAAGGCTGAGGGCCTCCCTGCCTTGGACAGCAAGCTGTGGGAGCCTATGTGAGAGGTAAGCTTAGGAGAAGCTGGGGTTATGGGGCTAGGAGGACCAGCAGGAAGGAGGGCCAGCCATGGAGATGGGGTGCATAAAAAAAAATGATTAAGGGAGAGTATGATCTAAGATCATCATCTAGATCATGATTTAATCCTCAAACAGGTAACTATAAAATCTACAACCATGATTACTAACTGTTTTTGTAAGCTTAAATTAGCATTATAGTTTCTGATGATCAATGATGAATGCATTAGTTCTGTACTATAAATGTTAAGTCACATGAGTAATTCTGTACAATACTTACTCCAAAACAAGTGCCCCAGGACAAACCAGCCACACCAAAATTTTTATTTCTATGTTCATGAATTTTAGTTTCTTTACAAGCAGGCCCTCATAGCCTGGCCCAAAATATCACCCTATGGAGGCCTCTTCAGGGGTTGAGGGCCTTGTCAGTATTTTGTTCTAATGAATTTTTCTCTCTTTATACAAGTGAACAGTACATAGTGCTCAGTCTCTTCAGAACCAAAGAAATTGCATAGCTCAAAATTACAACACTCTCATTAGTTCACTGCAGATAAGTATCAGATTGCTTCTCTAACTGCTGTGTACAGGAGGAGATGCTGCCAGTATGTAGTACACTCTGCAGAGCGAGACCACAAGAAAACAAACTGAAAAATTACAGCTTGTCTTAGCAGAAGTTATAAAAGAAATGTGAGTATTATATACAATGAACGGGGGGGGGGCAGATTTTGAAGAAAATAAAAGTCATGGACTTGGAAATAAGACTTTATTCAGTGTGACTGGTTTGTCCTGGGACACTAGTTTATCAGCATCTAAGTTGCCTACCAGCTCACAGAACAACGCAGACACTTAGTACAAGTACAAAGTTTATTAGATGATTGACTACAAGTCTTTACAACTGAAGAAAAAGAAAAATTAAAATGGATTAAAATACTAAAAAAAATACAGTTATTGTACATTCATTAGTTTCCAGCACAGCAGAACAGAGTGAATCACACTGATGATGCCTGGCAGGGGTCAGGAGAAATGTTAGTTTCAGAGTAGCTCAGCCAACACTTTTTTATGTTCACTATGTGTGAGTGTACGAAGCACTTTAGTTAAATAAAGGATACTGAACAATATTTTTACAGTCCTGATGCTTTCTGCATCTGTGGGTGCTCCTCATCCTTGAGACATGATCTCAGTCTTCCCATTCTCAGGAGTATTGACAGAACTGAAACTATGGGTAAGTTCTCCAGCAGGACGCAGGGACATGCTCCGAAGGTTACAGATGGCAAGTTTAGGGGTAACATTAGGAAGCATATTTTGTCCCAGAAGGTGATGGGCTTCTAAAATGACCTGCCAATACAGACTGTGTACATAAAGACAGTAGAGTGGTCTCCAGTGTTGCCCATTCCTTAGCTTTTGCCAGCACTGAAACTATCTGTGTGAGAACCCTGCACTGTCCCTGTCCACGCTGTACCCACCTATGTGAATAAACAGAGGGCTTCAGCTTCTAATGCGGTCAGTCTGACTCCTTTCATCAGCTCTATATCACAGTGCAGAAACCCTGGACTATCTGTTTTACGCTGCATCTGCCCCTGTGACTTTATAGAGGGCTTCAGTCTCCAGTGGTGCCAGTCCCTGACTGTTCACCAGTCACACACTGTACCTGTCGCTATTGATAAACAAAAGGTCCTCGGTTCTGGTACTCCCTCACCATTCACCAGGACTAAATGCAGACAGTGTGGAAACCAAGCACTGTCCCTTCCCCCAAGATTCAGAAACTTCATCTGTGAAGCAATTAACCACACCTACTGGAAAACAGATTGGCTTGATACTTGTACATTTGTCACTGTGTGTGACCATTCAGTTTCATGTGGGTCACTGACATTTGTAGTTTGCACTTCTGTGGAGTTTCTGTTACTGTTCCCTTTTGAGACCACATGCTTACTTCATTTTGCAGTTTGAATACAGACTTTGGGACTCTGACTGCACTCTTTTTGGTCATATGCTGCTTGAGATTTAATATGAGCTTGGCATTTTTGCTTCTTATTTTGCCTTGAGCGGTTGACTTTTTTTTTTTTCCCCCCCAGATTTTCCTGATTTGTGACACTTGGTTGTGTTTCATCAATTTTCTTTAGATGATCACTTGCTGTAGCATGATTTCCAGTTCATCTGTATGTAATTACATTACTGCTACACTATGATGTAGACACAGACAGTAAAGGTGTTTTTTTGGGGGGAGGGCATATTTCTATTACCACTCCTTGTATGTGTCACATCAGGAACACATATTCTTTTATCCACTGCTGACTCAAATCACAGTTTGTTCAAAGATTTCCCTCCCTTGATATTTATATTCCTTTACTGATACTTGCCTCAATTTACACTTTTCATTTTTACTGTGTAATTCTGCAGCCAATGGATGTGGAGTTTGGAATAATGTCAGGTTCATCATTTGGTACTGAATCCATCACCAATCCATTTTTTTATGACATTCTGGTCTCTGTGTCCTGTATTTTTATATTACTGAGAGCTGGCCATGTACCTTAGTATCTGTTTCTGAATCACTGCTGCTTTCACTGGATATTGGCTCACCAGTGTAAGTAAACATATTGTCTAATGCCTCCTTAGATGTCGTTAGTGGCTTTCTTGATGATAGTGTGTTTTCCCACAGAATTATTCAAAAGCTCTCTGAGGTGATATGTTCTGAGGCACAACAGATTGTTTAGTAGTACTGTACAAGAAAAGGACAAATAAAACTGTATTCTGGGGTTACTTGGAATTTTATTGAAATGCATGTATGAATATTGATTCTGATATAAAACCACTGTCATTCTTTTAATTCTTATGAACACCGAACTAAAAAAGAATAGTCATCTACCTTGCACCTCTGTCAAGGCAGCAGAATTACAATAGACACGGGAGGGGGCGGGGGAGAGAGAGAGAGAGTGGGGTGGAGGGGGTGGGTTTCCCAAACCACACCCAGCAGCTCACTCTCTGCATAGTTGTAAAGGACTTACAGCTCACATGGATAAGCTGCAGGCTTTATTTTATCTAAACTAAAGTTCAGCAAAGAAAAAGAAAAAAAACACGATATTTTCCATGGTCTACTGCACATCAAGGATCTATCAATGTGAATTACATCTGGGGCTGCAAACTAGACTGAAAGGTATTTACAGTATTTGTTTTATGTGATTCTGAAGTCTGAAAAATTGTAAAATACAACAGAGAGAGATAGCATTCAGCTGTATCCTTACTTTGGCAAGAATGTGTTTTATAATAACGGAAATGACTAAATATTTGAAAGGGCAATGTGTTTGGAATAGTAATAGAAAACTATATAAATATATAAAAACAGTAAGAGTTGTCCAGTTACTTGGAGTTCTGTAAAAATGCGGGCAGTCTGGGGCAGTCTTGAATCACTGCTCTTTACAACGGTTCTTGTGGATATCTTTTAGAATTAATATCCCCTTTTATAAGGGGTTATTACTGTTACCAAAGTATTAAATGTAAGCCTGTTTGTCATAACCCCCCCCAGTCTGTGGAAATAAATGTAGCTTCACTTTGCATTTGGGTTCCAATTTCATTATCTTGATTGCTTGCAGAGGCAGTTAATTCTACTTTTACTTCAAAACTGGCAGATGCCAAAAGTTTATAATATTTATGTGGCAATTTGAACCTCAGCTACAGCTTCTATTGCCTTTTGGGTTTTATCTATGCTTCTGTTGTTTCACTTGACTGATTAGATGCATACTATTTTAAAGGGAAACGTCCATCTCCTAATGGGTCCCACCTCCATGTGAAGAAGGGCTCGATTAACAGTTTAATAAATACACAGTTTTGTTTTACTTACTGTGCCAGTTTTATTTTTGTATTTGATCTGGTTGATCTTGCACCCTCCCCACCAGCATTTTAGAATGCAGAGCCCTCCCTGGCACGCCCACAAGCACCCTCAGCTGTCCCCATGATGACATGTCCTGCAGGGAGTAGCCGGGGCTTGTCCCTAGGTTAACAGTATTATGGAACATGCAAACAGCTCTGGTTTGGAGCCTAAGAGTCTCCGTGGTATGTAGAGACCATGTACCAGCTGACAGGTGCCCTGCCAGTCGGTACTTGGTCTCGGTATAGCAGTTCCGGTTTGGAGTCTACATGTGTCTGTGCTATACCAAGACCAAGTACTGACACTGGCAGGGCACCTGTCAGCCAGTACATGGTCTCTGTATACCAAAGAGACTCTTAGGCTCCAAACTGGAGCTGTTTGTACATTCCATAATACTGTTAGCCTATGGACAAGCCCTGGCTGCTCCCTGCAGGACATGTCATCATGGGGACAATCACGAGTGGTTGTGGGCACACTAGGGAGGGCTCTGCATTCTGAAATGCTGGTGGGGAGGGTGCAGGATCAACCAGATAAAATATAAAAATAAAAATGGAACAGTAAGTAAAACAAAACTGCATATTTATTAAACTGTTAATTGGACCCTGCTTCACATGGAGGTGGGGCCCATTAGGAGGTGGACATTCCCCTTTAAGATGCAGAATGGTGGCCAGCCCAGTGGAGCTGAGGGTTGAGGCACTGGACGCCACACCTTGCGCCACGCTGGCAACCCAAGTTCGGGAGCGAGCTCGGGTGTTGGGGGTCGGCAGAGGAGGGATCAGATCGAGCTCCCGGCTGGCTGCTCTCCTGTCCTGGGGGGAAGACTTGGGGTTGTCCGGAGCTCTGGTGACATCAGATGGAGATCAGGGTGTAGCAGAAGCATGGGCAAGCACGTTACAGTGTGCCTGACACTGGCAGGGTTGCCATGCGCCAAGTGTCGGGAGGGGCACATGCATGGGAAGGTGGGGAAGAAAACAGAAAAACTCGGCAAGTGGGGATAGGCGACGGCACATCTCCTCCATGCCCAGTGCTGGATCTGACTGGGGCCGGCCCTCATCGCTCCTCAGCCAGCCCCCTCCTGTGCCAGAGTCTGTCTTTCAAGGAGCCCAAGTAAGTGGTCGGGCTACCCTCCCTGGGTGGGTTAAACCAGGGGTGCTGGCAACGGGACGGGTGGAGAGAGTAGGGGCATAGACTTGCAGCGGATCTCAGGCGGGCAGGCAGAGGGAGAGGATGCCTGAGAGAGGTCCCCCTTGCTGTGATGAGAGTAAACAGAGTTGGGAAAAAAAAAGATGCAGAATGAGTTACTGGTGTAGGTCCTTTGCATGGCAATGTATGAAAATGAGGCTACTTAATGTTTTATTTCCATTAAATAATAATTCTTTATTATATTCAAACATTGTTTTTCTACTTGTGCTGCACTGTCAGGCTGGTTCAATACATGTGGTGATTTGTACCTGATAAGCAGAGCTTATCATGGCTTTCACAAACTTGTGTAGCTTTACTTTTGGAAAACTGCTAACAGCCAACTTGCAGGTATAGACTAGTACCTTGTTAGTAAAACCTGTTCATTCTGGATACATATTAAAAACACACAGTTTAGTTTACCATGCTGTGTATTACCAACTGTAGACTGAGTGCAGTAGGTCTGTTGTGCAGTGCCATATGAGAACTTAAAGGAGAAGTCCACCCAGAATGTGCAAAAACATATGTTATGTAGAGTGTTTTGATATGTATGAAGTCCTAGTGTGTCCTTCCCTCTGTCTGCTATTAGGAGTTTTTCCTAAATTAGCCTGCTAGCTGTATAGTAGTTTTACGACCCCTGGGGATCTCCATCACAAATAGGTTTATTGGCTTTCTTTCTCCTACGATGCACCCTGGTTCATGTGACAGTGATGTAGCTATGCCCCTAGATTTAGCAGGGTCTGTCACAGCTCAGCCACAAAGATAATACTTCTTTCAGAGAAGAAGTCACATTGCTACATTTTGGGTGAGTGTAATCATTATTATTTTTTGATATTAGTACCTTGTCCTGCTATGTTACAACCTATAAGATGATGTTCAATTTTTGCTACTTAGTACTGGTGCAAAAACTGAACGTGACTGAGAGGAATAGAGTAAACAGTGACATGATTCACACACACACACACACACACACACACACACACACACACACACACACACACAGCAGAGCATAGCAGGACAAGCTACTGATATCAAAAAATAATAATGATTATACTCACCCAAAATCTACCAGTTTGTCTTCTCTGGAAGAAGTATTTTCTCTGTGGCTGAGCTGTGACAGACCCTGTAACAAGACACTGGCTTGATGCAGGGGCAATTAGACATCACACCAAAGGGCACTCTGGGAAGACTAGAGGCCATAAAAGAAATCAGAATGGCAACCTCCAAGGGCAATAAAACAGTTAGGGAAAGTTAGAAAAAAACATCTCTCACAGCCAGAGGAAAAGAAAATGCTGGGAACTGGTTAGAACACAGAAAAAAAGACTACTACATATCTTTTTCTGATTTTAACATGGAGTTTTCCTTTAAGCTGGCAGTACTAATGAGAAAGGGGGCTTACAATGATGATTTGTTTATTGCAAAAAAACCTCCATTTGTTTCTAAAAATGTACCATTTGCACACATAACCAATGCAAATCCAATAGAAGGCAGTATAGCACACTGGTTTAAGACTCTGAGCTACAAATCTGGAGACCTGGATTTGAATCCCAAAGCCCCCACTTGTATACTGTGTGACTCTAAGCAAATCACTTAACTTCCTTGTGCTTCCAGGTCGCACCTGTAAACAAGTTTCAGCTTAGTGTGTCTCTTCTGGTAAAACAAAAACAAGCATTTGTCAATGCCAAAGTTCATCATTTGGAATTGATGTTGGTATGCACAGATTGGCAGAACTACAGTTCCCAGCAGATAGAACAAGTTATGCCACCAAGTTCACATTCCCGTTGCAATACAGAGAAGTGCATTCCTGTTTCCTCAATTCGTGATCTGGCTTTGAAGACTGAAGATGTGTCTGCGGTTCAGAGAAGATGAGGGCACTGGAGCCCCACCATGGGTTGTGTTGTTGTGGGGGGGGGGGTTATGATTAGAAAACTTAACTCCCAGATGTTTTTGGTATTTGCACTGCAAATTTTCAATATGACCTTTTGTGACCCCCACCTCATGAAAGCATTTACAACCTCTGCTCATGAGATGGCAGTGTTGAACATCTGGAGTGAAAATATTTAAAATGCTAGAAGGTACGAGCGTATGTGGAAACTGCACAAAGCACACTCGTAACAGTCATTAAGTGGAATAATTTCACCAAAATTTCAACATAGGCATTTTGTGACCTCTGCTCATGAACACTGTCACTATGATTTTCCTGAACGTTGATTTCCCACAGAGATTGTGCCATTGTCTGCCAGATGTGCGAAAACACATTTCCGTCAGGATGTGAACAATGACAGCTGTACTGTTCATAAGGGGGTATCCAAAACTGACAATGTTGAAACTCCTGAGTGAAAATATTACAAATCCTCCGAAGTTATAAGTGTGCGTAGAGCACTGTAGCGTGCGGCTAAATAAAATAGTCATTCACGGACGTTTGTCATCAAATTTTCAACACAGGTATTTTGAGACCTCTGCTCATGAACAGTGTCACTGTGATTTTGTAATCTGTCCCAAACACTGATTTCCCACAGCGACCATGCTATTCTACACCGGAAGTGCGAAAACACATTTTGGCCAGGATGTGAAAAATGACAGCTCTACTGTCCATGAGGAGGTGTACAAAAATAACAATGTTGAAAATCTAGAGTGAAAATATTATATATTCGCAACGTTACAAGCGTGTGTTGAAACTGTGCAATGCATATTCGTAACACAGTCATTTTTGGGAATTTTTTCACCAAATTTTCAACATAGGCCTTTTGGGAGCCCACCTCATGAACAATGACACTGTCATTTCATTAAATTGGTCCTGAAAGGCGATTCCACACAGTGACTGTGAAATCACCTTTTGGGACTGAATAACCAGATGTCAGTGACTGAATAACCAGATGTCAGTGACTGAATTCATGAGGTTGGGTCCCAAGAACCCCATGTTAAAAATTTGGTACCAAAATTCACATAAATGGCCAAGATATGCACCAAAGTTGACCCCCTTCCCCCATTTATGCCATTATACAGCTTACTGGAATTTCTTCGGATTGTGGTCAGATTTGTCGAGTGCAGACATGTTCTTGGTCCACAGAAGATCAGCGCGCCAGGCTCCGGAGGTATGTATGGGTTGAGGGGGGAGGTGGGGTGCACAGTGGGTGGTCGTGGGTTGGGGGGAGGTGCCACCGGACTCAATGAGGGACTATTTTGTAGTTTATAGGTTTTAAAAAATGTTAGAACTTAGCAGAAAAGTTTCTTTCTTTTTTACAGGGTCTTTTGGCACACTGGAGTGGGCTCCCAGCATGCAATCTGAGTGTTTGGGGGGGGCTGTAGCCAATGGGGATTGGGCACCCCCATCAGCACATAGAAGTTGGGGAGGGGCAAGAGCAGAGGGGATTGGGCACCCCATGGCACACAAGAAATTGGGGCATTATGCCAATGGAGTGGGCTCCCATCAGTAAAATGAACTGGGAGGGGCATGCCGACAGGGGATTGGGCATCCCGTCAGCACATATAAGTGCTGGGGGCAGAGCCAAGGGGGGATTGGGCACCCCTTCAGAAAACAACAAATTTTGGAGGGGAGACATTATGCCGACAGGGAGTGGGCTCCCCCATTGGCAAAATGTACTGAGAGGAGGCATGCTGACAGGGGGAATTGGGCACCCCTGTCAGTTTATTTTTTCCTTTTTTAACTGCAAGGGGGCATGCGAAAGTCCTGGGCTCAGTGCATTCACACCTCTGTAAGCTACAGCAGTGTGAACGTAACCAGGAATGCAGTACATGCAGGAATGCAACTTCAAAGGACTGAGCTGTGCCACTATTGGAGCAGCTCCGTCCTTTGAAAAGTTGTTCAACTCAGCCCGAACAGCTGAAAGTGAGTCATCACTAGCCTGCTGACTGATTTGCCTGCCGCTGACCAGTCCCTAGAAATGGAGCTGTCCACTGGGCACACCCCTGTAGAGCACCTTATAGCTATGAGTTCATCTGCGCCTGTGTGCCACGACAAACTCAAAAATAGCATTGAAAGCCTGTCTCTCTTATAATTGCCAGACTCTGTTGTCATATAGCAATGCACTCGGGACATGCAGAACTTGGTCCTCAGGACCTAATAAGTAAAATATTGAATTAAACTGTGCTCCACACTCACATCTCTCACATGCTATTTCTGAAACTATGGAGCATTTTAGATACAGTCAGCAATAGAACAGGGAGCTTCAAAATACAGAGTTGGTGCTTCAGTGCTCCATGCATTTGAATCTTTGGTGGTGTTACAGCTCATTTCTGTTATATTGCAGACTCCATCTACTTGTAAAAACTCAATTTGCATAAATTTCAATAAAAGCTCATTTGCACTGCATGGAATTCTCGAGCTATGTAAATTAGCTGTGACACAGCAAAGCAGATTTAAATGGCATGAATCTATTCAGCAGCAGTCTGGTATTGTGACGCCTTTCATGTACTTTTGTTCTGTTGCAATTTACTACTGTTTACTGAAATGCCTCTGAGTAAGTGTAAATGCTGTTTACCAAGTTGGTTTCAAAAGAAAACATGAGTTGCTTGTACTCACTGAAGCACTACAAAGTGTGGGGAGAGAGCTGATTGTTTAAAGCATTTGTTTCTTAACCCCTAGGCTGCTGAAAAAAACAGACAATCTATTTGATTGAGCTCTGGACAGATGGTCAGTCTGTAGCCCTGCAAGGGTTAAACTGAAGGGCTGCAAAGGTGTGGAAGGATCATTTGAAAACTCCAAAGGAAGTGTTCCATGGTCTGAATCCAGTAGCTCATTTTTAGAGCTAATGCAAGAGGGCTGCAGGCTCTGCCTACCTGCAGCCCTAAAAAGGGGACAAACTAACCTTGATAACTACCACCGCATTGCCACCCTCTCTAAAATCCTGGAGAAAATCGTAGCCATCCAGATCTCAGATCACCTCCATTTATTCAATCTCATCACCCCCTAATCAACATGGTTTTCGATATGGGCACAGTACATCTGCTGCACTCATACAGTTTACTACCGACATCAGACTTGCAGTGTACAATGGCTCTCTTACTGAAGCTACTTTTGTTGATCTCATGAAAGCCTTCAATTTAGCTGACCATGCTCTACTCCTATCTAAGTTGTCTTCCCTTGGCTTCTCCTCCTCTGCTACTGCCTGGTTCCAAAATTATCTTTTGGAACATCAGCAATTTGTCCAGATCAGAGGTGCTAAGTCCTCCCTTGCACCCACTTGGGTCAGTGTGCCCTAAGATTCGATTCTTGACCCTCTCCTGTTCATAATCTTCATTGATGACCTCTCACAGCCTACTGGACCCTGCTTGGCCCTGTAACATGCTGACAATCTGGTTCTTTACTCCTCCTCCTCTTTTAACCTCCCCGACATCAACTAGATCCTCAGTCATGATTTTAGTTCCATTCAGAGCTGGCTACTGCTGAACAAGCTTGTCCTCGATAGAACCACAACTGTGACTATGCTTTTTCACTCTGGGTCAAAAATTCAGTCCTGCACGCAAACTCTATGTAATCGAGCTCTAGATGGCATTCCGCTCAATATTGTTAACTCCTTTAAACACTTAGGAGCTACACTTGACCCTGCCCTGGACTTTGACATGCACCTACTGTACCCTTGATTATCAAATCCATTAACATACAACTGGGACTGGCTTATAAGGTCAGACATAGCCTAACATCTGTGGTGATGTTAGCTATTGCACAGGGGATCCCAAGTCCCAAACTGGCATATGGGCTTATAGCTTTCCCAGCTACTACAGGTGGGCTCCTCTGAAAGTGGGATGTTTGCTACAACAACATTTGCCAATTTGCTCTGGCACTACATAAGCTTACTCACCAATGCTCACTATATTCCAGCCTTGGTTGGCTTACTCCCTCAGCTTACCATCAGTTTACCTCCTCCTGTTTTACAAAGAGTATAATCTCCTCTCAGACACCTGCCAGATTGGCTACACTGCTCAAACCTGTTACCTCTGACTACAACCTGAGATCAGCCGATAAATACCTACTTGACCAGCCAAGATGTAAAACTAAAATTGGTGAAAATGCATTCTTGGTCTGGGCCCCAAAATTATGGAACTCCCTTTCTCTGATCCTTGGAAACTCCCCCTCCTCATGCAATTTCAAGCAGGACCTTCAAAATATACTTTTAAGCTCTGAACCCTGCTCCTGCAGGGTGGCTACTCTCTTCTTTGTTGGCTCTCTCGTAGCGCGACCAGCACCTATTTCTTCTACTCTCATAACTGCCTGGGAAACATGTTATCCCCCTCCTCCAGCACTTACCTACTAGTTGTTCCTAAGAATTCCAGTTATTTGCACTTTTATCCCATACTTTGTTTACATATTGTTCTTGCAACTGTACTGTCATTACTGTATAGGTCATACAGCTGAAATGTGACTGATCTCTAGCCTATTTCTGTACTGATTCTTGCTCACTTGATTTTTCCCTGTATGCACTGTTGTCTAATGCCTCTGTTGTAACCTCCTGGGTCACACCTGAAAATAGGCAGCCCTACTGTCTAGTGTGCCTATCTAGTCAACAAAAACTAAATAAATAAATATCTTACAGGAAATATATATTGAGCTCTCACAGTCTCTCCTCATAAGATTTATCTCCCAACTCCAGGATCATTTTTGTAGCCTGGTGCTGTACCTGCTCCAACAGCTAGATTTCCTTTTTATGTTGGCTCGCGCATGCGCAGCCAACATATTGCAGCAGTAGCAGATTTGGAGGCACGGTCACTGGTCACTGTTGGGAGAATGCAGGGCATGCATCACTAGGTGCATCCCTCATTCCCCAATCAGCCTGCATGCCGGTGCCACACCATGCATACTTAATGTGGCGATCACATCAAATGAAAGATCCACTGTGTCCCAACGTGCTTTCCCTGGTGGTGAAAAAAGATTAACATGGTGGCACACTGCCTACCATACTGCCGGCTTTGGGGGTGCCCAATCCCACTGTCGGCATGCCCTGCCCCAATGTATGTGCCAACGGGGGAGCCCCCCCATTTGTTATGTGCCAAGGGGGTGCCCAATCCCCCTCGGCTCTTGTCCCCCTGCTTTCGTTGTCTGCCGATGGGGGTGCCCAATCCCCTGTCGGCTGCAGCATCCCCCCCCAAAAAACACTTAGGTGGCACGGTGGGAGCCCACCCCAGCATGTCAAATCGCCCTGAAAAATAAAAACCATCCTGTGAGTTTTTTTTTTTTTAAACCCTGAAAAAAGAAAATGGTCCTCGCTGCCTCCCTGCCCCCCTCCTGCAACCCGCGCCCACCCACTGCTTACCCTGTCTCCCCACATCCCCCTCACCCCATACGTACCTCCGGAATCTGGCACAATGATCTTCAGAGGACCAGGAACAAGTCTGCACTCTTCAAAGCTGACAGCTAACTGAGGAAATGCCGGTAAGCTGTATAATGGAATAAATAGGGTTTTTCCAACTTTGATGCATATCTCAGGCATTTTTTGGAATTTTGGCACCAAATTTCAACATGGGTTTTTTGGGACACCTCCTCATGAATTCTGGCACTGTCGTGGCGTTACTCAGCCCCAAAAGGTGATTTTCGGTCACTGCGCGGAATCACCTTTCAGGACTGATTAACAAAACGACAGTGCCAGTGTTCATGAGGTGGCTTTCAAAAGCCAATGTTGCAAATTTGGTGGAAAAAATCTCAAAATGACTGTTTTACGAGCATGCATTGTGCAGTTTCACGACGCCAGAATCTCGTGAATTTGTAATATTTTCACTCCAGATTTTCAAACTTGGCATTTTCCACACTCCTTATGAACAGTACAGCTGTCATTTTACATATCTAGCGAAATGTGTTTTCACCGCGTCTGGCGCCAGAATAGCACGGTTGCTAAGTGAAAGCAGTTTTTGGGACAGTTTCAGGAAATGTTGGTGACACTGTTCATGAGCAGAAGTCCTAAAATGCCTATGTTGAAAATTTGGTGACAAAATTCAATAAAATGACTGTGTTACAAGTGTGCATTGCACAGTTTCCATGCACCTTTGTAACTTTGCAAATCTGCACTATTTTCATGCCAGATTTTCAACACTGGCATTTTTTTTACACCTCCTTATGAACAGTACAGCCGTCATTTTTTACATCCTGCCCTAAATGTGTTTACACCTATGGCACACAATGACATGGTCACTGTGCGAAATCAACGTTTCGGACACATTAACAGAATCACACTGCCACTGTTCTTGAGGGGAGGTGCCAAAATGTCTATGTTAAAGATGTGATTAAAAAAATCCCAAAAATAATTGGGTTACTGACGTGTGTTGCACAGTTTCTATGCATGCTCATACCTTCACCAATTCTTCATATTTTCACTCCAGTTCAATGTTGCCATTTTTTTTTACATCTCCTCATGAACAATACAGTTGTCATTTTCCACATCCTGCCCAAAATGTGTTTTCGTCCCTGTGTCGCCAAATGGCATAGCCGCTGTGCAAAACCACCTTTCAGCTAACAAACTGAAAGTGCCGCTTTTCATGAGGTGGGCTCACAAAAAGCTCATGTTGAAAATTTGGAGTGAAAATACCAACACACGCCTACAGTGTTAGGGTTTCCAACTGTAGCACCCCACCCTGTAGAGACTGACAGGCGTGTGACTTGGGATCATCGGCTGTAATGCTCACGCCATTCCACCCCCACCCTGCAGCCAGTGACAGGCAGGGTGGTGTGCCTTGCACTGTTCAGCCACAAAGTTCACCTCATTCTCCTATACTGCACCCACCTCAGCATATTTCCTTATGGAATGGGGTAAGTATAATGCCCAAAGACCCCAAAGCACACCATGACACTTGTCAGTGTCTACAGGGTAGGGTGAGGTACAATGCCATGAGCGTTATAGCTGATGACCCAAAGGCACACCCCAATGCCTGTCAGTCTCTACAGGGTGGGGGTGGGTTTGGCATCACTTCAATACTTCACTGCCATTCCTATTATGCATCTCTAACTCTGGCACTACCAATGCCAATGCCAGCGAGACAACATTTGACACTGACAAATGCTTGTTCAAGTAGTGGTGCCAGTACTGCACTCAGTACTCCCAAGTGTGGCCTCAACAAGGACCTGTACAGGGCAGGATGACTTTCACTCTCCTAAAAGTAATTCCCCTTGTGAAGCACCCCAGCATTCTGTTGGCCTTTGCCTCTGCCTTCATGCACTGGGCTGAGTGGTTAATTTCCCCTGTCTCTAGCACACCCAGATACTTCTCCTCCTCCTTTGACTTGGATGACTGCACTCCCCCCAACCAGTAACTATTTCCATGGTTCCTTGCTTCCAAGTGCGTGACTTTGCACTTCTTGGTATTGAACCAAAATTGCTATGTGTTAGATAGAGGAAGTCCTAAAGGAATGTCATAAGTGACACTGCAGAGGGGCTGGAGGGGAAGGTGTGCCTCTCTGCAGATGACACAAAGATCTGCAATACGGTAGACACACCAGGATGAGTGGAAAGAATGAGAAGGGACCTGGGCAAGCTGGAGGGTTGGTCAAATGTATGCTAGTTAAGATTCAACACAAAGAAGTGCATAATTATGCACTTAGGTCACTGGAACCTGAAAGAGGAGTACTCAATGGGGGAAGGGGTACTATTGGCCACCAAAAAGGAGAGACCTCTAGGAATAATTATATCTGAGGACCTAAAGGTGGTCTGACAGTGTGAGAAGGTGATTAGAAGTGCCAGCAGGATGTTGGGGTGCATAAGGAGAGACACCACAAGCGGAAAAAAGGAGGTGGTGATGCCACTATACAGCTCATTATTGAGACCTCATCTGGGAGTACAGTGTCCAGTTTTGGAGGCCACATTTCAGAAAGGACATAGAGAGAGTGGAGGCAATCCACAGAAGGGCTACAAAAATGGTACAGGGGCTGCACCAGCAGTCATATGAGGAAAGGCTAAAATACCTCAATATGCATTCTCTAGAGATGGCAAGAGAGGGGGGAACATGATAAAAAAGTAAAAATACCTTAAGAGGATCAAAAAGGTACAGAAGGGTAGCATCTTTCAGAAAAGATGATGGATAAGAACTAGGTGATTTGGGATAAATTGGAAGAAGAAAGAATCAGGGGTAATGTGAGGAAGTATTTCTTTACAGAGATGGTGGTGGATGCTTGGTACAGCCTGCCCGCAGGGATGGAAGGGGAAAAAAGGGTGGAAGGAATTCAAAAATGCGTGGGGCACACACAAAGGAACCCTAGCAAAAGGGAAGAGTAGGAAAGCCACAGATCAACTACAATCTGCAGCATAAGTTAAAGGTAGAAATAAAATGGGCAGACTAGATGGGCATGGCGGTCCTTATCTGCCCAACAAATTCTATGTATCTATGAAGTGCCAATAGTAATCATGGAAAGCACAGTTTATCGACCAAAACAATGGTAATTTCTATCTTTAAAATAATTCTGGTTTCACAGTATTAGTTTGCAGACTGCTAGGAAAGAATCCAAGCACAAACCAAGTACTTGTAGAACTCACCACAACCACAAATGGTGCTATATAAACCAATCTCAGCCCTTAAAACCCTAGTAAGAAGTGAAGATTCAGAGTAATTATAGTTGAAAGTAGGTCTCACACAAACTCCAAACGAATATCCAGGACAGGTCTTTGATGCTGTCACCAGGGCCGGTCTTAGGGCATATGGAGCCCCTAGGTGAACTTGCCAGCGGCGCCCAAGACTCCATATTTTGATAATTCTCCAACAAACAAATGTATCAGGATCAGAATAACTAAAGACAGATATACTGTATCTCCAAAGAACCACAAACAAGCTCTTGAGGTCCCTGTCTCCTTAAAACTGTATGCATTTGTTTTCTGAATCATGGCCATTGAAACTGATCCCAGAATAAAATGTATTAAACACTAAAGTATTGGGTTATATCAAAGATTTCTGATATCTACAGCATCTTCTTTGATAAATTATGACATTCTCTCATTATACACTATCATTATTTTGTTTTTTCTCTTCAGTCAGGACATCGTGGAGTGATTGGGGGCATGTAATATGTAACAGTAGCTAGCATCAGCCTCCTGCCCATTCCACCTCTTCTTCTATTTGTTTCCAAGACTAAATTAGTGACTTACACATGCCTCAGGGTCATTCCTTTGTGTATCAGTACCTCAACCTCATCAGAAATTGTTTCTACAGTATATTAATCAAATTCTGAGCATTTGTCATAGAAAATTAACTCTATTCTTTGCTATTGCCAACGTTGCAGGATTACATAGTGCATTGAGGCAAACATTTGCTTCTCCACACATATCTCTATTCAGACAGACATGACATTCTTTGACCATGTTGTTGCAGCCTTACAGGTGATAAATAACTCATAAACAACATGCACTGATCTATTACCAAAAGAGTGTACTTCATGTTTTCTGTCATCTGCATCCTTATTTTCTACATTTCTTTTAGACATTTGCAAATTCCTAAAATGACTTCATTTTCTGGCCTTACATAGAAACATAGAATTTGACGGCAGATAAGGACCGCTTGGCCCACCCAGTCTGCCCATTTCCCTACCTAATGGATAAGCTGCAGATCCTAGTTAACCAGCAGCCTACTTCTTCCTACCCCAACCCCCTAGAATTGCCTTATGACTGTCCCATGGATACTTGAATTCCACCACTGTTTTTGACTCCACAACCTCCTCCGGAAGGCCGTTCCATGCATCCACAACCCTCTCTGTGAAAAAATACTTCCTTAAATTACCTTTGAGCCGCACCCCCCTCTATCTTCAATTTGTGCCCCCTTGTTCTTGCACACCTCTTTTTTTGAAAGATGCTACCCTCTTGGACTTTGTTGATTCCCTTGAGGTACTTGAAAGTTTCTATCATGTCCCCCTCTCCCTCCTTTCCTCAAGGCTATACATATTACGCTCATTAAGTCTCTCTTCATATGTCTTCCAGTGTAGACCCTGCACCATTTTAGTTGCCCTCCTCTGGACAGCTTCCATCCTATGTCTTTGCGGAGATTGGGTCTCCAGAACTGCACGCAGTACTCCAGATGGGGTCTCACCAGCTGTCTGTACAGAGGGATAATAACTTCCTGTTTTCTACTGGTGATGCCTCTCCCTATGCATCCCAGTATCCCCCCAGCCCTCCTTGCTGCCCTCTCACATTGCTTGCCCACCTTTAGGTTATCTGATATGACTTACTTTTTTATATAGATAACTGGAAAATCACCAATCTCAATTCAGTGTTTTGTAAAAAGAATTGACTGGTTTGAGAGAGACAGAGGTTAGGGAGAACATCCTGTCCTACAGATAGGGGCTGTAACACACACAGAAAGAGTTGTCACTCTGGCAAGCTAAACTAACTAAAGAGAGGTAACTCAGGTCAGGAGAGGGGGCAATTAGGGCAAGGCTCAGGCTGGCAGCAAGGCTGGCTGCCGTGACAACAGTGACGTTATTTTCTTCACTCACTCATCATCTCAGCTGTACAGTGTGAGTGATGACCTCGGACCACCATTGAATTTGACTTCGCCAGTTTGGATGGAATCTTGCCTAACCTGGAGGGAGCCAGAACTAGAGTAAGTGCAGTACACACCACCACACAAACAATGACTTTTTCAGTTTATTACTGTAACATATTACTAGACTAGTAGGCTGTGGCTGTGGCAAACAACAAGTCAAAGGTCAAGTTTAAGGCCAACACACACACTTCAGAAAAAAACAAAATGGTAAAAACCTAACCGCTCGGTCGCTCCAGACAGTCTTTGACCTCATGGATGGACTAGTCCGGAGTCCCAGCCCTGCCGTCAATGATGTGGTGGTCGTGGATGATTTTGAGCCTTCCCAAATAATTCCAATCCCTGGCTGCGGCTGGCCTGGCCGGTATTGCCCAGGTTGCCCTGGTCATCAATTAACTGTTACCATTCCAGGTGAGTAGAGTGAAACTTCTCCACACACTATTTGACTGACTAGACTATGAGGACCCCATCCCCACCAGACAGTGTGCTGAGGAGGATTCAGAATCAGTGGGTGCACAACAAGCAGCATGTTGGGTCTGGGTTTCTGGTGGAGTGAGTGGCTGTCACGCTGTAGTAGGGAGGGGCTACGGCAACGGGGTCATCAATGAACTGCAGGACTGTCTGGTGCACTGTTGGCGGGGTGCTTGCACGCACACTACCACTGCCTGCTCGGTCCGCCTCTGACTCTGACTTCAACTTAACTGGCTGGCTGCTGTGCTGGGTGGGTGGATCCTTAAGTTCGCCATCCTATAGTACGGTCTTTGGCTTCATGCCATGCTGGCTGGGCTTGCTTGAAGTTGTTGAAACAGACACCGTGAACCGTTGCATCACCCCACGGTCGTCAGTGCTGCAAAAAAAAGGAAAGAAAAAAAAATTAATTGTTCGGTCACACTGGCGCCCCCTGTTACATGGCGTCCTAGGCGACCGCCTAGTTTGCCTATCCTTAAGGCTGGCCCTGGCTATCACTAAGCTGATTTTAATCAAAGTTCTATTAAACTTTGGATTTTATTACCTGAATGGACATTCGTTTTGAGTTTTCCCCTTTTGTGTAGTGACATTTACGATTTACTTGGGCAAACACCACACTCACCTGGGAGCAGCTTTTTTCTTACTACATAACTGAAAGTTCTTTGCTTGTATAGAAGACGTGTATTATGACAGATGATTCAAATAAAGTTGTCTACACAGAAAACAAGAAGAATTCCTAAGGTATAGGACACAAACAGAAGACAAGAAACATTCCAGAGGTATACGAAATAAACAGAAGACAAGAACAAGTCCAAATTCTATTTGTTGACATATTATGCTCACCACGTCTGTAACTTTACATGCATTAGCTGTTGTGTCTACTGAATCAATGTATTTGTTTACACAATATGCTCAAAATGTCTGTAACTTTACGAGCACTAGCTGTTATGTCTACTGAATCTATGTATTTGTTTACATGTTATGTTCACAATGTCTGTAACTTATGAGCTTTGTACATTTCTTCTATTTGTCTCCCCCTTGCCCCCTACTCCCCCTCCCCCTGGGTCACACCTGGAAATGAGTCTCAGCTTAGTGTGCCTTTTCCAGCTACCAAAAATTATTTAAAGATAACTAACAACTAACTAACTAACTAACTATAGGCCCATGCCCCGTAAGCAGAGATGGCTGCTAGCTGCACATTAAGAGTTGTCACTCACAGTTCCAGCAGGCACAGGGACCAGAGCATGCAAGGGGATCAAGCTCCTTGTCTGTCATGAAATGGAAACTATCAGCCATTAAAAAGGCATTGCACTCATCAGTCGACTCCTTCCTGGAGGCCTTTACAACATGGAGGACATCCTCAAACAGGCCCAAGGCCTGGAATTCTAGCTGACCAGAAACCAAGTTGTGAGGTGCAGGGAATGACGGTCCAGCTGTAGGACCATCCCCCGATGTCTGGTCATCAGGTATGGGTGAAGATTCAGTTGCCACAGAGACCAGCTGTTGAGGCTGAATAGATCAGATGCCTGAATACTCTTGGCAGTATGGCAGCTGTCATAATCATCTGAGCCTTGTCATTCTTGATCTTAACCAGTACTCTGGATTAAGGGGAAAGGAGGAAAGGCATACACGCGGCATGGGTCCAGGGCCTCACAAAGGCATCCCCATCAGTGTCCCAGACTGTGGGGACCAGGCCCAAAACAGCCTCAGTTTGGCATTCTCCCAGGAGGCAAAAAGTTCCACTGAGGGTGATCACCATAGGGACAACAGGTGGTTCACTACCTCCTGATTCAGAGCCCACTCATGAGATGTATCTCCTACTCAGCTGGGTGCATCTGCCAGCTGACTATTCTCCCCTGTGATATGACCTGCCAGGAGATTGGTGCCCAGGCTGCACATGAGAGTTCAAGTGCAGAGTGCCTCCTGAGACAAGGGAAGGGAGTTTGTGCTGTCCTGTCTATTCAGGTAAAACATGGTTGTGGTATTGTTCATCTGGACTTGCATGACCTGACCCTTGATCAGTGGAGCAAATTCCATCAGGGCCAGTTGTGCTACATGAAACTCCAGCTGGTTTACGTGGTGACAGGACTCCCTGGGGGGAGGCAGAAATCATGGGCTTTGTGGTCTCTCAGGTGTGGTCCCTACACTACCAGAGCTGCATTCACTGTCAGTGTGATGTTGTCTCAGGGCAGACATATGGGATTCCTTCCTCCATATGTTCGGGTCCAGCCACCACTGCATGGTGTCCACATAAGCTGGGTCACCATGTCCAGCTGGTCCAAATGACCTAGGCACTGGGACTACTGAAGGTCCACTTCCCACTGAAGGGAGTGCATCTATTAAAGGGTCCAATGGACCACGCTGGTGCAAGATGCCATGTACCCCAGCAGCCGTAGGAAATCTCAGGCAGGGCAAAAGAGCCCAACATGAAAATGATCGGGCAAGGGAGGTAAGATGCTGTGCCCAGTCCACCGGGAGGTGAGCTTTGGAACACACAGAGAGTCCAGTTTGCCCCAATGAACTTGATCACCTGCTTTGGTACTAGTTTAGACTTGTTCAGGTTGATCAAGGGGCCCAAGTCTATATAGGCCTAGAAAGTCAGGGCTATGGATCTCACCACAGCCTCTCTGGATGGACCAGTTATCAGCCAGTCATCCAGGTAGTGGTACACTTCAACCCCTGGGTATCACAGGTGGGCTGTCACCACTGCCATCCACTTGATGAAGATTCTGAAAGCTGAGAAGAGGTCAAACAGCATGACTTGGAACTAGTACAGGACCCCCTCCACTCGGAACCAGAGGTACTGGCATTAGGACCTGCAGACAGAAAGTAGGAAGAACATGTCTGGAGGTCCAGGCAGCAGAGCCACAGTTCTGTATGTACTGGTTGAAATCATGAAGATCCAGTATGGAGTGCCAGCTCTCCATCCATTTTGAGTTAGGAAGTACTCGGGCATGTAACCTTGACTGGCCAGGGTGGCTGGGACATGGGCTATGGCTCCTTTCAAAAGGAGCTGAGAATTGTCCTCCCTGAGGGCAGACAATGTGTCCTGAAAAACTCTGGACTCTTGAGGTATGTGGAGGTGGTTAGGCGGGAGAGCCTCAAAATTGAGAAACAGTCCTCTGCCCACTACATCCAACAGCCACTTGTCCATTGTGATAGTGGACCAATGTGGCAAGTGGAGACATAGCCCGCCTCTGACACAGAGAGTAGATGGGGTCAGGATGGATGGATGGATGACACCCCTAAGCCTACGACTGGACAGCTTTTGCAGGGGTACTACTACCCCTGGCCCCAATTTTTTGGACCCTGAACCCCAGACACTTTGAGGTGCCAGGTTTGAAAATGTCCATGCTGGGGCTGCTGCGACTGGAGTGACCAGTACCGAAAGGCCTGTTTCTTATACTTTTCTTCAGTTCATTCTGGGACAAAGTCACAGAAGTCAGGGTGGTACTGGACTTCTCAATCACAGTGAGATGCCGTTCTACCCGAGGGCCAAAGAGGTGAAAGCCCAGAAAGGTGACATCCAGCAATCTCTGTTGGGTGTCTGCCATAAAGGTGAACAATCTCAGCCAAGCACTGCAACACATGGAGACAGCCACTGCTACCGCACAGGTGCAAGAGTCGCCCATGTCCAAGGCTGTCTAGGGCTGGTGTTTAGCCAATGACAGATCATGGTCTCTGAGTTCCACTGCTATACACTATTCTGGGTGGAGGTGAGGAGAACAATATTGAACATTCCCAGTATGGAATGCCAATAACTGGCCATCATGATGGCACAGCTAGTGTGTTGAAGACCCAAGGCAGTTGCAGCATACATCTTATTAGCGGCGTGGTCAGTCTTAGGGGACTCCTCCTCTGGGGGCTTGTCCAGGTTCTCCAGGTGTCCTCACTTATGAAACACGGAGTCAATAACCACACAATCAGCTGAAGGGTAGTTAAAGGACCCCAAAAGGGAGCCAGTAGGGCTTTGTACTTGCAGACCATAGGAATCAAGGAAGCTGGACAGAATGCTGGATGCTACCTAAACTCCAGGGCTGTCCCAAGATGGCCTTGGCCACAGGAAAGGCAAACCCAGGTATTTGTCCTAGTCCATAATGTCAATCAATCTTTATTTTACCAGGCAAAGCACCATTGAGTGAGGTCATTTGCAAGGTGGACCTGGTGACCATGAGAGGATACTTGGAACCTATTCTGAACTGATTCCAAAAGGACAGTGGTGGACTCTGCAATCAGGCGGAGCAGTGCCCCGAATGAGACTGACCTGTGGTTGGTGAAAGGCTCATCAATCACACCATGGCCAAAGAGCTGAGCCCCAGAGGAGATCATGGACTAATAACCTGAGTCATCCGATGGCTCCTTGAAGATGATCATTGCCTATATTTTTCTCCAGACTTTCCATGACCTTGTCACCAGGGGTGATCCTCACTAACAACCAGCCTGGAGAGCCAGGAGCTGATTGGCCTTGTTGATTGGAATGCTGACCAGCAGCTGTCAGGAGGCAGCTCCACAGTGATCGGTAAAGAAACAGGTGTTAAAAACACCCACAAAACCTCAGCGAGAGGGGGGAACTGCTAGCAGCTGCTAGGGCACCACTGGTCCTCGGGGTAGCCACCTACCCTCCCTTACAATAAACCACTGATACCAGAGGAACACCTTCTGGCATCAGTACATTTTTTGATGATGCCTCTATTCACCTGAGGATGAGCAGCATCAATGGCAGTGCCTTCCGACTGAGCAGGATTAAAAGAACAAATTCCTCGACTGCAATCTCAATCATCGACTGCCACATCAACAGTGAGTAGGGTCTCCCTTGTACTGGCCATAAATTGAGAGCTGACTAAAGTTCAACAACACAGGTGAAGACTCTACCTTGGTAGGAGGCCTTTCCTGAACAGTGTCATCTGAGGACACAGATCAAACCTAAGTGAAAACCAGGAGCACCAAGATCAGTGAGACCAAATCTTTGACCTCATCTGACAACAGATTAATTGAGTCAGGAAAGATTTCAGCTGATTGGTTGACCAAAGTTGAGATCGACTGGCTCAGTGGTGGAAATGATCATTCAACTTGCACAATCTGCATCTCACCTGAGGTATGCTCGACAGTCACCAAGCAGTCAATGAGTCAAGGGACCAGGAGAAGCAAGATCTCTCCCTACACCACAACTGGTGACAGTAGTGAGAGGATTTGTTCCACTTGGTCCTAAAATGAGAACCACAGTGGCTGGTACTCTCCCCCATGGTCTGGAGGGATTGGCAGAAATTGTGGAACTGGTCCATGAAGGCATCTCCAATGCAGGCCCTGGATGGGAATAGTGCTGAAGCCAAGAAGGTGCCCACCACAGCTGCCACTGCTTCTGCTTTAAGGGCTAAAGCTGTGCCAGACCTGGCAGCTGCTGAGGCCTTTTTGATGCCCTTAGTGCAATCCTTCAGATCCCATTCTGAAAGCCAACCTAGTGGAAGCTGGAGCATATGATCTTCAAGGGAATCAGGAGGCACGGATAGGCAAAGGCCACATCCACCCATGTTGTGTTGTCCACCCAAACAGTGCACGCATGTATCATGCAGATTGGTTACTGACATCTTCTACTAGTACCAAACACCAAAATTTAAATCCAGGCTTTTTGCGATCCTTTGTAAATCCAGAGAGTCAAGGATCCATGAGAAAATCACTTGCAGCTTCAAAAACTTCAAAATAACAATTAGCCAATGGTGCAGAGAAAATCCTAAGCAAGAGCTATGAAGAACTTCCTACTGCAAATGTCAAATGTTTTTCTCTTATATGTAACAAATCCTGGGTCGCCACTGAAAAAGGGACATTTGGTCTCAGCAGGTCTACCAGGTCAACAAAATTCAATGAATAAATAAATAAATTATCAAATAAATAAGGTGACCTGTTCTTCCAGTGGAAACAAAGCTCTGATGTTACAGGGCGGAGTGGGGGTATATCTGCCCAAATGATGGCAGGAGCTTAGCTAAAATATGTCTGTCCAAACATCGGATTCCAGTGGAAATGCCAGAGTGTGGATAAGTGAACCATATTAATGTCCCTAGCATTGGTAATATTGTTTATCCTCTATGAAGTCTATATAGCCTCTGCAACAAACACCTGCAGGTAGCAGCCATGCAGCTCTCCATGATCAGGATGTACCTGGTAGCAGCAACAGAGGCAGCAGTATGTCGGGTGCTATGAGCCTTCAATCCCCCGTGGGCAGCTCCTTACTAGACAAGTTATAATGCAGACTGATGCAGGAGACTATCCATTGGCCAATCACCTGCTTGACTGCAAGTCTGCATAGAGCAGTTTCATCGTACATACGGAACAGATAGTGAGCCTCCCCCAAATCCTTGCCATGTGATCCTTGTAATACAGGCAGGCCTTGCATATGTCCTAAGTATGGGGCACATGCTCAGCATCTGAAGAATGCAGTTTCAGGAGAAAAATGAGGAGCTACATCACATGGTTGAAGTAAAACTATAAAACCTGGATGACCTTGTCCTTGTGGAACACCAGATATTAAGACCCATCTGTCCGAGGTAACGGTGGCCATTAACATGGTTTTCCATGACAAGTGTGATATCTCACTTTTGTCATGGGCTCAAATCGATTCTTCATCAGCTTTGCAAAAAACAGCTGTACATCTCAGGCAAAGTCCCAAACTGAGGAAACACTAGGACGAACAGTAAAAGAAGGTGACAAGACTTTCTATAGATACATTAGTGAAAGGAGAAAGTCCAGAGGGGGTATTGCTAAGCTTAATGGAGAAAAGGGAGCATGTGAGGAGGAGGACCCTGTAAAGGCATCTATCCTAAATAGATACTTTTGCTCAGTATTTACTGAAGAGAGGTAGGGCAGGGCCCACAGCTCAGCATCATGGACACAGGGGAGGAGGTGAGCACTACTCCTTCACAAAGAAAGGGTCCTACAAGAGCTTGCTAAGCTCAGGGTGGATAAGCAATGGGACCTGATGGCATACATCCCAGGTACTTAAGGAGCTTAAGGAGGAACTAGCAGAGCCATTAGCAGAATTGTTTAGTGAGTCTCTGAGCACAGGAGAGGTCCCAGAAGACTGAGAAGGGCTCATGTGATCCCGCTCCACAAGAGTGGTAGCAGGAGGAGGCGGGAACTACAGACCAGTCAGTCTTACACTCAGTAGTGGGCAAGATTGTGGAGCACTCCTTAAGGAAAGGATAGTGCAACACCTGGAATCCATAGAGGCTGCAGGATCCAAGACAGCATGGGTTTACAAAGGAAGGTCCTGTCAAACTAATCTCATAGATTTCTTTGACTGGGTAACCAGAGTGGTGGACCAAGGGGAGCAGTTGATGTCGCCTACCTTGACTTCAGCAAAAAGCTTTGACACTGTTCCACATAGAAGATTGATAAATAAGCTAGGTAGGCTCGGGTGGGTCAGAGTTGGTCAACTGGGTGGCAAACTGGTTGACTGGCAGAAAACAGAGAGTGGTGGTAAATGGTATACAGTCAGAAGAGATGCAAGTCACAAGTGGGGTACCTCAGGGATCAGTCCTGGGGCCAGTCCTATTCAACATCTTCATTAGTGACCTCGCAGATGGACTAGAGGGTAAGGCTTGTCTGTTTGCAGATGACACCAAGATCTGCAACAGAGTAGATGATCCAGATGGGGTGGGCAGAATGAGAAGAGATCTGGATAAACTAGCAAAATGGTCAGAAGAGTGGCAACTGGGATTTAATGCAAAGAAGTGCAAAATCATGCACATAGGGAGAAACCCTGAAGCCACTTATAGGCTGGGAGGAGTTGCTAGCAGTCACAAGGAAGAAAGAGACTTGGGCATCATCATCACTGATGACCTAAAATCATCAAGCAGACCTCTAAAGCAGTAGGTAAGGCTAGGGGGTGTTAGGGTGTATTAGTAGGGGTATCACAAGTCGTGAAGAGGGAGGTAATAATCCTCTGTACAAGACATTGGTTAGGCCCCATCTGAGTACTGCGTGCAGTATTGGAGCCACACCTTCACAAGGACATTAACCAAATTGGGCAGTCAGAGAAGGGCAACCAAAATGGTGCAGGGACTGCATCAGAAGACATATGAGGACAGATTAACGGAGCTCAATATGTATACCCTTGAGCAAAGGAGGGAGAGGGTGATATGATCGAGACATTTAAACACCTTAAGGGCATAAACAAGGTGAAAGAGTCTAACATGTTTAAATATAAGAAAAATTGCAGGACAAGAGGACACAGCATGAGATTAGAGGAGGCCGATTAAGGGGAATGTGAGGAAATTCTTTTCACAGAAAGGGTGGTAGATGCATGGAATAGCTTACCACAAGAAGTGGTGGCTATGAATACAGTGCAGGGCTTCAAACAGGCATGGGATAGGCATAAGGGAGCAATACAAATGACTATGAATAGATAGGTCACTGACAGAGCAAAGGCCGATGGCACATTTATAAGGTAGAAAAAGAAATGGGCAGACTGGATGGGCCTTACGGTCCTTATCTGCAGTCAACTTCTATGTTTCTATGTTTCTATGATTATAGATGCCCTCACACCGGAGAGAATGAGTGATACAGGTCATTGAAAAAGCACCCTACTTCTTTCTCCTGGCCACTGTCTGCATACTAGCCAATGGCCAATATGCTGAGATGGTGGGCAGGTGCACCCTGAGGGATGTGGCTCATAATCTAAGACAAAGACCAAAAGTAGTCAAGGATGCAGGCCACAGAATAAATCAAATCATAGGGTCTGCTCCCTGCCCTGTGCACCAGTGCAAAAACCTCATCCACACAGTAAGTTCTACAAGTCAATTCCTTATGGAACGCCTCCAGAACATGAAGTAAGTTTGACATGGAGTAAACTCTCTGAAAGGCCCATAGCCTGAAACTCTAGCTCCTCAGGAACCAGGTTCAGGGATTGTAGCTACAAATGCCGGATAGTTCCCCCGATCTCTTAGGCGGTCTGGATGCTGTGGAAGCTGAACAAGGACTTGCTTTTGAGACTGAAAACATTCTGGTACCAGAACTTCCATAGCCAGTCTGAAGCTATCAGGATCACATTTGCCTTCTCCCTCCATGCTTAAGCACCACCATACGAACATACGAAATTTGCCAGCAGATAAAGGCCTAGCGGTCTATCAAATCTGCTCGAATGTGCATCTAGCACCCCTTATTCTGCAGCTGCCCCTCCCTTACACCCTTCCCCTTAATTAACCCTCCCCTTGTCCTGTCCCATCCCCTTTTGATGCAGTCCACTGTTCTACTGGATATCACTTCTGCAGGTAACACATTCCACCCAGCCACCACCCTCTCTGTAAAAAAAGTGTCTCCTCATCTCCCTCCTGAACCTTCCTCCCTCCAGTCTCATATCATGGCCCCTGGTGTCCCTCCCCTCCCTTACTTTGAACAGCCCCTCTGTACCTGTCTTGTTTACTTCTTTCATGTATTTTAAGGTTTCAGTCATGTCCCCCACCGTCCTCCAGTGAGTACATGTTCAACTCCCTCAACCTCCTCTCATATGATAAGTCCCCCAGCCCCTTGATCTTCTTTGTCACCCTGCGCTACACCCCCTCCAGTAACTTAATAAATCAAGGGAAAGACATTTACAAGGCCAAGAGTCCAGGGCTTGGAGAAGGCATTCCCCATCATTGTTCCTATCTGAGAAGTGTGGCTGGCACAGAATAGCCTCAGTTTTCTGTTCTTCCCAGAAGTAAACATGTCCACTAGAGTGTGCCTCACTGGGTAAACAGCTATATCACAACAGCCTGGTGCAAAGACTACTCATATGGCATCTTTCCCACTCAACAGAGAGTTGGTTGCTCTTCCCTGCCATGTGTAATGCAAGTATATCCACCTGCAGGCTGCATAAAAGAGACCAGCTGGGGAGCACCTCCTAACACAAAGAAAATGAGTGCATCCCTTCTTGCATGTTCAGGAAGGACATGGCGATTGTGTTGTTGATGTGGATTTTCACAAGCCAACCTCATATCAGAGAAGAAAATTTCATCAATACCAGGCACACTGCCTGGAGCTCCAGCAGGTTTATATGCTGGTGGGTCTTGCACAGAAACCAGAGCCTGTGAACTCCATCATTCAACAGATAAGCACCCCATTGTAGGAATATGTGTGTACGTATGTATGCACACTTAATTTGGAACAATAACAAAGGTTTACTGCAGTGACTGTGGTAGGGTTCCATGAATGTGGGTCCAATTGGACCCGCCAGTACCAGAAATGTGGGTCCAAAAACCATATTTGTGGGTCCAAAATTCGGAATCATTAGAAATGATGTAGATATGCATTAACATTGTTTGTATGTTGATAATATATAAGTTAAAGCAGTTTCTCAATTTTTTTTTTGTTTTGGCCTCTTTCAGGTAATGTACCAGTACCAGCCAGGCCAGCCAAATCCACACACATACCCAAGGTTAGCTACACAATCTGCGTGATCAGTTATGCACGGAAAAGAAAGTACATGAAAAAGGCAGAGGAGGACAGACTGCAGATAGCACACCCAGAGTCGAGACTGTAGTCAAGAGAGGAGTAAGAGCCTGCCTGTGCGAGTTCTGCTGCATAGTTCACTACTTCACACACAGCAAGGCAGCAGGAAGTGTGGGAGTCTGGACTAAGTGTGTGGACAATAATTTACTTTTTCGGCAGAGTGAGATTTGAGAATGGGGGAGCCAGGGAAGACTGGAGAATGGAGATGTCATGTTAAAAACATAATCTGTTTTTTTTTTTCCAATAACTGTCAGTGCCTGCCTGTCACTTTAATTAGCAAGTATCAAGTTCAGAGACAGTATGACGATGACTAGGACTAGGACCACTGTTAGCTTGTGATGAGTGTCTGTGTGTGTGTCTGTTTTTGTAATTATAATGTTGTTACTATAGATTAGTTAAGTGCCCCAAGCTACTATATCTATCATCATCAAACCACTATTTGTCACAGACACAAGATAAGACAACTCACAAATTAATATAGTTATAAATTTTACTTGAGTAAACAGAGAATCTCAAGACAGCAGTCAGTTTACTTTGAAATAAACTTAGTGTCACCAACTGTTATGCACATTCACTTAGTGTCATGTCAAAAGTAAAAGCAAGTTATAATCATCATCAGATTTGTGCTGTAATACATTTTCTTACAGTCTAAGTTGTATTGTATTCATCATTTAGAATGGTTTTATAAGGTGCTGCTGCTGACACAGATACCTATGGTAAAATTGAGCAATTCCATAGTTAAAAATGTTTCTTTTAATACTTTAACAATGGAAATTTGGATAAACTAACTCCTCCTAGTTACTGCATTAATTATATTGAACAGTACTAGTCTGAAATGAACCAAGGAAGAGTTTTGTTCAACATATTTTGTCAAGTGTTCATTCTTACTAGACTGACTGACAGTCTGTCCAACACATAATACATTTTTTGTTGTAAAAACTGGCAGTGGGTGGCATAAGTTTAAAAAAAATATATCATGACGATCTGATATAGCACAATGTACAACACCGAAAGAGACTCCCCAAAATAAGTAACACACTTTGTAGAAATTATAGTCTACTTTAGACTGTTTCACAAACAGTCTATTTGTTTGGTAAGAGGAATTTACTGGCTGCTGCCAGTAGATCCTTCACCTACTCACAGTTCCACAAAAGCAGTTCAATAAGGTCAGGTGGTGGTGGCTGATGATACGTCAAAGCAAACGACTTCAGAAGTCTTCAGTAACCGCTGCTGCACTTCATCTGCTGTGCCTACTAGGTCTTCATTAAACAGCAAGGAGATCTGCCAAGAAGTGTTGTCAGTCGATGATTTGAAGTTTGTTCAGACTCTTGACGCAATAATGGTGTGTTGGCGAGCTGGAAACACCTGCAGAAAGGGTAGTCTCTGTGTCTGTGCTGTGCATCTGCTGGTAAAGAAAACTTATATTAAAAAAAAATCTAAACATATTGATAACAGAAACTAGTTGGAGCAAGATAGGTGATTCAGTTACCATATACAGGACGGAGGACAGTCACCAGATACAGAAGAGGAGGACAGTTACCAGATACTTTTTAGGGGGTGGATGAGGGTCAAGAAGAACAACAAAAGTCAACAAGTTAGCAGAATAGGCACAGCAGCCCTATTCTGCAGCTGCCCCTGGCCTCACTCCCTTCCACAATGGCCCCCACCCGCACCCAATCCTAGGGGTGTCGGCAGGCATACACACTGTACTCAGCAGAGTACAGTAAAAAATCAGACAGGGCCAACAAAAAGAGGAAAGCAAGAACATTGTGATTCACATTGTGTCTGTGTCGCACTGAGCCCTTTTGCCTTTGTTGTTTGCTATGGGGCACTGATGCCACCAGCCAAATACACAAACAAGAACTTACCAGGCAGGCAGAAAAACAAAGGAAGGAGGATTACAGGAGGAAACTGAGTACTTGAACTCAGACATGGCAAACAGTGTGGGGGGGGTATTGTTGGTGTGGTGTGGCAGCACATATTTCGGTTTATATTTACATAATGGGGGGCAACAGTGCATCAGTTTTGTGTACAAGTTTAAAATTCCTGGCTACACCCCTGCCCCACCCATACTCTTCCCATCTTGCCCTGTCCCACATTAACAGCGTTTTTGATGACTTACCTATTTTTTCTCTCCTACCAGATACGCCTCTCTCCTTCAGGCCACCTAGGTCACCGGCACAGCAACCCTTCCATTAACTTCCCAGAGCCTCGGCCTCACCTCATATTGCAGCCAACCCCCTGAGGAAGCTCAGCATTAATTAACCCTCTCACTAAGTAGGTCTCTCTCCTCCAAGCAGGAAGCACTGGTAGGGGCAACACAGCACACTGTATTTTTCCTGCATCCTCTGGGGCGCTGGGAGGACTGGAGGTAGTACTGTACACGTTTTTACAGTCTGCTCTGCTCTGCTGCCATATTTAAAACCCTAGGTCATGACAAAAATCACAATGTTCGTGAGTGTGAGTCCATGACCACACAATACTGTGATCAAGTCCGTTTCTATTGCAGAGTGTGTAGGCTACCTAGCCTAGGGGCCGGGGGATACTTTTAGTAGGATGATCCCGACCTGCACTATAGTGAAGGACTGTTTTTCATTAAATTCTATCACCATTTTAGGGTACCAAAAATAATAGGAAATAAGTAGTACATGACTCCAGTGAGAGGTGCTGCAAACTAAGCTCCTCATCCCCAACCAAGGATAGCAAGCAGTCGGTGGCCATAGTGGTGCAGTCAGAAAGGGCAGCTGTAGCCAGCCCAGAAGTGAACTGCAAAACAGTGACATACTTACCCCCCATAATGCAAAGCTGAGACTGCATTCAGTCAAACATATATCCAAATCAGGTGCCTCCGCCAATACTATAAATGTTTTTAGACAGCATTTATTGCTAAGTAAGTGTGACAGCCTGTTGCTTGCAGCCACATTGCCACTCACCTCGGCGCTTAGAGATGAAACCCTTCATCAGGAGGCATCAAGGCAACAGAGTTTCATGCTGAATGCCGCCCAAAGCAAGCGCCTTGTCTTTGCCGAGGCGATTGGTAATGTGGCTGCAACAGGCTGTCACAATTTCAATTATATAGCAATGCTGTTTAAAATGTTTATCTTACTGTTGGCACCTAATTTGGATATGTCTTTGACTGAGTCAGCTTTGCTTTGTATGTGTGCAATGAGCAGTCAGCATTATTACTCCCGTGACCTGCATATTTTAGACACGAATACTTACTGTCTTTCAAAGCACCAGCAAGTGACATGCAGCAACTGCAGCTGCAGTGTGATGTGATGAACAGTTCATCCATGAATTGACTGACCACCAGTCCATTACCAGATGATGACGGCACGGTGCAACTTCGAGTTGTGGTCTCTGAGAGTCTGCGCTCTGCAGCTTCCAAAAAAAAAAGTTTATAACGGTAACCTACAATAAAAATATATAAAAAAAATCATGTCAGTGAGTCACTATATCCTCCTTGTCTAAGTCTATCTACATAACTAAGAACAACACACATTACAAACAAATATTTTAATTTACCACACCAGCACCAGTCCCTCCCAGACATACAACTGCACCAAATCTGGCTGTCAGACTTGGTCTGTAGTGGTCTAGTACATGAGGCAGGGATCTGTTCCCTTCCCAATTCCCATCCTGTTCACAGGGTACCTACACACATGGTGCAGTGATCAGACCTGCTGACCGGTTCTTCCACCCCCCCAAATCAGATGACTCAATCCCGGAAGCTGAGGAAACAACCATCCAGCCTCCATTTCGCCCCAGGCATGGTGTCTCCTGGTCCTAACCACCCCTATGAGAGAGCTCCCCTCTTTCGACCTCCACTGTCCATCCATGCCCTCCTCCTCCACCACGCCCACTCCCCCCATCTCCTACAATGGCCAACAATGCCCTGCAGTGTTGATAAATAACAAAGGGCAGAGGGGAGGGGGAGAACGGGTGGAGGGCATGGAGAGAGGAGGCTGAATAGCGTAAGACTGAGGGGGCCGCCGGCAGGCACATTCCAGATTCCACCACACCAAGTTAAACACTCAAATGCCAAAAAAATTATCAAAATCAAGCTGCAATAAACCCCCCAAATACAAATACTAACTACATTAAATCAGCACTTCCCCACCCCCAGAACGCACTCACTGCTCATGGGAGGAAAACACTAAAAACAACAATAAACAAAAATATAATCAAAACATAAAAACAGCTGTTATAATTCCTGGTAGTCCTCTCACTACTACACAGGAAGGATAATTTAAAATAAGCCCTGGGCAACAGTCTTTCCAACAATAATAGAAGTCCTGAGTCTCCTGACTCTGATGGTGCTGTCTGCAGTGCAGTTGTTTATGTCCCTTCCAAGCATTATATGATTTTTCCTACAGTAACAGTGCAAAATCTTTTAATAATACCTGCCTAGACCACTGATACTCCCATTATCAGGGCATAAGGGCATGTGATGGCATCATGGCACTCTCACTGCCAGAGAATAATAACTTGAACTTGCAGGAACGAATAATAAATGACAAAATAAGCTGCAAAGCAAACCAGTAGCAGGAACAAGTTTAACAGCAAGTGCAGAACCAAAACAACTCTTCAGGGTTAGACATCAGCCCTTGCTCCACTGCAGGAAAGCCCGGGCAACTACTCACACAGACCCCAAAATGGAACCCAAATTAATTAGTCCCCGCAGGGCTTACTCACTCACAGTGCTTGTTAGCATTAACGGTTAACCCCCTAAATCCATTTCCAGGAGGATTCAGCAGTAATCCTGAGAAATCCCCAGCTTGCAAACTTCAAAAGTTTCCAAAGACAGCGATGATCGCGATCCTTATGCCCAGATGGCCTGACAACAAACCGACCAACGATCCCCGACCCCAGTCACACATTTCCAGCATCCCGATTCCCAATTCCCAGCCAACTTAGTGGCAAAGCAAACAATCCTGCACCTGCAGATGTCTCTGAAAGGTACTGCCACCGGCTAACTCCACAACACTCCAACACAGCTCGCTCTTCAAAACTAGCACAGCACTGGACTGGTTCACCCGTTCCCCTCAGCGCATGCCGCAACACATCACAAAGTCACTATTACAAGACAAGCAAATAAATGTACACAAAATAAAATAAACAAATGGCCACTAAATAAAGTAAATAAAGCTCAAATAGCTTAAATAAACATTTTAGATCACTAATGAAACGCAGCAAACAGGCAACTGGTGACACTCTCAACCAGCACCATCCATCCAGCTCGAAGGCTCCCCTCATGATCAATTCAGTCACACAGTGCGGTGGGCCGGCAAGCTAGGCAGCAACTGAGCAACACTCACCTCTTTTCTCGGCTGCACTCCCAGCACCAGACCAGTATGAATTCCCACTCCCCCCATCCAGCCAGCTCGACGGCTCCCCTCATGATCTATTCCACAATTCAGTCACACAGGCAACCGGCGGCACTCCCAACCAGCACCAGTATTAATTCCCCATCCATCGAGCTCGACGGCTCCCCTCATGATCTATTCTACAATCAGTCACTACTACACTGCGGTGGGCTGGCAAGTTAGGCAGCAACGGAGCAACACTCACCTCTTTTTCTCGGCTGCACTCCCAGCACCAGTATGAATTCCCACTCTTCCCCCATCCATCCAGCTCGACGGCTCCCCTCATGATCTATTCTTATCAGTCACTACTACAGTGCGGTGGGCTGTCAAGTTAGGCAGCAACAGAGCAGCAACACTCACCTCTTTTCTCGGCTGCTTTCCAGTATTTTCGAGGTTGGACAGTCGATCCTCCCTGCCACATCTCCTCAGAGCGTCCTCTGCTCCTCCGTGATGGCGCCTCCTCACAATTTTTTTGCTGCGCAACAGAATGCTTGGGAAGCATGGGTAGAACAGTGATTGGTGGAAAATACATGGCGTGACAGTAACCACCAATCACTTCTTTACAGCTATTATTTTGTTGCAACTGGAGTCTGGGACACAGAACCCTCCCCCCCTCTGTACATGCACAGAGGAAAAAAAGATTCTAATGAGCTACAGAGTCAGTGTACAAAGATTCTAATGAACTACAGAGTCAGTGTACATTTCAACGTCAGAGTGCGTCTCTGTGGATGCACGGCCACATCAGTAATGTACCCAATATTAGGTTTGTGCGTCTTTCTCCCTTCTGACGCGTGTTACCGCGATCTCTGGTTTACTGTTAATACTGCTGTGCTGGCTGTATATTTTTACACCTGCAGATGAAAAATGATCAATGAGAACTGTTTTGTATATAGAAGGTTGTGTGTCATGTAAACCAGCATGGCTGCAATGAAACTGCCATTTTGTTTCCATCTTCCATTTTGTGCACCCTGCCTTTAAAGGTCACACATAGCACACACTTGCTTTTCTTTGTGGTTGGAAATGTCTAGGATGTCAGCCAGATATATGTGTCTAGTTTCTTTCATATGCTAATATCATGAAACTCTGTGGCCACCCTGCAAGTGGTGCATGCACAAATGTTCGGTGCCTTATTTACTAGTTAGTTTGGACAGAATGAATAATATGTTATGGGGGATTTTATTGTTGCCTTTGTGCCTGCCAATGGCAAATCAGAATTGTTGTACAGAAGCTAGACAGAAGAGAGACCCCTGGGAATATGTTAAGTAACAGTTTTGTTTAGAAACAGATACGATTAAAGATAAAAAGTGTTTCTGAATGCAAGATGTGCATACAACTTGCCAAGCATTGCACTCTAAAGTGAGTTACAATCTGATTAGGATGAAACAAACATTGACAAAGACCAGAATACTTTACTTATTTAATAGGGTTCCACGAAGCATTAGTTCACAGTATAGATGACAAACAAAACAGAGGTTTATGCGTACCAGGAATGTGACATATTAAAATGCAAAGGTTAGGTATCTAGGAATTACCAGTTAGCCTTAACCTTGTTAACTTTAACTTTCTCTATTTTGGGCAAGAGGTGCTTCAAAAAGGACTTTCATATATTCCCAGCACCAACATTAACAAATGTTTAGTCTACATAGATTTGTACATATTATACAGGAAGATTCATTTAAAACATACTTTTTTTTTGAGAAAGGTACCTTTTGGGAGGAATTAACTATGGGTCTCCACAAGGAACAACTTACTTAAGAGTTCAAAAGACTTGGATGTTCTACTATCAGTTATTGACCTGAGCACTGCCATAGAGAACGTGGAAGATGTGGAATTAGATCAACAGGTGGAACCTATGAACACAGGACATGATGATTTAGAAACACTAGAGACACTACTGATGGAGATTGTAGTTGCTGACTTTGATTTTGAGAGTAGTAGTTCACAAAGTAATTTGGATTTTCCTAGGATGTTACAAGCAACTGAGTCACTTAAAGCACAAAAAAAAAAACATATCAATTTAAAGATAAATCTCTGTTTTGTCTTACTAATTATAATGCAACCAATTCTTCCTATGAACAAACAGTATTAAAACAGGTTACAGATGTATAGGAAAAATAAGGTCCCACTAACTGGAAAACTTAACAATACAAACATGGGATGCCTTGATAGAACTAAACACACTTAAAATGCAGTAATAAAGCAGGCAGTTAAAAGGGGTAACATCATTCTGTCAGATTTAGAGAAATACCAGGAGACTGTAATGGCATTGCTAAATGACTCAAGTAGCTACACAAGGCTAGTCAGTAACCTCATTATGATTTACAAAAAGAACTCCACAAACTGCTACCGGATGCAGTTAAAGAAGGGGACAATATTGGAAAAGAATACAAATTAATTTGGACTGATAATCCAAAAATAGCTGGATTTTACATAATCCCCAAAAAACATAAAGACTCAGTAAACTCTCCCTGGAGACAGATTGTTTTGGGGAGTGGGGGTGCATTCATAGAAAATTGAGGGCAGTTTGTAGACTTCTTCCTTCAGCACTGTGTTCCAGATTTAAAATAATTTATTAAACATACCACTGAATGTTCTTAAGAAATTTTATGACTTTGTTTGGGTTACAATAAATGTTGATTCATTATATACGTCTATAAAGCATAATGAAGTCATTCAAGCATGCCATTTTTTTTTTTATTTTTTTTTTAGAAAATATCCAGCATAGTGGTGAGCTACCAGTTTATTTTATTTAGAAAGGTCTGGAATTCATTTTCAAATTTTTTTGAGTTTAATAGTGAACATATTTTTTTGTTTTATTTTTTTGTTTAACTTTTGTTTACCAGGAAAGTAATATGAGCCAAGGCCCATTTTCAAATGCGACCCAGAACTGTTATAAAATTACAGTCAAGTTGTTACAGATAAGCAGCACTGCCATGAGTGCTTTCACAGCACTCAGCTATACAGATTTATTTTTGAAATGGTGGGAAACTGTCTTCATCTGAAATGAACCAAATAATATATTATTTAACAAAATTCACAGCTGGTATTGCTCTGTGGACAATGTCACTTGTGTTTGTAAAGAGGAAGCAAATGAAGTTGAGGTTTTCATTGCATGGTTGCATGAAAATGATTGTAACCTAACATTCCCCCAGTACAAGAGTGATAGGGAGGTTAATTTCTTGGATCTAACCCTGTACTCTGAGCCCAACAAAATAGTTCAGACGAAGAGCCATAAAAAAAACATACAACAACTAATTCCCTGCTGAGGTTTTGAAAAGCAGGCTGATGAATTCAAAATAAGGCTTTTGGAGAGCGGATATACTGAAACATTACTGGAGAAGCAAATATGCTTGCTCTGGCACAATAATGTGAACACTCACAAAACAGAATCAGGGAACGTATAACTTGTGATGGTCCTTTTAGTGTTTATTGCATTTGGTGCATTTGTGGTCTCTCATATGTAGGTTACATGATTAGACCACTCAAACAGAGGATACAGGAGCATGTCAGATCAATCATTAACAAACAATCTGACACTCCAGTGAGGAAACAGTTTTTTAAATACTACAATTCTGACCCAGAAGACTTAAGGTTCATAGGATTAGAACATGTGCCATTCTTAAATAATGGAGGAGACAGAAAAAAATCAACTTTTAAAATGGGAGAGTTATTGGATTTTTACATTAAAATCAGTAAAACCAGTTGATTTAAATGATTGTTGGGACAAGCCATATCTATACATTGATTTATAATCTTTTACAGCTCTACTGAATAATAAAACATTTTCTCCCCCCTTTAACATTTTTCTTTTGATGCCTTAATATGTATCTTTACTTTCACTTAACCTTTTAGGAGTGTGAGCAATTATGTCATAAGTTTGTGAAATAACAGAGCCATTGAAAATGTATTTTGTTTGATGCTTACTAATTGTCATTTCTACTTATAGAACCTCAGCTGTACTTGGAGTTGGGAATACTGCGTTGATGCACAAAGTGAAGCCCTGATTAAGTGTTGATTCACTTTTAAACTCACCACCACCATTTACAAATTTTGTAAATAAAGTGGTATAGGGTGCCCTCCCCCATTTTCTATGTGGCATATGCTGTTTATGTTTTCTATGATAATGTTTTATCCTTGATGTGTGATGAATACAAGTAATAATGTATAATTTTATATTCACATTTTTTTCTCCTAGTTTCTGTTTGTTAGCAGCATATATTAAATATCCCTAAGCTGTTCTATAAAAGATAGAATTCCAATTCTGCAGCAATTTAAAAATATTATGCTGTTTAAGTAATATTTGCTGTTCTACATTAAGGGACCTAGAATAGAAGCAGTTTTGAATTTTAAACTCTTGTAACAATCATTATTATTGCATTATGTAGCATCCTATAAGACCTGCATCATACTGTTTCTTTCTATGATAGTTTTCTACCTTAAGTTATCATTCCACTCTGACATTACTTTCTATAATTAAATGGATCGGGGCATTTAAAATTTAATTAAAGTATTATTAAGTAGGCATTGGCATTTACTGTGTTCACATTGTCCTTTTGGACACGGCCCCTGAGGAAGGGGTGTTGGACCTAAAGCACCAGGGCAAGTGTGACTAGTATTACTGCTAGCTTGTCTTTTGCTTACACTTTTGTATGTTGTATGCACAATAAAGCATTTCAAACTTCTTTGAATTCTGGAAACTTTCTTTGCTAGCCACTTATTCTAGCTGACACATACACACATACAGGATTGTGCAGTGCCTGGTTTAAATTCTGGTGTAAGCATCTGTGAATTCTCCACAGGAGTACACTGCATTTCAAGAGTCTGAGTACAACATACATGACATTGCAGGGCTATTTATTGAAACTTAGGGAAAAGTAAATGAGCTAATTGATGGTAACAATAATAGAATTATAGAAACATAGACAATGACAGCAGGGGAAAAAAAACAGAGATCCAATGCAGTCTGCCCAAGTTTCCTATAGTCCCTGGAACCTACTGTTCCTCCAGAATACTAACCCTCCCCATCCTCACTATTCTCCTCTTTGGTCCTATCACCCCTGGCAAACACTATTCTCTTTGTTATGTCCCAGCCCTGCTTGAATCCTCTGACTGTTTTTGCACCCATCAATTCAGCCGGCAGACTGTTCCAAAGTTCCACCACCCTCTCCGTGAAGTAGTACTTCCCCACATCTCTCCTGAACCTACCTCCTGTTAATTTTCATTTGTGTCCATGTGACTGTGAATTGGTACTCAAGTTAAATAGTTCCTGAAGTTCACTTTATTAATTCCTTTATGGAACTTGCAGATCTATATCATATCTACCCTTTCTCGTCTGCTCTCCAGTGAGACATATTTAGTGTCTTGAGGTGCTCCTCATAGGATCTGCCCTGCTGGCCCTGAATCATTTTAGTTACTCTTTGCTGCACTGTACCCAACCTCTCCTTATTATTTCTGAGGTGAGGACTCCAGAACTGGGTGCAGTACTCTAGGTGAGGCCTCACCAGGGATCTGAAGAGGGGAAATACAATCAATTCCACTTGTATGCCATTCGGTTGTATGCCTTTTTCAGTTATATGCCCATTTAGCTCTGGTCCCGATTCTTCCCATATCTCCATAGTGTTAATTCACTTGCTTGTATGCCTTTATATTTTTGGCTGTATGCCCTTTCTTAAGCCAAGAACAGCCATTTAGGGGCTTTTTTGTATGTCCCAGATTAGGTAATGAGGTGTTACTTGACCTTGGTTAGTGGTTAAATAGCTGTGCTGACACCTTTGTTTCACAGCTCACTCCTCATTCAGCACACACTCCCAAGTCATTGAGAAAAGCAAAATAATTGTTCTGTCTAGAAATGAACTTGCTGCAGAATTTGGAGTTGACATCTCCAGTGTTGGGTGCTTTTTAAGGCAACAGGAACAGATCCTGCAAGAATGGAGCACACGTGCGAACACCAGCAGGAAAAGAAAAAGAGATGTGATGGACCCCCAAGTACAGGAGGCTTTGCTAAGGGGGGTTTCTGCCTCCCAAGACCATGGTGTGCCACTGTCAGGGCACATCTTAATGGAAAAAGCCCATAGCCTCTCAGTATCCTTAGGTGTTAATTTCAAACCCACTACTGGCTGGCTGTCAAGGTGGAAAGAGCACAACGGGGAATGAGGAACATGGTCAGTTTGAAGCTGTGCTTGAATTACTTGCAGTATGGTTCTCTGGACTGTGTGCAGAAGTGCAAAACTCAGTTCCTGCTTGTATGACGTTCCGCTTGTATGCACATTTTACCACAATCTGGACAATGGGCATATAAGTGGAATTGATTGTATTACCTCCTATCCTCTGCCATCAATATCCCTACCGATACATCCCAGCATCCTGTTAGCCTTGTCATATGTCTTGTTGCACTGACTCAATTGCTTAAATGAGTTGCTAATGATAACTCTCAGATCCTGTTCCTCAAATATAGTGCAGAGTCTTTCTCCTCCAGTCCAGTACTCTGTCTTGGGGTTCTTTTTTCCTGATGTGCATTACCTTGCAGTTTCTAGCACTCAATTTTAACTGCCAGACTTTTGACCACTATTCTAGCTTTGTAGGTCTCTCTGCATTTCTCTAATTCCCTTGTCACTATCAACCCTCCCATTTAGTTTTGTGTCATCTGCAAAGAGACACAACCTGCCGTGGATTCCTTCTCCAATGTCACTAATGAACATGTTGAAGAGGACTGGACCAAGGAACAATACCTGTGGAACTCTACTCAAAATCTCCGTCTCCTCTGATTTAACTCCACTGATCACTACCCTCTGCTGCCTCCCCTCTAGCCAATTACCCACCCAGTTCACAACTGGTTTAGCTGCACCCAGGTCTTTCTTCTTCTTGAGCAATTGTTTGTGAGGTACTGTATTGGAGATCCAAAGCATGGCCCTTGTCTAATTCCTTTGTCACCCAGTCAAACAAAACTATCAGGTTAGTCTGGCACAATCTTCCTGCCATAATACCATGCTGTTTACTATTCTGGAGCCTGTTGCTCTTTGTGAAGTGTATGAGGTCCACTTTGATCAGTGACTCCATCAGCTTCCCTACTATTAGAGGTTAAACTGACAGGCCTGCAGTTCATTTGTTGCTCCTCCTCCCCCCTTTATGAAGCGGTACAACATCTGCCTTCTTCTAATCCCTTGAAACTTCCCCAGACCCAAGTGAGCTGTTGAACAGGCATACCAGTGGTTTGGCCAGCTCTGCTACTAATTTCCTTAGTATTCTCAGTTGCAACCCACCTGGTCCAGGGGTCTTACTTATCTTAAGGGCAACCAGGACTTTCTGAACCCTTTCACTAGTAAACAATGGCAGTGTCATGTCCAAATGAAGCCAATATTCCATAATGAAGCCAAACAGTGCCACATACTGTAGATAGAGAAATTATTTGTGCTGCCTATGGTGGGTATTTCTTGACTATGGTGCCAAATTTGTTGCTGAATGTGGAAGCTGAACATATGCCAGATCTTATAAAAGATGAACAACTGGCTTAGTGGTATTATCCTCATTGTGTCTCTAAGGGCCATGTGGTAAACTGGATATGCGCTAAGAAATGTAAACAACTCCTATTTAGTACTAACTAAAATTTGGGGCATGTAACACCACATTGCATCAGAGGGCTGCATTATTCTAAATAGTCTCAGATATGGCAAGCACTTGCATCTCCACATCCACTAAATATGCAGACAATGTTAAAATCAGCTGTCCCTGTGCTACCCCCGACCAGGCTGAGACCATACAGCAAGATTTAAATAAGATCTCCAATTGGGTAACTAAATGGGTTATGAAACTCAATAACAGAAAATGTAAAGTAATGCACTTGGGATCCCAGAACCCCAATATTTTGTACACTCTGGGAGACACCACCTTACTGATTACCACTGATGAAAAAGATATAGGAATTATTATTTCTAACAACTTGGAGCATTCAAATCAAGTTAATCAGGTCATCAGTAAAACAAAGAAAGTTATTTGGTGTATCCAACATAATATCAAATCCTGTGATCCCAAGATCATGATGCCTTTGTTGTGGGCTTATGTAAGACTCCACTTAGAATATTCATCCCAGTTGTGGTGCCTATATAAGAAATCTAATTGTACCTAATTAGAGAAAGTGCAAAGGAAATATACTAAACATATGCATGGTTTATATAATACTTCGAACTGTATAACAATAGACTTATCTCCCTTAAGCTAATGTCATTGGAGACTCGTCAATTGAGGGGTGATTTGCAGTTTTTATTTGGTATTATCAGTGACCCGTATTTGACGTCAGAACTTGGTTTAGAGTTTAGGGACAGCAAGTATGATACTAGAGGGCATCCCTTAAAATTGGCTGGTAAACATTTTCATTATAATAATAGAAAATTCTTCTTCACCTTACAGGTTATACAACCTTGGAATAAATTGCCCCAGAAGTCATCTTCAGTAAGACAAAACATGAATTTAAACAAGCATTTGTCAATGCCGAATGTTCGTCGTGTGTAGAGAGAAGGACAGACTTAAGTGAGATTGTATTAATAATGCTGTGAATAATGGAGTAATTAGGTTTTGTGAAAGTTTATTTGCATTGAAGAAGGAAATATAATGCTAAGGTATAGTACAAGTAAGATGAGTTAGTAGATACATTTAGAGATTATGAGACAATGTGATGAAGGGGTATCTGCTGACTACCAGAAAGTAACAAAAAAACAAAATAATGTGTCAGACAGTTATTGGGCCAACTTAAAGGATCTGGCATGTGCTATCAGTAGGGCATCATAGAACTTCCTAATTTTTCAAATTCAGCAATTATCCCATTTCACCTATCTGGCAACTAGAAAAAAAGTACTGTTTTCTCACTCAAAAATACCAATAAATGGAGCGCTTTGTAGGTGCATGCCCACACACACACACACACACACACACACACACACACACACACACAGTAAATAAATAGAGATGCAGTTCAAAAGAAAATAAGTTTGCTAGTCTGAAACAGGGTAAATTCTATAAGACAATATACATCAGCTTGTATAATATGTATTTTAATTAATGCACAGCAGGTGTAAACGAAGCAACCATATACTGATCATGCTGTAGGTTAGCAGAATAATCAATACACATTACTAATGAAGGACAGATGCAGGCGTGCTCGTTTACCGAATCAAGTATTTTTATATTTCCAAGTCATCATGCATATGCTTACTATAATGGTTTGCAAGCGCTTAAGCATTTTAGCTATTTTTTTCCTCACATAAAGACTCCTTTCCTCTTTCTTGCTGTTTTTGGTGTTTTTATTGAGACATATCCACCTGCAAGTAATGTAACAAATGAGAGCCCGAAGTTAAGCTCCTACGCATCAGCTGTAGTGCAGGGCACGTATCTGCTGGCTTCCTTTATCTCCCCTTTGCCTCCCATTTAGCCGCTGATTTTGTTTCTTTAACTATTAAATGGGACATAGTGAGGGCCGCAAATTGCTTGTAATTACATCCATGAAAAAACTTTACTTAAACTGCATTCAAAATTATTTTAATTGCAGCTTATTTCATACAAGCATTCAAATATGCTAAAATAGCAAGAAAGCTGCTAGTACAGGTGGTACAGGTCTAAAGGTTTGACCCCTTGTGTGAAAACATTGCTGTTACATTACTGTCATATTGGAATGTTCCTTCCTCATTTGTCATTGTTTCTGTCCATTCTTCCGTCTATCATGTTGCAGTTATGTGCCTCAGTTTTTATTTCTTTTATTGAAATGTTTCAATAAAAGGTACAAGGCTCAAAACCCAGTATTATGAGGTGTGAAAACAGGCTTTCAGCCCCCAAACACACACACAATGACATTTTTTTTTTTCGTTTTGTTTTAAAACTTTAACGTGCTTGTTAAGAATGTATTGGAGCCCAAAGGTGATAGCTGCCAAATGCTAATACGTTATAGGACAACATCTGTATAATAAAGGATCAGGATCTATATACAATTTTATAGTGTAGAATATGTATAATGTCACAGCAGGATCTGTATATACAGGTTACTCACCTGTAACGGGAGTTCAAAGAGTGGTATATGTTGTTCATCCACACTTACTGGCAGGTTCCTTGTTGCTTTAAATCTTGCTGAAAAGTCTTCAGTTTGGCTCCTCCCACCCACCCAGATGGCAAAACTCTCGGCTCCACCCCATGATGCCAGATCTAGCCCGTTGGAAGCCAGGTTGCACGCCAAAGCCGGGGAGGTTGGGTGGGTTGTGTGGATGAACAACATATACCACTCCTAGAACTCCTGTTACAGGTGAGTAACCTGTATTTCTAGGGACGTGGCTATGTTGTTCAGTCCACACTTACTGGCAGACTCCTAGCAGTTCTCCGGGAGGAGGGAGGCAAGGCGCGCACCCCCTACTTAGAAATAAGAACTGGAGAATCGAGGTCCCAAAACCAGCATCCCGGCGTGACTCAGGGTCGATGTGGTAGTGGGTAATGAAGGTGTGTGCTGACTTCCAGGTAGCAGCCCTGCAGATTTCCTGGATAGGGACGTCCCTGGAAGCAGCCACCGAAGCAGCGGTATGGCGGGTAGAATGAGCTCTTATCCCTTTGGGAGGCTCCATGCCTGTCAACCTATAGCAGAGATCTATGCAGGAGGTGACCCACCTGCCTATCATCTGCTTGGCTGCAGGTCTGCCAGGTGCGCCTTCAGCGTAGGTGACAAACAGCTGGCGAACCTCTCCCCGAACTTCAGCCGTCCGCTCCTTATAATAAGAGAGTGCTCTTCTAGGGTCCAGAGTATGGAGCCTATATTCAGCCTCCGAGGTGTGATTGGGGTAGAACACCGGCAGAGTCAACACCTGGTTAAGGTAAAACTCTGATACCACCTTCGGAAGGAATTTCAGGTGAGGGCACAGGACAACCTTGTCCCTGTGGAAGACCAGATAATTTTTTTTTTTTTTTTTTTATTTAGTTGTTTAACCAGGTATAGCACACTAAGCTGAAAGCTTTTTTACTGGAGCGACCTGGGAGCACAGGGAGGTTAAGTGACTTGCTCAGGGTCACACAGTATGCAAGTGGAAGCTGTGGGATTCAAACCAAGGTCAGGTCTGCTGGATGTCACCAAATTTGCAGCTCAGAGCCTTAGACCACTGCACTATACTGCCTCCTCATAAGGAGACTCGATGCAAAGCACCTGGAGCTCTCCCATCCTTCTGGCTGATGTGATTGCCACCAAGAAGGTGGTCTTCCATGACAGGTGAGAGATATCACACCTGTGTATCAGTTTGAATGGCTTGCCCATGAGCTTAGCCAATACCAGCAGTAGATCCCATGGAGATGGAGGTTCTTGCACCAAAGGGGATATATGATCAAGGCCTTTGAAAAAGCACCCGACTACCTTCTCCTGCACCACCGACTGCTTCCTGTCCCACGCCTGGTAAGTAGAGATGGCTGCCAGGTGCACCTTAAGGGTCATCGACCGAAGCCCTAGCTGAAAAAGGGACCATAGGTAGTCCAGAATGTTAGCCAAAGAACAGGAGGAAGGGTCCAACCCCTTATCCTGACACCAAATGGAGAATCTCTTCTATTTGAAGCCATAGCATTTTCAGGTTGACTCCTTACGTGATGCCTCAACAACGTTGAGGACCTCGTCGGAATGACCCAAGGCCTGGAACTCTAGCCGCTCAGGAACCAGGCCGTCAAGTGCAGGGATTGAAGGTCTGGGTGGAGTACCTTCCCCTTGTTGACTGAGATCAGGTCCAGGTGGGTTGGAAGCCGCCTTGGGAGCCTGGAGCTGAGGCTGAGGAGATCTGGATACCAGAACTGTCGGGGCCAGTCTGGGGCTACCAGAATCACCTGCGCCAGGCCCCTCTTTGCCTTGAGAAGCACCTTGTGGATCAAGGGAAATGGAGATAAGGCGTAGAAGAGGCCTGGGGTCCACGGCCTTCAGAAGGCATCCCCCCTGTAGTAAGCCCTGCTGAGGGGGGTGGGCATGAAACAGCCTTAGCTTCGCATTCTCCTTGGAGGCAAACAGGTCCACCTGAGGGGTGCCTCAGTGGGAGAACAGGTCTTGTACTACCTCCGGCAGGAGAGACCACTCATGAGATGCAGCACCTATCCTGCTGAGGGCATCAGCCAGAGTGTTGGAGGCTCCTGCCACATGGATGGCTAGGAGATCTGCCTCCAGTCTGCTCACAAGAGACCAAGTGTGGAGAGCCTCCTTGCACAGAGGCAAGGAGTGCATCCCGCCCTGATGGTTTGGGTAAGTACATGGTCGTGGTGTTTTCCACCTGGACCTGGACCACTTGACCCCATACAAATGGAGCGAAGGCGGTGAGGGCTAGTCAGACCACTCAAAGCTCCAGCAGGTTGATGTGGCATTGAGACTCCTGAGGGGACCAGAGGCCATGCGCTCTGAGCTCCCCTAGATGGGCACCCCAACCCATCAGAGAGGCATCAGTTGTCAGAGTGACCATTGGCTCTGGGTGGACAAATGGGATACCCTCCTGCAGATGAGCTGGAATGAGCCACTACTGGAGGCCGTTCCACATCTCCTGGGTCACTGTCACTGGCTGGTCCAGAGGACCGGAGTGCTGTGACCATTGGCAGGCCAGCCTCCATTGCAGGGGACACATGTGCCAGCGGGCCCAATGGACCACGCTGGTGCAGGCTGCCATGAGGCCCAGGAGGTGCAGGAAGCCCCAGGCAGGGCACAACTGCCCAACCAGAAATGATTGGGCAAAGGAGGAAAGGACCTCGGCCCTGTCCGCCAGGAGCCATGCTCTGGCTCGAAGAGAGTTGAGTTCTGCTCCGATGAACTGAATCACCTGCATTGGCATGAGTTCCGATTTGGCCTCGTTGATGTGGAGGCCAATCTGAGAGCAGACCTGGAGGGCCAGATCCCTGGACCATTCCACCTCCAACTTGGAGGGGGCTGCAATCAGCCAGTCGTGAGTAAGGGTACATCTGGACCCTTTGGCACTGCAGGTATGCTTTCACCACTGCCATGCATTTGGTGAAGACCCTGGGAGCTGGAGAGAGGCCGAAAGGCACAGCTCGGAACTCGTAAAGCGATCCCTCTGCCCTGAAGTGTAGAAATCTCTGGTGAGATGGACGGATTGGGACATGAAAGAACACATCCTAGAGGTCCAGAGAACAGAACCACACACCTCGTTCCAAGGATGGGATGATCTGAGCCAGAGTGACCATCCTGAAAGTACAAGCCCTTAGGAACTTGTTCAGGTCATGTAGGTCTAGAATGGGACGCCAGCCCCCCCGTCCGTTTTGGGACCAGGAAGTACCTGGACACAAACCCTGGGTCTGGAGGAGGATCCGCCACCTCCCTGATCACCTCCTCCTGGAGGAGCAGGGCAATGTTGGCTCGGTGAGCTGACAGAGAGGCTCCAGAACCCATAGCCCCCCGTGGGGTGATGGCTCTATAGGGTGGGTACTGCTCAAATTCCAGAGGCAGACCCCTGCCTACCACTTCCAACACCCAGCAGTCCATGGTGATATCGAACCAGGCAGAAAGGAAGTGGTGGAGCTGTCCCCGCCACGGGGGGAGCCTGGGGAGAAGTGACAAGGTTGGGGGCAACACCCCTCAACCCATCACTGGGCAGGCTTGGCGGAAGGGCCGGCCTAGGAGCCACCTGAACCTTTCCCTCCCAGCTTCCTGCTGGAGGAAGCAGGAGGCTTGGCTTTGGGGTGCCAAGTGCAAGCCTGCTGGCCCTGATGCTGGAGTTGATGGGCCGTACATGTCGCAGGGGCTGAAGGATGAACGGGCTTACGCTGCTGCTGGTGGCCTTTGTCCTTCTGGGCAGACGTGACAGAGTCCAAGATGGCATTGGACTTCTCAATCCGTTGCAGATGATCCTCCATTCCAGGACCGAACAAGTCGGTACCCAAGAAGGGAACGTCTGCCAGCTTGTGCTGGGTATCCGCCGTAAAGGTGGAGATCCACAGCCAAGCTCTGCGGTGCATGGCCACTGCGGCCGCTACTGACCGGGCATATGAGTCAGCAATGTCCAAGGAAGTTTGGAACTGCTGTTTGGCCACCACCCTTCCCTGATCCCGCACCTGCTTGACTGTCATTTGAAGGTCAGCCGGGAGATGAGGAATCACCTCATCCAGGGAGCCCAAAAGGGCATGTGAAAAGTGTGCCATCAGCATGGCCGAATTGGCCTGATGAAGGCCTAGGGAGGAAGCAGCATAGACTTTCCACCCAGAGTAGTCCAATTTCTTGAACTCCTTATCGGGAGGCTTGTCCACATCCTGAGCATTCCTGGGACGCCGGAAAATGCTGTCTGTCACTAGCCCCTCCACAGAGGGGTGCTCCGAGAAACCAGAGAGTGAACCAGTGGGAACAGCAGGAACAGCATACTTCCGTGCCATCCTGGCTGAAGGTGCTGGACAAGAAGCTGGCCGCTGCCATAGCTGCAGGTCCAGGCCAACAATGGCTTCGGCCACCGGGAAGGCCTCCGTAGGGGAATCCCCTCGGTCCAGTATCTCCATGAGGAGATACTTGGCCCATTTTGAAATGGGTTCGAGCTTCATCCCAGTGGACTCTGAGATGAGCCAAAGCATTCCTAGGAACGAGGATGGGCTCTCATCCACCGACTGACCCCCAGTGGACTCCAGGTCAAGCGGCCTGGAGAACAAAGAGAAGTCGTTGCCAGACTCTGAGGAGTCTGTGAACAGCTGCCGAGCACCTGAGCCACCCTCCACCTGCCGAGGTCGATCAGGAGTGAGGATGACCGACAACTGGTGGGGCAAGCCCCGACCCAACCGAGAATCCTTGGTCAGGGCCCCAGTTTTAGGTTGTGGAGGCGGGGGTTCCATCACAATGGGTGGCTCAGCCGGTTTCAGCTGAACAACCGGTGCCGGCTTCGGCTCCTCGACTACTACGAGGGGTTGTTTTGGCCATTCTGGTGACAGCCACTTAATGGCTGGAGAAGGTGACGGCTTATTCCCGGACAATAAGAGCTGCTGCCACATTAGATCCTCGTAGTGTCGATGCAACTTGCGCCAGAGCCTATCCTCCAAAGAGGACGATGAAGATGAGTGGCGCTGCCGTTTTCCATGGTGCCAAGACCAAGACCGCCGACGTTGGCGGCGGGACCGGCTGGACCTGGAAGAGGTCCGTGACCAAGACCGAGACTTTTGGGTATTCCAAGGGTGGGTCTGAGAGGGAGAGGGGGAAACCCACTCCTCCCTCAGTTCAGGGACCTTAACCGGGAACTCCGGCACAGGAGGCACAGGTATGTCCTCGGTTTCCACCGGGAGAACTGGTGAAGATGGGTTGTTGGCTTCTCCAGTCGACAAACTGTCTGACGGGTCGAGAACAATCTCAACCGCGTCGATGGTTGTCTCGGCTGGCTCACCTGATAGGGACACTGTGAAGCCAGTGGCCTTAGCCGCAACCTCAACTGAAGTCGAGTGTCGACTGTCCGGGGAAGGGGACCTCTCCTGCTCCCACGAACGTCGACGGTGGGACTTACCTTTGGAGTCCTTCTTTTGGGACTGAGAGGAATGTCCCGAAGGCCCTTCTCCCTTGGTGGAGAGGGACTGGCAAAGCTCCTTAAAAGAAGCTGTGTAGGAGAAGCCCAAGGAGAGCAGGATAAATGCCATGACTGAGGATGATGATGATGTGGCCTGGGCTGCCTTCTCCTCAAGGGCAATCATCTGCTTTAGTTGTTCAGCCAAGCCCGCAGCCTCGGACACCGTCCAACGGGCCTCCTTCGACTTGACCGAAGGATAACATTTGTCGGGTCGCCCCAACAGTGATCGGGCAGTGCGGTCCTCCAAGACTGGAGCCGAAAATGATTTGCACAACTCACAGGCCTGTGAGTCATGGCCGAGTCCAAGGCAATAAACGCACGTGGAGTGCGGATCGGTCCGGGACATCATCTTCCCACAGGGACACAGACGAAATCTGGGAGTCGATTTGTCCATCGCAGCCGCAAAGGAAAAGGAAGACTGGAGTCTTTTAAACTTGAGAATGAGTTTCGGTTTGACCGAAGAGTGTGGATCCAGTCCTAAAACGTAGAGCGCTAAGGAGGGAACCTGAGCTTCCAAGCAGTAAGGAAGATCTGGCGTCATGGGGCGGAGCCGAGAGTTTTACCACCTGGGTGGGTGGGAGAAGCCAGCTTGAAGACCTTCTGGCAAGATTTAAAGCGGCAAGGAACCTGCCAGTAAGTGTGGATTGAACAACATATCTACGTCCCTAGAAAGCATGTTACTGGGCAGGGGCTGTATAATATGTTAAAGGCCGATATATTAATCTGGATGTAGTCTCATCCTTTTTCTCCAGTCCTGCTGCTCTCTGCTAATGCTGCTAGTTCTGTGCAAAGTATCTGTGGCAGCAGGTCTGTTTACAGCGGGAATGCCCATATTGACAACAGGCAAAGAGACAGAGAGAGAGAGAGTGTGTTCAGTACAACAATGCAAGCAATTGATCCAGGCTCTTAACCAGCTGCCCACTACTGTGTTTTGAACTCAGTAATGGAGGGCACAGGATGGCATGTAAAGCTCTTTAGTCCCTTAACCGCTGTAGGCTAGCAATATTCATAACTGGATCAAAAGCTCATTTATAAACAACTGCTCATGTATCACTATATGCAAATCTCTTAAAGTCGCAATGGCCCTCTAAGTGATATCCTATGGACCTGACTAAAACAAACATAAAAAAACTTAAAAACACTGAATCATTCTTCACTAAAACATTCTGCCATAGTTCCTCTCTCCTCCTCGATAAGAGTCAAGATCAGGTTGAAATGAACAAATCCATGCTGCTGCTGCCTCTGCGACTGCTACCCCAACAAGCCTCTTGTATGCTTCACTTTCCAGCCCAGCAACTAATGACCTTTCCAAATCTATGGAATATCTGTTGCAAAAAAAAGGGGGGGTCAGAAACAACTTTCAAAAAGGAATAAAAGAGTTAAACTTAGATTACCGGGGGCAGAAACTGTAATGGGCGAGTCAAATAATTGATCACTTTCTACTGTATTAATGCTGTGAAGTCAACGTAGTGCTTTGGAAACATATAAATGTATAGGCATTTGATATTCAATTAATGCACAATGCACTGAGACGTTAAAGTGCGAAGCACTGGCAAGCTTTCACCCCTCCCAACACCCGTATCAGTCAATGCCATGCAACAGCAATCCAGTCCTTTTCGCTGCCTGAATTACACTGCTCCCTAAGTACCATAAGTCTCCGTCATTTAATTTTGGGACTTACGTTTTGGCTTGCCAGCTGTTCTTTCCCTTCCACTAGCAAGAAAGTCTATAACACTGGTGCTCCACAGAACAGCATCAGCAGCACTGCGTGGCACAGCTGTGGCCAGGAGCTGTGATGAGAGTCAAACTTGGCTCCCTGCCAGATCTTTAAAGCTGAAGCCACTGTTAATGTCATATGATCCCAGACCTAGGAATTACTGTGGGGTAGGGACCAGGACCACCATTACAGAAGCACCAGTGAGCACAAGATGAGGCTTCCCTGTGTTTACTCCTACACATGGCATGACAAAAAGCAATACAGTCAAGTAACAGTCTGCAGGTAATTTGTAGTTTTAGCAGCAAAGTCAGGGCAGTGCCGCCACTTGACCATCCTTCTTTCTGTCGTCTTCAGAAAGTTGTGGCATATTTTGTTGTTCTCTGTCTGCCTGCCAGATCATACTGCAATGGGCATTTTTGAAAGTAATCTTTTTTTTTCTGGTTATTGGCACATGGCCTGACCTGTCCCACATCATGTGGTGGTATCAGCACCAGTATGTGAATAGTCTTTCTACTCAGTCAGTGACTCTGTATGTATTGCTTGCTGCCTACTGCTAAAACTACCAACTGCCTGAAGTCTGTTACTAAACTGCATCCGGTTTCTTTACTTCAGTTACAAACGGAGGGGAAGGGGGGCGGTTAATTAGAGGGATGCTGACAGTAGTTTTTTTTCGTTGTGCAAGGGCAAACACAGGATTAGACATTGGACACAACACAATTTCAAGTCTTTATCACCTCCATCCCACCTCGAACAATAATCCCTTTATACTTATAGTATCAAGACAGACTGACTGAAAAACAATAAAACACAAACAAACATGGAACTGTGTTTTACCGTGAGTCCCACTCTATATTTTTTGTCTATTCTCCTATCCTGTGTGGACCCAGTGTCAGCACCCCACAAACCCACTCATTCACAACTGTAAATATCTGTGTCCACTTCACTGTTTTAGTTTTGGACTCAAATACACAAGCGTTTTCATTCCACAGTTAGGGAACCACTGAAACAAGTAATGCAATAATAATATGGTCACGCTATAACATCTTTTAGTGTGAATCTTTGTTGTGTACTGCCACTTTAATTATACTATACAAATATTTATTGTTTGAGAATTGTCCTCTGTCCCCTGAGCAAATTACAGCATACTGGCATAGAGTCTGGACTTCTGTGTCACAAAGCTAGTTTTGTACTTTTTTTTTTCTGCGTGGCACATCGTCTTTAACATTCCTCCTCAGTCTGTGTGCCATTATTTTTATTTTGTCTCCTAGTTACACAGATGGTGGCACAGTTACTGGCAGTGAATGCATGGCACAACTGTATCACTAAAATGGGACAAAGTACTTAAATCATACTGACTACCTGCTGCAATAGTGGTGCAAGTCTGTCAGATATGCAAATCCCTTTGCTTTTGCATGTGCATATAGAGGACAGTTGAAACAATAAATACATTGCTGCATCAGACTCATGCCAAAACTCAGTTTCATTCTTGTTTATTTTGCAATCCGTCTGTCTCAATAAATCCGGTAGATTAAATTTTTTTGGTGGTGGGATAAAGATGATGAAGACTTGCTACGTTTTGTGTTCACTTCAGAAATTTGCTCCAGAATTAGCTTATTTTATTTATTATTTTATTTGAGTTTTTGTTGACCATGTAAGTGCACTAGACAATTCCTGTCTATTTTCAGGCACGACCGGGGGAGGGGGATACAGATGAATGCCAACTGACCTTGAACCAGATTAAGTTGTTGGTGGTATTTTTTGTGAACGGAGGAAATTTGGCCACTGCACCAGGGAAATTCCCCTGCTCTTTTCGAGAAGTGCCATGGGATCTTTAACATCCACCTGAACTACCACCAGAACAGGCAGATGGGACCTCGGTTTAACATGTCATCTGAAAGACAGCACCTCAGGAGAGCAGCACCCCCCTCATGCTGCACTACAGTGTCAGTACTGGGATATTGACTCAAGTGCTTGGTGTGGGGCTAGAACCCACAGCCTTCTGATCTCCCAGCCTCAAAGGCGAGTGTGCTACCTGCTGAGCCACTGACACTGACACTGCTAGCCCAGGATGGGGGTGAAAAGTTGTCAGAGTAATATGAACCCCCCCTTCCAATATATTTGCCCCTTGTTACTGACTAGGAGTAGTCAACAGAGACTGCTGATTTTTTTCTGTTATGGCAACATTTAAACAATTTTGCAGATTACAAATGTCTTGCATATCATAAGAATTCCCTGGGGCTGTAGTAACATTAGTTACTATTGTGGAAGTTTGTGGCTCTCTTACAACAACAGTATTTATCTGAGTTAAACAGTCTTGAAATCTACCTATTGATGGTTCACAACTGTTCTCTGTTTCTGCATCCATTCTATGAGAGCCACAGAGTTATTCTAATGCATTTTATTGCAAAATACGTGATAAATTAGAAGTACCTGAATTAAACTTATCATTATTGAACAAGCAAGACGGGAGCAGTGGGGAGGCTCAGTGTGTGTGCACACTGTAAGCACTACAACAGTGTGAACATGCAATCAAGAAGTCAAGTAATGCAGGGCTTTACACATCAAAGAACACAGCCGTGCCACTATTGGTGGTGCTCTGTCCTTTGAAAAGTTGGCCAACTCGGCCCCAACAACAGAAAGTGAATCAACCCCGGCCTGCCACTTGCTATGGAGCTTTTCATTGGGCGCACCCCCCCCCATGCCCCTGTATAGCACCTCTCATGTCAATGAGTTCATCTGTGCCTGCGTGTATGACAAACTCAATAAAAAGGTATAGGGGCACAGTTTTCACTATAACATGCACTGCAGCTTTAGGACACTAGTAATGACCCCACCATCACATTACTTTAGAAATGCCAGAAATCTATCTGAACAAGTAATATGTCTAAGCTACTAATTGTACAGCTACATTTTTTCAATAAAAGGAATGACAGATTTGAAAATCTGTTTTCTTTTAAAAAGAGCTCTGGTCCATTCCCCCAGCACTATTACAGCTATGGCATTTGGTGGAATCGGAGAGAAGGGGGGAGAGGACGGAGGGATTGGAAGAAAGCAAAATACATACTCAAAGAAAGATGGTGAGAAAAAAAATCAAAGAACAGAGAAGGGGCCGTACTAGCATACCTTTGCTGCTCAACAAAGGAGCCCCCTTTTGTCTTTCTTAGAATACTGCAGGAATCCCATTAAAAACAATAAAAAACAGTACCATTCCAGCTCCTCTCACCCATTATAATTCTAACTGAATATCTGTAAGTCTAACAAGGCTTCCAACTGCCTACTGGAGCAATTATTAATCTTAGAAACTGAAGATTCAGCTGCCAGTCCACACCTCTTGCCAGTAAGTTATATTCAACTGGAAACATCCTGGCATCCAACCCCTCACTTCACAGCACTCCAAATAGACCAAAAACTTTATTATCGTGATTAGATTTATAATTGCAATAACAACTGATAAACTTTTGATTTCTTAGGATTAATGACCACCTGTCCTCAGGCCACTGACACCCCCACATTCAGTCATTTAACCTGTCATTTAACCTTAGGTAATGACCAGCTGCTCAATTGTTACTGCAAATAACAGCATCAGAAGACTAATCTTACTAGCTGTTGGGACCAACTAGATTTTTAGACACTTCCGGTCATCTTTCAGGCATACTACAAATGCAGTAATGCACTCTAGGTGCACACTGTGATGCTGCAATAACCACACTTCCCAGATGGCTGATCACACCCAATGCATACTCTTATTACAGCATCACCACAAACTCCTGATGTGTTATCACCTACATAACACATGCCACAACTTTCAAAGTAGCAATTTGAAGGTTTAAAGGGTTCCATTAACACTGGGAGACCCAGTTCTGAGTACTACTGTCCCAAAACGGCAGTGTCTAACAAAAGTTGTGCTTCAGTAAAATACAGTCCTGGACTGTACTCCTGACATCCATGCACTAGCATGTCATATTAACAGTGTGGTTTTAATCAATAGCTCCCAAGAGGCTGCACTGTCAAGAGAGAAAAATTCAAAGTTTTCTACAATTCTGGTTAACTTCCATGGATTTAAGGACATCACAACTCGGTCATGGTTGTTCATCATGCCCAGTAATGTAGCCCTTTGAGAGCTTCCAGCTGGAAACCCAACTGTAAAAATTGTTTCAAGAATATGGATCAGGAAATCAGTTCTACTCCGAATAGGTTATTTTTGTTAGCAAGTGCATAATTTTAGGGCAGTGGTGACTATTTCACAGTGGAGTTAAAAACCAGAATGCATATGGAATGTTCCCAAATTCCTGCTGGAATGCCTGTAGCAAAAGTTATACTTCCTTTAAATTTGTGAAGTGGCAATATAACACAGTGGTTTAACTGTAACAACAACTAGTGATCCCCTCTATCACATTATCAGTGTGATCAAAAAAATGCTGTAATAACCAGGTATGACATCATACCCAGTTATTACAGCCTTTGGAGCACTCAGGCTTCCCTTTCACTTACAGTAAAACAGTAGGAAACATGCCACTCTAAGTCCCTGCACCAGTTATAAAACACTATTGTTTCTAATGTCCTGCATTTGCCTTCTGTGTAACATAGAAACAAAGAATTTGATGGCAGATAAGAACTGCTTGGCCCACCTAGTCTGCCTATTTCCCCTACCTAACAGATAAGGTGCAGATTCTAGTTAACCAACAGCCTACTTCCTCCTATCCCCCATTAGAATTGCCTTATGTCTGTCCCATGCATTCTTGAATTCCCCCACTGTTTTTGACTCTACAACCTCCTCAGGAAGGCTGTTCCATGCATCTAGAACCCCCTCTGTGAAGAAATACTTTCTCACATTACCTCTGAGCTATCCCCCTCTATCTTCAAACTGTGCCCCCTTGTTCTTGCACATCTCTTTTTCTGAAAGATGCTACCCTCTTGGACTTTGTTGATTCCCTTGAGGTATTTGAACTCTTCTATCATGCCCCCCTCTCTCTCCTTTCCTTGAGGCTACACATCACTCACTCTTGCCACTTCGGTTGAATCAAGTGAGACTTTCTCAGGGCAAATGCAGTTTATTGTGCCATTATGATAGAGGTTTTCAAGTATGTAAAGGGAATAATTAGGAGTGGGACCAGGGAGTTGTTTAGGCTGAAGAAGGGGGAAGTGACCAGGGGTCATGGGTGGAAGTTGAAGGGGGGAAATTACAGGGGGGAACGTAGGAGGCATTTTTTTCACTGAGATGGTGGTGGAGCCATGGAATGCACTTCCTGGGAGGCTGGTGGAGGAGGGCACAGTGGAGGGCTTCGAGAAGGGGTGGGATAGGTTCAAGGGGAAACTGAATCTAGAGAAGACACTCTTGGGGGCTGGGAGGGGTGAGGCAGGCAGCCATTAGGTTGCTGGCTTTTGAGCAGACAAGACAGACCATTTGGCCTATTCTGCTGGCTTTTTAGTATGTTAGTATGTTAAGCTCCTTTAGTCTTTCTTCATATGTCTTCTGGTGCAGACCCTGCACCATTTTGGTTGCCCTCCTCTGGACAGCCTCCACCCTATCTATGTCTTTGCAGAGATGGAGTCTCCAGAACTGTACACAGTACTCCAGATGTGGTCTTACCAACTGTCTGTACAGAGGCAAGGAGGGACAACAACTGCCTGCTTTCTATTGGTGATGCCTCTCCCTATGCATCCCAGTATCCCACCAGCCCTCTTTACTGCCTTCTTACATTGCTGGCCCACCTTTAGGTCATCTGATATGACTACCCCCAGGTCCCTTTCCATTTTTATTGTCAGTATCTCGCCCCCCATTGTGTACTCTTCCCTTGGATTTTTGTTTCCCAGGTGCATTACTTTGCACTTCTTTGCACTGAATCTAAGCTGCCATACATTTGACCATTCCTCTAACCTTGCCAAGTCCCTTTTTATCCTTTCCGTCCCACCTTGCATATCAACCCTGTTGCAGATCTTTGTGTCATCTGCAAAGAGACATACTTTTCCTTCCAGTCCCTCTGCAATGTCACTTATAAAGACATTAAAACAGACTGGCCCCAGTTCTGAACCCTGCGGTACCCCACTAGTAATCCCCCTTTCTTCACTGTGGACTCCATTTACTATTACCCTCTGTGTACTGTTGTCCAGCCAGTGTTTTACCCAGGCTACCACCCTGGGACCCACTCCCAGGCTGGCTAATTTGTTTACAAATCTTTTGTGCGGGACTGTGTCAAATGCCTTGCTAAAGTCTAGGTTGGCCATGTCCACAGCCCCTCCCTGGTCTACTACTTTGGTCACCCAGTTAAAGAAATTAATTAGATTTGTCTGACATGACCTTCCTGCTGTGAATCCATAATGCCTTGGATCCTGTGCCCCACTGGCCTCTAGGTACTCAACAATTCTTTCCTTCAGAAGTAATTCCATCATTTTCCCTACCACTGAGGTCAGACTGACAGGTCTGTAGTTTCCTGCATCTATCTTGCTCCCACTTTTGTGAAGGCGAATCACATCTGCCCTCCTCCAGTCCTCAGGTACCACATCATCCTCCCATGATTTATTAAGAAGCGTAGTCAGTGGTGTTACTAGTTCTTCCCTTAGTTCTTTTATAATTCTGGGGTGAATCCCATCAGGCCTCATTGCTTTATTCACCTTCAGTTTTAAGAGTTCTTTCAGAACCCTTTCTTCTGTGAAAGGACTAATATCAACCCCCATATCCAGAGTGCTTCTATTGACTGGATTAGGTACCTTCCCCTGCTTTTCCATTGTGAATACTGAGCAGAAGTATTCATTCAGTTTCCCTGCTTTTTCACTGTCACTCTCTGCCCAACCACCTTCCTCTTTATTCAGTCTCAGTATCCCTGCCTTAGTCTTTCTTTGCTCCCTAATGTACCTATAAAAGGTTTTATCCCCCTTCTTAACCAAGTTGGCCATCTTTTCCTCAGTTTGGGCCTTTGCTGTTCTGACTACCTTCCCACCTTCCTGGTAACACGTCAATTCAGCATGTTAATTTCAGCAAGTCATATTCGGTGACTCAATTACAGTGCTTGCAATGATAGCACGTGAGGAATATGAGCGACGAATGAGTATAGCCAGACACAGTGTCAGATAACCTACCTCTGAGGTCCAGGTGTACCTTGGAGGATGTCAATTTAGAAATAGTGGGGGGTTCGGGGCCACAGCCCCCCAGGGGGTGCAGGGAGGTACAGCCCCCCTGCATAACTGTGTTAATTGGGTACAGGTGTGGGCTGGGTATTTAAACGGTGTAGTCCCTGGTGGGGCGTGATCGAGGATGTCATTGGAATTTATACGGAGCCAGCGTGGGATGCCCCTGCTTGTGTATGGGGGCTATGTTCATTGGCAGGATAAGGCTGTCACCCAGAAGGTGTACTGGCATTGTGTGGATGCCCATCGTTATGGATGTAGAGCCAGGATACACACCCTCGCTGATCAGGTAGTGGCTACGATGAGGGACCATAACCATGCACCCAATGCTGCAGAGGTGGGTGCTAGGTGGGTTATGTGTGGCATTAGGGAGAGAACACAGAGCATGGCAGATACCACTGCACAGGTGGTACTCGATAGCACTGCCAGAGCACCCGATGTTGTAGCGGGGGCTTTGCCAGACATATGTGCCCTAAGATGGACTGTCCAGAGGATTCAGCAGTCGGAGACAGTTGCACCCAGGACCCCAGGTAGCATGGAGGAGTTAATACTACCCCCAAACTATACTCGCACCCTTGGAGGAGATTGATTCCTTCTGTATGATTCAGGCATGGGAAAGGAGCGTATGCTGATCTATGCTGCTGATAGGTCTCTTACATTTTTATCAAGGTGTAAGTCCTGGTTTATGGATGGCACATTCAGTTGTTATCCTGCATTATTCAGCCAGTTGTATACTATCCATGGCTTGAGGGGTGGAGTTGTTGTGCCGTGTGTATATGTTTTGATGAACAGTTGCAAGGTGGTGGCATATGACGTGCTATTCGGGCACCTGAAGGCATGGGGTGCAGGACTGAATCCAAGTAATATGATGTTGGATTTCGAGAAGGCAGCTTACAGATCCATGACTGCTGCCTTCCCATCCGCTGATGTACATGGCTGTTTATTTCATTTTGGCCAAGATATCTGGCAAAATATTCAACAGTGGCTGGATAATTCTCTCGAGGTATGTGCATGGTGCTGAATTGGCTTTGAACATTAGGATGTTGTTGTCCCTGGCATGGGTACCTGAACAGGATGTTGTTCAGGCATTTGAGGAGTTGCAGGACTTTACATTCTTTGCCTCAAATGATGAGGTTCTGGAGTCTTTGACCAGCTATTATGAGGATACATGGGTTGGTCGTCCCATGAGTAGATCTGGAAGTCGACCAATGTCCCCATTCCTTTCTGGAATTGCTATCAGGCTGGGGTGATGGGTCTGCCCGTATGAATAATGCTGTAGAGGGCTGGCATTGTCCATTTAATACACGTCTCGGTGCCAGTCATCCAAATATGTAGAGATTCATTCATTGTATGCAGGAGGAACAGCGCATTTCCGAAGTGAAGATGGAGCAGGTGGTGTTGGGTGCTGCAGCAGGGGGTAGTAGATGACGGTACCGTGATCTCACAGGGCAGCTATGCCAGATCATTCGTGAGTATGGGGGTGCATTCCCGTTATGACTATAAGAGGCAGTATAGTGCAGTGGCTTAAGGCTCTGAGCTGCAAATCTGGTAACATCCAGCAGACCAGACCGGGGTTTGAATCCCACAGCCCCCACTTGCATACTGTGTGACCCTGAGCAAGTCACTTAACTTCCTTGTGCTCCCAGGTCGCACCTGGAAACAAGCCTCGGCTTAGTGTGCCTTTCCTGGTTAAACAATTTCCCCTTTCCCTATGACTATCTATGTGGTTTGGCTTACAATTTCCAGCTCAATATGCAGTTTTGTGGCTGGAATTGCATGCGCTGTTATTGATGCTCGCCGTATTTACCGTCGCAATTAAATAGTCACTGAAATTGTATTGCCAATGTTATATCGCCGAATTGATATGGAACCCACTTTCTTCTGCTTTAACTGGTACAGTTCTCTGTCCTGTTCCTTCTGTGTTTCCTTATATCGCCTGAATGCTATCTTTTTCTCCCTAACCTTCCCCACCACTTCTTTTGAGAACCATAGTGTTTTTTTTTCTCATTTTGATTTGTTTATTTGCTTCACACAAAGACTTGTTGGCTCTGTGATGGCGGTTTTGATGTTTCCGAATTGTTGCTCCACCCCTCCTTCTTGCCTGTTTGCTGGTGCTTTTCTGTGGCACTCTCACATTTTGACAAAATCAGCCCTCCTGAAGTCCAGTACCTTCACTTTTGTATGGCCTGACTCTACAGCGAAGTTCATCGTGAACCATACTGTTTGGTGGTCGCTTGTTCCCAGATGGCTACCCACTTCAAGATCACAGATCCTCTCTCAATCCCCATTTGAGAGTACCAGGTCTAAGATTGCTCTCTCTCCTGAGTGGGTTCCAAAACTAACTGTCTGAGGCATGCCCCCTGTAGGGCATCGAGAATGGCCCTGCTCTTGGTTGTGGCTGCAGCAAAGGTGCTCCAGTTAACATCTGGCATATTCAGGTCCCCCATCAGCAATATCTCCCCTTTCTCTGCCATGCTAAGGATGCCTTCTATCATTTCCTTGTTCATTTCCTCCCCCTGAGATGGGGGTCTGTATACAACCCCTGTGCAGGTTGTGGTGCCATTTCCAGTCTCCAGGGTGACCCACAGTGCCTCCTCTCCTCCCTGTTTACCCTTTATGTAAGGGAAGGGATAAAAGCAACAGAACTAGAGAGCTACTCCCCCTCCTCTTTTCCCTCCCTGTCCCTTCTGTAGATTATGTACCCTGATATACTGACATCACAGTCATGGTTCTCTGTGTACCATGTTTCTGTGACTGCCATGATATCCAGGCATCCCTCTTCCATCAAGGTCACCATATCGGGGAGCTTTTTACCTAGACTACAGCCATTGGTACTCATTACCCTCCATTTTTTTATGGCTTTATTTTTTTTTGCCCCATCCCTGTCCTTACTACCTTTGTCTTTTTCTCCATTTACCCCTGCCTTTCTCCCTATTGACTGCTGTATCTTGGTGTTAAACCTCACTAAATACCTTGATTTTTTGAGGGGGACTAGGATTTACCTTCCCTTTTTCAGTGCCTCCCCCCTTGGCTAGCTTAAATGCTTGCCAATGAAGCATTTAATCCTATCATCTAGGATCCTGGTTTGTCTCCAGGATAGATGCAGACCATCGTGCTTGTATAGGCCTGCATCCCTCCAGGTGGAGCCCCAGTCCCCAATGAAACCAAATCCCTGAGCTCTGCACCAGTTTTTCAACCAGTCATTGAATCCCTTGGTGTGGAGTACCCTAGCCTCATCCATGCCATAGACAGGTAGCACTTCCTAGAAAGTTAACGTGTGTGCTACTTGTCTAAGGCCCCCTCCCCAACTCCACAAACTCCTGTTGCACTGCTCAGATCCCATTCTCAGCCAGGTCATTTGTTCCTAGGTGGATAATACATCCAGGTCACTCTCCCTTGTAGCTGCTCCCACGATCCTGAGGATTTGTTTCCCTTTCCCCTCCTTCCCCCAGTTCTAGCCCCACCAGGAGTTGTTTCCTTCCCCTGTGGGGTCCTGTGCCACCCTCCTGTGGGTCTCCATTGTGGAGGTTCCCAGCATCCTTCTTGATATCCACTGTGGGTGCCTCCTTAGAGGAACCATGCTCCACCAGAGTGGTGAATGAATTGTGAAGAGGTACAACTGGAGGGATGCACCTCTGTTCCACCACTCTCACCCTCCCTGGGCCCACCGTGGTCCAACCACTCCTCTTTCTTGTCAACCTCTGAGGTAGTGGTGGTGGCCTGGGTGGTCCCTGGGTGGGAGAGCAGGTTTCCCAAATCCTTGCCAGGTCAGCATGGAGACGAACAACCTCCTCCCTCAGACCAGAGAGGTGCCTACAAATAGGGCAACAATGCAGTCTCCAGAATGTCTCCCGGAAGACTGCTGCTCCACAGCCAGTGCATTGCACCACTCTCCTCATGTCTGTGTCCCTTCCTGTTACAGATGCTTTTCTTTTTGTTTTGTTTTTTGTTCTTGTTTTAGTGTGTGCAAGTTTGTGAGTGTCTCTACCCTCTATTCAGTGTGCTGTGCCTTTAAGGATATGAACAGGTGTATATTGTTAGCAGTTTTGGGGAAGTGATGTCAGAACCCCTGCTATAAAGGAAGTTATGCACTTGCAGTGGATGGGATGAGGGGCAGGGTGGGTGGGAGTAAACATATGCCCTCCAGAAACAATCAACTACAACTCTGACCCTCCAACCCGGTGAGTGCCTTCCTTCCAGACACCTAGTTCACAGAGGTTAAGTAACAGGTCTAGTCACAAATGACTGCAAATATCTCCCAGCTATAGTTCCTCCCTGGCAAATTAAAGTTAAACAAGAAAAGTCAACCCCCAAAACAGAGAATCAATACTAGTTACTTACACAGGTCCAAAAAGTAATAATTCAATTCAGTGCTGTCTAGAAAATAACTTCCTTGATTTAAGGAAGCTTTGGCTGCTTTCTCTCTCTGTCTCAGCATTGCAATTGTGTTTGTTACAGTATATTACTGCCTTGCACCTTCTCCATTTAGAATGTAGAGTTTGAATCGGTCACGTTATTGTTTTATTTCCTGTTGTGTTATCTTTAATGCCTTGTGGCCTGGGTCGCACCTGTAAACGGTCCTCTGGATCAGTGTACTTACCCGATTTTCAAAGTCATAAATTAATTAATTAATTTATTTATTAAATAAGACATAAGGGGCTGTGTGCTTATGAAGTTGTTTTTTTTTGGTGGGGTTATACACCCTTGGTGTGTGATCACCACATAAACCTCTCTAGCTTCCCTCCAGATTTATGGGTCATCATGCACATTATTCTCTATATAATGGTACAAACTATCTGAAAAAGATTGCTATATCAGCAGATTTACTGCATTGATAACAGGAGTACTGGAGGCCATGGTTTGGGACAGAACAAAACTGAAATCAGCTATAAACAAAAAATTACTAAATCAGTATCCCCACACTAATAATACACCCTTGGTTTCTTTTCACTACCAGAAGGAAGCAAGCAAACTCCAAAGTAAAAAAAGACAGCAGTGCTGTGATAAAATTGCACAGTATGAGAAGACTGTGCATATGAAAGAGATAAAGCCGAGCAATATTATTGTGATAAAGTTGGACCGAGTGATACCCCTTTGCAATATCAATGTGATACAATACGATAAAAGTTCAGTGTGAGGAAGCTGTGTAAGAGAAATCAGATGCTGCAGTGGAATACAATAAAATTAATACAAGGTTGTGTAACATAAGCAGTGCTCTGCATCCCACAGCACACTTTTGGGAACTTCACCTCAGGTTCTCGGCTACTTACTGAAGGTGTGATCTGGAAGGGCCTGTCTTCTTGTTTTGGTCTTCTGCTGCAATAGACAGGGAACTGCTGTTCCGCAACACAGAACCAGCAGCAGCCCTAGCAAGCAGCCGTGGGCCATCTCCAAGAAAATGAGAGGGGGCAGTCGGAAAGAAACTTAGTTACCAGCAGCGGCACTCCCTCCCCATCAGAACAAGCCCCCAACAGAAACTCTGCAACTCCTCTTCGCCTACAGCCCTGTTGTAAGCAGGAGCATCAGAAAGTGGAAATCTTCACCTGGTGCACACACTGCCTTGCTTGCTCGTTCACACACTCACACAGCACACGCTACACCCTTCTGCCTCTGGCTCACGTCTGAAGGAACTGGGGGGTATTCCTTCTGTGAAACATGGGGAGGGATCAGATGTCGCTGCCACCCACATGCACATCAAAGCTCCCCCCGGAGAGCCACAGAACTCTTATGGGAGAACAAAAGCCACTGGATGCAGCTGGACAGCAGCTGATGTCACCCCAGCATTCCCCTTCTACTCAGAGAATATGAAAATATATATATATATACACACACACACACACACACACACACACACACACACACACACACACACATATACATACACACACCCCAGTGGCGGGGTCATCACAAGTGTGACGCAGCTGCAGTTTCTCTTCAGTACCGAGCAAGCTGAGCTGGGGTGCTTACTTTTAGTTTTGGGGTGTGAGCTTAGCTATAAGCCAGGGGGGTTGGGAGCAGTCATTACAAATTTACAGAGAAAACTTGGTGAACTTTGGGGGGGGGCTTCTTAGCTCTGCAAGTGCACCTCTGCTGTCCGCACCTACAGTAAGAAGTCCCTTCTCCCTTCCCACCTCTTACATTTCCAGCTTTTGCTTAAAAAGACACAAACCTTAGTCTCTCTAAAAATTCTGCTCTGTAAGAATGGGACAGGGGTGCATTTTTTTCTGAGGAGGTAGGGGAATAAAATGCAACATTCCCCGTGGACTAGCAAGCCAGATATAAAAACAAGAAGACAAGTACTGGGAGAGGTGGGGTTGTCATAACAAGCAAGATGGGAGCAGTGGGCAGGTTCAGTGCATTCACATTGTAAGCGCTACAACAGTGTGAATGCGCAATCAGGAAGTCAAGTAATGCAGGGCTTTACACATCAAAGAACAGAGCGGCGCCACTACTGGTGCAGCTCTGTCCTTTGAAAAGTTGGTCAACTCCATCCTAACAACAGAAACTGAATCATCCCTAGCCTGCTGACACATTGGCCTGCCACTTGCTACAGAGCTCTCCATTGGGTACACCCCCCACACCCCTGTATGGCACCTCTCATGTCAATGAGTTTGTCTCTGCCTGCACACCACGATGAACTCAAAAATGACTTGATGCATTCTTACTCACAGATGTGACACTTAATTACTACTACTTTAGTTATATTATGATAGTATAGGAGCACCCATGATCTTACAGCTTCCTTGCTCCTCGCCTTCCTTAGTATGATCCTTAGTCTGGTTCTGTGAGGGAGACACAGTATATTTCCTTCACTGTGTCTCTGCCAGTGCTCAATCCTAACACCTCAGTGTTTGATAAATTTGCCCCAGTCTGTTTGGTGGGGTACCCAGTGGGAGATATCTACAAGGAATACCAAGATCTGCCACAACTACAGATGTTCCAGACAGCTACACATATGTGGACAGCCCCACATACTGCCTGATGCTCTCTGAAAGGGTACGTATATGTGTGTAGATGTGATGTGTTCAATGTTGCTGCCCCTGTTACTGTTATACTGCTGAGGTGTAGCTGAGCACTAAGGCATGCAGATAAATGGCACTGTTTTATGCCTTGTTAATCTTACCAAGTGGCACCTCCCCAGGTCTAAGGTGATCTGCAACATGGATGGTCAATACTGTGTGGCCACAAACCATAAGGCACATCTCTAAAGTCCACTCCTGTGAAGTCACGGCCTCAAACTTCTGTTTCGCCGCCCATGAACACACTATAATAGGCCACAGTGTGATCACACCTGTCACCATGCACAACACACTTGTTATCCAGAGTAACTACAATGCCACAATATTTTTTTCACAAGAAACTGTTGTATTTTGATTCCACCAGTGTGCGCCCCTAGCGCCTTGGCTACAAGCCTTCAAGAGGGCATAGGGGCTCACACTGGTGGAATCAAAATACAACAGTTTGTTGTGGAAAAACATTGTGGCATTGTGGGTATTGGAGCACGTTTGTTTGGAGCAAGTTATTTGAGTATTGGGCTGGCTACCCGTTAATGTGCACCACCTCCTTCCAGAGCGCAGGACTTGCAATTGGAGTTTACTTGTTATTCAGAGAGGTACGTATCTGGTTTTAATGTGCACATTGAATCTTTGACCATAAAGCCTCTGTTATACTGTAAAGACAGTCACCTCATTCAGATCAGCAATGACATGCATAAGGCTGAAACTGCCCTAGATGACTTGCTCAATGATGTTGATCTACAATTGGTTCTTTCTAATACTTGGTTGGAACTTACTTTTAAGATTTAAGCTTTTGTTGTTCTGCAAGCTGTTTTGATTTTTGTTATGCTTTTTATGCTTTGATTCTTTAGAATAATTCTGTTACAGTATAAGTAGCAGCTCCGTTTTCACACTATTATGGAACAGAAAAAAAACAGTTACTGTAATACTCTTCAGTTAATTATGTGGACTGATGGTTAGACATGTTTCAGGTCATCAGACCCTTTGTGGTTCATACTATCATATGTATTGTTAGGCCTTAGGATGTGTGATGCCTTGATGTCAAGGTGGGGACTGTAAGAATATGTACATAAGCCTGATAATTTTGATCAATAAGAAAATAATAATGTTAATATTGCTATGTTGGCTGGTTATTTTTATACCTGCAGCTGAAAAATGTTTCATGAGAACTGTTTTGTATTTATAGAAGGTTGTGTGTCATGTAGACCAGCATTGTTGCCATGAAACCTCCCTTTTGTTTCTTTCTTCCAGTTTGTGCAGTCTGCCTTACAAGGTCACAAATATAGCAAACTTGGTTCTTTTCATAGCTGGAAATGCCTAGAATGTTGGCCAGACAGATGTGTCTAGGTTCTATCATATGCTAATGTCATGAAACTATGAGCTCACCTTGCAAATGGTACATGCTCAGATGTTCCTTTTTAGGGTTTTCTCAGGGCCTCATTTCAATCACCACATTCTTTTATATATTTTTCACAATGATTACACATATATATGTTGCATCTTTGTGTAATTTGTTAGCTGGAATATTAATGTAAATGTCTTGCAAGAAATGACTTGTATATCTGACTTCTGATAAAAAAGGAACAGAGCATGCTGGAGGGTTAAGCACTGTGCCAAATGCTGGGTAGAACCAGGAATCTGATAAGCAACTCCTAATAACATAATTGGTTACTGAAAGTGAAACTTAATGAGACTTGTCTTGAGAGGAGGCTCAAATATGCTTAGCCAAAACAGAACTATAAATTGTGGCAGAACATTTCTGGGCAGGAGAAGCAGTGAACCCATAAGATAGAATGCTGAATCCTGCATGCCTGTTCAGTTTTGCTCCCCCAGAGGAAAGTAATGGATCATTGTTTTGTTTGGTATTCTAGGCTGCTGATGCTTATGCTAGGCATAAATTAGTGTTGGAGACTTGATTAGCAGCCTTTGCTAATCAAAATGAAAAATGATTAGCAATTGGCCAAAGTTGATTAGCAATTACCAAAAATTACCAACAATTGATATTTTTGCTCAAAATCCCATACACTCCACTTATCTTGCTTTATATTGATAAAATTCACATTTTACACATAGTTTGAGACATTTATCCATTTTATTTAGCCTTTTGTGGTACAGCATAAATAAATGGCAGCAGATTTGCTTGTGACCACCTGAGCACCCCCCCCCATCCCCATGCTGGCACTGATCTCGGGCAAAACAACACTTCAGGGCATCCCTCCCAAATTGTGTGCAGGCAGAGCAGATGGTCAGTCACTGCATAATGGTAGGATTATACATTAATTTTTGGGGCCTTGATCCAGTGTCCAAATCAAGTGCACAGCACAGTACTATTTACCCTAAACTTCCCCTCAGCAAAGCAGGACACACTTAGCAATAAAAAATGTGTTACTGTACCCTCAGGATCTCGGCTATAGGTAGGTCACAGTCTTTAATTTCGGAGTCCATGAACAGAACTTCCCCAGTATTCTGCAGAGCAAGCAGGTGTTATTTTTGTTTTAGTGTTTTCCCCTTCATCTCTGCTGAAGTAGGGTACATAACTTAATTGTCACAATGTTTTACTTTTCTTTCCTTTCCTCTCCCCTTCTTGGAACTCTGGAAAATAAACCAGGGCATAATTTTCTTCTCTTTTCTTTTTCCAAAATGTTTACTTGAAAAGAGCACAGGTTTTTTTTTATTTTACTCCATCATCACTGACAATAAGGGCTGGGCATAAAAAGCAGGGCATGAATGTTTTAACCAGACTGGTTCAGTACTGCATAACGTGAAACTGCTGGAGACAGAAGTTGTTTCGATGCCTAAGTTCTCCCACCCCCCCAATGCTCAGTTACTAAGTCCATGATGTGCCTGCCTTTATGCAGCTGTCCCCCCAGAGTCTTGCCTACTGCCCTCCATGCCCCCATTAAGTTCACTCCTCCAGGCTCCCTAACCATATAAATGAAAAGTGTTTACTTTTTTTTCTGTAAATTCCTGATCTTCTGCTGCTAGCTTCTCCATATGGTCTGCTGAATCTGTGTGTCTCACCACTGCGATGCAGCCTGATCTCCTGTCCTGTCCCCTCTTGTGGTCTGTGCCTCCTTGGCTCCCCTGCAGCCCATGCCCTCTGATCACTCCTCCTCAGTCTGCCCTGCAAGAAAAGACAACAAAAACACTCAATTCAATTACCAGACACCACCAACGATGAAAAAAAAAAGAAAAGAAACTGGAACTTACCTTTTGCTTCAGCTGGAGCTCCTGGACCTACTTGTTCTTATCTGGGGAGATGCTCCAAGAGGGCACTCTAATGTTTCTCCTTTGCAGAGACCAGATTGGGGGAGCAGGAGCATCACAGTCTGCTGGCCAATCAGAAGAGATGGGCCAGGGCATGGGGGAAGAGGGAAAAAAAAACGTAAAAAAAATTTAGAGACAATACCCAAAAAGGCCCAAAAGAGCATTTTTAAAGTGCTCAGGGCCAGTTGACAATGATTAGCAATGGCTGCTAATCACTGTCCAATTTGACTCGCTTTTACCCGATCTTGGGTCGCAAAGTACGATGCAAACCCACTTATTTTATGCCTTGTAATGCAGTATACATGTTATCATAATAAACCTTACTTTGTAGTGTACATTTTAGTGATTAGTGTTATTCATTGTAACTACTGGTTACTGGTTTGAGAAGCCAACATCACACCACCAACAAATGATCTCTCAATATAGAAGATGGCCTGGCCCAGACAAAGGGAATTCTGAGAACTCCTGGTGAACAAACACCACTCAGTGGTGCCCCACATCAGCTGCACCTCTCAAACTGTCTGGTTCATGTGGTTGTGGTACTAAGACCACAGGCCCCTTGCTTCCACTGAAGGGGAAACATCCACTAGGAAGCCCAATGGACCACAGCTGTCATGGATGCCATGGACCTCAACAGCTGGAGTAAATCTTAAGGTGGGCATGATTGCCCAACCTGAAATGATCAGGCTATGGCGGTAAGATCCCCTGCTTGGTCAGAAGGTAAGCAAGCCCTGGTTTGGAGGGAGTCCAGTTCCACTACAACAAACAGGATTGCCTGCTTAGATATCAATTCAGGTAATAAAGTTGACCATCAAGCCCAGACCTGAAAACATTTAATGGCCATATCCCTGGACCATTCCATGGGTTTTTGGTACTACCTGTGTTGAACCAGTCATCCAGGTACAGGACAATCCTGGCTCTTCTTTATTTATTTAGCTTTTGTTAACCAGGTAAGCACGCTAGACAGTCAAGTGCCTATTTCCAGGTGCGACCTGGGAGATTAAAAGGTACAGGCAAAAGCAGGCATAACAGGATATCAAGAAATGGAATAGTCAAACACAGCTTGACTTGATAGGAGGGCACTCAGCAAAGTATTTCATGACAGGGTAGCAACTGACAGTCAGGTGTTGCACATAACTTCTGCAGCTGAGGAAGGTTTTCACAATGGACAAGCATTTGTTAAACACCCTTGGTCATGATGACAGGCTAAATGGCATGGCTCAGAAATGGTAAGATACGTCATACACTATAAAGCATAGGAATCCCACAGTGGGATAGGTGGATTGGAGTTTGAAATGTCACAGTGACTTTTCAATATGGGTGGGTGGGACAAATGAAAAAATTACTTACCATAGTAGTCTTGTTTCTTCCAAGAGAATCTTACTCCATTTTGACGAATGCAGTTAGCCCTTCTAGTTGAACTGCCCCAGAGATGAGAGCATTAAAAGCCTGTATGCTAATAGTGGAACGTTCAACAGCCTCAAGATTGGTTTTCAAACAACTGTCGCTGGTACATTCTATGTAACTACCAGATTCTTATGAACAACTAAAATAACAATGATAACTAAGCTATGCTAATCAACAATATACAGTATATAAAAACTAAAATTGTCCATTGACTATAGAACCCAAATATGGTGCATATAAAAGACTCAAGTCACAGATGTTCAAGAATAACCACCCAAGTGGCCCAGTATTTTCTATAAATAACAGCTGAAGTGCAGTGCTCCCCCCAGGTTCCAATAGGAGAGGCAGGGTGGGAGGTCAGAATACAGTAAGACTCTCTTGGAAGAAACAAGATTACTATGGTAAGTAATTTTTTCTTCAAACACCAGGAAGTCTTACTGTATTCTGACTAATACAGACTACCAAGCAGTGCCCCTTGGAGGTGGGTACAGAACCTACTTAGGATATAGGCTCTGTAGGACTACTGTGCCAGACCTGGTGTCACTTCTGGCCTGGGTGTCCAGGCAGTAGTGCTTGGTGAATGTATGAACAGTTTTCCAGGTAGCTGCTTTACAGATCTCAAGCACAGGAACATCTCTAGCAGCTGCTATAGAAGCAGCTGTCCCCCAGGTGGAGTGAGCCCTCAGACCCATTGGTGGCTCCTTCCCCAGTTTGCCATAGCAGAACTGAATGCAGGCCACCATCCACCTTGCAATGGTCCTCTTTATGGCTGGCTTGCCCTTTTCCACTTTGCCATAGGTGAGGAACAACTGGGTACACTAATTCACACGGCCCTTTTGTCTGATCCAAATAGTGGCAGATAGCCCTTTTGACATCCAGGCTATGCAACCTGTGTTCATCAGAACTAGAATTGTCAGTAAAAAAAAAACTGGCAATGTAATGGTCTGATTTAAGTGGAAGTCCAAAATTACCTTGGGAAGGAATTTCCTATTTATCCTGAGAACAACCTTGTCTCTGTGGAGTGCAATGTAGTTACGTTCCACCGACAAGGTCTGTAGCTCACTGATTCTTCTTGCTGAAGTGATAGCTACCAAAAAGATGGGTTTCCATGTTAGATATTTTAGCTCTGCTGAGGACATGGGCTCAAAAGGGGGCTGCATTAGCTATGTTATGCAGATGTTCAGGTCCCAAGAAGGAGTAGGTTCCCTATGGGGAGGATGCAAATGAAGCAACCCTTTAATACAACTTACTGAAAATAGCATTACAGGCCAGGGAAGGGCCCTTTCTTGCTGAGAGGTAGGCAGAAACAACTGCCAAATGCACCTTAAGAGTAGAAGGCCAAAGGCCTAGAGAATGCAAGTGTGTCAAATAGTCCAACAGGATTGCCAAGCTGGCTTCCTGTGGATCTGCATAAATTGGGAACACCAGGTAGACAACCTTTTCCATTTTGAAGTGTAAGTTTTCCTGGTGGAAGGCTTCCTAGAGACCCTTAGGATGTCCATCACCCCTCAGAGAAAAGCAAGCCTGCATACTCTAGGTCCTCAAGAGCCAGGCCTTGAGCCTGAGGGACCTGAGGTTGGGGTACAGGATCCTTCTCTGGGAGGAGGTTAGGAGACTGTGTCCCTTGGGGAGGCAAATTGAACTGGTGACTGACAGGGTTAGCAGCACTGAGTACCACGACTGCCTGGCCCAATCTGCAGCTATCAGAATCATTGTCACTGACTGACATCTGAGTTCGGTTTTAACTCTGGAGATCAGAGGGAATAGCGGAAGGCACAATAAATTTGCCTGTCCAGTCCAGAAGCAGTGCATTCATCTGCTCTGAGCACAGAACTGGTGGTCTGCAACAGAACAGGGGTAGTTGATGATTATCTGGGGCTGCACAAAAGTTTACATCTGGAGTGCCCCATCTCCTGAACACTGCTAATAGGATCTGCCTTTTCAGAGTCCATCAATGATGGCTCTGATTGATCCTGCTGAGTGCATCTGCCAAAACATTGCCCTTCCCTGGCAAGTGAACTGCTGACAAGTAGACCCTGAGGAAGAAAGCCAGGATCCAGACCTTCATGGAGTCTGTGCACAGAGCAGAGGACCTGGTCCCTCCCTGTTTGTTTATGTAGTACATGGTGGTGGTGTTGTCTGCTCTGACTTGAACCACCTTCCCTTGTACCACTGTGGTGAAGGACTGCAATGCCAGCAGCACTGCCCTGAATTCCAACAGGTTTATGTGCAGAAGAGATTCCTGTTTGGTCCGTGTACCATGTGTAGTGTGATCCCCTATGTGAGCTCTCCATCCCAGTAGGGAAGCATTCGTGGTCAACACCACAGTTGAGGACTGTTGCAGGAAAGGAATCCCTACCCTGAGGCTGTCCCTGTCCTGCCACCACTGCAAAGCTTGCAGTAGTGAGGAAGTCATTGGAATCACCATGGACAGGGAACCCCGTCTCTATGACCAAAAAGATCTGAGGTGGAACTGAATGTCCCCCATCTGAAACCTGGCCCCTGGAACCATATCTCTGGCCATAGCCATATGGCCCAGGACCTGAAGAAAATGCCTTGCTGGTCAAGGGATGTGCAGGCAGAAAGAGCCTGCCAACTGAACTATGCTGTCCACCCTTGCCAGTGGCAGCATAGTTTTTGCTTGAATTGTGTCCAGTTCTGTCCCTATAAACTCCAGAAGCTGGACTGGTATTAGAACCAACGTTTTGAGATTTATTAGAAACCCCAGGGACTGCAGGGTATCCTCTGTGGTGATCAGATATTTCTCTAACTGCCTGGGTAAGTGTCCCACAACTAGCCAGTCATCCATGTAGAAAGACAGTGACTCCTAGCCTTTTAGATGTGCAATGACTACTGCAAGGCACTTTGTGAAGATTCTTGGTGCTCAGGATAGATCGAAGGGCAGGGCCTTGAACTGATAATGGCCTGATGGCAGCGGGAACTGGAGATATTTTCTGTGAGACTGCCTGATGGGGATGTGGAAGTAGGCGTCCTTGAGATCCAGGGATGCCAGCCAATCCCTTGCCTTAAAGTGGGAAGAATCATGGCCAGAGTGATCATTTTGAACTTTGGTTTTGTCAGGTACTTGTTGAGGTATCTTAGATCCAGAATGGGTCACCACTCCTCTTTTTTCTTCAAGGTTAGAAAATAACGAATACAATCCTTTTTCCCTGTAGGGTAGAGGAACACGCTCCACTGCTCTGTTTTGTAGTAGAGTGGACACTTCTGCCTCTAGCAGGCTGTTTCTGGGTTGGTGGCAGGTTTGAATGATCTTGCTCTTGTTTTTGGGAATGATATGAAGATTAGAACACGAGCCTGGCTTATTACTTCCAGGACCAACTTGTCTGTGGTAATGGACTAGCATGCCTGAAAGTAATAAAACAGCCTGCCCCCTACTGGGGTTGGGGAGGTGGCCCAGACAATCACCTCAGGGGGTCCATTTGGCAGTGGTCTTAGGTTGAGGGCTAGGTCCAGCATGACCAGCACCTCTTCTGCCCTACCCCTAAAATAGCCTCTTTGCTGCTGGTAGGCAGGAAAGGTCAGGGATTAGTAGAAAGGCCTCTGATAAGGTCAGCCCTGTCTCCCCTACTTTGCTGTTTTTGTGGAGTGTCAGCCTTCTCACTGACTGCAGCACTCTTGTATGCCACCCTGTATTCATCCATCTCTTTCATACAGCCCTCAGTCTGTTCCCCAGAAAGAGAATTCTGCATTATGGGAAAATCCAGGGCCTTTGTCTGGGTATCTTGGAAAAGATTAGTGCACCATGGCCATGCAAATCTTCTCTGCAAAACAGCAGTGGTGATCACTATTGAGGCACTATCATTGGCATCTACAGCCATGTGGAACTGAGGTTCTATGCCATAATGGCAACCGCCAAAAGGCGATCACTGTTACGGTGAAGTCACATCGCTCAAAATCAATTTCGGCAATGTGACTCCCTGGTGCACAGCAAAATGGTGCCGGGGACTTACAATTTTAACATTTTATTGCGGGGCTTACCCCCGCACTCCCAGTACTAAGGATGCTCAACCCAGGTGGGTGCATATCAAAAGAGGGGGGTGCAAAACGTGGAAAAAAAAATTCAGGCTAGGCGCAACAAAAACGTACCTGCGCCCAGACCTGAATCCAGCTGCGAACCCACCCACCACGCCATGGGGCCAGCTTGGCAACCCACCATGACACCACCCCTCAAAAACCCTCCCACTCCTCGCTGAGTGTGCTCACTCCCACCCCCTTGCGTGAACCCACCCCCATCCGATTGCCCTACCTCGTCGGTAGCCCCCATGACATGCACCACAATTGAGTCATCATTTTCGGTTCCGCTCAAGCGCGCATGTCACGGGCTACCGGAATTGATACTTCGCTGCCTCCACACCATTTTTTTTGCAATTTCTTCCAGGTCAGCTTCTAGCAGAAGTGAAGCCTTGCTAGCCAATTCCTGGACAGATTCCCATACAGACTTCTGATACCCTGAGACATAATCCATATAAGAAGCTTGCCTGATGCCCAGGCAAGCAGCCAGGTACCCTTTCTTAGCCAAAGAGTCAATTGTCCTTAAATCCTTTTCAGGAGGATGGGAAGCTAATGAAATGCCTGCTTTCTCACAAGCAGCAGCCTGGACCTCTCTCTCATGGCTGCAATGGCTAAACAAAAACTCAGTGCCATTGCCAGCCAGCAGATACCTCCTGTCCATCTTTTTATTCACAGGGGGTATAGAGGTGGGAGTTTGAAAACTATTCATGGTCTGTATCTTCAGATACTTGTGAATAGGTATTAAAAGTCTCTTAGTAGCAGGAACAGCCATCATTTTGACACAATCAGGCTCTTCTTCCTCCTCAGAGGCTTCTTGAGCAGGCAGCTCTAAAGCTTCTGCCACCTTCTTTATGAAGGCATAATAAGAGGAAGGGTTCCCAGAAGGGCAGGGTGGGGACTTAGCCTCCAAATGCTCTGGAGAGACTTCAGGCTCGATAGGTTCACCAAAATCCTCCTCCTCCTCTTCATCTTCATTCCACTCCTGGTCATAATATGCTTCAGGATCATATGAGCTGGAGGGGAGAGAAGTACCCGGTGTTTGAACCAGAGTGATGGCCGGGAGACGTTAACCCAGTTGAGCCAAACCGGTCTGCAAAAACTGCAACCACTTGCTTCTGCGGTTCTGAACTGGATACTTTTCTTTTTTGCTGCAGCTGTTTCAAGGCCCATATCAGCAGTTTTCTTGCCAATGGAGGTTTCGCCCTGGTCAGAGGGCCCCCCCCCCCCAGTTCCACTGGTTTATCTTTAGGTGTGGAACTGGAAAAACCTTCTGTGTCAGTTGATTTTTTCAGCTATTCCCTCCTGCAGTCTACTGAGTCACCTATCCAGCATAGACCGCGGGGAAATTTTTAGAAATTTCACAGTCTGACTTAAGGTGGTAGAACCCTAGGCAGAACACACAAATCAGATGCAGACCAGACTTAGCAAATGGCTCACCGCACTCTGTACAATGCTGAAACCGAGTGGGACAGGTTCTTTTTTTTTTTTTTTAATAGTGCTTATTCACAGTGGGCTGTTTAGACCTAAATAACAGAAGTAAAGATATCTGGTTAAACGGACGGTTTAGTGGCCAAGGGAAAAACCGAGAAATTTTTTTTTTTTAACCAAACATCTACCGGTCCCAAAATAAAGTTTAAAAGAGAAAAAATAAACTTTAACTTAAAGAAATAAGTAAGTAAGGAGGCTGCATTCAGCAGCATTCTGGTAGGAGCTGCTTGGCTGCATCGGCGGTGATAGTAGCTGTGGTTGGCCACATCGGTGGTTGAAGAGGAAGCTCCTAGCCAACTGGGGACAACGGCGTGAAGTTTGAATTTGCAGCCAGGTATTAAAAACCAAACAGCCCAACCACAACTCAAGAGATGATTGTACAAAAGGATTTTTTCTCCTGTCCACCCACGGTGACCCGACCTCTGTTAAGTGCAGGTGGGAAGAGCAGCCTACAGTGAGAAAGTCTAGTGGATTGCCCCAAGAGGACTGTACTACACTTTCAACAAAAGGGCAAATCATTTGAAACTTAAACTGGATAAAGCACACTGGAGAGCTGGACTTGTAAAAAGGTACTCTAAACTGTGGGGCTGTGGTCTGGGGTACTCTGCAAAGGGTCTGCTAACGTGGGGATTAATCTCGGGTAGTAGGGGTGGAAGAAGGGGACAAAGCCCCCAACAAACTGGACAGGATAAACTAGACCAAGGGGAAAGCTATGTAAATCAAGGGGCTGCCTGAAACGGCTTGAGAGTCTAATGCTTAATCTTTGCAGTTTGTGTTGGGGGAATCTCTGCATTTTCTGTATTTTCTGTTTTGAGTGTTAACCCAGTGAGGGGCTGCATTTCTGATGTAAAACAGTTATTGTTCCACCCTAGTGACTAGGATGGGAAAGGGTGCATACAGTACTTGTCATACTGGGATACCCTGGTTGGGGGTCAAAGGTACTAACATGGGGAGAATTGTGAGATGCAATGGATGTGAGGCAGTGGTTTGGATAAATGTATTGTGGTAGCTAGGAGGATGTCCAATATGCCACAACGTTAAGCAGGCTGGAGGAGGAGGTGAGGAGGATTAGGAGGGAATTCGAGGGGATGGATGAAAGGAGGATTGAGTCGAAGACAGGGTAATGGGAGCATGGAAGAAACACACAGACAGGGCATGAGTAATGATAAATGCAGCTATGTCAATCCTGAAGGTATTACAATTGTCCCTTCCCATCCCTCCTAACCTCTCCTCCCTCCACTATCCTTGGCACATCCTGTGCCCTCAGTGCCCTTGCTTTATAGTCTTCTCCTAGGCCACGTACTGCTTTGCTGGTCTAGTTCTGTTCTCAGTGTGAAGCCTTATGTTGCTATTTGTAAATTATTGTACACCACCGTGCAAGCCATGCCTTTCTCACTTGTAATGACTGTACATAGGCTGCTAATGTTGCTACACCTACTCCAAATTGGTGTATTGTGACTGCTGTTGTTTAAACTACCAGGTCCATCTTATAAATGAGCCCTACTCAATGGTGTTCTGCCTGGCTAAATAAAGATATTGATTAATCGATTGACTGATTGATTGGGGAAAATGGGTCAAGAGATGGGGGGAGAGGTGGCAGGCATCAATGGGAACAGACAGTCCAGCAATGAAGGATGGACTAAGGTCAGGTCTACCAGGAGGGAAGTGTCACAGGACAGGAGAGCAGAGAGTTCACAGACCAAAATGAAAGGGGGGAACAGGTTGAAGCACCGTTAACACTGGATGGGGAGGAGGAGAGGAAGGAAGAGATACAGGGTGAGGAGAGGGAGAAAGAGATGCAGAGAACAGCAAAAGGAAGGAGCTGCTGTTAGAACTTCACTACTCTACTGGACTAAAGAACTAGGACTCTACTACTTGGAACTTTAATTTAGGGTAAATAAAAACAAACAAAAAAAAAGAGTGCGTTTGTCTGAGTTGGGTGAAGGAATCATCTCTGCAGTTAGCAAGGTGAAAAAGAAACTGTGAATTAGGGGGAGTGGCTTAAAGAGAAGGAAGCCAGGTGTTTGCAATTAAAAACTGACCTAGATAGCTTATGGCAGAGAACAGCAAGAGGAAGGAACTGCTGTTAGAACTTTACTGGGATTATACTGTCCTCCATCCTTCCCCTCCACCCCCCTCCTTAGCTGGTTCTACTTTTATAGGCACAAGATTTGACTGACAACAGGAACTTCCTGTTTGGGAGCAGGAAGTGAGTGATCACAGAGGCACAAAAGACTCACCATCCTAGAAGGAAAAGAGTAGCTCTCCATCCCCCCCAGCTGCTGGAGGTCTGACTCTGAGCAAGTAAGAAGGAGACTACGGAGGAATAAAGGAACTTACTGGCCCAGAACAGGAAGATCAGGAGCTTTAAGAGGACAGAGGCAGTAGGAAAATAAGGAGAAAAAAATAATATATATATAAAAAATAAAATAGAGAAAGGAAAGAGTAAGTATACAAAACAATAGTTAAGGGGATACAACTAAGACATGATGGGAGTGGTGCAGTGCAGTGGCTGTGGAGCAGCAGTCTTCCGGGAGACGTTCTGGAGGATGCGGTGCTGTTCCATCAGCAGTCACCTCTCTGGGCTGAGGGAGAAGGTTGCTCATCTCCAGGCTGAGTTGGCCAGGATTCGGGGGAACCTCCTTTCCCACCCAGGGACCACCAGGGCCACCTCCACTGCCTCAGAGGTTGCCAAGAAAGAGGAGCAGTTGGACCACAGTGGACTTAGGGAGGGTGAGGGTGGTGGAATAGAGGCGCATCCCTCCAGCTGTACCTCTCCACAATTCAGATGCTATTCTGGCAGAGTGTGGTTCCTCTATGGAGGCACCCGCAGTGGAGACCAAGGAGGGTGCTGGGAACCACCATAAAGGAGACCCACAGGAGGGTGGCATGGGACCCCACAGGGGAAAGAAACAACTCCTGGTGGGGGACTCCATTGTTAGGAGGGTAGAACTGAGGGAGGGAGGGGAGAGGGAGGTAAGGTGCTTGCCTGGCACCATGGCTTGAAGAGGCAGTGAGTGAATCCTCAGAATCATGAGAGCAGCTGCATGGGGGAGGGAGCTCGATGTCCTTGTCCACCCAGGAACAAATGACCTGGCTGGGAAAGGGAACAGAGCAGTGTAGGAGGAGTTTGTGGAGTTTGTGGAGCCAGGGAGGGGCCTCAGACAAGTAGCACACACGGTCTATGGTATGGGTGAGGCTATGGTGCTCCACACCATGGGATTCAATCAGTGGTTGAAAAACTGGTGCAGAGCTCAGGGTTTTGGCTTCATTTGGGACTGGGGGTCCACCTGGAGGGATGCAGCCTATACTGGTGCGATGGTCTGCATCTGTCCATGAGGGGAACCAGGATCCTCAGTGACAGGTTTAAATGCTTCATTGGCAAGCATTTAAACTAGCCAAGGGAGAGACACTGAAAAGGAGAAGGGAAATCCTAGCCCCCCCACCAAAAAAAATCAGGGTAGTCAGTGAGGTAAACACCAAGATATGAAGTCAATAGGGAGAAGGGCAGGGGTAAATGGAGAAAAAGACAAAGGCAGTAAGGACAGAAATGGACAAAAAGGGGTATGATCATCAAAAAATGGAGGGTAATGAGTACCAATGCCCGTAGTCTAGGTAACAAGCTCCCTGAACTGGTGGCCTTGATGGAAGAGGGATGTCTGGATATTGTGGCAGTCACAGAAGCATGGTACACAGAGAACCATGATTGGGATGTTAACATACCAGGGTACACAATCTACAGGAGGGACAGGGAGGGTAGAAGAGGTGGAACAGTAGCTCTCTATGTAAGGGAAGAGATCAAAGCAATGGAACTAAAGGGTAAACAGAGTGGAGAGGAGGCACTGTGGGTCACCCTGGAGACTGGAAATGGCACCACAATCCGCACAGGGGTTGTATACAAATCCCCATCTCAGGGGGATGAACTGGACAAGGAAATGATAGAAGGCATTCTTAGGATGGCAGAGAAAGGGGAGATATTGCTGATGGGGGACCTGAATATGCCAGATGTTACCTGGAGCACCTTTGCAGCAGCCACATCCAAGAGCAGGGCCATTCTCAATGTCCTAGAGGGGGCATGCCACAGACAGCTAGTTTTGGAACCCACTCAGGAGAGAGCAATCTTAGACCTGGTACTTTCAAATGGGGATGGAGAGAGGATCTCAGAATTAGAAGTGGGTAGCCATCTGGGAACAAGTGACCACCAAACAACGTGGTTCACGATAAACTCAGTTGTAGAGTCAAGCCATACAAAAGTGAAGATACTGGACTTCAGGAAGGCTGATTTTGTCAAAATGGGAGAGTGCCTCAGAAAAGCACTAGCAAACAGGCAAGAAGGTGGGGTGGAGCAACAATGAGGAAACATCAAAACTGCCATCACAGAGGCAACAAGCCTTTGTGTGATGCAAATAAACAAATCAAAACGAAAGAAAAAAACACTATGGTTCTCAAAAGAGGTGGCAGGAAAGGTTAGGGAGAAAAAGATAGTATTCAGGAAATATAAGAAAACACAGGAGGAGGACAGAGAAATATGCCAGTTAAAGCAGAAGGAAGCGGGGAAGGCAGTCAGAATAGTAAAGGCCCAAACTGAGGAAAATATAGCCTACTCAGTTAAGAAGGAAGATAAAACCTTTTATAGGTACATTAGGGAGCGAAGAAAGACAAAGGGAGGGATACTGAGGCTGAATAAAGAGGAGGGAGGGTGGGAAGAGAGGGACAGTGAAAAAGCAGGGATACCGAATGAATACTTTTGCTCAGTATTCACAAAGGAAGAGGAGGGGAAAGTACCTAATCCAGTCAATAGAAGCACTCTGGATAGGGGGGTCGATATCAGTCCTTTCATAGAAGAAAGGGTTCTTAAAGAACTCCTAAAACTGAAAGTGGACAAAGCAATAGGGCCCGATGGAATTCACCCCAGAATTCTAAAAGAACTAAGGAGAGCACTAGTAACACCACTAACTACAATTTTTAACAAATCATGGGAGGAGGGTGTGGTACCTGAGGACTGGAGGAGGGTGGATAGGATTCCCCTTCACAAAAGTGGGAGCAAGACAGAGGCAGGAAACTACAGACCTGTCAGTCTGACCTCAGTGGTAGGGAAAATGATGGAATCACTTTTGAAGGAAAGAACTGTTGAGTACCTAGAGGCCAGTGGGGCACAGGACCCAAGGCATTATGGATTCACAGTGGGAAGGTCATGTCAGACAAATCTAATTGATTTCTTTGACTAGGTGACCAAAGTAGTAGACCAAGGAGGGGCTGTGGACATGGCCTACCTAGATTTTAGCAAGGCATTTGACACAGTCCCGCACAAAAGATTAATAAACAAATTAGCCAGCCTGGGAGTGGGTCCCAGGGTGGTAGCCTGGGTAAAACATTGGCTGGACAACAGGACGCAGAGGGTAATAGAAATGGAGTCCACAGTGAAGAAAGGGGGGTTACTAGTGGGGTACCGCAGGGTTCAGTACTGGGTCCAGTCCTTTTTAATGTCTTTGTAAGTGACATTGCAGAGGGACTGGAAGGAAAAGTATGTCTCTTTGCAGACGACACAAAGATCTGCAACAGGGTTGATGCATATGGTGGGGTGGAAAGGATGAGAAGGGACTTGGCAAGGTTGGAGGAATGGTCAAATGCATGACAGCTTAGATTCAATGCAAAGAAGTGCAAAGTAATGAACTTGGGAAACAAAAACCCAGGGGAAGAGTGCACAATGGGGGTGAGATACTGACAACAACAAAAATGGAAAGGGACCTGGGGGTAGTTATATCAGATGACCTAAAGGTGGGCAAGCAATGTGAGAAGGCAGTAAGGAGGGCTGGGGGGATACTGGGATGCACAGGGAGAGGCATCACCAGTAGAAAACAGGAAGTTGTTATCCCTCTGTACAGACAGTTGGTGAGACCCCATCTGGAGTATTGCTTGCAGTTCTGGAGATCCCATCTCCGCAAAGACATAGACAGGGTGGAGGCTGTCCAGAGGAGGGCAACCAATATGGTGCAGAGTCTGCACCAGAAGACATACAAAGAGAGACTAAAGGAGCTTAATATGTGTACCCTCGAGGAAAGGAGAGAGAGGGGGGACATGATAGAAACTTTCAAGTACCTCAAGGGAATCAACAAAGTCTAAGAGGGTAGCATCTTTCAGAAAAAGAGATGTGCAAGAACAAGGGGGTACAAGTTGAAGACAGAGGAAGGATGGCTCAGAGGTAATGTGAGGAAGTATTTTTTCACAGAGAGGGTTGTGGATGGATGGAACAGCCTTCCTGAGGAGGTTGTGGAGTCAAAAGCAGTGGGGGAATTCAAGAATGCATGGGACAGACATAAGGCAATTCTAGTGTGTAATAGTAGGAAGTAGGCTGTTGGTTAACTAGGATCTGCAGCTTATCCATAGGTAGGGAAATGGGCAGACTAGGTGGGCCAAGCGGTCTTTATCTGCCGTTAAATTCTATGTTTCTATGTTTCCATTTCTCAGGGGGAGGCGGGAGTGCATACAAAGGTGGAATGGGATATGGGAGGCCATTAGACTGAAGAAGTGGGTAACAGCCAGGAGGGGGGTAGGCAGCAGTAGGGCTGGGTTGCGGAAGGGATGGGGAGGAGACAGAAGGACAGCGAGCAGGAGGAGGGGGTAAAAGGATGGGGGAGCAATGGCAGCAGGAGCCGTGATCTTAGGAAAAGGAAGCCAGAAATGAGTACACAGGGGGAAGGGGGGGCTTTAGTGGTTCAATGGAGGAAGGGGGTGTAGTACTGGTAGGGGACTCCATACTTAAAGGGATCAGATGGGCAGTAGAGAGGAATGCCATAGTCGCATATGGGTGGAAGCCATACCAGGTCTAAAGGCAGACAGAGTGAGACAAGCACCTCTAAGATGCGTGAGGAGGGGAAAGGGCAGACCGCACACAGTGGTGCATGTGGGGACTAATCACCTGGCAGGGGAGACTGTGGAGGTGGTGAAGGGAATGGTCAGAGAATTTTGTAAGCTGTGCGAGAAAGTAGGGGAGATGGTTGCGTTCTCAGAGGTACTCCCAGTACACCAAGCGAGTACAGTGAGGAAGGAGAGGATTAGAGAATTCAAAGCGTGGCTGGAGGACTGGTGTAGATCAAAAGGGAATGGGGGGCTGGGGCAGACCTGGGACAATAATGAACTATATGCAGGAAATAGGCTGCACCTACGTGTGGAGGAAAAGGGGTATTAAAGCAGAAGCTACAGGAGTATATACAGCAACAAAGTGAATTTAAACAAGCTGGGGGTGGCAGGGCTGACTATGCAGGCAGCACCCAGGGACTGGATGAGCCTACCCCCCAAGCTAGTAAGAAGGTACTTGTGGATTTAGTACAGATATGACAGGGTGGAGAGAGGCATCTGGAAAAGGAGTGAAGGGTGACAGGGTGGAGGGAGGTCTCAGTGAATGTGAGAAGCTTGGTAACAAGGCGGTGGAGCTTCAGGTGCTCTTGGCTGTAGGGAGGGTGGACACTGCAGCCATCACAGAAACATGGACCACAGAGCACCGGGACTGGAACCTGGCAATCCCAGAGTTCACACTGTACAGAAAGGACCATGGAAAAGGGAGGGGGGGGTTGCTGTCTACGTGCAGGAGGAGATCAAATGTATAAGGGATGAAAACGAAGACAGAGATACAGAGGCAATGTGATTACAGCTCATGGACTCCAGGGGAAGAAAGTTGAGGTTTGGGGTACTGTATAGGTTGCCATCCCAGACAATGGAAAGGGACAGAGAACTGGTGAAACAAATCAGCAGGGTATGTAGGAGGGGGAAGGTGGTCATAGTGAAGGATTTCAACCTGCCGGGGGTGGACTGGACCATGCCAGTCACTTCCAGTTCCAGGTTGAGGGTCCTCTTGGACACATTCCAGGAGGGGTTCCTGACAGCTGGTTGCTGAACCCACGAGACTGGGGAACGCACTGGACCTGGTACTATCTAACAGTGAGACAGCGAGGGACATAAGGGTGGAGGATCCATTAGCTGACAGCAATCATCAAACGGTGTTGTTTAACATCACAATAAGCAGCGAGCCAGAGGGATCTGCAACAAAGGTGGTGGATTTCAGAAATGTGGATTTTGGGAAAATTGGGGGAAATGCTGAAGGGGAGACTCGAAAGAATAAAGTGGGGGATGGCGACAGCACAGGAGTGGGACATAATAAAGCAAGGAATCATAGAGGCAACAGAAACATGCAACAGGCTACAGAGTAAGACGAATAGGGCAAAGAGACCATGCTGGCTAAACAGGGAGGTGACAGAGAGGGTGAGAGCAAAAAGAGCATCGTACCAGAGGTTCAGAAGGACAGGGATGGGGAAAGACAGGAAGGAGTACACCAAATGGTCCAAGAAGGTGACCAAGAGGGTAAGGGGTGTGAAAGCTACTATGGAACTCTGATTAGTGCAGGGAATTAAAGGAGGGGAGAAAGACTTTTTCAGATATGTCAGGGAGAAAAGGAAGTGCATGGACAGTATAGTGAGGATAAAAAGGGGGAAGGAGTGGGTAGAAAAGGAGAAGGAACAAGCAGAAGCACTGAATGAGAACTTCTGCTAGTGTTCACAAGGGAGGAGGGGGGGGATCTATTACCACCCTGGTCAGAGGGATGGGGGTGTGGGGGGTATGAGTTAATGGATAGTAGGATAGAGGGTAGCAGAGTCCTGGAAGGGCTGAGGGCAATGAAGGTAAATAAAGAGATGGGGCCAGATGGTATCCACCCCAGGGTGCTGCGGGGACATGGCAGAGGTACTAGCAGAACCACTAGTGGACCTGTTCATCATCTCCATGGAAAGAGGGCAGGTGCCTCAGAACTGGAGGATGGCCCATGTGGTACCATTACATAAGAGCAGTCCAAGGGATGAGCCAGGGAACTATACTCTGACATCCATAGTGAGAAAGCTCATGGAGACAATACTAAAGGACAGACTGGTGGCATTTCTGGAGGGAAAACCTGCAGGACAGGAAGCAGCATGGGTTCATTTCAGGTAGATCCTGTTAGACCAATCTTATACAGTACTATGACTGGATGACGAGGGAGTTGGATGGGGACCATGCTGTGGATGTGCTATACTTAGATTTCAGCAAGGCCTTCAACTCAGTACCCCATGGAAGACTAGGGGTGAAGTTATTTGGGGTGGGAGTGGGGACAAAGATGGCATGTTGGATCTCAAACTGGCTAAGGGGTAGACTGCAGAAGGTGGTGGTTGTGATGGGGGAAGTCTCGGAGCCTAGATCTGTGATGAGTGGGGTGCCACAGGGATCAGTGCTGGGCCTGGTGCTGTTTGGATTATTCATCTCAGACATTGCGAAGGGGGGGTGAGCAGGATTAGCCTGTTCACCGATGACACCAAAATGGGTGCAATAGTAGACGATGAAGAGGGATGGATGCAACTACAAAGGAACTTGACAAAGTTGGAGGAATAGTCAGGGAAGTGGCAGCTGGGGTTCAATGCAAAAAAATGTAAGGTGTTGCATTTTGGGGCAAGGAAGCCAAGGAGAGAATACTGGCGGGGGGGGGGGGAGATCAAGCTGTGGAGCACTGAGGAGGAAAAGGATCTGAGGGTATTGATAACAGCAAGGATGAACAATACTGCCCAATGCAGGACAGCGGCAATGAAAGCAAACAGGGTGCTAGGGTGCATAGCACGTGGATGCATGTCCAGGCACTGGGAAGTGATTTTGCCCCTCTACAGGGTGCTGGTTAGGCCTCACTTGGAGTACTGAGTGCAGTTCTGGAGGCCATACCTGAGCTGGGACATCAAGCTGCTGAAAGGAGTGCAGCAAAGAGTGATGAGGATGATTCAGGGAATGGAGAGAATGGATTATGAGATGCGGCTAAAAGAACTGAATGTGTACACACTGGAAGAGAGGCAGGAGAGGGGTGACATGATCAAGACAGTCAAGTACCTGAAGGATGTCAATATAGGGGGGACAGAGGGGGTACTGAAGCTAAGGAGCAGGAGGAAGACTAATGATAATAGGCTAAGAATGGGGAAGGAGATTCAGGAGGGAGATGAGGAGGCATTACTTCACAGACAGAGTAGTTGCAAGGTAGAACGCCCCAGAAGGGGTGATATCATGCAAAAATGTGGCTGGCTTTAAGAATGCTTGGGACAGGGTACAGGGGTGGGTAAGGGTGAGCGAGAAGGACAACAATGGGAGGTTAAGGGGGTTGAGGAAGGGGCAGCTGCCTGCTAGGGAACTAGCTGCATAATCAAGCAGACTTTGATAGACCGCTAGGTCTGGTCTGCTGGCACCTTCGTATGTTTGTATGTTCATAAATGTCTTCGGTTTCCTCCTGCTTGCGAAAACCAAACAGACACTGAAAAACTTACTGGAAAGATGAAATCCTAGTCTAGTCTAACCTGTAACTAAGGGCAGAGGTTTGAAAATTGAAAATAAAATAAACAGTGGTTATAAAAAAATGACAAAACTTGTACTTCAACCAAAGGAGCTGAGGAGAAATCTCTGAGGTGACTTCAAAGACATGCGGAGTAAAGAATCTGGCAGTTACACAGAATGTACCTCGGACAGTGGTTTGAAAACAGCTCGAGCATATTGAACGTTCCACTATTGGCATACAGGCTTTTAACTCTCTCATCTCCTGGGACATTCAACTGGAAGGGCTAACTGCATTAGTCAGAATACAGTAAGACTTCCTGGGGTTTGAACATGTAGCAAGGTGACCAATGGCTACTTAAAAAACTGATTTGGCTACCAGATTTTACAAGTTCTTGGCCAACTTGGCTACCTGCCTACAAAGTGATTTTTGAGCCCTTAAAAATGATGGCCACTACAAATATTTATTTGGCTAATAGATTTTTAAAGATAGTGGCCAAATTGACCACCAGCTCACAAACTGATTTGTCCCATAATGGTTACCCCTGGGCTAAGCAGGTCCACCAGTTTGTGCTTCGTCTCTGGTAAAAAGTTGGGCACACAGCTAGGCCACCCTGCACAAAGATCCCGCCGTGCAGGCTACGAAGTCACTAGAGGCCAAAGCTGTCTAACTAGTGCTTAGAAAGGGAAAGTCCCAAGTCCTGGCGCATCCAGACTCCAACCCTGTTATTTGCTGGGAGAAGAGGGATCATATCTGTGAGCTTGGCAGACAGCTTGTGACCAAACTGAGCAATCAGAGCTGCATAGCTAGCCTACAAAATGCCAAAGGAGGCGCGTCATACATTTTGCAACCAAGGAAGTACTGCTTCTGATACTCCTTCTCTGGTGTCTTGTTCACATTGCCTGCAGCTACAAGCTTATAGAAGACTGCGTCAGCCACAAGGACCTATGCAGATGGGTGCTCATAGTATTCAGAAAGCTCATCAATTGGAGCAGCATACAGTACTTGTGGTCTATCTGACATAGAGAAGCCTGACAGGTAGCTGGGAGCAGACAGGTGCTAAGTACAGAGCCCAGAACAGCCTCAGCAATGTGAATGCCAACCTGAGTGAGGAATCTGGCTCCTGGATATCTGTCACGGGGTAAGATTTCTATTTCTGGATCTCTTCCAAGGGAATGTCAAGGAATACAGTAGCTGCAACAAAGTTGTGAAGGATGTTAAGTGGCTAGAAGTGGACCCAGTGTCAGAAGTCAATATCCATTCAACTCTGGGGTGATGCTATCAATGAGATCTCTGTGTTAGAATCAAGGTCCTGAAATAGATACTAGAGGCATCAATCTTGAGTATCAAAAACCCACACTGTCAGGGTAATGACCACTGACAGAAGCTTAGGCTAGAATCTTGATGATCTGCAGATGGCCGGGGGCGGGGGCATTGGTGAGTAGGAGAAGAGGACTGCAGTTGTGGGTTGACTTTAAACTGAAGAGGTTTTTTTTTTAGCAAGTAGTGTTTTGGGAGCAGGGAATCAGGTGGGTGGGAAGCTGGAGTGAGGAAGCAGAGAATGCCAACTGGCTTCAAGAGGTAGGGGGGCTAAGTTTGGCTGAGAAGCTTTAAATCTGACAGCTTAGTGTGGAATTTCTTCCTTTAAAGGATATAGTCTGCAAGTGGGGGTTAGTGTTGATCATTAGGAGCACAGTACAGTGCTTGTGGGATGAGTTTAAAACTGAACAGGATTTAGTTTGAGTAAGCTGTGTTTTGGGAGTGGGTAAACAAGGTGGACAGGAAACCAGGGTGAGGAAGTGGAAAGCAACAATTTACATCATGAGGGTGGGGTAAATGTGGGCTTTGGGGCTTTAAATTGGAGAGCTTTGTGTTGAATTTCTTTCTTCACAGGCTGCAAACAGCAGATGGGTGTTGCACAATCCTCAGAAGCAGAGGACAGTGCTTGGAGAGTGAATTTAAAAATTAAAAGGTTTTTTTTAGCCTGCTGTGTTTTGTAAGCAGTGAAACTGGGTGGGAAGCCAAAATGAGGAAGCAGGGGTACACATTGTAACAGTGCTGAATAAGGCCCTATCCCAGCTTTTATGCAGAAAGAGTTAAATGCAAGGATCTGTTTTTTTTTTCCCTCTCCTTTTCTGTCTCTTGCCTGTCTGGTAGCGCAACCAAATTTTCTTGTGAGATCTAGGAACTGATTACTCCAATATGGTCTCACAAGTCTCTGCCTTCACTTGCTGTTTCTGTCTTTTATTCCCCCTTGCATATCTGTGGTTATAAAAATATATGTGAATCTTTGTGTAAAACCATATGTGATACGGGGATCCTTTTGTTTGAAAATGTGTAATGCCCCAAAGTTGGCCATTACAGGGAAAATACTGTAAATAATAGAAAAGTGCCCTGTGCACTTACAGCTTTGTAAAAAGTCAGAATTTAAAAGCAATGTGTGTCATAATAGCCTGGATGGAATGCTGTGCTGGGTGGCTCATGCACAGCATTCCAATCCAGCAGATCTAGAACCCTGGGGAGGTTCAAGTTTAAACAAGCATTCTACAAGTGTACAGTTGGAGACAGTTAATCCTGGGCAGAGGTTGAGGAGCCAGGACCCAGAAGTCAGGGGGACAGTTTAGCCTTACCTTTTGTTTGGAGCCGTCCCTCTGGACTTGCTATGGTCCTGTGCTGCCTCCCCTGCCCGAAGACTTCCTCTTCTTCTTCAGTCTATTGTCGGTGGTGCCATCGGGGCACCACGAAGATGAAAACGCCGGTCTCGACGCGCTTAATGGGCTTAAAAGCCCTCCGGTTACTTATTCTTGCCCCGAAAGTGTCTCAGGAAAGTAACCGGTCCCACGTCGGCGGCAGAGAAGCGCCGCATCGTTGTCGGCCATCGGAGGACCTCCGAGCCGTCCCTCTTTCTGCCTGTATACTTCCCTCCCACTGCCAGTTCACCTCCCGCCTCCCAGTGACAGCAGAGACTCCCTGGAGACCGCAGAGCGGTGAGTCGGCCGCAGCACACGTTGTGCTGACCGCCAGTTTTACTAGGGGAACTGAATTTGTTGTAAAAGCGCAGTAAGCGCTTGGAAGAGGCGGCAGAGCGCCGCAGGGGCATCGGGTCATTAGGACCCACGATCTGAATATTAATTTGGGAGGTGGGGCTAGTGACGCTCACAGGGACGGGCCGTCGAGCAAGGCCAGCATAGTGGCCTTATGAATATTCATATGAGGGTGGATTTAGAGGCGGAGTTTGCTGGACATAAATGACAGCAGGCACCGGGAGCCTGAAAATTTAAAGGGGCAACAGTATTTAAAAGGGCAATTCTGGCCCAAACATAAAGTAGGGCATTAGGCCCATTGTGAAGTGGGGCATCCGGACCAAAGTGTTGAGGGGCATCAGGCCCATTATAAATTGGAACACCAGGCCCAGTATTTGGTGGGACACCAGGCCCAAAGCAACGTGGGGCACCAGGCCCATTACAAAGTGGGGCACCAGGCCCATTACAAGGTGGGGCACCAGGCCCAAGCTAACGTAGGGCTTCAGGCTTGAGGTAAAGGTAGGGCATTAGGCCCAAGGTAAAGCCTGATCTATAGGGAGGCCCCGGCCTAGCAGAATAGGGCAAGCCAGCCTAGTGGTACTAAAGGGAGGCCCCAGCCTAGCGGAATAGGGCAAGCCAGCCTGGTGGTACTAAAGGGAGGCCCCGGCCTAGCGGAATAGGGCAAACCATCCTAGTGGTACTAAAGGATTCCCTAGCCACAACGTACAGTAAGGGATTCTATTCCAGAATACCCTACCTATAGAAACAGGGGGTTCATTTGAGAGTGTTTGATTTGCCTATACTGTGAAACTACTGTGATTACTGTACTGCTTATGCTGAACTATTGCCGTAAGTACCTGAACTATTGTCCTAAGTACCTGAACTATTGCCCTAAGTACCTGAACTATTGCTCTAAGCACCTGGACATTGGCCCTTATCAGTAACAATTACCCCTGAAGTTATAATTTGCCCTCCTCTGGCAAATTATTGTACCATTCCACAGTTCTTTGGGCATTCTTCAGTTATATGTTTACTACTGTACGAAGACAGTCTCAATCTTCTACCACACTGCAGTCTCCTAGTGTGGTCTGTAACACCACGTACGCAGAATCAGTCTCTACCCAGAAGAAGACATCCTTCCAGCATTCTTCACTCCAGGAAGATCATCCATCAACTCATCCCATCCATTTGTGTCATCCGCTGAAGTCAGGTCCGTCATCAGTCGTACAAGTCGTACCCGCCGTTTTCTTGTTTTTCACAGCTTAGGAAAGTACGTCCGCTGAAACGCATCACGACAGCCGTGCCAGTGTTGTTCCGTATGGTTCCTGTTCCAGATGTCCCGGAGTTGATCACCCTCTACAGAAGAGAGAGAGAGCTCATCTTGGAGAACCTGTTCTGTGCCCCCACCTGGTCGTTCGCCGAAAGTCAAGTCTGTCGAAGCCCAGTCCAGGACACGTCCGCCATTTCTTTGTTTTGTGTTAGTTCCTGATCCAAGGATTGCAGAGTCAACCATCATCTCTTCAGATTCTTATGGTTCCTGGTCCTGTCAGAGTTCCTTCCGAGTCCAGCTGGCCCTTGGAGTGCCGCAACATCAGTTGGATCGTGGTAGTCCTCCATTGGATTCATCGCCATGCAGATCTTGGTCTTTCTTCATCCTTGGCAACCCTAGAAGTGGGTTTTGGCCGAGAAAGCTCTTGCTTCAGTGTGTTATTTCAGGAACCAGTTGCTTTGGTTCTACATTCTGGCAGCCTCGGAGAGAGTGGGCTTTTGTCGAAGATATATGGTCTGTTTACCAAACCTCTCACCACCCCAGTGGCCTTATCTAGGTCCTTGCTGGGAATTGAGATTAGGGTTCTACAGTTCTGTTTTATTTCCCTTGTAGCTACCAATGAAGAACGACGGTGTACGTGAAGACGCCGGATCTCTGGACTCTTGTAAAATCTGGACGCTTACGGAAATGTGTGATGCTGATCAACCTAATGTAGTGCTGAGCAGCCTATGTAACAGGAATCTCATTTAGAGTATAGAAGTACAGTATAAACTAGTATTAGAATAAGAGTGGCAGTAGGCCTAAAGTTTATGCTTGTAGTAGTAACTGTAAAAGTGGTAGATAAAAAGTATTTCAGTATTTCCCTGTTCCATTGCCCAATTGTTCTTAGGCAACCCCTCCTCCTTCTTGTGACTGTGTCTGTCTACCTCTTGGTACCAAATAAACGTCCTGCGGGCATCGAAATACTAAGTTGATGCCTGTCTCTCCTTGTCCGGATAGCAGTTATCCTATCCACATAATTTGGACCTTGGTGCTTCGCTCATCTCTTTTCACCACCTTTAGAAGAGAGAGCTCTCTCCAACAGAGCATCACAAATGTATATAGTTATACTTCTGAAATGATTGCAAAAATCTATTTGGAACTCAGGGGGTTAATCTGAGATGCTGGTTTGCAAAATCGTTACAGAGCTGTAAACAAGAGGCCAGTTCTAAGTCGCTATGTTCTGTTTGTTGCATCTGCAAGAAAATTGACAAGAACAGTCTGTAAACTGTCAAGAACATTCTGTGAGAAGCAGAATATCTTCTAAATGAGATCCCAGACAAAGATTTATAAAAAACAGCAGCAATGCTTTTGCTAGAGGGATAGACTGAGATTTGAAACTGAGAAGGAATACTAATAAGGAGGACTCTGTTTTCTCTGTTTGTACTGCCTTTGTAAATAGTTATTTTAAACAATTTTTATTTTTATTTTACTGTTATTTATAATAATAAAACACTCATTCTGAAGTTTAAAAATGCTCCTGGTTTTCCTATGCTTTATGACCTGTAACTCGATGACACCATTCAACTTCAAAGGGGGGGGTGAAAGTGGGTGAGGGGCTTTAAGGGTCTGAAGGATAGCAGTGTTTGGAAGGGTTTTCAGCAGAGGGGTTGCTGATATGGATATTGTTGTTCTGCAAGGGGTTTCTGTGTGGGGGGTTATTTGGGTGGGCTTCTGGCCAATCAGAGGCAGAGAGACTGATTGCCACCAAGGTATGGAAGTACCTAACTTCTCCTAAAACGTATATTAATATTTATAACATGGGTTCTGAAAATACTGTATTCTGATTCATCCAAACAGGTCACCTAACCATTGATAAATCCCTGATACATCCACAGTTGCATGTTCCCAGATCTTATTTTTACTATTTCTATAGTTAAAGCTCTAATATAACATTACCCATGTTATAAGAGGATTAACCCACTCCAGGGTATGGGTTTGCTGAACATTAATCCATGCCTGGGTGGTTGAAGTCACTCGGCCTCACCTTGTGACTTCGACCCCCCCAGGCATGGATTAATGCTCAGTAAACCCATACCCTGTCATGGCTTAATCCTTCCTTATTTATACTTCTCTTCCTTTTGAAAGTAGTATGGTAAATGGGAAGAAAAGATCTGTAATCAGAGGCATCAAGAGCTTAACTGGAGCTAAGCTACAGTTTTTCTATTTGTGACATAGGGACATTTTTGCTGTTGTCTTGTGCTTGGGGTTCTGTTTTGTTGGGATTTGTGGTTGAATTAGAGGGTTTCTTGCAGATGATTGTTTTTAGAGGAGAGTAGCACAGGGAGAAACTCAGGCGAATTGACCCGCCCACCCTCCTTCATCCCACCCAGCCTGGACTTGTCTACCTTTATAAGGACACACCAGGAAGGCATTTGAATACTTCTTGTTCAGGCAGAAGAAAGTGCAGAAACATACAGACAACTTTACAGTGTCAGTGGCTCAGCAGGTTGCACACTCACCTCTGAGGCTGGGAGATCAGATTGCTGTGGGTTCTATCCCCACACCAGGCACTTGGGTTACTATCCCAATATTGACACTGCAGTGCAACATGAGGGGGATGCTGCACTTCTGAGGTGCCATCTTTTGGATGAGACATTAAAAAAAATGAGGTTCCATCTGCCTGCTCTGGTGGTTGTTCAAGTGGACGTTAAAGATCCCATGGCACTTCTCGAAAAAAGAGTAGGGGAATGTCCCCAGTGTCCTGGCCAAATTTCCCCCCATTCACTAAGAATACCACCAACAGCTTAATCTGGTTCAGTTTCAATTGTTTACCATCTGTATCCGCCCTCCCCTCCCCCACCACCAGTCGCCCCTGAAAAAGGGACTTCTAGTCTCACTGGGCCTACCAGGTCAACAAAATTCAATAAATAAACAAAGAAAGTAGATTTTAAAAATGTATTTATTTGTATCTCAGATTACAAGTACCTCTGAGCCAAAGACTCTTTTACAAAGGTTCCACGTCAGGTGGGAACAGCAGTTAGCACAAAAGGACAATAGATAACACAGCAACAATTAGACAGGAAACATTACACACAGTAGGGCTGCCAATAAGTATGGTTACAATTGTTACAAACAATAAGTAAATTGTAGCAGCATTAGTGCCGTCAGTCGGATGATTTTGACAGTAGTAAGGTAGCAGGAAACAATGCCACCTGATAAGTTCATAACAATAATCAATGTTAAAAAGAAAAGTGTATAAGGATTACAGGAAGATTCTACCCATCATATTAAAGCAGTCAGCAAATAGACTTTGTCTGTACCAGGGTGGAGGGGGTGGAGTAGTGGCTCAATATGTGGCAACAGAGACAAGGGATGAGAGAAAGTGTTTGGGGAGAGAGATAGATGAGGTAGGTAGTAAATGGGTCATAAAAGTGTTTAGCAGAATGAGTATAGAGATGAATAAAGAAAGAGTGGTGGGTTGGAGTTTAATGGGGGTGGTGTGGGGAGAGATAGATGCAAGGGGAGGCCAGGGTTAGGCTTACTTGGGGGGAAGCTAGGTGGGGCAGACACAGTTGCTAAGTGTTGTGAGGTGTTGGTGGAGTTTGCACTTGAATGGACCAAGTTTGGATTCATCCAAGATGTCTGAGGGGAGGCCACTTAAAAATTGTGTGATTCAATTGTGAAAACAAAACTCACATTCAAGGAGGGCAAAGCAATAGGAGAGGGAAAACAACAGGAAGCTAGACAGGTGGGATATGGACTAAAGACTGGATACAGGAGCTAGGAGGTGGATTATTACATCAGGAAGTACTGTGGATAGTGGGAACAGTAATTTGCAGAAGGAGGATACCCTTAGAACAGTCAGTGTAGTGACAGGCAGCGGAAAAGGGGGAGATGCTGGGAGTGGTGCAGTGGTTGTGGGGCAGCAGTCTTCAGGATGACCTTCTCGATGTTGCGGTGCTGCCCCATCAGTAGGCACTTCTCTGGGCTGAGTGTGAAGGCTGCCAGTCTCTGGGCCAAGTTGGCCAGGATTTGAGGAGTCTCCTCCCCCACCTAGATGCCACCAATTCCACACCAACCACATCAGAGGTTGCCCAGCAGGAGGAGCGGTTGGGCTGCAGTGGGCCCAGGTAGGGTAAAGGAGGTGGGCCAGAGGCACATCCCCCAGCCAGTTCACCTGAATAACTCCTACAATGTGTTGGAGGAATGGGAAGGCCCCACAGGGTCACCCATAATTGCACCCAAGGAGGATGAGCAAGACCTCAACAATGGATCCCAAGGGTGAGTGGAAGAGGAAGTTATTCCTGGTGGGGGGACTCCATCATCTGGGGAATGGAGTTGGGGGCAGGTAGTGAGGAGGAGAGAGGGTGAACTGCCTACTGGAGGCACAGCTCGGAAGGATGGAACACAGATCCAGAAACTCACTAGGGTGATAGCAAGAAGGAGAAGCTAGATGCCATTGTTCATCTGGGGGCTAATGACCTGGCTGGAGACAGGGCAGAGATAGGAAGGGTGCAGGAGGAGTTCAGAGTGCTGGGGAGGGGTCTAAGGCAGATAGCAAGCTCTGTGACGTTCTCAGAGGTGCTGCCTGTCCATAGCAAGAGGAAGGCTAGGGATCTCTGTATCAGAGACTTTAATGCATGATTGGAGAACTGGTGCAGAGAGCAGGGTTTTGGCTTCGTTGGGGACTGGGGACCCACCTGAGGGGGGGATATGCACCTGTACAGTGGCAACAGTCTGCATCATTCCAGGAAGGAGACTGATGTCCTTAGTAAACAGTTTAGATACTTCATTGATAAGCATTTATACTAGCCAGTAGGGGTGGAGGAAGGCAGCAGGGTAAATCACCCACCCTGTTTTGTAGGCTTTCTTAAATACTGAAAAGCCACTGGGGGTTGGGATTGAAGGGCTGTGTATTTCTGTTTGTGACTGAAATTTGAAGCAACAGGAACTGGTGGGTCTGTGACATCATACAGTACCTGATGTCTGCATACGCACACTGTTAGTGGGACTGGACACACACTGGACTGTATGTGTTTGTGAGACTTGGGAACTTTATTGGTGGGGTTGAAATTGGGTTTGTAAATAACTGCAGTCAGTATAGAGAGAGACTGTATTCCAGGGGGAAGGGACTGAGAAAAGGGGTGTGTGCCATTATAAACAGAGAGGGACAAACAGGGTGGCCATATTCCACCATGGCAGGCATCTTCGGAAGGGTTGTAGGCTGCACAGGCTGTGGGATGGCAATAATTCTCAATTGGGCCTGGAGAGAGGGAGGCTGCCCACTCTGTAGACAGTTATCTTGTATCAGGAGTGAAGTATATTGGTTAAGGAGTAAGCTGGGGGAGTTGGGGTGTCCAAGGATAAGGGTGTGGATATGGGCAGCAGAAGGGTGGGGCTAGGGGCGTGTGACAGCTCAGAAATCAGGACGTATGTGTACAGCAAGGAGGGGGGATATTAGGGACAGAGGACCCTTAGATAGGGATGTTGACGCTAAGGGGAAAGCGCACGGGGTAAACATTCCGAATATAAAGAGAGTGGAGGGGGAAGAGTCAGGAGGGGCTGTTGTGGGGAAGCCTAAAAGAGCAGCCTGTGGGAAGGGAGCTCCTAAACAGAACAGAGCAAGAGGGGAGGAAGAGGGGCAGTTTAGAGGGGCAGTCAGGGGAAACTCGGGTTACTTGATGGAGGCTGGCATAGAGTGTCACAATAAATCTGAGCTACTAAGCAACCTAGAGGGGGAGGAAGGGTTGGTGGAAATGAGGAAACTGATACAGAGGCTAGGGGAGGGAGTCGGATACCCATAGGGCATCAACAGACCGCCAATGGAAAGGATAGAAATAGTCCCAGAGGGAGAAGGGGAAACATAAATGTTAAGCAGATGGGGAGATGCAACATATTGCAGACATGAGGGAGGAAAGCATGACTGGAGAGAAACCGGGAAGACAAGGAGGGGGAGGGCCCCTTCAGCGGGGGTTGCCCAAGGATGGGGCCCTAGGTAGGGGACCCAACAGGCCTCTGGAGGTAGGGGTACTATTACAAGGAGGAGGATGGCGTTGTGGGGAAGGGAACCAACAGGACCAGGATAAATGGTTCAGATAAGAGAGGGTTAAAGTGGACACCTATTCAGGGGGCGGTCTGAGTTAAGTGGGCAAAATAACAAGGAGGCAGAAAGGGAGAGTAACAAGGGGTCTCTAATAAGGCAGGAAGACTCCCATGGAATTGAGATCATGAATAAAGGGGGGATGGGGCTGAGAGCCGATAGTAGAGGGAACCATAAGGATGATGGCGGTGTTAAGGTTCTGCTATTGGGAGACCTCAAGGATTAGGGGCATCCAGTGGGAGGGACGGGGGGTGGATGCCATAGCCAGGTGAAGGTAGTGAGTATCTCTGCTGACAGTGCACAGAGCAAAGTTCATGGTGTACCAACTGGTTAGGGATTGTGAGGAAACCGGATTTCTGGTGCATTTGGGAACTAACGATCTAGAGGGAAATAGCTTTTTGAAATCCAAGAAGGTTCCAAGAACTTGCCAGAGTCTGTCGGATAATGGATGCAACATTTCCTTTCAGAGATATTGCCAGTACCAAAGGCCTCAGTGGAGAAAAAATGAAGATCACAGAGGTTAATGACTGGCTCAGGAAGTGAGGTGAAGAGAGGGTTGGGGTGTTAGGGAATTGGAAAGGAGTTTGGGAGGATATGGGACTGTATGCCAAGGACAGGCTTTCATCTTGCCGCTGTAGGGAAGGAAGTCTCAAACAGGGGTGACTGACTACATTCAAGAAAGGTGGGTTTAAACTTATGGGGGAGGATAAGGGAGGGCTGACCAGGCAGCCCTCTCCTCCAGATGAGGGAGTAGCCTTCAAACCCAAGGGGAGGGGAAACAGACTGGGGTGGAGGTTTCAGGAGAAGCAGAGGGAGGATGGAAGTATAAGGAACCTGGGTGGGGTTCACAAAGGGATCTAGGGATAAGGGTGGGGTGGTGTTAGTAAATGCCAGGAGCTTGGGAAACAAGTTGCCAGAGTTCCAGGCCATGCTGTTCGGGGTGGATGTGGCGGTGGTCACGGAAACGTGGGCCAACAAAAACCATGACTGGGACCTAAACGTGCGAGGGTACACTATGCTTAGGAAGGATAGAAAGGAGGGCAGAGGGGGTGGAGTGACTATGTTCATTGGAGATAACATAGAAATTGCTAGGGTAGGAGGCAGAGGGAAATGTGGAGGCCTTATGGGTCACCTTACGAACCCCAGCAGGAGATAAGGTCAAGCTGGGTGTAGTATATAGACCCCCCCTGGATGGGTGATGTTCTGGATGATGGTTTGTTGGACAACATCATTGCCCAGTGTGGACCAAAAGGGGAAGGAGTGGTGTTGATGGGGGACCTTAATATGCCAGGTACAAACTGGGGATCCATGTCCTCCAAGGTGGCCAAGGAGCAGAGCTGCTGGACGGCTTCCAGGATGTGTTCTTAACACAGCATGTGATGGAGCCCACAAGGGAGGGGATGTCCTGGACATGGTTCTGGCAGATGGGGATCTGGTAAGGGACCTGGTTGTAGAGGATCCTGACTGGGAGCGACCACAATACTGTCTGGTTCAAATAAGCATGGGGAAGGGGATATCTAGGACACTGGCAGTGGACCTAGGGGCAGACTTGTGGCATGGGAAATATTCTCAAGATCACTTGAAGGATTACATCAATGACAAATGTGGAAAGAGATGGAGGTCATAACGGGACTTCATGAGGCAGTCAGACCCGCGCTTAAGGTGAAACATAGGGAGCAAGGTCACATAAACCATGCTGGTGGTCCAGTGAGGTTCAGGTAACGGTCAGGAGAAAAGAAGGCGGCCTAGAAAAATAGAAACAACAAGAGGGATAGGGATAAGGAAATGTACCATCTTGCATCTAGAAAAGTCACCCGGATGGTGAAGGGGCAAAGTCCAGTAAAGAGCAGCGGCTGGCACAGGGGATAGCATGGAGGGGAAAAGGGTCTGCCTGGTACATTGGAGAGTGGAGAAAACTAAGGGCCATCTCAGCAGATTGAGACTGAAGAAGGAGGGTAGAAGAGGCTAGGACCAGGTAGAGGTATTAAATGAGTGCATTGCCTCTGTCTCCTCACTAGGGAGGAGGATGGGATATCTACAAAGCAAGGCACAATGGGATAGAAGCTGCAGTGAGTGGGACTAGGGAGTACTCAGAAATGGAGCAAGAGGGAGGGAGAGGTACCCGGTGTCACATCTGGATAAGGATAAAAGGCCAGTAAGATGGAGGGGATGGATGATGCTATCTCCACCGAAAGGGTGTGGTTAGCCCTCAAGGCCCTAAAGAAAGACAGATCTCCTGGGCTGGATGGCATTCATCCGACACTACTATGGGAATTGGCGGACATACTGGCTGCACCCCTGGCGGAGCTCTTCAACAGGTCGCTTGAGACAGGGAGGGTACCTAGGGATTGGCGAGAGCACATGTGGTGCCAATCCATAAAGCGGGGTCGAGGGAAGTACCAGGTAACTATAGACCCATCAGTTTGACCTCGTGGTGGGAAATTAATGGAGAGTATACTAAAGGGAACGATTGGGGTGTACTTGGAGGTAGGAGGTCTGAATAGTCGGCAACATGGGTTTGTGCCAGGTAGATCATGTCAAACCAATCCTGTAGAGTTCTACGAATGGGTATCATCAGAACTGGACAGGGGAAAGCCTGTGGATGTATTATTATTGGACTTCAGCAAGGCATTTGACTCTGTCCCCCACAATGCTCTGGTGGAGAAACTGATGGGGTTGGGAGTAGACCCCTTGTTGGTCAGATGGATTGAAAACTGGCTAGCTGGATGCACCCAGAAAGTAGTGGGCGTGGCTCCCAAACCCCAGAGGTCAGTAGTGGGCACCGAGGGCTCCGGTCCTGGGTCCGATCCTGTTTAATGCATACATATCGGACATCAGGAGGGTATAGGGTGTGAAATGAGTCTCTTCGCTGATGACTCCAAGATGGGAGCAGTAGTTGAGGGAGAAGAGGGAGGTGTCCTTGCAGGGACCTGGACACCCTGGAAAGCTGGGCTCACATGGAAATTAAATTTCAATATCACCAAGTGCAAGGTGTTACATCTTGGGTGGGGAAACCCTAAACACAGGTACACCCTGGGAGGGGAGGCGCTGGAGGCCTCAGTAGGGGAAAAAGACCTAGGGGTCATGGTGGATGCATGTATGAATAACTCAGAGCAGTGCAGAAGAGCGGCTAGCAAGGCAAACAGGATGTTGGGATGCATCGTAAGGGGGATCACCTCTAGGAGCAGGGAAGTGATTCTGCCACTGTACAATGGACTGGTTAGACCACACCTTGAGTACTGTGTACAGTACTGAAGACCACACTTGAAGAGGGACATGCAGCTCCTGGAGAGGGTACAGAGGAGGGCAACTAAGATGATACAAGGACTAGGGGATTTGATGTATGAGGACAGACTTGAGGAGCTCTGACTCTTTTCATTGGAGGAGGGAGACAGGGGACATGATTGAGGTCTCTGGCACCTCAAGGGAATAAATAGGGTAAACATGGAGGGATCTTAGACTAAAGCAGGGAGGTATCACCAGAGGGCATGGTTTGAAGTTGGAAGGTGGAAGGGTGAGTGGGGGGAGTGAAGGAGGTTTTCACTGAGAGGTGGTGGACCTTGGAATGCACTGCCTGGCGAGCTGGTTCAGAGATCCACAGTGGAGGGCTTCAAGAGAGGGTGGACAGACACAGAAAGTGGATGCATCAGATGATGGCCTGGCCCAGGGGGGTGGGGATGGATGATAGGAGTTTCTGGAACACAAGGGGGGGAGGGCCTCTGCACCCAACTAGGGATCTGAGGTTCGAGCAGACTCGATAGACCGTAAGGCCTAATCTGCTGGCAATTAGTATGTTAGTATGTAAATCATACTGCCCACCCACACAGGATAATGTAGCCAGCAAAGAGAATCATAATGTTACAATATCGCCTATGTAGACTCAACTAGACATAAGGAGGGAGAAGAGGAGAAGCAAGGGGAAATGGGGATGGTGGTCAGGATGGGAATTTGAAGAAAATGGAGGGCCACATGTGCGAATGCCTACAGCCAGTGGAATAAAATCCCGGACCTGGCAGCCTTGATGGTGGAGGCTGACTTGGACATTGTAGCTATTCCAGAAACATGGTATAATAGGGACCATGACTGGGACGTAGCTATACCAGGCTATACTTTGTTCAGGATTGATAGGGGAAGGTAAAAAGGGATGAGGGGTGGCTCTTTATATCAAGGAGGGTATAAAGGTGATGGAGGTGCAAGGACTGCAGGGAGAGGCAGAGGCACTGAGGGTCACTCTGGAGATGGGCAATGGCACAGCCATTTGCACAGGCATGATTTACAGACCCCCAGCACAAGGGGAGGAAACAGACAGGGGTCTACTGGAAACCATACATATGATGGCAGCTAGAGAGGAGTTGCTGCTGATGGGTGACTTTAATTTGCTGGATGTTGATGTTGATTGGAGCATCCAAGTGGCTGCCACAGCCAGAGGCACAGACATCCTGGACTCCCTCCAAGGGGCCTGCCTCAAACAGCTTGTGCTTGAGCCATCCTGGGAGAGAGTGATTCTGGACCTGGTACTAAAAAACAGGGACATAATTACAGATTTTAGGGTGGATGAACACCTGGCGTCCAGTGACCACAGCATAGCATAGTTTAATTAAGCAATACTGCACGACAGGGTGTATGTTGTGCTGGGATAATGTCACTCCTTGCGTGGTTGGGCATGAGGACAAAGGGTGAGTGTGACCAACGGCAAGGCATGACATTATCCCAGCGCAACACACACCCTGGAGTGCATTATTGCTATTATACAATGGCTCATTTTCATTTAAAAAAATAAAAATAAAAAAAATGTATTAAACACATTTTCTGTTCATTTATGAATGTGGAGGTATATGAGTGAAAAATATAGTTTCATTTTGTCCAGTAGGTGGTGCTGCTGGTAAATGAATGAATCTGCAAACAGGTGCCCCTTCCCCTCCTTACACACTTAATTATTTGTGTTTATAAGGGTAGTGTGTTAGTGGGTGACCGATGTTTTCGGTCATGTTTTAATGGTGGTTATTATGTGTAGTGCAGTTTTAAGAAATGTTAGACAGTACAGCTTTAGGGAATGCATTTACTGTAACTCTTCCTGCGTGTGTTGAGATACGTTATCCCCTTGTGTCAGTGCTGAATGGAAGTAAACAGAGAAGGCATAGATTTCCGTGTGATGTGTTTTCTTTTTACCAAGACCCTGATGTGTTTAAGGTACTTATTTTTGGCCACCAAATACAACAAACTGGTGACAAGGATGGTGAAAATTTTCATAGCTCCAGCTTACTGAATTACACCATTTTGTGACTTTCTGCATTGGAGGCAAGTAAGCAATTTGGAACTGTGCAATATTATGGAAACTTCAGCCAGCTTTGAAATTTTTACAGGAACGGACTAGGCTACATGGTCCAGATGGTTTGATCAGTGGTTATTACTTAATCCTGCCATACAATCTGCAACTGAACAGCTACAGGGTGAGCTTATATGCACTGCTTTTTGTACTTTCTTGGGGAGTGAAACCTTTAAACTTTTATGCAGTCTGTGTGCACTGGACCAGCCGGAGGATTTGTCATATCAAGAGCTAAAGGCTAAATTGAATGCACAATACAGTTTAACAACTTTCCCAAGGGCTGAACATTATAAATTCTGCAGTTACCAGCAGAAACCAGGTCAGTCATTACAATCTTATTTGGCTGAGATCAAACGCTTACCTCTCACATGTGAGTGAAGCAGGGAGCATCCCGAATCTAATCTAGCTGATAAGTTTGTTATGGGGTTGAATAATGAACATTGTATTCAGCAATTACTTTCTGTAAGTGTCAAGAAGTCTGCTGATGAACTTTTACAGTTGGCACAAATGTATGAGGCTGTATAAAATGAGGCACATGCTAAGATGAACACTAAAAATGAGGTACAAGTAGCTCCAGTAAACCCCAAATTGAAACAGCTCAAACCCAAATCTAAACCACCATTTTCAAAGAAAAATTCAACCACCCCATCCAAACTGCATGGCCAGTAAAAATGTGCATCATATGGGTCTTCTCAGCATAGCAGGGACCAGTGAAAATTCAGAGAAGTTCAGTGTCATGCATTTAAATGTCAGGGTCATATTGTTAATGTTTGCAGAAGCAGGAGAACTTCAGTGGTCAGTTCAGAGAGCACAGATCAGTGCAGTGGTTCCTATTGCACCACAAATGCAGACCACAGATATTCCTCCATTCTATGTGTTACTTCAGTTGCCACAACTGAGGCATCAGTTGCGTTTAATGGTAGACTCTGCTTCCCCAGTTACTTTTATTAACCACCATCAAACATGGTCTGATCTGGATAAGTCACTATTGTCTCCTTGTAATAAGTTGCTGCATGCATTTGAAGGGCAACCAATTCAGCCACTGGGCTTGTTTACCACACTGTTACGCAGGACTGAGTCTCCTGGTATACCTTTAACTTTTCTGGTTTCAAAAAAGGGTGTCAACATTTTGGGCAGAGACGCTCAGGTTCTTCTAAACATTCATATTGATCCAGCAGATTTGGGCCTACTTGCTGCTGTCCAGGTACCACAAAGCAGTAACCCACCCAAGCTTGGGGAGATTTCAGACTTGTATCCAGAGTTATGGAAAGGCCTGGGATGTTGCACAACAGCTAAAGCCAAGCTACTTACAAAATCTAATGCAGTCCCTAAGTTTTGCAAATCATGGAAACTTCCTTTTGCCTTAAAACCGGTGGTTGGGGCCGAATTGGACAGACTGGAAAAAGCAGGTGTGCTGGAAAAGGTTTCAAGTTCAGATTGGGCTACTCCTATTGTGGTGGTATCTCAACCAGGTGGTAAGGTTCGAATATGCAGAGATTTTTAAGGTGACACTTAATCCAGTACTTAGCACAGATGTATTTCCTTTACACTTACCAGAGGAACTTTTTCATAGACTGAATGGTGGTGTGGGGTTCTCTAAAAAGGACCTCGCTGATGCTTACCTTCAAGTGGAGTTGGATACAAACTCTCAGAAACTGATAGTGATTAATACACACCAAGGACTGTACAAATACAAATGGTTATGTTTTGGCCTTAGTTCCACACCGGCTATTTTTCAAAAAGTGATTGAGCAAACGGTGGGTGATATACCAGGTGTTGCTTGTTATTTGGATGACATCATTGTCATGGGCAACACAGAAGCAGAACATTTACTTAACTTACAAAAGACTTTAGAGAGATTGCAGCAGAGTAGATTCAGACTCAGGAGAGAAAAATGCCAATTTTGTCAACCAAGTGTCACGTACTTAGGTCACACTATTGACAAAGATGGAATTTGTCCGAATGATGAAAAGATGGAAGTCATTGTGCACATGCCTGAACCGCAGAATGTTTCAGTGTTGTGCTCAATCTTGGGTATGGTGCTCAACTATGACTGTTTCATACCTGGCTTAGCCACTAAATGTGCTATCCTAAATGAACTGTTACGTGAAGGTACTCCGTGGAAGTGACCAAAGGCCACAGTAAGGCAGTTCAAGCCATCAAGCTCTCTCTAACCAATGTGAATAATTTAACTCATTATGACCCTAACTTACCTATCATATTGGCCTGTGATGCTAGTCCTGTGGCTATAGGAGCAGTCCTATTCCATACAGATCTAGAAGGAGTGGAAAAGCAGATAGCCCATGCTTCATGCAAACTCACTGCAGCTGAAAGGAATTATGCCCAGATTCAGACAGAGGCATTAGCAATTGTGTTTGGAGTCCAGAAATGTTGCCAATACTTGCTAGGTCGCAAGTTTCACCTGAAGACGGATCACAAGCCAGTAGTGACAATTTTCAGTCCAGAAAAATGAATTCCAGAAACAGCCACTAGCTGACTTCAATGATAGGCATTAATTTTGTCTGTCTATAATTTCGAGGTTACATACCAACCAACGGACCAGGATGGAAATGCAGATGCCTTGTACAGTTACTAATATTCAGAGAAATGGAGTTTGATGTGGGACTTAAAGAGGAACCATTAGTATGCCAGGTGGGGCCTGATAGTTTTCCAGTGCAATTCAAAGATATGGAGGACTCTACTGTTGTGTGTGCAATGGAGCTACAACAGTTAGATCAGATTGCAGTACTAGCCAAGGACAATGCAAAAGCAACTAGTCAAGATGCAATTTTGAAACAAGTGTATCAGTATACGCTTGAGGGTTGGCCGCAAAGGCAGTACTTGTTCAGCTGAACTACAACCTTACTATACAAAGAGATAGCAGTTGTCCATTGCTGAAGGGTGTCTTCTATGGGGATTGCGTGTCATACTACCCCAATGTTATCATTCAAATGTGTTGACTCTTGCATGCGGGCCATCCAGGTATTACTAAAATGAAATCCCTAGCCAAACTTCACATATGATGGCATCCATTGACAAAGACATACCAGGTTGTGCAAAGATGCGAAGGTTGTGCTGTATCAATGGCAAATCCAGCAAGAGCTCCAGTTCACCATTGGGAATGACCTACAAACCCTGGCAAAGGTTGTATATTGATTTCACAGAACCTTATTTAAATTCCATGTGGTTGCTCTTAACTGATGCTTATAGTAAATGGCCAGAAATTCATCAAATGTCTTCAACAACTACTGAAAGTACCATCAAAGTATTGAAGTGTCTATGTTTGCTACTCATGGTGTTCCGCAAGTGATTGTCTTAGATAACAGACCACAGTTCACGTCTGTTGAATTCCAAGCATTTTGCCAGCAACGTGGTATCCACCATATTTTCTCACCTCCCTACCATCCAAGTTCAAATGGTGAAGCAGAAAGCCTGGTTCAGACTTTTACAAAGAGTATGGACAAAGCTAATCCTACTACACTGACGGCAATGCAAATAGCCCTTTTGGACTTTCTTGCAATATATCGAACAACACCACATTGTATCATGGGACTATCCCCTGCAGAATTGTTGTTTGGGCATCAGATTCGAACTCAGTTGAACCTTCTTCACCTTCCAGGCTATAAGTCAGTAACTGAAATGCTTCCTAAGACCAGATCCTTCAAACCCAATGATCTTGTGTGGATCAGGATGTATGCAGGCCCAAAGAGATGGATAGAAGGTGTGGTGGAAAAAAAATTTGGAAATGTTGTCTATACTGTTCGACTGACTAACCAGAGGAGAGTGAAAAACCATGTGTACCAATTACATACTAGAATTGAGACAGAACAAAAAAGGGATACCCAGAGTCGGGGTAGTTATCCAGCTTTATTTCTTCCAGAACAAGAACAGGAAGAGATAGTGGAACCACAGCAATCGAGACAAGATGTGGCTGATGCTAATCAGATTCCAGTGCAACAGCCTCCAGTCCTACTACAGTACATCAGTCAGGACGTGTAAGACATCCACCAAGAGAATGGACTTGTAGAGATACAGCCTAATGACATAGACTAACTAAAGAGACATTGCAGTCATAACCTTAATAGCTTCATACTATTTTCGGAATTATTTACTTATGTACTTTCTAGCTAAGTCAGGAGGGATTGTTATGTGTAGTGCAGCTTTAAGAAATGTTAGACAGTACAGCTTTAGGGAATGCATTTATTTACTGTAACTTCCTGCGTGTGTTGAGATAAATTTTCCCCTTGTGTCTGTGCTGAATGGAAGTAAACAGAGAAGGCCTAGATTTCTGTGTGATGTGTTTTCTTATTACCAAGACCCTGATGTGCTCAAGGTACTTATTTTCGGCCACCAAATACAACAGTGTTAGTTTTGACTGAGACTGGGAGTGGGAGAGACATGATTTAGGTACACAGTACTGAGTGACTGTGGCAATGTTGTTCACTGTGCACTTCACATTATACTGGTCACAATCAGTACAACTCATAAAGCAGAAATATGCAGCTGCTCAGGACCGGTCCCGTTGCCTACCCCAGGACAGGTAAAATGTTTTTTTGTTTTCTAATAATTTATTTATTTATTTTTTCCTGAAAGACATAGCAGGCAGCAAGCCGTTTTTTTTAGTGAGCGCTGAGCGTGTTGATTTGAAAGTGCTCTTGCTACACCTGAGGGGGAGAGAAATGCCATCTTCTTCACACACATACGAACATATGAAAATGCCAGCAGAAACAGGCCTCATGGTCTATCGAGTCTGCATGATTGTGCAGCTAGCTCCTCAACTTGCAGTTGCCCCTCCCTTTCCTCCCCCTTCACAGTCATCCCCTGCCTCACTCTTTCCCATCCCCTCTTGAAACAGCCCACCATTATACAGGAGACCACCTCCTCAGGTAGTGTTCCGCTTGCCTACCACTGTTCCAGTGAAAATTGTTTCCTGATTTCCATCCTGAATCCCCCCCCCCTCCAACTTCAGTTGATGCCGCTTGTATCCCTCACCCTTCTGATCTGGGATATCTCTCCTGTATTAGTCTTGTTTATCCGCTTCAGGTACTTAAAGGTCTCAATCATATCTCCCCTATCCCTTCTTTCCTCCAGGGAATACATGTTAAGCATGTTCAAACTTTCCTCGGAGGACTTCCCCTCCAAACCCTAGATCATCTTGGTCATTCTGCACTGCACCCCCTCCAACAATCTGGTGTCTTTTTCAGGAATGGGTGCCAGTACTGCATGCAGTATTCCAGGTGCAGCCTGACCAGTGACCTGTACAGGGGAAGGATCGCCTCACCACTTCTAGAGGAGATTCTCCTCGCTACACAGCCCAGCATCTTGTTGGCTTTCACTGCTGCCTTCCTGCACTGAGCCAAGTTATTCCTATTCCCTGTTCTAATTATCTCCAGGTCCTTTTCCTCCTCTGTGATCTCCAACAGTATCCCTCCCAGCTGATAGCTCTTCCTCTAGTTCTTAGCTCCAAAGTGCAGCACTTTGCACTTCTTGGCATTGAACCCTATCTGCCATGTTTCTGACCAGTCCTGTAGTTTAATCAGGTCTTCTTGCAGTCCCCTCCACCCCTTGATGTCATCCACCACAGCTCCCATCTTGGTATTGCCTGTGAACAGACTGATCTTACTCTGGGTCCCATGTGAGATATCTGCTATGAATATCCCAAACAGCACTGGTCCCAGTACTGATCCCTGTGGCACCCCGCTTGTTACTACTCTTGGTGATGAGAGTTTCCCCTCCACCACCACCACCCTTTGCTGCCTGCCCTTCAGCCAGTTAGTGATCCATTTGACCATCTTATTACCCACCCCTACGTATTCCAGCTCCCCCCCCAGCCTCCCATGCAGCACGGAATTGAAGGCCTTGCTGAAGTCTAAGTACAGGACATCCACTGCATGGCCCTTGTCACCCAATAATAGTACTCGATCAGGTTTGTTTGACAGGATCGGCCTGAGATAAACCCATGTTGATTCCTGTCCTAGAGACCATTGTCCTCCAAAAATGTCACCAGCCTCTCTTTAAGGATTGTCTCCATGAGCTTTCTGACAATTGATGTGAGGCTCACTGGTCTGTAGTTACCTGGATCATCCTTTGGGCCACTTTTGTGAATGAGCACCACGTGGGCTAACCTCCAGTCCTATGGCACGCATCCTGTGTCCAGAGAGGTACTGAACAGGTCTGCCACTGGTCCTGCCAGGCACCCTGCCAGTTCCTTGAGTACCCTAGGGTGAATGCCATCAGGTACTGGTGCCTTGTCCACCAGTAGTGCCCTCAGTTCTTCCAGTATGCTGTCCTCTGCAATTTCTCCATCTGTCACTCCCTCCTCCCCATCCACCCCACCACTCCTATGAGGCATCTGTCCCCCACTCTCATCTATGAATACAGAGCAGAAGTACTCATTAAGTGCCTCTGCCTGCTCCTCCTCCTTCAATACCCACCCCCATCCTTCTTAATTCTCACTATCTTGTCCCTGTTCTTCCTTCTCTCACTAATGTATCTGAATAAGTCATTTTCTATGCCTGTAATGCCCTGTGCCAGCCTCAGCTCTCTGGATGCCTTGGCAGCTCTGAATAGTCTGGTAACCTCCCTGGCCTTCTTCGTATACTCCTCCCTGTTGTCCCCCCTTCCTGATCTCTTGAGTCTCTGCAAAGCTCTCCTATTGGCCCTCACCCCCTCCATTACCTCCTGGGTCAGCCAACTGGGTTTCTTTGCCATTCCCTTCTTACTTTGTGCCCTAGTGCATGTCCCAGTTGCCTCTGTCAGCCCTGCTTTAAAAACATCCCACTTTTGATTGGCATCCATGGTTGGTTGGATTCTTTCCAGAGGATTTATCAGAATTTCCCCATCTTGTTAAGATCTGCCCCTCTAAAATCAATCACCAGGATACCCGAACCTCCAATTTGCTTCCCCATTCTGAATGTGAACCACACTGAGTGGTGATCACTCCCAGCCAGAGAGTCCTCCACCTCCAGCTCCCTTATGGCCTCTCTGTTTGACAGTACACAGTCCAGAGTCCTTTCCAACCTAGATGGCTCACAAATCAACTGCACCAGGAAGCTACCCTGAAATGCCCCCAATATGACCTGCTCACTTGCACTGTGGTGGTGGGTGTGCTCCAGTCCACCTCAGATAAGCTGACGTTCCCCACCACCACTGTATTCCCCTTCTTGCAAACCCTCGTAATTTATTCTGCCAACTCCCTGTCCAGCTCCTCTCCTTGAGTTGGTGCCTTATAGACTACCCTCATCCTCAGTACCCTGCTCTTTGAGTCCTGAAACTGCATCCATAGGGCCTCTGTCTCGCCTTTCCTCCCCCTTGTCCCTTATGTATCTTAACCCTTTCCATACACAGATCACCATCCCCCCCACCTTTCCTGTTTGCCCTGTCCTTTCTGAATATCCTATACCCTGGAATCATCATATCCCAGTCCTGGTACTGGTACTGGGTGACCCAAGTTTCTGTTATGGCCGCAATGTCCACCTGCCCCACTGCCAAGAGAGCCTGTAACTCGGCTGGTTTGTTTTCTAGCTCCTCGCATGTAGTGACACCACCCTCCAACCTATTCCTTTCCCTTCTGCTCCCCGATTAACTCCCCCTTTTGTCCCTACCCTTATGCCCTCCCCTATAGCTTGCGGGGTAAGCTTGTCTGGCTCCCCTCTCTGGAAACCCTGCCTACCAGCTCTCCATGTACCACCCCCCTTCCTAGTTTAAATCTACCCTTGTTGCTATGTACCCCTCTATCCCCTGCTTTAATACTCCCTTCCTCTCCCTGCTCAAATGTAGCCTGTCCCCTGCGTAAAGGTCATTATTGTACCAGGTTCTGCCCCAGCCACCTACTAACCCATTCCCCATGGTATGACACCATTCCAGCAGCCAGGTGTTGAACTCCCCTATCCTTCCCTTCCTCCTTGTACTTCCACTGGGAGCAGCTCTGAGAAGGCCACTGATTTCCCCACCTCCTCACACAACCTTCCCAGTTCCTCGAACCTCTCTCCCTTACTACATCACCGTCTCCTCTGCCAGGTTGTTCGTGCCCATGTGCACCACAACATGCAGTTTCTTCCATCCGCTCTCTGTGCACTTGAGAATGGACTGCCCTGCCCTGCCTGCTGTCAACCCGGGAACAGACTCAACACATATGAGACTATGTATTTCCCCTTTACTGCCCTATCTGATCCCTTTCAGTATGGATTCCCCAATACTAGTACAGCTCCCTCTTCATGCTCTGTTCTTCCTCTTCTCTACTTACCTCTTTATCTATTACTAGAGTCTGCCCATCCTTGTCCATTTATGTCTCTACGCTTCTCCCCTATAACTCCCCCACCTTCCGACCTGTCTTAACCCATTTCCCCATGAGTCCCATACTATCATCCACCTCCCCATCCTTCATTGGCCCCTGCCCCCCTTTGCTATGCTCCCTTGTCTGACCCATCAGCACAGCCCCCTCCCTTCACCCTGCTGCTAACACCTTCCTTTCAGTTATGCCACTCTCCCCCTGCCTCCTGCTACCCTCCACCAAATATCTGACCCCTGTGCACTCCTTTCCCTTTCCCCCAGAACCCCAGCATCCCCCTCCTGGAGCTCCTTCCCTCCTCCTTCCATCATTGTTGCCAGCACTGCAAACCTACTACCTGCCACCCTTGTACTGCCATGTGTTGGCTCCTTTCCCCTGTCCTGTGATCCACTTCTAATGCTTAACCCCTTATCTGATGTGATCCCACACCCCCTCCCTGTCCCTTCCCCCAACCTGTTGTTCTTCCCGATGTGCCCTCCTGTTACTCCTTGGGAAAGGCCCTCCTGCTCCCATTCCCAGCCCCCGCCCACACCCTCTCCAATTCTCCACCAAGCCACTGCACTCTTTCCTCCAGACTCCTCAGCCTATGGCAGATTGGACACCCTCCTAGTCTCCATAATAGGTAGCCTGTGACATTGGCGACCATGATTGGGCACTTTTTAAAAGAATGACTCAATCGTGGTGCATGTCGATGGGGCTACCAACCAGCAAGGGCGGCTGGATGGGGGAGGTTCATGCATATAGCAACAGGCTGTCGCTATAGGTATACGTGTGCGGGGGGGTTGCCAAGGAGGGAGGTTTGTGTCGCGTGGTTGGTGTTGGGCTGCCAAGCTGGCCCTGTGGTGTGGTGGGTGGCAGCCTACAGCTGCGAGGGTGCTGGGTTTGGGTCGGGTGTCTCCTACATTTGTGTGCCCAGCCTGAAATTTTTTTTTTTTTTTAGGAATTTGCACTCGGAGTTGAGAATCCTATAGTGGGGGCAGGGCACAGCCCTCATATAAAAATTCAAAATCCTAATTCTCCAGTGCCCTTTTGCTGTGCACTGGGGTGTACATTGCCAAAATTGATTTTCAGCGATGTACACTTGCCCTAATGGCGATCACCATTATCACATGGAACCCCATAATATCCTCATCTAAACAGCTGCCCCACACCCACTCTAGCCCACTATTCTACCCATGGTGCCCCCTCTTCTTTTCCACTGCCCCCTGTACTTCCCACCGCCCCCATTATAGCTATTCCACACCCTAGTGTGCCCCTCCCTGTACCACTCCATTTCCTACTTCTATTTTGATAAAGCTCTTGTATCCCAACGACGGTTAACAGTGTTTTAAATAATTGAATAGCAGTTTTTTTCTTGGGACAATGCTAACTGTACAGAAAGTATTTATATAGGTTTTCCAGAAGTGTTATGTTTGCTAAACACAGTGAGGCAAGTGCTATGCATTTTCACAATGTTTTATTCACTTTTATGAGCAAAACGCTAATCAATTTTTGGAGTTAAATAAACCCCTGGTTAATGTAAGAGCAAAAATGTGGCTTTCGGAAAATACAAGGAAACATAGAAGGTGGAGGACAGAGCAGTGTGTCTAGATATAACCCTGACATGGCCCAAGAGTGACATCATTGAAGACTAACACTCCCCTAACTTGTGCACAGACAAGGCATCAAACCATAAGCTTGCAAACAAAAGGCATTACCCCAGGCAATGGGGTGAATACCCAACTCGAATATCTGAGAGGTTGGGGGGATTATGCACAAACCAAACATTTATATTTACTCCAGGTTCTGGGAGAGAAGTGCTAGGACTATGCTAAGTCTAACTTCTAAGGGGGCCCTATAACAATTCACACTGGAAGCATTAATCCAATTTTCCACTACTGAAACTGGTGTTGTAAAGAATAGCTTTATTGTCACAGATGGTACACAAACAGGGTGGTGCCACAAAGGTAGTCATTTCTTTGCAGGTGAGGCATACTAACTCATTTTGCAGCCTATACCCAGGGTAATCTGTACATTCTCCACTTAGCACAGAAAAACCAGTACACTGACTATCCTTTTGCTTAGGAATCTCTAGACATTTCACTTTATACATTTGCATTCTTCCAACTTGCCCCACCCCCCATTGTCCTAGGGTCTGCAGTGGACATTTTCTTTTCCCTGAGTGTCTATTTTGTGTAGGGTAACCACACACTCTTAAACTTCTCCTGCAAATTAACCTTTGTTACCATTGCAGGGGAAACTTGTGCCCTTCTAGTGATCAGTTAGCCCTGACTGAATTTCAGGTGATGTTCCTCCCACCCTAACCCAGACAGTCTCTGCCATCCTTCCGGGGTTACACAAGAGACATGATCCTCCTAGACACCATGATTGTAAAGGCATCCCCAATATTTAACAATTCCTTCCCACTTAGCTGTGGTGAATCTGGGCCCCAGCTGGTATACTCTAGTCTTAGTTGTGGCATGCAAACCCTCTTTAGCAAAACCCAGACATTTCTTACAATCTTTGTACTGTACTCCCTGGTACTTAGCTCTTCCATAGTTTTTGACAGGAAACTTTCTCTTTGTCTCCTCACGGGGTAGCTGACATTGTCCAGGTCTACAGGGGATTGTCCCTTAGACCCACTGAAACTGCAGTCTCATTCACTTATGACTGGAATTGACACCCCATTGTCCTAGAATCAATGGTTTCCATCATTTGCTTGTGGCAATGCTGGTTTCTCGCTTCACCATAGTGAGAAAAGATGAACAGAGGGCCTTCACCCAGATGTATTTCAAACTGACAGGCTCCTCCCACTGGGAGTTCCTCTCTGTTGGACACCCACTCTCAGACTGACTGACACTCTGCTCCATTCAAGCCTCAATATTCTAAGTGCCCAAGCAGCTGATTCCAAAGTGGCTTATCCTGCTGTGAGAATTCTAAATAACATAATCCAGTTTCTCCCCAGTCTAGCTGAGATATCAGATGCTCTCTACCTTTCTAGGTCTAACACTGATGGGATTCTTGTAACCCCAAGGGACTGGTGTGTTACATAGAAAAGCAAAGGGAGGCAGGAAAAGCAGTCAGGAGTGCAATGGTGAAAACAGAGGAAAACAAACATTTATCAATGCCGAATGTTGTCTTGCTGGCGCTGGCTTTGGTAGTGCAGGAGTTAACAGAGATGCATAATAGGAATGGCAGTGAAGTATTTTTAATTTTTTAAATCTCTTTTTTCACCCCCCACCTCCCCAAGCTCTGCAGCATCAGGAGCACCTGTGAAGACTGCCCCCACCTCTACCACCTTCCTGAGACCTTCTCACTCGTACCATGGAGCCACAGTTCCCCCTTGGGCAGGGACGAGGTGGGGCAGCTACACCCGACCAATCCAGGTTGCATCGGGAGCTGGCAGGCTAGGCAGGTGTGAGGCCATGCGGGGTCAGCTCTAGTGCTCCATCTTCATGAAGCCTGGAGAGCATTTTCCCCTGTACTGGAGGAGTGGCACACACCTTGGCATCATGGCATCATCACTCCCCAACCCCTTGCAGAATGCTTGCACTTGCCATGCCTCCAACTTATGCCAGTCATGCGCCAAGCATCAACCCCCCTCCCTCCCAGGAGAGGAGAGAAGAGGAGAGCTGTCCTCTGGATGCTCAATCCTCTCCCTCCTCACGGACCCCGGCTCATTCCCAAACCCAGGTTGTTGGCATGGCATGAGGTGTGGTGTCCAGCACCTCAACCATCAGTGCCACCGGGCCGGCGAATGGCAGTGAAGTATGGAACCAACGTTAACCACACCCCACCCTGCAGAGAGTGACAGGCATTGAGGTGTGACTTTGGGTTGTCAGCCATAACGCTCATGCCATTTCACCTCACCCTACCCTGCAGAGTCTGACAAGTGTCATGCTGTGCCTTGGGGTTGTCGGGCCTTACTCTCACCCCATTCCATAAGGAAGTACATTGAGATGGGTGCAGTGTAGGAGAATGGGGTGAACTCTGGGGCCAAACAGTCCAAGGTACACCTTGATGCCTGTCAGTGTGGCTGCAGGGTGGGGGTGGAATGGTGTGAGCATTACAGCCAGCAATCCAAAGGCACACTCCTGACACCTGTCAGTCTGTACAGGGAGGGACGTTATGGTTAGAAACCCTAACAACCCAGGCATTTGTTGATATTTTCACTCCAAATTTTCAACATGGCTTTTTTGTGACCCCAGCTCATGAAAGCATTTGGGACCTCTGCTCATGAACAGTGGCACTGTGATTTTTTTAATCTGTCCCAAACATTTATTTCCCAAAGCAACCACGCCATTCTGTGCCAGATGTGTGAAAACTCGGTCCAGGCAGGATGTGAAAAATGACAGCTGCATCATTCATAAGGAGGTGTGAAGAGATGGCAATGTTGAAAATCTGGAGTGAAAATATTAAAAATTCTCAAAGTTATGAGCATGCACGGAAACTACGAAATGCACGCTTGTAATACAGTCATTTTGTGGAATTCTTTCACCAAATTTTCAATATAGGCATTTTTTGGATCTCTACTCATGAAGAGTATGACTATGATTTTCTTAATCTGTCCTGAAAGTTGATTTCCCACAGCGACCGCGCCATTGTGCGCCAGATGTGTGAAACCACATTTGGGGCAGGATGTGAAAAATGACATCTGTACTGTTCATAAGGAGGTGTGCGAAAATGGCAATGTTGAAAATTTGGAGTGAAAATATTACAAATTTCAAAGTTACAAGTGTGCGTGGAAACTGCGCAGTGGATGCTGGTAACATTGTCATATTGTGGAATTTTGTCACCAAATTTTCAACATAGGCATTTTGGAACATCCACTCATGAACAGTGTCACTGTGATATTCTTAATCTGTCCCAAACATTGATTTTCCACAGTGACCACACCATTGTGCACCACATGTGCGAAAACACATTTCAGGCAGGATGTGAAAAATTATAGCTGTACTGTTCATAAGGAGGTGTGAAAAAATGGTAATGTGGAAAATCTTGAATAAAAATATTAAAAATTCTCGAACTTACGAGCATGCGTGGAAACTGCGCAATGCATGCTCATAGCAGTCATTTTTTTGAATTTTTCACCAAATTTACAACACAGGCTTTTTGGGAGCCCACCACATGAACAGTGACACTGTCATTTTGTTAATCTGTCCCGAAAGGTGATTCTATGTAGTGACCGTAAAATTACCTTTCGGGACTGAATAACGACATGACAGTGACTGAATTCATGAGGTGGGGTCCCAAGAACCCCATGTTGAAAATTTGGTGTCAAAAGTCGCAAAAATGGCTGAGATATCCACTTAAGCTGCCCCCCCCCCATTGATGTCATTATACAGCTTACCGGCATTTCTTGAGTTTGCAAATGGCTTTGAAGAGTGCAGACAAATTCACAAGCTCCACAAAAGATCATTGCACCAGGCTCCGCTTGAGGTAAGTATGGGGTGAGGGTGGGGTGGGAGGGAGGTGGGATGCGCAGAGGGTGGGTGCGGGTTGGGAGAGGGCACTGAGACAATGAGGGACTGTTTTTTTCTTTTACAGGGGAAAAATAAAGATACCGCAGGACTTTTTTTTTTTTTTTTTTTTTTAAGGTTAGTTTTTGGCACACTGGGTGGGCCTCAGTGTGCCACCTGTATTTTTGGGAGGTGGACTAAAGCTGATGGGATTGGGTCCCCATTGGTACAGAAAATGGGTCTGCATTTTGTAGGTGCATGATGCCGGAGGTTAGGCACCCCCCTTCGGCATACAAACTATTAAATGGGGGACATTATGCCTATGGGGATTGGGCTCTCCCGTCGGCAAATGAACTGGGGAGGTGGCATGCAGACAGGAGGATTGGGCACCACTGATGTTGACTTGTTGGGGACTGTGACAGGCGGATGGCAACAGCCGCCGCCACGTTTATTGAAATATTACACCAGGCAAGGCACACCCTGCAATGAGGGGGAGCTCCCTCATTGCAGTAGCGAAATCATTTCAAGTTGGTGGCACGCTTTTGCACTGCTATCATAGACAGCGTGCTATTTCATGCCACAAAACCTAGCCCAAAACGGCAGTGGTGCAATTGGCCACAACAAGACCGCACCTCCAAAACCTGCTATTCCAAGCTACCACAATATGCTGCTTGTGCGTGCGCAAGACAACATAAAAATAGCAAAAGAAGTTAGAAAAGGGGACACAACTTTTAATAGCAAAAAAAGGAAGACTAGGGCAGGGATTTTAAGGCTTAAAGGAGAGGAAAGAGAGTGTGGGGAAAGAGACCTGGAAAGAGCAGCAATTCTGAGCAAATATTTCTGTTCGATATTTACAGAGGAAAGAGAAGGGGAGGGGAGGGACCATAGCTAAGAAACAGGATTGGTGGGGAGGTAGACACCAGTCTGTTACAAAGCAGAGGGTCATAAAGGAATTAACAAAACTGCAGGTGAACAAGGCAATGGGACCAGACAGGATACACCCTAGAATATTAAAGGAGTTAAGGGAGGTACTGGCAGCACCACTGGCAGCCCTGTTCAACAGGTCATGGGACATGGGAGTGGTTCTGGAGGACTGGAGAAGGGCTGATGCAGTCTCTCTCTCTCTTTCCACAAAAGTGGTAGCAGGGAGGAGGCTGGAAACTATAAACCTGTCAGCCTGACCTCGGTGGTGGGTAAACGTATGGAATCGCTGCTAAAAGGATAGTGGAGCACTATGAATCTAGCGCAGCACAAGATCCAAGGCAGCATGGATTCAGTCAATCAATCTTTATTTCAACAGGTGAAACACTGTTGAGTGAGCTCATTTACAAGGTGGGACTGGGCAGGCACACAAGAAACATACAAATAATGGATACAGCATATCTACATAGCCGACAATAGCTGCATACAGTGAATACATTTATACACAAGTCATGTGTACAATAATATATACAATTAGAAAAACACAGTCAACAATAAAATACATCTAGACCAAAGTATAAGCAGTGCAACGTATATAGTAAGTACATGGTGGGCACAAAATTGCATGTTGGTCTGAATTCGGTAAGAACTGGTAACGGTTGTGCAATCAAGATACTGTGGCTCCGCTAGAAGGGCTAGCCTAGAAGGACAGAAGAGGGATGCGGAAAGTGACAATATGGGAGATTGGGAAGGAGGCTGTAGGTGTGAGGTGTCAACCCTGCACAATAAGATTTGTGGGTTAGTAGCTGGTAGCAGGTTGGGGGTGGTGGGGCTAGGTGAGGCAGTTACAACGACCGTATATGGACTGCTTGATAAGAGTTTTAAAGGTTGTTAGCTTGACAAAGTTTGAGAGTTTAAGAGGCTTTTGGAGATTATTCCAAAGAGTAGGTAGATAAGGTACAAGAATCTTATAACAGGCTCCTAATCCCATCCAGTTACTGCATTACCCAGACACACCATCAGACTTGAAGTTATTAAATCCCCATTCCTCTAGCCTTACCTACTGAAACCATGGTTTCATAATTCTGCACCATCACCTCCCGGTGTAGCTCCTTCTCCTGCTTGCTTAACATCTTCCACTCCTCTTCAGAAAAAGTAATTGCAACATCTTCAAAGGTTTCTGGTGCCTGAAACAATGGGAGATGTATTTTATTCTTGTTTTACTTAGCACATTTCTAAATCTGCCACTTTTTAACTCATATGGGACAGGCAATTTCAGACCGTCATTCGACAAAGATCAAGGATTCCCAGGTCCATCAGTATTTAATAGAATGGAATCAGACCAAAGCCCATCCCCCTGCTATCCTAGCAGATGTTTCCTGTGATGTAAGGTAATGCACCTGGGTAAGAGGAACCCTGGAAATAAATAATTCCTGGAAGGGCAACAATTGGAAGAGACAAAGTAGGAATGAGATCTAGGAGTTATGATATCAGGCAATTTAAAATTAGGAAAACAATATGAAAAAGCGGTGCTAAAGGTAAGTAGCATCCTTGGATGCAAAGGTAGGGGTATTACCAGAAGAAAGTGTGATATAATTGTCCCACTCTATAGGTTCCTGGTGAGGCCACACTTTACTATGTGCACCTCTGGAGGCCTCACCTAAAAAAAGGACATGACCATCTGTAATCGCTGCAGAGGAGAGCAACCAAGATGGTGCAGGATCTGCACCATGGCCCTTATGGAAATAGACTCAACCAGTTAAATCTATTTTCCCTACATCAGAGAAGGAACAGAGGGCACGTAATAGAAACATTTAAATATGCTAAAGTATACCGTTTACCACCACTCTCTGTTTTTTGCCCGTCAACCAGTTTGCCATCCATTTGACCAACTTTTGACCCACCCCGAGCCTACCCAGCTTATTAATCAATCTTCTATGTGGAACAGTATCGAAAGCGTTGCAGAAGTCAAGGTAGGCAACATCAACTGCTCCCCCTTGGTTACCCAGTCAAAGAAATCTATGAGATTAGTTTGACAGGACCTTCCTGTTGTAAATCCACGCTGTCTTGGATCCTGTGCTCCTATGAATTCGAGGCGTTGCACTATCCTTTCCTTAAGGAGTGCCTCCATAATCTTGCCCACTACTGAGGTAAGACTGACTGGTCTGTAATTCCCTGCCTCCTCCCTGCTACTACTCTTGTGGAGCAGGATCACATGAGCCCTTCTCCAGTCTTCTAGGACCTCTCCTGTGCTCAGACACTTACTAAACAGTTCTGATAATGGCTCTGCTAGTTCCACCTTTAGCTCTTTTAGTACCCTGGGATGTATGCCATCAGGTCCCATTGCCTTGTCCACCCTGAGCTGATCGAGCTTTTGCAGGACCCTTTCTTTTGTGAAGGGACTAGTGCACACCTCCTTCCCCCCTATTGTCCATTTTGCTGAGCTGTGGGCCCTGTCCTACCTTCTCTTCAGTAAATACTGAGCAGAAGTATCTATTTAGGATAGATGCTTTTACATGGTCCTCCTCCTCCTCACATGCCCCCTTATCCCCTTTGATCTTAGCAATACCCCTCTGGATTTTCTCCTTTCAATAATGTATGTATAGAAAGTCTTGTCACCTTCTTTTACTGTTCATGCTAGTGTTTCCACGGTTTGGGCCTTTGCTTGCCTTACTGCCTTCCCTGCTTCCCTTAGGGAAGTTTTGCATGCCTCCCTATCTTCATCCTGCTGCGTTCCCTTATATTTCCTGAAGGCCAGCCTTTTGGTTCTGACCTTTTCTGCTACTGTTTCTGAGAACCAAAGTGGTTTCCTTCTTCTTTTGCATTTCCTTTTCTCTCTAACACAATGGGATGTTGCTTCAAGTGTTGCATCCTTAATGCTTGCCCACTTTGCCTGTACCCCTCACCTGTATTTCTTTTTGCCAGGGCTAGCTTAACTCTGTTGGCCATCTTATCAAAGTCAGCTCCTCTGAAGTCCCATATTTTTGCCTTGGAATGGGATGATTTTGTTCTAGTGGCTAAATTGAACCATACCATGTGATGGTCACTGGCCCATCGGTGACCTTCTACCTGGAGATCTGTTATCCTTTCCCTGTTAATCAGTACTAGATCTAGGATAGCCCTGTCTCTCGTGGGTTGTTGTACCAGTTGTTTGAGGCCCTCCCCCTGCAGGGAATCCACCATGTGTCTAGTTCTGGCAGATGATCCTGCTGGTATTGATCAGTCTGTATCTGTCTCCCATTATCAGAACCTCCCCTTTAGCTGTCATGTTTTGTATATCTTCTAACAGTAATGTGTCTCTGTCCTCCCCCTGGTCTGGAGGTCTGTACACAACCCCAGTTCGTATGGCTGTCCCATTTCCTGTTTCCAGGGTGACCCACAGTTCTTCTGGCTCCTTATGTGTATTCTGAATTTCTGTAGCTTTGATATTTTCATTGACATAAAGAGCCACTCCACCCCCCTTTTTTGCACCTCGGTCTCTTCTGAACAGTACATAGCCAGGTACTGAAGTCTCCCAAGTGTGGTTACTGGTAAACCATGTCTCGCTAATGGCTACTATGTCCAGTTTAACCTCCGTCATTATTGCCTGCAGGTCTGGGATCTTGTTTCCCAGATTGTGAGCATTTGTGTACATGATTTTCCATTGGCTGGATTTCGGTGTGTTAGTTGTTGGGCAAGGTCTGGCATTTCCCCTGTGCATCGTATGGGGAGCCGGACCATCTTCCTTACCTGGTGATGCGAATGAACTACAAACATGCTGAACTCCTGTTTGACCACTAGCTAAGGGGGCAGGAGTGTTCTTCCCATTCAACATATGGGATGCTGCACCCCTCTCCCCATTTGCTAGTTTAAATATTCTGCAAAGACGTCAAACTTCTGCCCCAATGCACTAACTCCCTCCTTAGTCAGATGCAGTCCATCAAATTTAAAGAACTTTCACTCCCAAAACTGTTGCCAGTTTCCTACAGATTTGTGTCCTTTTCCCTGGCACCAGCCCTTGAGCCACATGTTTAGCTCCCCCATCTCCCCTTCTCTGACCTTCCATCCATCTGCCCCTCTCTTCCAGACTGGCAGGATCTCAGAGAAGGAGATGCCACACGAAATGGTTGATAGTTTGTCACCCAGCCTGGTCAGGTGTTCCTTGGTCTCCACAACTGGCCGGCTGGTGAGATCGTTAGTCCCTATGTGTACCAGTACATCAATGTTTTCTCCTGCTTCCTGAACAATTTTAGCAATGCGGTCAGCGTCTCTCCATGCTTATGTACCTGGGAGACATCTGACCATTACCCTGGCTGGAGATACATATCAACTCCCCAAATCATGAAGTCTCCTGTAATCAGAAGATTTTTGGATTTCCTTTTCGCTTTTTCTGTTTTGGTTTCTGTTTTGGGCGGGTTTTGTTGTGTTAGCTCCTGTGCTGCAGTGTCCTCTGCCCCTTTGTTTGATTTCAGAGATAGAGGCAGATACCCATTTGTAGTTTTTATATGGTTTGTGGAGGTGATATGTTGGAGAGCACTGAGTGATGAGGCACCCGATTTGCCCCTCCTAACCACCTGCCAACCTCCCAGACAAACTACCCTCTGCGGTTGAGGTGCTTCTGTTGGATTTTGGGGAAATGGCGGGCAGTTCTTATAATATATTTCCTCTTGAATATGCAATCTGAGGTGTGCAATCTCTGCCCATGCTGCCTGGAGCCGAGCCCTTAGATCTCCAATGGCCCAGCATGTAGGACAGTGTCCTAAATCCTGTAAAACTGCCCTTCTGAAAAGTGTTCCACAGTACCTGCAATTAATGATATCCATTCCAGATAAGTTGCTGGGTTTATAACCTGGTCAGAGTAATTAGAAGGAAGAAAATGAAAGCAAAAGTTTGATTTTGTGTTTTGTTTGTTTTTTGAATAACCTGTTATAACAAGTTAAATTACTAGTGCCCCTGTAAATGAGGTCACTATGTGGATACCCCTCTGATCCACCCCTTCCTGCTTTGCTACAGGAAATGTCATGACTGTGCCACCCTATAAAAGGAGTGTAGTGTGGGGTGGTTGGGGATAGGGTGGGTGGCTGGGCCCTTCCCCACCGAAAAAGAAGAACCACAGAAAAGAATCAAGGAGGTAACAGCAGAAACAATCAGTCAGCAACAAATGCAGTAACCCTGAAAGCTTATCCTAATGATTGATAAAACTGTAAAACTCATAAAGCATCACCTGTAATAATTTCACGGAAGATATACCCTGTAAGAAACACTTTACTACAGAGAAAAATAAAGCAATAACAAAATATACCTTACAAAAGACAATTTGAATCAGAAGATTACAGCAGTAATCTGTAAGCACACACCTGTAGGCACACCCTGTAATAATGTAGCAGAAGGCATACCCAGTAACAACAATTTGAATCAGAGAAAAATATATCAATAAAATGTTAGCAACAAACAGTAACAATCCCTGTGAGTACAAAATAAAAAATAACAACACACAGTAAATCTGCCTAGCCAAAAGAAGCCTTAATCCTTTTCCTTGCTCTGGTAAGGTTCTTTGCTCTGTCCTTTCAAGCAACCTAGAAAAAAAGAGCTCGGGTGAAGCTAGGTGCCTTGGCCAGCAAACCTAGTCTTCCACTTCCCTCTTTCTCTTCTGTTTCCTTTCTGAAAATGTAGTTCATTAAAAAAAATCTGCATTCCTTAAGTCTAGTACCCTAGTGGAGGACATATTCCTATCCATCCCAATCTTAAGACTAAACCTTACCATCCTGTGGTCACTATCTCCCAGATTTTCGTTAACCTCCATATCCATGACACAGTCCCCATTGGTCATTATCAGTTAGAGTATGGCCCCCTCCTGTAATAGGTTCCCTGACCAGCTGTAGAATAAATGCCTCTTGCATGGACTCCAACAACTCCATGCTTCTTTCAGATGCTGCTGTTGGGACCCCACCCCCAGTTCAAATCACGAAGATTTATATCCCCTACCACGAGAATTTTTCCTTTGCTTGTCATGTTTTGTACTTCCTTTGCCAGTTCCCAATCAACCTCCTCTCCCTGGTTTGATGGTCTGTATGCCACCCTATCCATACTACCTCCCTGGTTCTCTTAGTTATCACGACCCAGAGGATCTCTGCTGAGCCCTGTCCTTCCCTGCTCAGCATTGCTCTTATCTCATCTCTTATGTAAAGGACTACTCCTCCCCACTTTCTCCCTCTCCTATCCTTCCTGTAGAGATTATACCTTGGTATTTCCACTTCCCAACAGTAGTTATCAGTCTTCCATGTCTCAGTTACTGCTATCAGGTCTAGATCTTTCGCCGCCACTACTGCCTCCAGGTCCCCAATCTTATTCCCCAGACTCCTAGCATTCCCCAGCAGAAACTTCCATCTATCCCCTTCTCCTTTGTTTTTGTTCTTTTTATCATCCTCTTCCCCCATTTGTGGGGGAGAGTGAGTTAGGCAAGTCCCACTAGCTACTTTTTCTAGTCCACCCTAGGTTCTTACTCCCCCACCTCCAGTTTATTTATGTTTTATTTAGTATGCTTTATGTCACTGTCCTGCCGCCGGTACCACTGCCAGGTCACGGACCATTTCCGCTTCCACTCCCAACTTCCAGCCGTAACTCCCCAATACCCCCGGCATGCCCCCCAGGGCGGGGTTGTGGCACTGGCCCTAAATGCCACAATTGACAGGATAGGTCGGGAGCCAGCCCTGGGAGCTAATCAAAGTGAAGAGGCTGGCTTCATCTAGGTGACAGGTAGCAGAGTTTTTTTCCTCTGTGTGCGGGGCGGGGACGTGCAGTGACAACCAGCGTCTGCCCCTCCCCCCCAAGCTTGTTGGTGTCAGTGCTTTACGGTACACCCGGCCTCTGCTAGGTGTCCATAGTGCACCAATCACTGCACCCATTCCCCCCTGGAGAAGGAGAGCAGTCGCTGGACGCTAAATCCTTCCCCTCCCCGCCAGCCCTTCGACGACCTGGATCCGTTCCTGAACCCGGGTCACCGGTGTCGCAGGTTGGCACCCTGCCCCTGTGCCAGCACCACCTCCCTAGTTTAAATCATTCCCCAGTTGTTTGTCTATGCAAGTTAGGGATGCCCCATTTACATCTGCAGCCCTGGTTAAAAAATAATCCAAAGGACACACTTAAATATTCCTTACTGCTTTCATTTCAGATTATATCTTCTAGCCACTAGAGGGCTATATCTCTGGTAGCAGTGACATTTTATGTGTCTACTCCACTATTAGCAGCTTATATGCAGCTGCCACTAGGGGCTCCTGTCCTATCTGGGCCATCACATACTCTGTTCCTCAGATTTTAGCATCACATCGCTCCTCCCCCAGTGGACTCTCCTTTCCTCTCTCTCTCTCTCTCTCTCTCTCTCCCCCTCCCTCCTTAAAAACTAGATAAGCCTGCCATCCACTTTCACCTCTAATGACTTGCTTCTAGCTACAATCTCTCTACAGGGGTTAAACGCAGATGCCCTCCCACCATCTGTAAACACACCCAGGGAATTCTTTCCCTGCTGTAGCCCACAATATGTTCCACCTTAGAACCCTCTGTCTACATCTATCAGTTCTGATACTGGCCTCCTCTACAGGACAAGACCACACAAAATGCTCACCCCAGTATGAATATGTCCACATCAAGGACGCATTGCAGAATATCAGGAGGACAATAATTCCCACCTCCAGACTGTGGTGCCACAAAATCACCACCTGGATAACACTAAAACCACAAATGCGCAGCTGTCAGTAACACACCACATCATACCCCCAACTACACGGGTCTATATGAGCAGTGGACATGCTGGCTATCCCCTTCCTCCACCTGGTAGTGATGTACCCCTAACCTACCCATGTACCATGCCAATAAATCACATCGCATTACACAATCGCAGGCCCTAACATATCTAAAATGGCAAGCTATAAGATCACATGGCTGCTCCTACTGATCTCAGGAAATATTCATCCCAACCCAGTCCCGATGACATACACTGCAACAGTTTATAAGAAACACAATGGTCTAACAATAGCATCAATAAATATCTGCAGCCTGCTAGCAAAAATGGACACCCTCCAAGTCTGGGTCCAGCAGCACCAGCCCAACATTCTTGCGATAGTAGAGACCTGGCTATCACCTAGGGTGCCAGACTCTGCTATACAACTCACTGGATATGCTGCATTCAGACTAGATAGACTCAGTAAAAGAGGAGGTGGTTGTATTATATATGTTAAAGACCACATTAAGGGCCAAATGCTTAACCCACGTGACACCAAATGTGGGGCTCAACTGATGGCCATAAAAGTAATACTTGGCAAGAACGGGAAAACCCTAACAATAGTCTCGGCCTATATCCCTCCCAAGGAACAAGCAAACGGTTTCAATTCTGTCATCAACTACTCTCTGAAAAGGGACCAAACACAGAGCTGATAATAGCTGGAGACTTTAATATCAACTGGTCCTTCGCTGAAGCTGTACAGTACAAGGACTCATTAGCCGCTCTCAACCTTGTGCAATTGGTAGACTCCCCCACTCGACATAACAGCAGAACAGGCATGGGTTCAATAATCGACTGGGTGGTCACAAATCAGCCAGAAAGAATATCCTCCATCACGGTTCTCCTCGACTTCCTCAGTGACCACTCCCCGGTAATCTGTAAATGGTCAAATAAGGCCCCAAAGGTGCCAGCCAGGACTATTACTGCTAGACTTCTGAAGAAAGGCAAGTTGGAAGCTCTAAGAGCACATCTCAGCCTCCAAGATTGGAGCTCTATTGACCACAAAACAGACATCAACACTGCCCTAGAATGCTTTATAAGCAAATTTAATGAAGTGTGCAATGTCTACGCCCCCTACACCAAAAGAAGGATCTGCGACTATAACAGCCCCTGGATCACGCCACAGCTACTAGCCATCATGAAAAATAGAGATGATTTGTGGTACAAAGCAAGGAAATCTGGTATCCAGACAGACTACCAGAACTATAGAGTTGCACGGAATAATTGCACTTGGGCTATTTGCAAGCCAAAAACACTCACTTTAAAAATGAGCTGACAAACTCATGGGGTGAGAGTAGACAGTTTTGGGAGAACATCAAATCCCTAACTGGTAAACCTAATAAAACTCCCCCCACCTTCCTGAACATTGAGGGCCAACCTACGCAGGATCACAGTCACATAACAAATGTCTTCAACAAAGCCTTTACTGACCTCAGTGGAGTGTTGCCCCATAGCGTCCTTCAACACCAATCAAATACTTGCACTGAACGATATCCAGGAACCCAATCAAACTCCCATCTGCCTTTTTACTTCAGAGCTATCACCTTTATGGAAGCAAAAAAGTACATCCTAAAAGTGCTAGGTAATTCCAGAACTAGCTCTGATCAACTTGACCTAAAACTAGTTAGGGTCACCCTGGACATAACTCTCAAGCCCCTCACCAAAATCTTAAATCTCTCCTTGGTATCAGGTGAATTCCCACGGATCTGGAAGGCAGCAGTGGTTACCCCTGTTTACAAAAGTGGTGACAGGACCAACTCTACAAATTACCGCCCAATATCCATCCTTCCTCCACTCTCCAAGGCCCTGGAGTGAATCGTAACCGACCAACTGATGGAATATCTAGACAAGTATGATTTGCAATGTCAGCAACAACAATGGATTTTGAAAAGAACACTGTACCACAACCACTCTAGTGGAGTTTACCAGTTTTATCTATAATGCGCTAGACAGAGGGCTCTTGGTGGGGGCAACATATATTGATCTCACCAAGGCCTTCGACACCATCAATCACAATCTGCTCCTGGATCAGCTCTCCAATACCAGCCTCACCCCTGCAACAGTAGCATGGTAGAAGCTACCTCCCTGGGAGGGTCCAAAAAGGGAAAATCCTGGACACCTTCTCCGACAACCTTAGTGTTAACACAGGGGTTCCTGAATGCTCTATCCTTGGCCATCTACTGTTCAGCCTGTTCTTAAACAACCTCCCTCAATCGGTAAATGACCAGCTACTACTATATGCAGATGATGCGGTCCTATATTCATGTAATGCTGACCCCTACATACTGGAAAAGCAAATGCAGGTCAATTTCACTGCAGCTGAGCACTGATTCCTTCAATCAAAGCTGTTCCTCAATTATGAAAAAACAAGACTATGTTATTCGCATCATCACATAACAAACACCGCACCCACCAACTCTGCATTCGTAACAATCAGAACACTTCCCCGGAGATGGTTCAAACATTTAAATACCTAGGATTGACACTGGACCACACCCTCTCATTTAACCAACACAGACGCAGTCTCAAAGTCGTCAAATGCAAAACTAGGATTATTGTACAGACATCGAAAAGGCCTGACTTCTGAGGCACTAAAAACTACTGTAAATAGCTCAGTCCTCTCAGTGATAGACTACGGTCTAGCAGTATATGGGGCTGCCTCCCAAACCGCTTTGAAACATATCAAAACAACACTAAACAAAGCGTATAGTTTAGTCCTAGGTGTACCCCATCTCACTCACACCTGCGAGTTGTACACTCAAATGAACTGGCTCAACCTTGACAGCCGCCTCCAGTATCAAGTACTCATGCTTGCCAAAAAGTCTATGCTAGGACTTACCACCCCAGGTCTGCAAAGCCTTCTTAGCCGACCTAATTCCATCAGATGCACTAGGGGTACAAACAGCTCGGCCCTCTGCATCCCTTTCTGTAGAACCATACAAGGCCAACGGTCCTACGAATACTGGGTGCCACTTTAGCTTAACGCACTTGACCTTGACATCATGAAAGAGGACAAACTAGGCCCCTTTAAAGATGAACTCAGAGTGGCCCTTGCCACAAACAGTAACTGTGACTGTGAGACCTGAACCCCACCACACTCTTCCCTCCTCTTTCCCTGCTACCCTCATTCTAAACTGCACCCTTGCCTTCTCCTCTCTTCTTGCTAACTAACACTCCCCTAGTAGGCTCTTGCTCCCCGCCTCAGCAGCCCCCCCAATGAGTCTAGCCCTCCTCTAGGACTACACTCTTTAGCACATAAGACAAAAGAACTGCTGCCCATTAAGTTATCACCTCCTTGCATATAGTATTAGTTAATTATTTTACAGACTACATTATTCTCTGTTCCCTACTTTATTTGCCCTATATCCTGTAGATTCTCAAGTTGTTCATTTAAACTTCTTGTCAACCTAGCCAGCTATAAATTATGTATCTGTATATTTTTACTTATGTAATCCCTTTTATTGTAATTACGTAACCTCTGTAACCTGATGTACTCATGTTTTTCTAAGGCAAGGAACCTCCTTGTATTTGCTTATGTACTTGTAACAATTGTAAATGATGCTATGGTGATGTATTACTACCACATGGAACCTCTGTAAAAGAGCCTTTGGCTCAAAGGTACTTCCTAGAAATAAATAAATTAATTAATTAATAAAATTTTGCTGATTTCCTCTTAAAGAATTGGTTTGAAATGTAGAAACACAGACTTTGCCAGCAGATAAGGACAGTGTGGCCCATCTAATCTGCCCATTTCCCTACCTATTGAAGCTGCAGATTCTAGATAACCAGCAGCTTACTTCCTTCTTATCCCCACTATAATTGCCTTATGTCGGTCCCATGCATTATTGAATTCCCCCACTGTTTGTGACTCCACAACCTCCTCAGGAAGGCTGTTCCATGCAACCACCACCTTTTTCGTGAAATAGTACTTTCTCATGTTGCCCATGAGCCATATCCCCTCTATTTTCAAACTGTGCCCCTTGTTCTTCTGCAGCTCTTTTTCTGAACTATGCTATGCTCTTGGACTTTGTTAAGTCCCTTGAGGTACTTGAAAGTTTATATCATGTCCTCCCTCTCCCACCTTTCCTCAAGGGTATACATATTAATCTCTTTTGGTCTGTCTTCATATGGCTTCTGGTGTGCAGACCCAACACCAGTTTGGTTGCTTTCCTCTGTATTGCCTCCATCCTATGTCCTTGAGGAGATGGGGTCTCCAGAACTGCAGACAGTACTCCAGATGGGGTCACTCTCACCAACTGTCTGTACAGAGGTATAACAACTTCCTGCTTTCTACTGGTGATGCCTCTCCCTATGCATCCTAGATAAAGGTGGGCAAAGTGGCCGAAATTCGCTCTGCAGAGTGATTCGCGGAGTAATGCGAAACTGAGTACTTTGCGTCATAATGGGAAATGCGAAGTCCATTGAAACCAATGACTTTGCGTTATTCCGCCTTCCCCAAACCACTTCTCCACCAATTTTAAGGCGAAGTACATTGAAATCAATGTGCTTTGCATCACTTCGCCTTGTTATTGAGCTTCAAGGCAAATTTTCAGTGCTTCATGGGACTGCAGGTCACATGGGCTCTAGATTGTTCTGCACAGCCTCAGTTCTGTGTAGTGTGTGTGTAGTGGAAGATGGAGACAGTTTCCTCTCAGAGCTCTGCCATTCAAATCCTCTAAAAACTGTTAAAAAAGCCTTTCTGAGTCATTTTATTTGCTCAAAATTTAGTGCGTCGATTGTAGGAAACCCTCCTGTGCTCATATCATTGAGTGTTTATTGTTTGTGTGTAGATTTTGAATGTTAATTTAGAACAGTCAGTCTGTGTACTGTGAAGTGTGCTTTGGGGGAGGGGTGTATCTGTGGTGTAGGTAGATTAACTGAGAGAAAAAGCCAGTCTTTCTGTTTTGGTTATATTTTTCTTGTATAACTGTTAATGTACACACAGTAATATTTTCAATAATTCTTGACATTTTTTTGCTGAATGTAGTGGTGCAGCACTGTATAATTTCAGTTTGTTTAAAACATTTGGTTATATTGCTAAAGGTTTTCAATTTGCTATACTATACTTGTAGTGTGTGTGTGTGTGATGCATACCATTAAATCAGACAACTTTTATTGTGCCAGAGTAATTGCAGCAGTGTGAACCTGCTATCCACCGCACCTTCATGAATTTTTTATACTACTTTGTGGTATCTTTACTGGTAGTGGACTGTTACTTGCACCAACCCCAACCAGCAAAGGTATTATTTTCCAGATTTGGATTTGTGACTTGTGAGCACTGGTTAGGTGTTGTTGTGCCTTTGCATCTGACTCTGCATCTCTTGAGTGCACAGCACAATCTTTGTCTGTGCATTTGCAGTACACCACTAATTCTGGGAGACTTTGCATTTCTTGTTACGCTCTCATTTCACTTCATCAGCACTCGGGAATTTTCAGGACACAAGACAGTAGCATTTTGGGGATGCACATTAATTCTGGTGACTGTGTGGGGCCACTGATTGCATGACAGAGTGCACCATTAATTGTGGGAGACTTTGCATTTCTTGTTACGCTTTAATTTCACTTCACCAGCACTGGGGGATTTTCTGGACACAAGACAGTTGCATTTTGGGGATGCAAATTAATTCTGGTGACTGTGTGTGACGTGACCATTTCCACTGCGTGCATGACTGAGTGTGCCATTAATTCTGGGAGACCTTGTATTTCTTGTTGAGCTCTCATTTCACTTTGTCAGCACTGGGGAGTTTTCTGGACACAAGACAGTAGCATTTTGGGGATGCACATTAATTGTGGTGACTGTGTGTGTGTGGGGGGGCACACTGGGGGGCTGCCAATATTGTTGCCACTCCATCTTACTTCAAGTTTAGGTGGAATGACAATGCAAAGTAATAATTACAAGTCGAAGTGAGCCTTTCCTATTGGCCACTCTGCGTAATGGAGTGACCAGCGGAATTTAATTTCGCTGCATCTCTAATCCAAGAATCCCCCCAGCCCTCCTTACTGCCTTCTCACATTGCTTGCCTACCTTTAGGTCATCTGATATGATTACCCCAGGTCCCTTTCCACTTTTGTTGTTGTTAGTACCTCCTTGTTCATTGTGTACTCTTCCCCTGGGTTTTTGTTTTCCAAGTGCATTATTTTGCACTTATTTGCATTGAAACTAAGCTGCTATACTCTTGACCATTGCTCCAACCTTGCCATGTCCCTTGTCATCCCTTCTACCCCCCCTTGTGTATCAACCCTGTTGCAGATCTTTGTGTCATCTGCAAAGAGGCATACTTTTCCTTCTATCTCCTCTGCAATGTCACTTATAAAGAAATTAAAGAGTGCCGGTCCCAGTACTGAACCCTGCGGTACTCCACTAGTAACTCCCCTTTCTCCTGAGTGGACTCCGTTTACTATTACCCTCTGTGTCCTGTTGTCCAGCCAATTTGTTACCCAGGCTATGACCCTGGGACCCACTCCCAGGCTGGCTAACTTGTTTATTAATCTTTTGTGTGGCACGGTGTCAAATGCCTTGCTAAAGTCTAAGTAGGCCATATCTACAGCCCCCTCCTTGGTCTACTACTTTGGTCACCCAGTCAAATAAATCATTAGATTCATCTGACATTACCTTCCCACTGTGACTCCATGCTGCCTTGAGTACTCTGCCCTGCTGGTCTCTAGGTACTCAACAATTCTTTCTTTCAGAAGTGATTCCATCATTTGCCCTACCACTGAGGTCAAGCTAACAGGTCTGAAGTTTCCAACCTCTGCCTTGCTGCCACTCTGTGAAGGGGGGTCACATCCACCTTCCTCCAGTCCTCAGGTACCACACCATCCTCCAATGATTTGTTAAAAAGTGTATTCAGTGGTGCCACTCGGTCTCCCCTTAGTTCTTATAGAATTCTGGGGTGAATCCCATCAGGTCACATTGCCTTAGCCACCTTAAGTTTTGAGAGTTCTTTCAGGACCCTTACTTCTGTAATTGGACTGATATCAACCCCCCCACCCCAGACCAGGGTGCTTCTCTTGTTTGGTTTAGGCACCTCCCCCCCTTCTTCTTTAGTGAATACTGAGCAAAAGTATTTGTTTATTATCTCTGCATTCTCACTGTTGCTCTCTGCCTACACACACCCCCTTCCCTTTATTAAACTTCACTATTCCTCCCTCGGTCTTTTTTCCTCCCTAATGTATCTATACAAGGTTTTATCCCCTTTATTAACTGAGCTGGCTGTCTTTTCCTTTGTCTAGGCCTTTGCTCTCATGACTCCCTTTCCCACTTCCTTCTACATTAAATGATACAGGTCTCTCTCCTACTCCTTCTGTGATTCCTTATGCTTCCTGAATGCTATCCTTTTCTCCCTAAATTTCCTTGCTATCTCTTTTGAGAACCACAGTGGTTTTCTACTTTGTTTTCTTTTCTTTATTAATTTTACACAAAGGCTTGTTGCCTCTATGATGACAGTTTTGATTTTTCCCCATTGTTCTTCTACCCTTCCTTTCTGCTCATTTGCTAGTGCATTCCTTAGACATTCTCCCATTTTGCCAAAGTCAGCCCTTCAAAAGTCCAGCACCCTCACTTTTGTATGGCTAGACACCACGGTTCTGTTTATGGTGAACCACACTCTGTGGTGGTCGCTTGTTCCCAGATGGCTACCCACATCCAAATCTGTGATCCTCTCTCCATCCCCGTTTGAGAATACCAGGTCCAAAATGGCACCCTCATGAGTGGGTTCCACCATTGGGTGTCTGAGGAATGCCCCCTGTAGGGCATCAAGGATGACCCTACTCTTGGATGTGGTTGCAGTAATATGCTTCAGTTAACATCCGGCATATTTGGGTCCCCCATTAACAATATCTCCTTTTTCTGCCATTCTGAGAATGTCTTATCAGTTCCTTGTCCATTTCCTCCCCCTGAGATTGGGGTCTGTATACAACCCCTGTGTGGATTGTGGTGACAATAGGCAGGGTGGAGGTGATTAAGATGAATATATTGCCACATTTACTGTTTTTATTTCAGTCTCCCCCCCTTAGAATCCCTCATCTATTTTGAGTAAGGGTAAATAAAACTGTGTCAAACTTTGTCTGGAACCTTAAAAAGCCAAGGATAGCCAGAGACATTCTTCAGAGGCCTAGGGAGCGGGGGTTAGATCACGAATTTATTTTTATATTACTTGGCTGCCCAATGGCAGGGATAATGACTTGGGCAAAACAACGCCAGACCCTCACAATAGTATGTTGTAGAAGATGCTGCCTTGAAGGATAGGCCAATTTTTCATTGGTCATGACAGAGACTCCCGAATATGGAAACAAGTTAGAAATAGATGGCTAGTACAGGGGCTGGATATATTACATCAAGTCAGGAAGAGGCTTAATAACCTGAGGGGTTTGGGCCCTTTATCACCGATTCGTTCTGAACTTTTTCCACCTGCTTTAGACACATGATATGCCAAATGGGCAATGATGGGAGTCACCAGGTTCTCCCAATTTCTGGAGAGAGACAGATGCATCTCCTTCCAGAGAACCAGAGAGAAATTCCATTGGCCGAACTTGGAATTTTTAAGGTATATGCAGGTGAGGCACTTCATAAACTCTGGTAGTAATGTCCAAAAATTAGCATGCCCATACTCTAGATGGGAAAATTTTCTTTATGGGGTGGTTACAACTTCTGGTGCCACTAGATATATTTCCAGCATATATCAGCTGCTATTAGAACAGGTGAAGACTCCACCAGAAAAAAATTAAAAAGGATGGGAGGGGGAGGCAAACATCACCATTTCAGACTCAGATTGGCTTCGTAGATTGAAATGGGGATGGAAGGTTACATCAACTCCAGTGTGGAGGGAATTCATGTGGAGAATTCTGACATGCTTTTTCCATACCCCAAAGATAACTAAACACTTTAACTCCTCAAAAGATGATAAGTGCTGGAGATGTAAAGAGGGGCTGGGCTCCCACTGGCACATTTTTTGGAGTTGTCCGGTGCTCCTTTCTTACTGGCAAGAGATACAAAAAGCAGTACACAATATCACACAGGTGCTCATCCCTCTCCTGGGGGAGGAATGGGTGTTGGGTCTCCCATCGCTGACACATCAACCTGCAGAATCAAGAAAGGTTTTACTAATAATGGTAGCGGTAGCACTAAAATGTATTATTGGAAGGTGGCTTTCATCTGACCCCCCTAAGATGGGGGAATGGGTCCAGAGGATGAAGGAGATAGTCCAGATGAAATCAATTACAGCAAAACTCAGACTGAGCTGGGAAATACATGTGGAAAGATGGAGGAGTTGGGAGGAGTGGCTGATGGGTAGACAGGATGAGGAGTAATACAACAGGGAAAATATATGGGGGGGACAAGAATTTTGGTTGCTGGGTGTGAAAGAGGGTAGACGATATTAGGTATAAAGGGGGAAGGTAGCACTCGGAGGAGTTGGGGGGCAGCACGACCAGTGGCCAAGTTGGTAAGGCCCAGGCGAACGGACCAGGTTGGTTCGGTCCTTAGCCGATGCTAAAAAAATTCGATTTTTTTTTCTCTCTTAAGTTAAACTCAGTATTAAAGAGGGGAAAACATTGTACAACGATCCTTCCAGGGTCAAACTGTATACAAGTTTTTAGTCAAGAGAGGATGTTGAAGGGATGCAATTGTAAAACTTTTAAAATTTATTTTAATTGTATGGCGAATGTTGTAGCTAAACCCAGATAAATTAATACTCACAAATGTATAGAATGCCTAACACATCATTTTATGTCATGTATTAACTCACAGTTGTGAAGTACAACTATGAACTGTCATACATGTATTTTTTTGATTGACAATAAAAGCTGAGTTTAAAAAAAAAAGACATTAAATAGGACTAGTCCCAGTACTGAACCCTGCAGTACTCTACTAGTAACCACCCTTTTTTCAAAGTGTAGTCCATTTACTATTATCCTTTGCATCATGTTGGTCAGCCAATTTGTTACCCAGTCTACCACACTTGGCTTACATCTTACTTCTCTTAATTAGCCCATTAAAATCAACCACTGTATTGAGGGCCACAGTGCCAAAGATCACATGGGGGTTTCTTTCTTAAGGTGAGTACCATCATGGCAGTCTGGCTGGAGGATGCCCCCCCACCCCCCACCAAAGCCACTAAGGGAGACCCTGGTGGCAAGTATGATTATAGATGGCCCTCCTTAAAGTCTCAGAGGGAGACTGTGGTGAACATGATTGGGAAAGTCCCATGCCAAGGAAGAGGCACACAAAAACACCATGCAATGTGTCTAGATAGCAAAATGTTTATGGCAGGACAGCACAGAGAGGGCCAGTTTTTCTTAGAGATCCATGCTCCTGTGGTACCCTGAGAGATTAGGGCCTCAGGATGCAGACACTTCATGACTGTATGGGTCCATGGCCAATCACGTCATGGCTAAGTTAATGCTAAGTAGTAGCGTGCACTACTTCCTGGGGAAAGCACTGATGGTGTGGCTGCTAATGGACTCCATGGTCTACAACAGTTTGGCTTCTGCTAAATGCAGATGGTTATGTTAGTTATGCAATGATGAATGACAGGAGTTATGTTAATGTCCAGTTAATCACCCACGGGAGTGTTATGTGGCATGAGGCAAAGCCGGGTGCCACATGCCCCAAGGGGGAGATTTACTGGGCATTAACGTAACTCCATGGAGTTCATTATTGCTATTATAATTGGGTTATGAGTTACTGTAATTTGAATAATTGTTTTAATTTTTTTGCTTATTTTTGTGTGAAATTAACATAAAATAGCCCCTCTGCCAAGGTAAATAGCATAGGATTTGGTTTGTTTGCTGTGATCATTGTCACTGTCTCAGCATTTTTTTTTCTGACACATAAAAGGTTTTACAAATGTGAGGATCTGTCAAAAGGCTTCTGCACAGAATGTTGATTTCAAAGCAAATCCTTTTTCTGACAAGAGGGTAGCACATTATTATTTCAATACATATTCACGCATTGCTTTACTTCTGCATCTAATGGGTATAATTAGAAAAGTACAGTAAAAAGTTACATTATCTGATTAATTTATTGTGAAACTGATTGTCCCTGCCACACTTCAGAACTGTATGTAAGCACCACATTTCAAAGTTGTGCATCACATCAACACCGCAGTCTGACATTATACATTCCTGTCACATTCTAAAATTGCACATCCCTGCCATATTCTGAAATTGTGTCACCAGCACATTCTGATATTGTGCCTCAACGCCACATTCTAAAACTCTGCATCACCACCACATTCCAAGACTGTGTGCCACTGCCATATTATAAGACTGTGTGCTACTGCCACATTCCAAGACTGTGTGCTAGTGCACTGCCACATTCTGAGACTGGGCACCACCATCACATTCCACATACCACCACATTCCAAGATTGTGCACCATCGAGACATTCCAAGATTGTGTGCCACCACCACCACCACATTCAGAAATTGTGTGCCACTGCCAGTCTGAGAATGAGCACCACCACCACATTTTGAGATTGTGCACCACCACCACAATCTGAGACTGTCTACCACAACCACCACATTCCGAGACTGTGCACCACTACCATATTCTGAGACTGTGTACCACCAAGATATTCTGAGATTGTGTGCCACCAACACATTCAGAAATTGTGTGCCACTGCCACATTCTAAGACTGTGCAACACCACCACCACATTCCGAGACAATGTACGACCACCACCAGGGCTAGAAATAATTTTTTTGAGATGCCTGTCCGAGGGACAGGTGGAATGTAAATGTTACCTGTCCGGACAAAGTTTTACCTGTCCATATTTTTGTGAGGTGAATTTTAAACTTAAAACATAAAATGGACTGTAAAGTGGAAAGAGAGAAAATTGTTGCTTTTTGGGGGGTTATTTTTCAAGGTAAAACACTGATTGAGTCTAGTCTATTTCTGAATCAGAACTTGAATCAAGTCTGCAGCCATATGGTCTCACATGAGGTCTTCTCTTTTGTTTTCCAGATTTGAACCATAGTGTAGGTATCCTGCAGGTCAAATGTAGCAACGCTAGCATCTGACAGCTTGACACGCATTAGTTCAGATGTAGTCATAGGAGACAGACAGGACCGCCAGTCAGACTTCACTCTGCCCATCAAGCTGAATCCTCTCTCAACTACTGCAGTTTGGGTTGGGATCAGTAGAGCTATTGTGACTAAGACCAGAATATCAGGGAATCGCTGTTCATGTGCATCATTATGGAGAATTTTTTGCCAGAAATCCAAATAGTGACATTTCGGAGACAGCTCATTCAGTGATTTTTTCATAAGTGGTTTAAGCTCTAACCATTGCGCTTCAATCAAGTTTATATTATTATTATGTTTCTTCAGTAGGTCACTGTAGTGCTCTGTGAGGGTTCTGACTTCCTCATTGCCATAAAGGGCTAGTTGGTCACTATCTGGTAACTGTAATGGGTTAAATATACTGAATGACCGTAGGACTTTGTCTGTTTTTAAAATTGGAAAATCGTGAGTTAATACTTTCAATTGTAGATGAAAGAAGGCTTGTAACATCACGCAACACTGCCTGTTTGGTTCTATCTATAGAATATCCCCCTTTCTAAGTTAAGGAAGATAGATCCACGGAGCTGAACCTGAGTAGTGGCTGAACCTGTCACTCGACTTGTGCTAGTGTCACTGTCAGCTGTGTTAGAGTCAGGGAGCAACAGCAATTCGTTACAGACTTTGTCAAGTTTATCCTGCACAGGGTAGTTCTCTAGCCAGAGCACCGTGCTTTCAACCTTGCTGACTATTGTTTCTACTGTTGAGCTGTCTCTCTGTAGAGTTAGACTGAAGGCCATCATGACAGAAAGGTATTCAGCCAGAAACTGAGAAAAGAGGACAAATCTCACAGTACTTATTGTTTTGAACAACCCACTGGCCTGATGTTTTGTTTGCCCTGGTGTGGAAGCAATGTGCTGTAAATGTACAACTAAGGCCTTGTAGCTGGAAAGAATAACAGACAGAGCCCTTTCTCTGTGTGCAACCCACCGGGTCCCTGACACGTTAACTGGTTTGTGAATGGTGTACCTCATATTACTGGCTAACTTTGAGACCGCCCAGTTTTGGGAGACTTATGGTATATTTTATAGATACCCATTAAGACTTCATCTGTTGTTTTCATGTATGGAATAGATGTTGCTGATTGCTTTATAGCAAGCTCAACATGGGCACTGCACTGAATCCCTAACAAATGAAATTGCGTCTTTCAAAATCCCACCAACACCCAGTCACTTTACCCAACATGATGGTCCCCATCAGATCAAAAGCAACAATTTTTTCTTTCCAGTCTTTACAGTCCAAGGTGAATTCTAAGGCATCACCTATTGAGTTATAAATGCTTTCACCATTTGGAATAGAGACTGGCTGAAGGGAAACAAATTTGTTAACTGGACAGAAATTTTCCATTGTCCTAATATAGACTGCCTCCTCTTCTATTACTGAGGCATCAGTGCTCGAGTCACATAAGACAGAGATAAAAGTGTTACTATTAACCAGTTTTGCATCTTTTATCCTTATTGATTCTGAATAAAATGTGTGAAGTTGCCTCTGTTGTCACTTCTATAACTGACTCGACATTTGTACCATTTACATGTTGTAATTCTAAGATGCCAGGGAAGTCTGTGAATGGCGTTCTGAATTAATCAAATAAAAGTTGTTCTAAACAAATGTTCTACTTGTGTTGCCTCATTTTTTTCCATTTGTATTATTCCTCATTCTATTGCTAAGTTGGAAGGTTCAGTGTTAGACACAATATTTTTTCATTGGCTAATTTATGAGGTTTGAGAGTTCATGAAGCATACATTTCAAGTCTCATGCTCTTACAGCCACTCATGAAAGTGTTCGTCTCTTAAGTATTTTTGCAATATGAGCAGTCATGCTACATCAGGCTCAAGATAGTAGCCACTCCTATTTTTCTTCCAGGTTTCTGGAACCCCCTTTTCTTTTTGTCCCACTTTCAACAGTAGTCAGAGTTGCTGGCATATCAGCACTGGCAGTGGCACTGCAAGTTGTCGCATCTGTGGCCACAATGGTGGGGTGAATAGTTGGTGCTACTGAGTCTATCAGTAATGGAGAAGCAATACACATAGAGGAACCAGAGCTTTCTCCTCCCTCTTGGCATGAAACTGAAGGCTTTCCTATTTTTTTAAAGCCAAACTTCAACAAAGACATTTTTTTCCCCTTGAATACTTAATATGAATTTAAAGTACAGTAAGCACCTTGGAAGACAGTGGACACTACAGCCTTCTCTCTCAAGTCACACTGCAAGTAATTCTTATACTTTTGATTTAGTATTTCTTTTATCCACAAACAAAACCCCAGAAATCTGAAATGTGCGTCCCTGCCTAATCCCTTCTTATAGTTCTTTTCTTTCTTTAATTTTATATATCTGTTCAATCCCTCTCCCTCTTCACCAGAAAGCCAGTACACACCAGCCCTCAAGGTATATAGTCCCTCTGATTTAGTGAGACTCAGGGCTCTTTCTTGGTGTTCCCTTAATTTTTCCCCAAATTCAGACTTTTCTTTTATATGTTCCCTCTGATTGAGAGATCTTTCTTAATTCAGTCCCAGACAGGGCAGGGAACTTTCCCCCTCCTCAACCAGATGTGGAGAGAACAGCCTGCCTGCCTAATAAATCTCTGTGTTTTTTCATCAACACAACAACGTTATTTTTATTAACAGGCTAACAGCCCTGCTATTTGTAGGCTTTTCCCCCTTTTATAAGTGTAGAGGTACAGGTAGTAACTTGTAAGTTCAAGCTCTGCAGTGCTATTCCCCCTCCTTCGCCCCTCTGCTAGCCTGAGCTAATTCTTTTTTGTTGTAGTGAAATGAAGTCGCTTGTGGACAGTATCTGTATCAGGCTTTTTTTTTTTTTTTTGCCCGGTAGAATGGCAGTGAATTACAGCGTTGGCTGATCGTGGCTAAACACTCGCTCTGCTCTCCGTCTGTCTCCTACAAGATCTGTGGTGAGAATAAGCAGAGCGAGTACTGAAATGTCAACCGCGCATGTGCAATAGTGATCTGCGCATGCGCGGTTGACGAGAATGCCTTCTGATGCATCAGCTCTTCGCCCGACCACCAGAGCAGACAGACAGATGTCAGGTGACTAAGGCAATGGTAAGTCACCTGACATTGGCATTGATGGGCAGGGCGGGTGGTCGGTCACACTATGCGCGCTGCTTCTCCACGATCTCCACTGGGTCCTAGTGCCCAGCACATCCCCTTCCTAAAAAGACGGAGATTAGGGATACAGCGCTAGTAAAGCGCTTGCCACTTAAGCGCCTGTCCCAGGGACAGGCATTTCATCAAAACCAGCTGTCCCAAGTGAAAACCGGCTGTCCCAGACAGGCGGACAGCCGGTTATTTCAAGCCCTGACCACCACATTCTGAGATTGTGTGCCAGTGTCACAATACAAAATTGTGCAGCACCACCACATTCCAAGGTTGTGCCCCACTGCCACATTCTGAGATTGTGCACCATTGCCACATTCCAAGATTGTGCACCACTGCCACATTCTGAGATTTTTCGTCACCACCACCACATCCAGAATTTGTACACCACCACCAGATTCAGAATTTATGTACCATTGCCACATCCCAAAACTGTGCACCACTGCCATATTCTGAGACTGTGTGCCATGCCACATTCCTAGACTGTACAGCACTGCCACATTCCTAGACTGTGTGCCACCACCACATTCAGAGACTGCATCACCGCCACACTCTGAGATTGTACTCTATAACCACATTCTGATACTGTGCACCGCCACCAGATTCTGAGACTGTGCACCACCACCACCACATTCTGAGATTGTACCCTACCACCACATTCAGTAATTTTGCATCACTGCCACATTCCGAGACTGTGCACCACCATATTTTGAGACTGTGCTATCTCCGCATTGTGAGATTTTTGCACCAGCGCCACATTACAAAATTATACAGCACTGCCACATACCGAGATTGTGTGCCACTACTTCATTAAGAGACTGTGTGCCACCACCATATTCAAAAATCATTGCACCACTGCCACATTCAGAATTTGTGCACCACTGCCACATTCCAAGACTGTGTACCACCACCATTTTCCAAGACTGTGCACAACTGCTACATTCAGAGACTGTGTGCCAGTGCCACATTCTGAAATTGTGCAACACTGCCACATTTCCGAGACTGTGTGCCACCGCCACATTCCAAAACTGTGTGCAAAGGCACATTCTTAGACTACGTGCCACCACCACATTCTGAGGTTGTGCACCACCATGACATTCCAAGGTTGTGCACCACTGCCACATTCTGGGACTGTGTGTCACTCACACATTCCGAGATTGTGCACCGCCGCCACATTCCAAAATTATGCACCACTGCCACATTTAAAGATTGTGGATGTTAAGGAGTACAAACCTCCATTATTAACCTATATTCCAAAGGACGTTTGGGTGACACATTTCAAGCAAATTTTTTTCAAGAACTGATAATATGGATTGTCACTTTATAAATGAGTTATGTTCAATTACAAGTAATTCAATTACTTTTAATGAGTCAAAGGTTAGATGGGCCATACTAAATCTTAAAAAAAATAAAGCAGCGGGTGAGGATGGTATACCAACTGAAGTGTATAAGGAATATAAGTCATTCTGGATACCCTTATTGACTTATTATTCTAATTTATGTTTGGAATATAAATATGTTCCTGAATCTTGGGTTAAGTCCATCATTGTCCCACTGCATAAAAAAAGCTCAGTTTATGAGCTCCATAACTATCGTTCAATTAGTTTGCTTAATATAATATCTAAAATATTTTCTAGATTATTGGAGAGATTAGTTGAATGGGCCGAGATGAATTCTATCATTTCCCCATATCAGGCTGGCTTTTCCAAGGGCTATTTCAGACTTGATAATTTATTTGTATTCTCACATCTAATTGAGAAGTATGTCAAGTGGAGAAAAATGAATCTTTATGCAATCTTCATTGATTTCAGTTCTGCTTTTGACTCTTTAAATAGATATAAATTTTGGTTAATTCTTCATTCTTTAAAACTGGAAAACACACTTTTAATAATGATTTATCTCCTCCATTCTGGCACTGTTTCCTCGGTTATATATGATGATAAAGGTTACTTAACAGAACATTTTTCGACCCAGAAAGGGTCAAACAAGGCTGTCTACTTGCCCTGCTGCTATTTAACATATATGTAAATGAGTTATTTCTTTGTAAAAATGAAAAAACATTGGACTCTCCTAAAATAAATGGTTCTCCCTTGCATGCATTAGCATACACCGATGATATGGTTTTGTTTGCATTATCTATAAAGGGGCTTCAAAAAACAATAGATACCTTTCAACAAAAATGTGAAAATTTGGAATGCTCTATAAATCGGAACAAAACAAAAATAATGATTTTCAATCATTTAGGGAGGAGACATATTAAAATCCAAATTTACACTCAGTAACAATAAAATTGAAATTGTGGATAATTATCAATATTTGGAGGTTAAATTGACCAATACATTTATTTGGGCTCTCATCAAAAAGAACAATATTTAAAAGTAAAAGTGATCGCCAAAGGTCTTTTAAAACTTAAAATAAAGTATGGAGGAAATACTATTCTTCCAGCTCTTATTGCGGGTGATGCAAAGATTAATTCAGTAATAACATATGGTGCTGAAGTCTGGGGTACAAATATAACAAAAGACACTGATAAAGCTTCCTCATACTATTATAAAGCCCTTTTAGGAGTCCCAAACTCTACATCTAACGTAATAGTTAGATCTGAATTAGGTAAAATGTCATCCAGTACTATAGGTATCTTAAAATTATTGGTTTACTGGCTAAGATTAATAAATAATAAGCAAAATACACTGCCCCATACATGTATAAAAGAAATCAAATCAAATGGTCCAAGGAAGGTTACATTTCTAACTGGATGAAAACTTTAGAGACTCATATGACCCGACTGAATATGATGCATTTATTGAGTGACTATAAAAAAAATATAAATATCTCTGAGTTTTAAAACGTTGATAAAAACCAAACTATTTGATGATGCAAAACAAAAGCAAATGTTAAAAGTAAAAGGACTAATGCTTAATGAACGGTATAGAGAAAACAAAATGTACCATTGTTTGGAAGACTTTAACTCTCCCTTTACCATTTTTGGATAGAAAACTAATTACATGGGCTCGAGTTGAGTTGATCAACTCTAGATATCTGTATTTCAATAAAGGCCTTCCTATTAACAAGGGTACTGATGGTGAATCTACTCAATGTAGATGCTCACTTGGTCAAACTGAATCTCTAGATCATATAATTAGGTTTTGCCCTTTATACTCTAGAGCTAGAAATAGTCTGCTTCAAATGTTTTTGAGCTGTTATGAAAAAATTAACTATGACCCTGTATTTATACTGTTACACCCAAGAAGTCTTGAAGATGCCTTGATGGTATCTAAATTCTTATCATCAGTTATCAAAATAAAGAAAAAGTATTTCCGATCTTTAGGAAATATAGTATAATGCTGGCACAAAACATATGCCCTTAATTGCAGGATTTTAGAGAATTTTAATTCCTGTAAAAATTGGTTTTAGATTTTTGGGACAGTGAAATAGATAGTTCTATGATGAAATGAATATTTTTTGTATACACTGTAAGCAATGCTTTGTATTATGTTGTACTTTTGTATCATTTTGTATTTATGTATTTCTTCCTTTTTTTACATTAACTATGTAATAACTTTGATTGTTAATCACAACGAAGTTGATCATTAAACTTTGAACTTGAATTTAAAGATTGTGTGCCACTGCCACATTGTGTCACCTCAACATTTTGAAATTCTGCACTACTACCACATTCTGAAATTGAGCATCATCACCACATTCCAAAATTGTGCATCCCTGCTACTTTCTGACACCATGTCATTACTGCATTCCACAATTCTAGAGTTCATTGAAACGGGCTTGTTTTGAACAGGCTGTGAATTTTGGGTTACAAAATTACTTGTAATTTTTAAACAAAGTAACTTAGAGATCACATTTTGGCAGAACGTTAATTAGAGATATGTTGATCCAAATTCTGAATTTAGTGATGCCAGAAATTTTTTCTGGACTTCCTCTTTAAGGACCCCTACATTTCTCTGTTTCAAGAACCATTAGACTTTGTGTGTATTCCCTCAAGGCTTATCTAAATCGTCAGTGAAAACCAGAAATTACTGCACTGTGTGATCAGGTCCAGCAGGTATATTTATCTAACATTAATGTAAGGCTCCTGGAACTCTGTCAACCGATCAGATTATTTTTCTTCATTCCTGCCCTTATAATAATGTTAGTAAGAGTGGTTTATTTATAATGTGCCCAATCCTACACACTCTAGGCACCTGTCCCTGCCAAATATGCAAACACCAGTACATTTTTATGTTGTCTTGCATGCAAGCTCAAACAACGTATTGTGGTAGCTTGGAATAGCAGGTTTTGGAGGTGTGGTCCTGTTGTGGCCAATGGTGCCACTGCTTTTTCAGGCTGGGCTCTGTGGTATCAATGAACTAGCATGCTGTCTATGACAGCAGTGCAAAAGCGTGCCACCAACTTGAAAAAATGTTGCCGTTGCAATGAGGGAGTGACCCCTCATTGCAGGGCGTGCCTTGCCTGATGTAACATTTCAATAAATATGGTGGCTGTCCCTGTCCACCTTTCACGGTCTCACCAGAAAACCGATGTCTGGGTGCCTAATCCCCCTGTCGGCATGCCCCCTCCCCAGTTAATTTGCTGACAGGGAGCACAATCCCTGTGGGGATAATGACTGCATATTTATTTAATTTGTGTGCCGAGGGGGTGCCCAATCCCCCTCGGCATCATGCGCTCCTCCCTAAAACACAGACACATTTTGTGTGCCGACAGGGGCCCAGTCCCTGTCTGCTTCAGTCCCCCTCCCAAAAAAAACACAGGTGGCACACTGGGAGCCCACCCCAGTGTGCCAAAACACACCTGTAAAAAAAAAAAAAAAAATCCTGTGATGTTTTTTGTTTTGTTTTTTTTTAACCTGTAAACAGAGAAAATGGTCCCTTGTTGTCTCCAGTGCCCCCTCCCCAACTGACACCCACCCTCTGCATATCCCACCTCCCCGCACCCCCACCTCACCCCATACTTACCTCCGGAGCGACGATCTTTGGTGGAACGGGAACATGTCTGCATTCTTCAAAGCAGACCATGAACTAAAGAAATGCTGGTAAGCTGTATAATGGCATAAATGGGTGTGGGGGGTTCAACTTAGGTGGATATCTCTGCCACTTTTGTGACTTCTGGCACCAAATTTTCAACATGGGGTTCTTGGGACCCCACCTCATGAACTAAGTCACTGTCATGTCATTATTCAGTCCTGAAAGGTGATTTCATGGTCACTGTGCAGAATCACCTTTTGGGACCGATTAACAAAATCACAGTGTCACTGTTCATGAGCAGAGGTCTCAAATGCTTTCATGAGTTGGGTCACAAAAAGGCCATGCTGAAAATTTGGAGTGCAAAAACCAATGAACGCCCAGGGTGTTAGGGTTTCTACCCATAACGTCCCACCCTGTAGAGACTGACAGGCATCAGAGGTGTGCCTTTGGCTTGTCAGCTGTAATGTTCATGTTATTCCACCCCCACCCTGCTGCCAGTCACAGGCATCAAGGTGTTCCATGGACTATTCAGCCCCAAACTTCACCCCATTCTCTTATACTGCACCCATTTCAACATACTTCCTAATTCAATGTGGTGAGCATAAGGCCCAGTGACCCAAAGGCACAACACAACACTTGTCAGAGTCTGCAGGGTAGGGTGAGGTGAAATGGAATGAGCGTTATGGCCGATGTCTCAGAGGCACACCTTTCTGCAGGGTGAGGTGGGTTTGACGTTGGTTCCATACTTCACTGCCATTCCTATTATGCATCTTTCTAACTCCTGCACTACCAATGCCAACACCAGCAAGACAACATTTGGCATTGACAAATGCTTGTTTTTAAATTTCTGTAATAGCAAAGGTAAATCTTTTTATCCCCCATAAAGCTTTTTTATCCTTTGGTTGAAGGTTCTGGATACCTCACAAAATATACAAGCACCAGCACAACTTTGTTTAAATTCCAGTAATAGCAAAGTAAAATTGTAAGCTATCACAAGTAGCTAATACAATTATGTTGGTGCAATACCAGAAAGCCTGTACTAACCAGATGCTGAAACAAAGATCTTTACAATCGCAAAGTATGCTGTGAAGTCACAGATGGGATGCTAACAGTGGAGAAAAGCACAAGGAAGTCACACTCTAAAAATTACAATTTCAATACAACAATAATTTAGAACTCACTTGTGTAAAATTAAGTTGTATAACTGCCATGTGTAGCTAGCTGATAAATGGCAACCATAGTCTTGCCTTATAAGCACTGATTTACAGAAAATGAAATAAAACTCAACATATAAAAGAAAACTGTGATTATCCCACATATCAGAAGTGGAATGTAAAAACTCTATTGTGACATGAAAAGGAAATCTTATTTCATGTCATTTGTAATCTTCAATATTTGAAAACACAAAAGAAGCTAACTTCACTCCTAAAAGTATCTTAAATGGCTCTGTTAAAAAAAGTTCTGAAAAAAAGACAATATTATGCAGCAGGACTGGGACTGCACCACTTTAAACACTACTATAAGGCAGTCTAGATTGCCCCAATAATTGAAATATTGCAGAACTCAGGGGAGATAACCTGAATTCAGATAGAGAGGTTGATCAAGTGAGGGATGCCCCCTTTACGTTTGCAGTCCTGGTTAATAAGTAATCCAAAGGAAGCACTCAAATTTCCAAAATAGGTGGATGCAGCACACCTTACACATCTGGGTTAAAGTTAAACAAAAATTCTTGGCTACGCAGAGGCAATTGGCAATGGTCCCAGTGAGGTGAAGACCAGATTTTTGACCCGATAAGTTAGATGGCAGGTTTAAAACTGAGAAGAGGAAAGGTTTGAGTTATCCTATTCAGTTTCTTGAAGGAGAGACAACACTCCCCTTTGCCTCCTTAAAGGAAATATATGGTTTGGATGCCTCCAATCATAAAAGATCCACAGGTGCGGTCACTGCTGTGCAACACTCAAATGAAGACTGACTTAGGATCATCACAGTTAGTGCTAACTGGTTTAGTAAAGGGGGCTGTGCTATGCAATTAGAACCAAAACAACTCATTTCCAAGCGTTACCTTGAGCTCAATAAGAGAGCAGGTGAAGAGAGAGCAGATAAACAGTGGCTGGCAATTTGGCGCTCAGTACATAAAACGACTACATCAGGTAGTTGGAGGAAATTCAGAAGGCAAATTGCTACAAGGTACTTTTATATGCCAGAAAGATCAAAGCACTTAGGAACCAGTCCTTTTGATAGATGCTGGAGGGACTGTAGCAAGGTGGGTATACCTTTTGATATACTGTAAAACAGGTAATTGAAACACATAGCAAATTTTATGGGTATGGCTTTGCTAAGCAAAACATGCAAACCTGAGTTCGCGCTCGGCTCACTAAACAAACTTCAGTAACCCCGCTCCTGTCACCTGTCAGTGAGTGGTCACTTACAATTAGAATTAGACTGCAATTAGACTGTTACATATCCTTTAGTAACCCTGAAGTTCGAAAAAATGTTACCCGTTTGTCAGCAGCCACTCATATGTACTGGATTACCAGTCGATTCAGACTGCAGTATGAAACAATTACTCACCGCAGTAATCTTCTTTCTTCCAAGGAGTCCTTTAGCATCAGTAACTTTAGCAGTTAGCTGGCTGGGTGAAACTTCCCTGGAGGTGTGCCTTTAAGAGAATTTAAATGAGCTTAGGCAACAGCCAATCAGAAAACAGGAAGGGTAGCGAGCTGAGTGAGAGCTACTGAAGGCTTCAGAATTTTTCCGAAGGAAAAACAAGGGCACATGCCCCAAAAAAGAATCAACAGGATTCAAAAAACATGCAAATGTCCACAAATGTGCAAACAGAAACATCAACAACACAAGTTAAAAACTCATCAATAAGAAATCCCAAATTTGGTAAGAAATGCAATAAAGATCACTTCTCCAACAGGTGAACCAGGGAGGAAGGGTAGGAGCTTACTGATGCTAAAGGATCCCTTGGAAGAAAGAAGATTACTGCGGTGAGTAATTTTTTCTTCTTATTCCAGGAGTCCTTTAGCATCAGTAACTTTAGCAGACTACTGCGCAGTACCAAGAGGGAGGTAGGCAGAGAACCTACTAGGAAAGAGGTTCTGCAGAACCGCCTTTCCAAATCTGGCATCAGATCTGGTCTGCACATCCAAACTGGAGAGATTCACAAAGGTGCATACAGATTTCCAGGTAGCTGCTTTCCAGACATCCAGTAGTGGTATGTCCCTTGCTGCCTCAAGCAAGGCTGCTGTGCCCCTGGTGTAGTGGGCCCTGAGCCCCACTAGAGGTTGGTGACCAGCCTTTTTGTAGCAGAATCTAATACAAGAGACCTACCACAGGAAATAGTTCTCTTGGTAGCTGGTCTTCCACTGCCTACACACCCATAGGTGGGGGGCAATTGAGAGGAAGAGCCTCTGGACTGTCTAGTATGCTCTAGGCAGTAGAAGATGGCTCTTTTGACATCCAAGCTATGGAGCATTATGCTCACCAGGAGTGAATTTCTCAGTAAAGAAGACAGGCAGAGTACAATGGACTGGTCCAAGTGGAACTCTGAAACCACCTTTGCAGAAATTCCTATTTGTCCTGAACCCAACTTTATCATTGTGAGGGAAGATGTACAGTGGCTCAGTAAACAGGGTCTATAGCTCTGAAAACATCCTGGCAGAGGACATGGCTACCAGAAAGCCTGTCTTCCAAGTTAACTAGACGTGGGCTGTAGACATGGGCTCAAAGGGTGGCTTCATGAGCACCTCTGCGCAAATGTTAGGGCTCCAAGGAGGGACATGCCCCCAGACTGGAGGTTGGGGGTGCAAGGAGGCCTTTGAAAAACCATTTAAATATGACATGGGGGAAAAAATGATTTTTGCTTTCCCACTGAAAGGTAGGCCGAAACTGCTGCCAGGTGTAGCTAGAGGCAGATGGTTTCAAGCCCGACACTGGTGAGAGTACCAGGCAATCTAGCAGCTGAGGTTCTGAAACTGAATAGGATTTGACCTTTTTGCTCTTGCACCAGAGAGAAAACCTTTACATTTGGCTGCATATGTTTTCTTAGTGTTTGATTTTTGTAACCACCCTCAGTATTCTAAGGACCTGTTAAGAGTACTGTGAGGATGCAGCTTTAACTGTTCCAGAACCAGGCCTTGAGGTGAAAGTGTACACCTGGATACTTCACTCCTGTCTGAGGAAAATTCAGCAGGGAGTGAGTTGGAGACAGGCAAATGGATTGCTGCAGGACACTGAAAGAAGGAGAGGGTACCAAGCTTGTTTGGGCCAATCCGGAGCTACCAGGATCCTAGGTGCAGGCTGTTGTAAGAGTTTCAGAATTACCCTGAGAATCATGGGAAAGGAAGGGAATGCATCTAAGAACCTCCCTGATCAGACCAGGATCAAGGCATCCAGAGGAGGCGGTACCAGGACCGGACCCTGCAATGGAACTGAGGAAACTGGAGACTGAGGGGGCGACGCAGACAGATTCACTTCTGGGTGCCCAATTGCCTGAACACCGTAATTAGTACTTGTTTATTCAGAGTCCATTAACTCTGGCCTTGACCGACGTGACTAGAGCCACTTCCAGAGCATTGTGGTTTGCCTGGGAGGTGAATCGTTGAAAAGCGAACTCCCAAGTAGAAGGAAAGAGACCAATTTTTACAGTGCATGCGAACAAAGTGCTCCTGATCTGGCCGTTGCAGTGGTGTCTCTTCAACTCTGTACGTCTGTCCTCTTATGACAGGAGCAAATGCTTTGAGCTAGAAAGATTTATCAGAGTTTCAAAATAAATATGATTAACTATGACTCTTGGAGGATCTAGGTGCCAGTTATTGAGGCACTGTCCAGATGCACTTCCCAGCACAGGGGGAAGGCATCTGTGGAACTGCTCTGTCAGAGTTTTCAGCTTTGGAAACTGTTGCTTTCTGAAACCAGCAAACTACAAGGAGACTTGTGGGTGACGCATTCTGTATCTGAACCCTGAGACCAGTACAGGCACTGAAGCCATGTGTCCCAATAGCTTGAGGAAATGTCAAAGTTACATGTTTTGCTCAGGACCGCATCATGTACTGAACCAGGAGGGCTAATGATTCAAATCCAATCAAGTGCTTGCTGGCTGGTTTGGGCTGTCCCTGGATGAAGAAAATTGTCAATAAGGGACATCTTGAATTCTTGCCTATGGAAGGAAGGCAATCCTTCCTGGATGCTGGAAGGGTTCCAGGTGAGACTTTATTAAGATTTACCCAGGAACCCTGAGACTACAGAGACAGCCCTGTAAGGGGAAAAAAGGGGCTCCTTGACCTGACAAGGAGACATTGGCAGGCTAATTGGCAACTTAGGTGTAGCTAGAGACATCCTGCTATCACTGCCCAGCCCTTTGTAAAGACTCATGGGGCTCTGGAAGGCTGAAGGGCTGCAGTGAGCCCACCCTTGTGTGAGATCTCATTTAAGGTATATGAAAAAAAAAAAAGGAGGCCCTTTTTGGACCAGGAAGGCTAGCTCGTCTCCCTACTATAAGGGCTGTATGAATAGTAACCAAGTGTCCATCCTGAATTTTTTTTTGTTTAATCATTTAACATTTTTTGTTGCCCCCCCAGATAGCCCTCATCTGACTGCCCCACCCAGCCCCGTCTCCAAGAATTACTGGGCCTTACCTTACGCCCTGCCCAGGTGCGGAGCCTGTGGGGATTTGGTCGCAATCCTGCCATCGGATTTTTCCTCCATTTTTACCCCAGGTGACCCGGGAGCGGGTACACCTGTGTGTGGAGGCACGCATTAGTCCCATGGCCCCAGTAAAGGCCCCTTTCTTCCCACCCTAGGCCTAGCATCTGGCTCCTCCTGGCCTGTGCTGTCCCCAGCCTCCACCAGGTGGCAGCCATCAGCCGGAGGAAACCCCTTGCACCTCCCCGGAGAGGAGAGCTTGCCTTTCGGCAGCTTCATCCAGCTCTGCCTCCCCCCCGTTGACCTCCGATGGCCCAGGCTCATTTCCGAAACCGGGTCGCCAGTGTGCTGCGAGGCAAGGCATCCAGTGCCTTAGCCTGCAGTGCCACCGGGCCGGCCTGAACTTGGGTTTTAACAGCAAGATGGGAAGCCACTCCCCAGCTGACTTTTGTGTCAGGAATTACGTGGAGTAGAGACCTTTCTTCTTTTCATGGCCAGGGGCCCACTCCACCATTCACAAGGCTAGAATGGTTTTTGCCTCCCGCTCCAACAGTAACGCCTGTGTTGGGGATACAGGCTTAGACACCTGGGTATGCACGAGGTATGCCCACACTAACTTCAGGCTTTAGACTGCAAAAACATCCCTGTATTGAGAGAAGACTGGGAAAATAAACTCTGCCCCTAATGCCCTCGGGAAAAATTTCCGTGGGGCAGAGGGCCTTGTTGCAATGAGATATTCTGGAATCGAACAGTACGTTTTGATCACAAGGGAAAACCCATGGCTTAAATTGGGAGTCTGAGGGAAGACCAGCAGTTCTAGGCCAGACAAAGCGCCTCAGAGAGATGGCATTGGCCGTGACTCTGGAGGCGGCATCCTTGTTGTCGTCCTGTGGAATTTGTACTACATAGCTTCCAAAGCAGGTTAGCCATATCCACCGGCTCCTGCACCAGAACCAGGACAGAGTTTCACAGTACTTTTTTGTGTGTGTGTGTGCACGCGTGTGAGCATGCACGTGTGTGTGTGATATCTGGCTGAAAAACCAAGTAGGTAAAAATTTTTGACAAGCATCTGTGGGTAACTAAGAAATCTATATTCTGGAGTGCTTATCTGGGGGGTAAGGAAGACAAGGAGACCCCAACTTTTTTGCAAGCTGCCTGATGCACTATACTCACATGCCTGGGATGTATAGACAGGCACTCAGTACTGTTAAGCAATTGATTTATTTATGTATTTATTTATTAACACTTTTAGATCGCTTGTAAAGCTCTGCCACAGAAGTGGGGGTTTGAAGCAGTTTCGTGGTATTTTTATTTATGTTTTTTCATCATAGACAGTGTTGCATTTGGTGGCTGAAAATAAGTACCTCAAACACACAAGGGTCTTGGTAGTAAGAAAACCACACCACACCGCACTGAAATCTAGGCCTTCTCTTTTTACTTCCACTCAGCAGCACATACAAGAGGAGACTGGCCTCAAAACAGGCCTACTTACAGGAAGTGCACATTCTCTTAAAGCTGTACTGTCTCTAACATTTCTTAAAGCTATACTACACATAACAATCCCTCCTGACTTGGCTAGGAAGTACTTAAATCAATAATTCAGAAGTAATATGAAACTATTACAGTCATTACTGCAATGTCCCTTTTAGTTAGTCTATGTCATTAGGCTATATCTGTACAAGTCCATTCTCTTTGATGGACGTCTTATACGTCCTGACCGACGTAGTAGGACTCAAGGCTGTTGCACTGGTATCTGATTAGGATCAGCCACATCTTGCCTCAAATGCTGTAGTTCCCCCCTCTCTTCCTGTTCTTGTTCTGGAACAAATAATGCTGGATAACTACCCTGACTCTGGGTATCTCTCTTTTGTTCTGTCTCAATTCTAGTACATAATAGGTCCACATGTTTTTTCACTCTCCACTGGTTAGTAAGTCAAATATTACAGACAACATTTCTGAACTTTTTTCCCACCACGCCTGCTATCCATCACTTCGGGCCTGCATACATCCTGACCCACACAAGATCATTAGATTTGAAGGGTCTGGTCTTAGGAAGCATTTCAGTTACTGACTTATAGCCTAGAGGATGAGGAAGATCCAACTGAGTTAGAATCTGATGTCCAAACAACAATTCTGCAGGGAATATTCCCGTGACACAATGTGGTGTTGTTCGATACATCACAAGAAAGTCCAGAAGAGCTATTTGCATTGCCATCGGTGTAGTAGGATTAGCTTTGTCCATACTCTTTTTAAAAGTTTGAACCAGGTGTTCCACTTCGCCATTTGAACTTGGATGGTAGGGAGGTGAGAAAATATGGCAGATACCACATTGCTGGCAAAATGCCTGGAATTCAACAGATGTGAACTGTGGTCCATTATCCGAGACAATCCTTGCAGAAAACCATGGGTAGAAAGATAGATTTCAACACTTTGATGGTACTCTCAGTAGTTGTCGAAGACATTTGATGAATTTCTGGCCATTTACTATAAGCATCAGTTAAGAGTAATCACATGGAACTTAAATAGGATCCAGTGAAATCAATATGCAACCTTTGCCAGAGTTTGTCAGGTCATTCCCAATGGTGAACTGGAGCTCTTGCTAGATTTCCCATTGATACAGCACAACCTTCGCATCTTTGCACAACTTGGTATATGTCTCTGTCAATGGAAGGCTACCATACATGAAGTCCGGTCAGGGATTTCATTTTAGCAATGCCTGGATGGTCTGCATGCAAAAGAGTCCACACATCTGAGTGATAATACTGGGGTACTATGACACACAATCCCCATAGAAGACACCCCTCAGCAATGGACAACTGCTGTCTCTTTGTATAGTAGGGTTGTAGTGCAGCCGAACAAGTAGTGCCTTTGTGGCAACCCACAAGCATATACTGATACACTTGTTTAAAAATTACCATATACCATTGCCGGAGCGACTCTCTGGTCGTGAAGACCACCACGGCAGCAGGAATCGGGCAAAATCTACCAGTCGCTGTGGTGGTCTGTATGGCGATCGGGACTGCCTCACTGGGTGTTTGCCCCCCCCGGTCCAACTCCAACTCAGAGTTAGAATCCAAGAGACCGGGGGTGTGGGGGAATGGAGCCCCCCACATGGGGGGGTTCAGGGGTGTAGCCCCCCGATGGATACATGGAGGCATCCCCGACACTGCAATGCCTACAGTCGGCACTGCGGCTGTCGCTGTCGGGGTTGTCTCCGTGCCGACTGTCGCTGCGTCATTGGTAAAACCAAAATTACATCTTGACTACTCACTTTTGCAATGTCCTTGGCTAGTACTGGAAGCTGATCAAACTGTTGTAGCTCCACTGCCCACAGAACAGTAAAGTCCTCCATATCTTTGAATCGCACTGGAAAACTATCTGGCACCACCTGGCATACTAATGGCTCCTCTTTAAGTCCCACATCGAACTCTGTTTCCCTGGATATTGGTAACCTCGACAAGGCATCCGCATTTCCGTGCTGGCCCGTTGGTTGGTATGTAACCTTAATGCCCATCATTGAAGTCTGCTAGCGGCTGTCTCTGGAATTCCTTGTCCTGGATTGAAAATTGTCACAAGTGTCTTGTGATCAGTTTTCAGGTGAAACCTGCGACCTAGCAAGTATTGGCAAAATTTCTGGACTCCGAACACAATTGCTAATGCCTCTCTCTAATCTGGGTAGAATTCATTTCAGCTGCAGTGAGTTTGTATGAAGCATGGGCTATCGGCTTCTCCACTCCTTCTGGATCTGTATGGAAAAGGACAGCTCCTATACCCAGAGGACTAGCATCACAGGCCAATGTGATAGGTAAGTTAGGGTCATAATGAGTTAAATTATTCACATAGGTTAGAGAGAGCTTGATGGCTTGAACTGCCTTACTGTGGCCCTTGGTCCACTTCCACCGAGTACCCTTATGTAACAGTTCATTTAGAACAGCACAGTTAGTGGCTAAGCCATGTATGAAATGGTCATACTGTAATAACGCACCATACCCAAGAATGAGCACAACTCTGAAACATTCTGTGGTTCAGGAATTTGCACAATGGCTTCCACCTTTTCATCATTCAGATGAATTCCGTCTTTGTCAATAGTGTGACCTAAGTACATGACACTTGGTTGACAAAATTGGCATTTTTCTCTCTTATCTCTGAATTCACTCTGTTGCAATCTCTCTAAAGTCTTTTGTAAGTTAAGTGAATGTTCTGCTTCTGTCTTGCCCATGACAATGATGTCATCCAAATAACAAGCAACACCTGGTATATCACCCATCGTTTGATCAATGACTTTTTGAAAAATAGCAGGTGTGGAACTAAGGCCAAAACATAACTGTGTACAGTTTTTGGTGTGTAATAATCACTACCAATTCCTGAGTGTCTGTATCCAACTCCACTTGAAGGTATGCATCAGCAAGGTCCAGTTTAGAGAACTCCACACAACCATTCGGTCTATTAAAAAGGTCCTTTGGTAAGGATAAGGAAATACATCTATGCTAAGAACTGGATTAAGTGTCACCTTAAATTCTCTACATATCCTAACCTTACCACCTGGTTTGGATACCACCACAATCGGAGTAGCCCAATCTGAACTTGAAACCTTTTACAGCACACCAGTCTGTCCAATTCTGCCCCAACAACCGGTTTCAAGGCAAAAGGGAGTTTCCATGGTTTAAAAAACTTAGGGACTGCATTAGGCTTTGTAACTAGCTTGGCTTTAGCTGTTGTGCAACATCTCAGGCCTTTCCACAACTCTGGATACATGTGTAAAATCTCCCCAAGCTCGGGCAGATTACTGCTTTGTGGTACCTGGACAGCAGCAAGTAGGCCAAAATCTGCTGGATCAACATGAATATTTAGAAGAACCTGGGCATCTCTGCCCAAAATGTTGACACCCTTTTTTGAAATCAGAAAAGTTTAAGGTATACCAGGAGAATCAGTCCTGCATACCAACATAGTAAACAAGCCCAGTGGCTGAATTGGTTGCCTTTCAAATGTATGCAGCAACTTACTGCAAGGAGACAATGGTGGCTTATCCAGATCAGACCACGTTTGATGGTTAATAAAACTAACTGGGGAAGCAGAGTCTACTATTAAATGCAACGGATGCCTCAATTGTGGCAACTGAAGTAACACATAGAAAGGAGGAACATCTTTAGTCTGCATTTGTGGTGCAATAGAAACCACCGCATTGTCTGGGCTCTCCAAACTGACTACCATGGTTCTCTCGCAAACCTTAGCAATATACCCCTGTCATTTACAAGCATGACACTGAACTTATCTGAATTTGCACTAATCCCTGCTATGCTGAGATGACCCATATTGCCTCTCCTAAGTAACTGCCTCCTCATTTTACCCTACTCGAAGGTGACCTGTAATCTCCCTTAGAGCTCCACACTTTTGGCACCAGCTTCCCCCCTCTCACCACCCCCACACACACACACCACTCTCACCCCCCTCCCTCTCTAATGGCACTTTCAGATATGGGGCCTCCAGCCCATCCACCTCGCACTTTTGCCACCCACTTCTACCCTCCAACAATGGCCCTTTAGCCTGCCTACTTCTTCCTGACTCCCTCCTACCCTGTACTATATACTGTTTACCCTGAAACTTGTCAGAAGCTAGCTTTTGTTGTCTCTCTCCATTTTTGGCTGTATAATTAATGCTTAGTCACCTTTGTGTTTTAAGACTGTAACCATTGTTGACCCTTGTATGTATGTTACCCTACATCCTTTGACGTGGAACCTTTGTAAATGAGCAGTTCCTGCTCAAAGGTATTTGTAATCCTAGAGTTCAATAAAGTAAAAAAAAAAACATGATGCACATTTGTACTGGCCAAGCAGTTTGGGTGGAGTGGTTGAATTTTTCTTTGAAAAAACAGTGGCTTAGATTTAGGTTTGAGATGTTTCAATTTGGGGTTTACTGCAGCTACTTGTACCTCATTTTTAGTGTTTATCTTAGCATGTGCTTCATTTCCTGCAGCCTCATACATTTGTGCCAAATGTAAAAGTTCCTCAGTAGACTTCTTGAAACTTACAGAAAGTAATTGCTGAATACGATGTTCATTATTCAATCCCATAACAAACTTATCAGCTAAATTGGATTCAAGATGCTCCCTGCTCCACTCACACATGAAACCTAAGTGTTTGATCTCAGCCAAATACGATTGTAATGACTGATATGGTTTCTGGGGGTAACTGTAGAATTTATAACTTTCAGCCCTTGAGAAAGTTGTTAAACTGTATTGTGCATTCAATTTAGCCTTTAGCTCTTGATATGACAAATCCTCCGGCTGTTCCAGTGCACACAGACTGCATAAAAGTTTGAGGGTTTCACTCCCCAAGAAAGTACAAAAAGCAGCTCGAATAAGCTTATCCTGTTGCTTATCATTAGCAGCTTGTATGGCAGGATTAAGTAATAACCACTGATCAAACCATTGGGACCATGTAGCCCAGTCTGTTCCTGTAAAAATTTAAAAACTGGCTGAAGTTGCCATGATATTGCACAGTTCCAAATTGCTGGCTTGCCTCCAATGCAGAAAGTCACAAAATGGTGTAATTCAGTAAGCTAGAGCTATGAAAATGTCCACCATCCATCATCGTCAGTTTGTTGTATTTGGTGGCCGAAAATAAGTACCTTAAACACACAAGGGTCTTGGTAGTAAGAAAACCACACCACACTGAAATATATGCCTTCTCTTTTTACTTCCATTCTGCAGCACATACAAGAGGAGACTGGCTCCAAAACAGGCACACTTACAGGAAGTGCACATGCTCTTAAAGCTGTACTGTCTCTAACATTTCTTAAAGCTATACTACACATAACAGACAGGGTTTTTAGGAAGTGGAACCTTTCATTTCCCTACAATATTTTCTTATCCTTATCCTCACCTTGGAAGGACTCCTGAGAAGGGAGGTCCAGGGTGTCCAATATGTTCTGTATAAACGAAGGCATAGAGAGAGAACCTCCTTAGTTATATAGGGTTCTAGACCCTTCACATCATAAAAATTCTTATATCATCAGTATCACCCTCACAGTCTCGGGGCAAGAACTGTGGAAGAGTGATAGCAGGCCCTGCATGTAGGGGCATAATAAAATTATTTACCATCAACTGTATCACCCTCACAGTCTCTGGGGCGAGAACTGTGGAAGAGTGTTAGCAGCCTCTGTAGAAGGGGCATCACAAAATTATTTATCATCAATTTTATCACCCTCACAGTCTATAGAAAAGAGAACCATGGAAGAGTGTTTGCCAGCCTCAGTAAAGAAAGGATTCAACTTTTGTAGGGTCTGAAACAGTTGCCATGCTTTTTCCATATTTAGCACAGATGGAGTACTGCACAGACTTTGCAAGTTTTTACTGTATGCGCTTTCCCAGGAGCAATGGGAGCATTTATGTCTAGACAGAGTTCCTTTTAACCCACTTCATCAGTGGCTTGATAAAGCTTCCTTCCTTTGTCACTTCTGTTATTTTTTAATTTGTAAGGGAACTTCATATTTGGAAGCTTTATTTTTGGCTGGGATCTGGGGGGCTCCTCAGCACCTCCTTACTTTTTTATTACTTTTCGATGTCCCCTAGTCAGAAGCCTTCGATATGTCCTCAGCCATAATAATCAAAAGTCTGTCTGCTAAGTTTGCCAATTCAAACAAAGCAAACCAGTCCTGGACCTTATGAACTGAATGCAGGTTTCTGTGAAAATGTCACTGGCCACTCCTGCCCCAGTTAATTAGCTCTGTCTGTTGCCAGTGCCTTTTTTTTTCCATGGCTGTAGAATTGGGATCTATACCAGTTCCAATCTTAATAGAAAACACAGCAATACTTGTCAACTGCCACAGGTGGCTGCTGGACCCTTATGGACAGTCCTGCGACAGATGATACCTTAGGTCCAGTTCCGTGTGTGTGTGTGTATGTGTATATATATATCTATATCTATATATATATATATATATATATATATAGCTGTATATCTATCTATATATCTATCTATATATATATATATATATATACACATATAAAACCCTTGTTACCCGGGGTTACTAGAATCCCAGTAAGACCTAGTGGTAGGCAGGGAAGGCAGCTTGTGAAACTCCAGTTAAATGGGTTTCACACTGTCTCACTCTGTCCTCAGTCACAGCTGAGACTGGAGAGATTACATCATTATAGAATTGTTACAGCTGCATGAGCCACAGTCGGAATCTTCAGCTCAGAGTAGTTCTAGAACTTTGGGATTCAAAGGGCAGTCTTCCATTTGTCCTTGAGCAAGAAGGAAGCATCAGACTGTAGTTTGAGTTTTGCCTCCACACAGAAGGAAGTTTTTCTGTGTTTCACCATTCTTCAAGTGGGGGAGACCGTCCCCTCGGTCTCAGTGCCCCCTCCCTCCAGAGGGGGGGTGAGGAAAAGGTCTCTGTGGGTTCCAGGGGCAATCCCCTTCACCCACCAAGGAAAGAAGCTGCCTGAAATTACTTTGTCTGTTTGGGTATACAGAAAAGGTTAAAGGACTTCACCTGTGGGGCCCTGCAACGATTGGGTGAGTGTTTGGCTCCAGTTTAACGGGCAAACAACTGTTTTTTCAGTCAGGAAATGTTATTGGGGACTGCTGTTTGGGAAGACTATATACACTAGGACAAACAAATGGAGCAGTCAATTCAGTTTCAAGTTTCAAATGGTTTTATTGGGGACTGCTGTTTGGGAGCACTATATACACTAGGACGAACAAATGGAGCAGTCAGTTTAAAGTTTAAATGGATTTAAAATTCACAGTAGAGGGGTGCATCAGTTCATCCACCATGCAATCTACAGTTTTACAGTTCTGAAGTTTCTGTGTGTTCAGAGAAATGGCCGGGTATGGGCTGTTGGAGCTGGAGGTGGATAGATCCCCATCTTTAGTAACCAGGTCCACCTCTACGGATTTCTTCTGTTTTTGCTACTCGCCTCATGCGCTTGGCCAGCGATGGGATGGGTACCCAGACGTGGGTCGCAACTTGAAAATCTCTCTAGGAGTCGCAGACTTCAAGTGGTGTGGGGAGCCACAGTTTTGGGAGCTTCCTTGTTTGATGGGATGTCTTTCCAAGTAGAGTTTGGGTTCATTCGCCAAGTGAACCGTCAGTAGAGTGGCCGGCAGGGGAGCCGGGCCAGTCGGGCTGTGTATCCAATGCGCATGCGAAGTCCCGGCTGAGTGCCTGGTGGGTCCAAAGCCAGACAACTGTAAAGTGTTCATTCTCCAATGGACCGCTGTGTTTAACCTCTAATCTGCATTACAGCTACGTAGCCCTTTGGGGGGGACCATACAGAGCTTTGTTTGTGTTCAGTGAGTTAATAAATAAAGCCACACTGAAAAATCCCAATTCTGGTTCTGGACATTACAGTTATTGCTTCCTGTAGTTGGATTTACTTGTGTGCCCCTGTGCAGAGTAGTCAAACCTAGGTCTCTTGTGCCAGGTAACCTCATCCTTCCCCGAACCTGTAGAGACATATGTATATCCATGTTACAAAAATGGGCATATGCCGGTTACAGATATAGATATAGATATAGATATAGATATAGATATAGATATAGATATAGATATAGATATAGATATATAGATATATAGATATATATAGATATACAGGGTTTTAAATAATTGATTAGCAGTTTTTTTCTTGGGACAATGCTAACTGTACAGAAAGTATTTATATAGGTTTTCTAGAAGTGTTATGTTTGTTAAACACAGCAAGGCAAGTGCTATGCATTTTCAGAAGGTTTTAGCACTGTTATGAGCAAAACGCTAATCAATTTGTGGAGCAAAATAAAACCCTGATATATATATATATATATATTAGAAGGATTTCTCTTAATATGCCAATCCTGAGAGACTCCCATGCACTGTTAAGATCTGAACTCCAGTGGAGTGCCTCCTGGTAAAACCCTCAAAGTCTGAGGTAAAAAAAACAAAGCAACTGTCCCCAATTCGATGGTTCCCACAAGAATTTGGTCAGAAAAGAGAGGCACTGTCAAAATTAAGCACCTGCGATAGATTTAACATTTAAAATGAACAGTTGCAGTAAAAATAAAGTCAAAATAGCGCAGTTGCACTAAAAATAAACAAGCATTTGTCAATGCCGAATGTTTGCTTGCTGGTATTAGCACTGGAAGTGCATGAGTTATAACAGGTGCAGAATAGGAATGGCAGTGAAGTACTGAAGTGACACCAACCCCACCCCCACCCTGCAGAGATGGACAGGCATTGGGGTGTGCCTTTGGGTCGTCACCCATAACGCTCATGCCATTTCACCTCGCCGTATCCTGCAGACACTGACAATTGTTGAGGTGTGCCTTGGGGTGTTTGGCTTTACAGTCACCCCATTCCATAAGGAAATATGCTGAAATAGGTGCAGTATACAAGAATGAGGTGAACTCTGGTGCCAAAGAGTCCAAGGCACACCTCGATGCTTGTCACTGGCTGCTGGATAGGGGTGGGGGTTGGAATGGTATGAGCATTATAGACGGCAATCCAAAGGCACACCCTGATGCCTGTCAGTCTGTATAGGGTGGGATGCTATGGTTAGAGATCCTAATGCCCCGGGCATTTGTTGGTATTGCGCTACAAATTTTCAACATGGGCTTTTTGTGACCCCCACCTCTTGAAAGCATTTGGGACCTCTGCTCATAAACAGTGGCACAGTGGCGCAGTTCCGCTAAAAATAAACAAGCATTTGTCAATGCTGAATAGTTGCTTGCTGGTATTAACATTGGAAGTGCATGAGTTAGACAGATGCAGAATAGGAATGGCAGTGAACTACTACCGACAAGCCAACGACTAGCTGACAATCCAAAGGCACACTCCTGACACCTGACATTCTGCACAGGGTGGGATGTTATGGTTAGAAATCCTAACGCTCTGGACGTTTGTTGGTATTTGCACTACAAATTTTCAACATGGTCTTTTTGTGATCCCCCACCTCCTGAAAGCATTTGAGACCTCTGCTCATGAACAGTGGCACTGTGATTTTGTTAATCTGTCCCGAACATTGATTTCCCACAGCGACCGCGCCATTGTGCACCAGATGTGCAAAACACATTTTGGGCAGGATGCGAAAATTGACAGCTGTACTGTTCATAAGGAGGTGTGTAAAAATGGCAATGTTGAAAATCTGGAGTGAAAATATTACAAATTCTCGAAGTTACGAGCGTGCATGGAAACTGCAAAACACACACACGTAACATAGTCATTTTAGGGACTTTTGTCACCAAATTTTCAACATAGGCATTTTGGGACCTCCACTCTGTCCCGAACATTGATTTTCCACAGTGACCGCACCATTGTGCTCTGGATGTGCAAAAACACATTTCGGCCAGGATGTGAAAAATGACAGCTGTACTATTCATAAGAAAAAAGACTTTCACTCGAGACTTTCTCAATTTAAGCAATAAAGTTCTGACATTTGTATACGCTCCCCTAGGAAGACCCACATTGGGGTCAAAGTGCAGGAGCTCTGGTATGCTGGGCACCCTGTTCAAATAAACTTCAACACTTTATTGCTTTAATTTAGAAACTCTCAAGTGTGAGTCTTTTTTCTTTTGGACTTTATAGCTGGCTGCTTTGAACTCTTGCTGCATCGCCTGTGTGCACTTTGTTTTTTTTTTGTATGTACTATTCATAAGGAGGTGTGAAACAATGCCAATGTTGAAAACCTGGAGTGAAAATATTACAAATTCTCGAAGTTATGAATATGCATGGAAACTGCACAATGCAAGTTCGTAACACAATAATTTTTTTGGAATTTTGTCACCAAATTTGCAAAATAGGCTTTTTGGGAGCCCAGCCACTTCATGAACAATGACACTGTTGTTACATTAATCCATCCCAAAAGGTGATTCTGCACATTAATAACCACATGACAGTGACTGAATTCATGAGGTGGGGTCCCAAGATGTTGAAAATTTGGAGCCAAAATCGCAAAAATGGCCGAGATATCCACCTAAGTTGGAAGAACCCATTTATGCCATTATGCAGCTTACCAGCATTTCTTCAGTTCGCGGTCGACTTCGAAGAGTGTAGATGTGTTCCCGCTCCACCGAAGATTACCGTGCTGAGCTCCGGAGGTAAGTAAAGGGTGTGGGTGTGTGTTGGGAGGTGGGGTGAGCAGAGGGTGGGTGCAGGTTGGCGGAGGGGGCACCTGAGACAACGAGGGACGTTTTTCTGTTTTTACAGGAAAAAAAAGACCTTGTGGGATGTTTTTTTTCATTTACAGGGACAACTGGCACACAGAGGTGGGCTCCCAGCATGCCACCTGGGTGTTTGTTGGGCGGGGCGGCCTGGAGTCAATGGGGATTCAGCACCCCATCAGCACACTACTAATGGGGGGACATTATGCCCATGGGGATTGGGCTCCCCATCGGCAAATGAACTGGGGAGGGGGCATGCTGACAGGGGGATTGGGCACCTCCGACATCTGTTGGAAATCTGCACCACATGTAAATGCCCTGTGTGAGAGGTGGACAGCGACAGCTGCTGCCATGTTTATTGAAATGTTACACCAGACAAGGCACCGCCCTGCAATGACAGGTCGCTCCCTCACTGCAGCAGTGAATTTTGTTTCAAGTTGGTGGCATGCTTGCAGAACTAGTGTCAGCAGCAGCATGCCACCACATTGGAAAAAGACATCAAGCCCAAAAATGTAGTGGTGGCATTGGCCACCACAGTGCCGCACCTCCACAACCCGCTTCTCTTCTAAGTTGACACATAATATTTCTTGCACAAGCAAACATAAAAATTAGCACAGTGCTGATGAATTTGTAATATTTTCACTCAGCACACTGTTAAAACATATACTGTATATGAGGAAAACTTTACCCAGATAAGCACTAGGAGGCTGTCAACAATGAAAGTTGAGAGACACCTCAGGGCAATGTTGTTCAGTCCAGCGGAGAAAATATTCTGAAGCCTTCAGCAGCTCCCACTCAGCTCACTACCCTGCTTGTTTTCTGACTGGCTATTGCCTACGCTCATTTAAATTCTCTTAAAGGCATACCTCCAGGGCAGGTGCACCTATCCAGCTAACTGCTAAAGTTACTGATGCTAAAGGACTCCTAGGGTAAGAAATTAGTTTTAAACCAAGTGGCAGTTCTGTTCTGTGCTGCGTTGCCTTTTGAGGTAATGGTGGTTCTGTTCTGCTCTGTAGTTTACCTTGTTTTATAACTTTACAAAACTGAATGTCTCCTGTTCAGTAGTTACAACATTGCAGATCCCTAAAGCGTGACTGCTCAGTATTGGAAAAATTAACAGCAGACTCTTTGAGTGACTGTATTGGGGTACCATACAAAATTGCAGACAGTGTTGTGAAAGAGATTCAAAATGTAACACCACCAGGTAAATGCCGGAGAACTGAATGTGTAGCTTACTCACCAGAGGTACATTTTGAGCTGGGGAAATATGCTACCACTAATGGGGTAATGAATGCTGTTAGGCATTACCAGGTGAAGTACAAGAGGAGCATTACTGAAAGTACTATATGAAAATTAAAAACTGACTACCTAACTAAACTGAAAACAGTGAGCCCGATATTCAAACCTGCACCTGGCAATGGCGCAAGTTGGTGCTCGGCACAACTGACTTGTGCTGGAGCAACAAAGAGAAATATTCAAAACAGATGCGCCATGCTGCATCTCATCTGAATATATACAAACAAATGCATGAGACACAAACAGAATGCGCCGGCGCATCCCCCAGATAGGCCTGAATATCAGGAATGGGAAATGCACCAGTGCAGCAGAGATACGCTGTGCGTAAATTCCTAATACAGTAGTCAGACACCAATATGCAAATGGGGCCATAATGAATGCAAGACCAAATGGGGCCATTTGCGTGTCATTATGGCTCCATTTGCATAAGTTGGGCAGGACTGGCCAGCAAAATGCACCTGGCATCCTGCACAGCATGCAGCAAAACCCCCTCATCCCAACCCTCCGAGCACTGTAAACGGGGATAGCATCCATCCTGGTGGTTCAGTGGTTTTCCCCTCCCCATTCAGACCCTCTGATTACCGTAAATACAGACCAGGAACATCTCTGGTAGTCCAGTGCCTGATCACTGTAAATACGTAGGAATACCTTTCCTTGGCAGTCTAGTGGTTTCCCCCTCCCCTCCTGACAATCCAATCGTTGATTATAAATATGACTAACTCCCTGGTAGTCCAGTGATTCTCCCCCCTGCCCATACCGTCGATCAGTTGTACTTCGAGACATAATGCCCTGGTAGTCTGGTGGACCCCACCCCCACCCGCCGGTAACCATGATCGTCTAAAATGATAACTGAGGCAATGCCCTGGTGGCCCAGTGGCCCTTCCCCATCCCAACCACCAATTGCCAAACTATATATGTTTATACGGAAGTCTGCTGGCTAGTGGAACCCCACCTTCCCATAGCAGTGATGGATGATCGCGTGATACCTGTCAAGTGAATATCCGTGGTGATCTAGTGGTGCCTCGCTCCCCACCCACACAGGACCCCCACCCACATAGTAACATAGAATTTGCTGGCAGATAAGGACTGCTTGGCCCACCTAGTCAGCCCATTTCCCTACCTAATGGATAAGCTGCAGATCCTAGTTACCAACAGCCTACTTCCTCCTACCCCCCACTAGAGACATATTGTGTCTGTCCCATGCATTCTTGAATTCCCCCACTGTTTTTGACTCCACAACCACCTCAGGAAGACTGTTCCATGCATTCACAACCTTCTCCATGAAAAAATACTTCCTTACATTACCTCTGAGCCACCCCCCCATCTTCAAATTGTACACACACACACACATACATACATACATACACACACACAAACACACACACACCTGTCATCAGCAGGCAGCATACCCACCCTCATACCACCACAGCTGCCCACTGAATGACAGTGTACAGTAGCTGCTGCAAGTTCACTGGTCCACACTGTGGACCAATGGGCTTGCAGTGCATACCATTCTAATGCACAACTTTGTGAATGAAGTCATTCATTCACAAAGTTGTACATTAGTACTGTTCATGTTCATGTGATAAAAAGTTTGTTTCCATGTCAGACTGACAAGCATGTGTCTGCCACACTCTGCTATTTCAGGAACATGTACTGTATGAACTCATAAAATTCAGTTGTATGGAAATACATCATGTATATGTATAACTTTAAATACTATATGGCATCCTGATGCCCCTGTCTTCTGCCTCTCAGTTGAGGCAGCTGCACTCTGCTTCCCTCTGTCCCCCACCTCCACAGTCAGGGCCAATGCACTCTGTTGCCCCCTTTTCCTGTCTCCACAGACAGGGCTGATATGCTGTGCTAAGCCCTAGAGTCCCAGGGCCTCTGTTTCCACAGTTTGGGCTGCTGCCCCAGGCCACCAAAGATGGGGCTTTTGCTGCACCCCGATACCCACTTCCATTGCCCCAAATGGGCAGGGCCGCTGCACCACATGCACCCCGGCACACAGTCAGGGCTGCTGTACCCTGATGCCCAACGGTGTCCTGCACCACAGTTGAGGCTTCTGCATCGTGCTGTCCTCTGTCCCCTGACACCACTGTGCCCTGCTGAACCATAGAGCCTCTTGCCTCCACAGTTAGAGTTGTTGCACCGTGCTGCTCCCTGCCACTAGAGTCAGATCCTTTGGTACACTGATGAAACTGCTCAAAAGAATAAAACAAAAAATACTTTCATCTTGTGTTATAGGGTGAGGGAAACAGGGTAGCAGAGTGCAGTAGCCTCAACTGTTTGTGCAGCAGGAAGCAGGGTGCAGCAGCCCTGACTGTGTGGAGAAGACAGTGGGCAGTGGGTTCCAGCAGCCTCAAATGGGGGCAGGGGAAAGGGAAAGCAGAGAACTGCTGCCTAAACTGTCAGGCAGGAGACAGGGGCATCAGGATGCCATATAGTATTTCTAATTCTACATATACAGGATGTATTTTCACACAGAAATCCTCTAAGAACTGAATTTTATGAGTTCCTACAGCACATGTTCCTGAAATAGCAGAGTGTGGCAGACACACATTTGTCAATCGGACATTAAAACAAAAATTATCACACGAACATATTTATTGAGGCTACATTACATACACGCTGCTTCTATGAATTAATGGAATGTAGTTTATTTTATATCCATTATACAGCCAGAATAGAATGCAGAGTTTTGATGACAGAGAACTGAGAGTTGTGACACAGAAACTTTTATTTCTCGCAGATTCATTCATACCACTTCAATTCAGCACTGAACCCCAAATGATCAACTTTTTATGAGAACAGAGAGACAGATTTTAAACACATCTCTAAACACAAACCAGATGGGTTAGTAACAAACTCTGAGTTAAAACAATTAGCTCCACATACTGTTGTAACTAGGAACTGCAACAGCTTATTTAGACAATCTGGGACTTAACTGCAGAAGCAGTGGGCAGGACAGGTATGATGTCATTGCTCACTGACAGGGACAGAGACATCTTCATTGTTTCTTCACTGTTTTCAGTTATTGTAGAGCACTTTAACAGATGCTGATTTAAAAAAAAAACAACACACAAAACCAAACTGCATTATATTTTCAGGAAACCCCAATAATGACACAGGGATGTGTATACAAGGGGATTCAAGCTTTTTATGGAATATGTGCATTTGCTCTTTAAGGGTCTCAAGACACATTACAACCATCCACCCCTCCTTCCTAAGAGTACCTGGGCCATACTTTTTCCAGTGTCTCTATTACATGGTGGGTTGCCACACACTCGCTAAAACTCCTCCTGCAAATGAAACACTGTTGCCATTTCAGGGGTACCTTGTGCCCTTCCAGTGATCAGTTAGCCCTGACCAGAACTAAGATGGCATTCCTCCCACCTTTGCCCAGTCAGTTTCTGCCATCCTTTTGGGGTTGTACAAGACATAGGATCATCCAATACACCAGGATTGCTAAGGCATCCTAACTTTAAAACTGTCCCACTTAACTGTGGTGAGGCTCGGGCTCTGACAGGTGTACTCTAGCCTTAGCTGTGACACATACACCCTTTTCAGACAGCACCCAAAAATGTACATACTGTAGTCATTGTAATGTACTCATAGTTGGTTCCTTTCTCATAGACATCTGATTGAAGAATACTTAAACAAAGCTCTTTCATAGCTTTTCTGACTGGTAACACTCATTATGAACTGAGGATCGTAAATAGAGGAAACTGATTGGCCAAGAGCTCTTTGAAGCCGTGATGCTATCGGGCTATATCATCACGGCTTCAAAAAAGTTCTAGCACCACCAGCCTCCTTGCTCTCTACTGTCCGAGAACTATTTTTTTCAAAATGTACTCTTATACCACCCAAAAACTCATTCATAAAATGTTTTAAAACCTGTTTTTTAAATTTTTTTATTCATAAAACTTTAAACTCGGTTCATAATAGCAATAAGCCACTCCATGGTGTGGTATATCATGGGATATCATCACTTCTCAGGTCGTTGGACGCACCTCGGCCTGCAGCCTCGTGCCCAATCACCCGAGGCGTGACGCTATCCCATGATATACCTCACCCTGTCATGCCTTATTGCTTAATTATACAATGGCAAGTAAAAATCTAAGAACTTGATTGGCTGCTAAGCCCCAGACACAGTGATATTATTAGACAATAACATCACTGTATCTAGGGCAGGCACACACAGGACCGCATGTCCACTACAGAAACGACTCCTCGATTCAGTCGCCCGTAAAACCGCCTTTACTGAAAGAGGTGATGGTCAGCATCCATCTTAAACTTACTGTTGCTCGGTTTCTTCCTTCTATTCCCACTTAACTGCCCAAATCACATCACTATAAAATGTAAAACAAAGCCCTTAGTAAAAACAGACTTGCAGTCCCTCAGTGGAATTTCTGTCCCCCATACTGCCTCAAAAAGTCAAGACCCCAGTTTGCAATGCTACTTTCTGCTCCGTTTTTTTTAAACATACAACTCAACAAAAGTAAAATGAAGTCATTTATGACAGCTTCTCCGTCTGCCTGTAAAGTTTACTTTCTACTCCTCGCTCTGTTTCAGTGAAGTGGGGGGGGGAAAAAAAGCCTAAATAGCAGCTTTCGGTTACTGGTGAAAACCACGTTCCTGCAAGCATGAGGACAGTTCACTGAGGTGCTTTCTACTATTCACAGCCACACTTAAAATGGACACTGGAGGCAGTATAGCACAGTGGTTTAAGGCTCTGAGCTGCAAAAGTGGAAACATCCAGCAAACTAGACCTGGGTTTGAATCCCACAGCCTCCATCTACATACTGTGTGACCCTGAGCAAGTCTCTTAACTTCCCTGTGCTCCCAGGTCATACATGTAAACAAACCTTCAGCTTGGGTGCCACTTCTGGTTAAAAAAAAAGCAATGTTTAAATGTATTAACTTTTTGTTACAATGTAAATTGACGCTATGAAGCTAATCAGCTTCTCTGTTCCCCACTCACCTCAAAACAGCAGTTGCTCGGAAGACACAGACATGCTGTTTCACTGACTAAAAATACAGCTGTATATATTGGTGTGGGGGGGAGGACAATTGCAAATACAGCCATTGCCCATATACTGGGAGGAGGGGGGGGTTCAAAAATTACAGCTGGACATCAGGAAACAGTCACAAGTGGTAAACAGGTTTGGAAAAAAGCACACTGGAGATACCTGAGGAAACTGAGAGAGCAGCAGCACCACCTAGTGGGCAAATCAGAAATTTTGGGCTTTTTTCTTATTCATATATTTCCACATAGAAACATAGAAGTTGATGGCAGATAAGGACTGCAAGGCCCATCCAGTCTACCCATTTCTTTTTCTACCTTATGAATGTGCCATCGACCTTTGTTCTGTCAATGGCCTATCAATTCATACTCATCTGTATTGCTCCCCTATGCCTATCCCATGCTTGTTTGAAGCCCTGCACTGTATTCATATCCACCACTTCCTGAGGTAGGCCGCTCCATGCATCCATCACCCTTTCTGTGAAAAAGAACTTCCTCACATTACCCCTTAATCAGCCTCTCTCTAATCTCATGCATCAGAAAATGTAGAAAAAAATTATTTTAAAAAGTTTTTTTTAATTTCTTTTTTATCTTCACCTTCCCTACTCTCGGCGCCCTCTCCTTCCTTCCTCTCATCCCCCATTCCACCTTTGGTGGGATCTGCCCCTAGACTGCCTCCTTCTCTCCTCCTGCACAGTGAGGTCTGTCCCTCTTTGGTCGTCCGGATGGTATCTGAGAGGCTATCATCATTTTCCCTGCCCACATCCCCCCCCATCAGTTTCCCCAAATCTAATCCAAAATCTGTCCTTCCTCCAGTACCTTCTGCTTACTTATAAAAAATTGTATGCTTGTATCTATGTACCTGTACTTGTACTGTATAAACTGCACTGTTCTACTTGTATTGTAATTGTACCTCCCGGGTCGTGCCTGAAAATAGTCACTTGCTGGCTAGTGCACCTACCCGGTTAACAAAAACTAAATAAATAAATAAAATAAAATCTAGGGCTGCCAAGAGGTGTTTTTCCGTTTTTCTTTCCTGGTTTCCCCTACCCTCTGGGACATCGGCGCTAAACGTCACGTCCAGTGGTGGCGTGCTAGCGCCATGCCAGACCACTCATCTGCCGTCGATGTCCCCTCCCCGGCTCCAGGAATGGAGCCACCTTCATCCTTCAGTTGTTGGTGCTTCCACTGGCTGCGAAGGGATGCAGAAGCCTGAATCGTTCTTGGTTTCCCACCCTGAGGAGAGGCATCCGTTGGGACATGATCCTCCACTCCCTGCCGACCCCGGCCACCCGAGTCCGTTCGCGACCGGGTCACCGGTGTAGCGCGAGGTGTGGCGTCCAGCGCCTCAACCCTCAGCGCCACCGGGCCGGCTTTAAAAAAGTTTTTTAACCTATTTTTTTAACTGTTAATAAAGGAGCTGTTGTATAATTGCAATAAGGCACTCCAGGGATGTGTGTTATGCAAGCAATAATACCCAACAGGATGGGCAGTATTGGGCAATACCAGACCGCCCTGGGGTGTAATGAGGCCCGACGCTGCAGGTGGAGGGCCTTATAGCCCCTGGAAGGTCCGGTATTGGGTCACAATTCAACTTAAAGGCCAACCGCAAACGCATTTTGGGACATGTTACAGACCACCCAATGCTAAACCTGAATATACTAACTTACTAATTACAGAAATTAATAAACTTGCAAATAAAGGAAATATTATAATACTGCGAGACTTTAATTTTACGAATATCAACTGGGAAAACTTAACTGGAGTCACAGAAGTTGAGAAAACCTTTATTTCATGTACAATAGACCTGGGGTTAGAACAATTAATATCAGAACCCACCAGAGGAACCAATATACTGGACCTTTTTCTTAACTACTATGGACTGTCATATCTCCAACTTATCTGTGTCTGACCCTCTGGGGAATAGTGACCATAAATTTATATTATTCAGTATACCTTGCCACCAACATTACTTTAGAAATAACATATTATTAAAAACCTATGACAAAGCCAATTTCAACATAATTAACAATCACTTAAAGAACATACAGTGGGAACATATACTATCACCACTAACTTTAGAACAAGCTTGGAACAGCTTTAAATAAATTATTCTGGATCTAGAATCCAAATTTGTACCAACAAAAAATATATATATAATCATAAAGGCCATATTCACACATGGTTAAATAATAATATAAAGAAATTAATCAAGCAAAAAAAAAAAATATATACTCTAAACTAATGAAAAATCCAAACAACAATCAAATATTATTACTTTAAAGGGTCGCTGTAAAAAAAAAAACTGATAGCAGTCATCTTTAAGTCATGCCTTAGACAACTAGTATTGGAACCCACTCGAGAGGGAGCAATCTTAGACCTGGTTCTCTCAAATGGAGATGGAGAGAGGATCACAGATGTAGAAGTGGGTAGCCATCTGGGAACTAGTGACCATTGAACAGAATGGTTCACAATAAACACAGCTGTAGAGTCAAGCCATACAAAGGCAAAAGTACTGGACTTTAGGAGGGCTAACTTCTACAAAATGGTGAGTGCCTAAGAATGCAGTAGCAAATGGGCAAGAAGTAGGGTGGAAGAACAATGGGGAATAATCAAAACTGCCATCACAGAGGCAACAAGCCTTTGTGCAAACAAATAAACAAAACAAAGCGATTGAGAAACCACTATGGTTCTCTCAAGGAGGTGGCAGTGAAGGTTCAAGAGAAAGAAAGCATTCAGGAAATACAAGGAATCACAGAAGGAGCAGGACAGAGAATTGTATCAGTTAAAGCAAAGGAAGCTGGGAAGGCAGTCAGAACAGCAAAGGCCCAAACCGAGGAAAAGATAGCCAACTCAGTTAAGATGGGGATAAAACCTTTATAGGTACATCAGGGACGTGGGAAGACCAAGGAGGGATAGTGAGGCTTAATAAAGGGGGAGGAGGGTGGGCAGAGGGTGACGGTGAAAAGGCAGAGATACTAAACAAATATTTTGCTCAGTATTTACAAATGAAAGGAGGTACCTAAACCAAACAATAAAAAACACTCTGGATACAGAAGTTGATACCAGCCCATTTACAGAAGAAAGAGTTCTGAAAGAACTCTTAAAACTGAAGGTGGAAAAAGCAATGGGGCCTAATGGGATTCATCCCAGAATTCTAAAAGAACTAAGGGTAGAACTAGTGACACCACTGACTAACCTCTTTAATAAATCATGGGAGGATGGGGTGGTACCTGAGGACTGGAGGAGGGCAGATGTGATTCCACTTCACAAAAGTGGGAGCAGGGCAGAAGCAGGAAACTACAGACCTGTTAGTTTAACCTCAGTGATAGGGAAAATGATGGAATCACTTCTGAAGGAAAGAACTGTCAAGTACCTAGAGGCCAGAGGGGCACAGGACCCAAGGCAGCATGGATTCACAGCGGGAAGGTCATGCCAGATGAATCTAATAGATTTCTTTGACTGGGTGACCAAAGTAGTAGATCAGGGAGGGGCTGTGGACATGGCCTACCTAGACTTTAGCAAGGCATTTGACACAGTCCCACACAAAGATTAATATATACAAGTTAACCAGCCTGGGAGTGGGTCCCAAGATGATAGCCTGGGTAAATAATTGGCTGGAGAACAGGACACGGAGGGTAATAGTAAATGGAGTCCACTCTGAAGAAAGGGGGGTTACTAGTGGGGTACCGCAGGGTTCAGTATTAGGACCGGTCCTCTTCAATGTCTTTATTAGCAACATTGCAGAGGGACTGGAAGGAAAGGTATGTCTCTTTGCAGATGACACAAAGATCCACAACAGAGTTGATGCACAAGGTGGGGTGGAAAGGATGAGAAGGGACTTGGCAAGGTTAGAGGAATGGTCAAATGTATGGCAGCTTAGATTCAATGCTAAGAAGTGCAAGGTAATGCACCTGGGAAACAAAACCCAGGGAAGAGTACACAGTGGGGGTGAGATACTAACAACAACAAAAATGGAAAGGACCTGGGGGTAGTCATATCAGATGACCTAAAGGTGGGCAAGCAATGTGAGAGGGCAGTAAGGAGGGCTGGGGGGATACTGGGATGCATAGGGAGAGGCATCACCAGTAGAAAACAGGAAGTTGTTATCCCTCTGTACAGACAGCTGGTGAGACCCCATCTGGAGTACTGTGTGCAGTTCTGGAGACCCAATCTCCACAAAGACATAGACAGGATGGAAGCTGTCCAGAGGAGGGCAACTAAAATGGTACAGGGTCTGCACCAGAAGACATGTAAAGAGAGACTTAAGGAGCTTAATATGTATAGCCTCGAGGAAAGGTGGGAGGGGGGGAAATGATATAAACTTTCAAGTACCTCAAGGGAATCAACAAAGTCCAAGAGGGTAGCATCTTTCAGAAAAAGAGGTGTACAAGAACAAGGGGGCACAATTTGAAGATAGAGGGCAGCTCAGAGGTAATGTAAGGAAGTATTTTTCACAGACAGGGTTGTGGATGCATGGAACGGCCTTCTGAAGGAGGTTGTGGAGTCAAAAACAGTGGTGGAATTCAAGCATGCATGGGACAGTCATAAGGCAATTCTAGGGTGTGGGGGTAGGAAAAAGTAGGTTGCTGGTTAACTAGGATCTGCAGCTTATCCATTAGGTAGGGAAATGGGCAGACTGGGTGGGCCAAGTGGTCCTCATCTGCCGTCAAATTCTATTTTTCTATATTTCTAAATGAAATCTAGAATTTAAAATTGCCCATTCCAAAGATGGACATAAATCTTTATTTTCCTATTTAAACAAAAAAAGGGAATACTAGACAAGTAGGACCATTAATAGTTAATGCACACCAATAATATCAGACAGAGACACTGCTGACCAACTAAACAAATATTTTTTTGTCTTTTCAAAAAAAAGACATTTATCGGCCTCACATAGCCGAATAAGTCAATCAACCGAATCACTGTATAAGAATTAATCATACTAAGGATGCTTTAATGACACTTAATAAAAAAGGAAGTCCGGGATTGGATGAAATTAGCCCTAGGTTTCTGTCAGAAACCGCTAATACAGTATGTTTCCCCTTAACAAATCACTACAAGAATCAATAGTTCCCACTGATTGGCTTACAGCCCATGTGACACCAATTTTTAAAAAACGGAGTCAATCAAATCTAGAAAACTATCGACCTATTAGCCTAACCTCAATTCCCTGTAAATTATTAGAAAAAATCATCAAAACTATATTAGAAACAGAACTCCTGAACTTAAAACTTAATGACATTACATAGTATGGTTTCAAGCAGGGTTATTCAACAACTTCTAATCTTATAGCTTTTTATAACCATATACATCACCAGATTGATGGTAGGATTCCCATGGGCATTATTCTTTTAGACTACAGTAAAGCATTTGATCGCGTATCACATAAAAAACAAATTAAAAAACTCATATACTTAGGGATTTCCACCAAATTAGTTAAATGGATAGATCACTGGCTGACAGACAGGACACAACAGGTAAAAATTAATGGAATTCTGCCTGATTTTGGTGAAGTAACGAGTGGAGTCCCACAGGGCTCCATCCTTGGACCTTCTCTCTTCAATCTATTTATTTCTGACATGCAGACTAGTACTAACACCCTACTTTCAGAGTTTGCAGATGATACCAAACTGGGAGGAAGAGTAGATTCCCTTGAAAACAGAAACCAACTACTTAAGGACCGATCTAATATTGAGGAATGGGCAATCACAAATGGTATGGAGTTTAATATCAATAAGTGTACTGTACTCCACCTAGGTAATAATAACCCACTTCAGCCCTACAAATGAAATAATATTAAGTTAAAGGTAGCAATAAGTGAAAAGGATCTTGGAATCATTGTTAACAATAAATTATCTTCAGTAGATCACTCTAACAAACTGGCTAAGCACTCCAATGGATTGCTTAGAAAAATAGATTGTACATTTGTAACTAAACTGGAACACTGTATTATCCCCTCTACAGGACATATATTAGACCACACTCAGATTATGGGTCACCTTTTTGAAGCCCTTATCTGAGGAAGGACATTGTAACAGTCGAGGGCATCCAGAGGAGAGCAACCCGTATGGTACCTTACCTGGCACAGTTATCTTACACAGACAGATTGCAAAAACTAAATCTTCAGTCTCTGGAAACAAGACAACACAGGGGAGATCTTTTGTTCCTTTACAAAATTTTGCAAAATCCTGTCCTAATGCAACAATGTGGGATTAAGTATGCAGATAGAACATTGGTACCTAGATTACATTCCAAACAAATTGGCATCCCTAAGGTAAATACCAACAGGAGACTACATCTTTTTACTGTAAGGACCCCAAGGATGTGGAATAAGCTACCAGATAGTCTCGTTGACTGTACTAAATTTGAAATATTCAAAACTAACTTAGACCTATGGTTACATGCAAACATCAAACAATGATCCACAAAATTGTGGGGGGCATTCTCGATGGGCAATTAGCTTTCTTATGCCCCATAATACCAAGTAATACCAAGTAATTGCCCATACTGCCCCCCCAGAGGGTATTACTGCACTTAGAAAATGGGCACTGTATTTTATATGTGTGAAATAAACAAGTTTGCATCGTAAAACTTTTACTATCTTAAATGTTTTAATTGTATTGTTAAAAAAGTAGTTCCTCCGCCTGCTTTTTTAAAAATTTTTGAACTAAGAAGTTTTGCTTTAGTTGTTGGTTGTCATGGCTGCCTCCCGACACAGAAAACAAAAAACACTTTTTTTTGTCCAAGTTTTTATTTCTGTTTGCAGCCTGCATTTTTTCCTTGTTGTTTAGTAAAGGGGATGACTTGGGGAGATGAGCCGTTACCTCAGGTGTCCGTATGCTCCCCTCCCCATGTACAGGGCTTGCGTTTGAAAGTATTTTTTTTTGGCCTGTTTTTTTTTTTTTGTTTGCAGTCTATTTCTTTTCCTTTTTGTCTTGTTTACAGTAGTGGTGGAGCCATTACCTCCAGGAGAGCAGCCTTTACGTCGGGCGTGCATAAAACCGAAAGGATAGAAAGCGATACCACAAAATTGTTTTTTTATTTCTCAAAATACAGGCAAAGTTTGCCTTTTTTATTCCATTTGTTTGCAGGTGGTGGGTGCTGAATGCGAGTGGGGATCATCAGCAGCAGCAGCGACGAGGGGAACTTCAACACCGTGCCGAGTGGGACTTGACCGAGGGGAAGTTCAACACCACGCCGAGCGGGACTTTCAGCTATGACTGGACCTCAGAGCAGCGAGACCAGACTTAACATTAACAAAGTTCACCTCGGAGCAGTGCGACCAAACTGCAGAGACTTACTTGTGCAGTGGAGCTACTCAGTAGCACAAGGTATGAGGGACAGCTGAAAGAAAGGGTTTTTGTGAGGTTTTCTTCTACAGTTACGAGCATGGGTACAGAGCTGGGGTGCTGACATGAATCTCGCTAAGTGAGACAAAATAACATGGTGGCTGGCCAGTTCGGGGTGCCCAAGAATACCTTAAGTAATGGGGCACCCCGAATTGGCACTAGATTTCCACCAGGCATCAACTGAAACTTAATGTACCCCCCCCATGTAGCTGTCAGCCAATGAGGAAGCTTCTTGTGTCTAGCCCATTTTCTAATGTGTAATAACTAAAGCTACCAACTGTCCCTATTTTCCCAGGACAGTCCCTATTTTAGACAGCATGTCCCAGTGTCCCCACAAGTTTTGCAAAATGTCACTTTTGTCCCAGTTTTTGCTTACTTGTCCCAGTTTTGTCCCTTTTTTTTTTTTTTTTTTTTTTTTTTTTTTTCGCTGCTGACTGCTAATCCATGAGTGACAGTTATTTCAGCACTGCTTGGGCTGGACAACAGTTTGCAACTTCAATCCCTGCACCCGTGTTGCACTGCAAGTATGTCAGTGGGAGCACAGTAAAGCATGTTCCTTCCTGTTAGATTAGACTGGGTAGTAGCGCAAACAAGCACATGTTGACGTCTGCCTGCCAGCAGCTTAGAGGGACTCCACACAGAGAAGAGACCGGCAGTAGGGAACTAAGGTACCCAAAACTGATCAGCTGTAGGGAAGTGTGTGAAAACAATCTGGTGTGGTGGTGGGAGTCACTGAAGTGAAGTTTGCTCAGCAAATGAGATGAGTGTAAGCGGGTTGGATGGGACTGTAAGGAGGAGCAATACATGTAGCTTGAATGTCTGATCACAATTTAATGCAAGTTTGCTTCTAATGAACTTTTTGTACATCATGGTTTGGAACTTGCTGCAGCAGAATGATGTATTGTTTTAATCTGGATGTTTGCTACTGGTGTTACTGTGGGGTGGCATGGCCAGAGCAAGCAGCAAAAATTTAACTGACTGTGCGCAGCATTGACTGCGGCGGTGTCCGTGGGAGTGACATGGTGGAGGGGGTCATGATCAGGATGAACTGTTCCAGTTTTAGACCTCAGAAAGTTGGTAGCTTTAGTAATAACCTCACTCCTGGGGTGGTGGAAGCACTCTGCTTTGCCTCGTGCTTCAACACACCCCAGGATTGATGTTATTACACAATAACACACATCCCTGGAGTGCCTTATTGCTTAATTGTCTCCTCACAGGACTGTAGGCATTGTCTGCTCTATCAAGGTATTGTCCCTTAGACACACTGAATTCAGTCCCATTATCTTCCTGACAGAAATTGGACACACCAATGTCCTGGCATCAATGGTCTCCACTACTTCCTAGTGGCACTGCTGTTCCTCACACACTCTAAAGTGAGAAAAGATGGGCAGAGGTCCTTCTCCCAATCAGTTTGGACTGACTGGCAGGCACCTCTCACTGGAGCTCCTCTCTGTTGGACTCCCACTTCAAAAACTGACTGCATTCCACTGTTCAAACCCCAACATTCTAAACCTCCCCTTAGCAGCTGATTCCAAAGTGGCTTATACTGCTACATGAATTCTAAATGACATAATCATCCTCTATTCAGCCTGCATAAACAATGATGTCATTATGTAGAAAGCTCCTAAAAAGTTTCCTACCAGATGCCACTTCTACCTTCCTAGGGCTCACACTGATGGGATTCTAGTAACCCCAGGAGACTGGGTGGTTACATGTAGCATTCTGGGCCTGCATAATAAAAGAAATGAAGTAAATAGATGCAGCACACAGATGTTTTTTTTGTGTGTGACTTGCTTCCTTTTTGCCGAGATACCAATGTAATATTTATGTATTATTTAATGTTATGTCATTAGCATTTCAGTCGCAGATATACAGTACGTACAGCACTCTGAAACCCCAGTCATGTAAGAGCATGGGTACCGTATATATCTCCTAAGATGAACATTTGTGCAATGGGGATCCAGAGTGCTGCAGTATCTCCAGTATAATTAGCAACACTACTTTTCATGTACAAGGTCATTTATGACAGATCTAAACTCTCATACTGAAGTTGAGGCAACAAGAATGTAAATGAAATGACTGCCCTTATTATAAATATTCATAAGCTGTCTGATTTAAGCATGCTGTATAAAAATGTGCACTTCTGCTGAATGATTAATAAACACTGAATTAAAAAAGACAAAATTAATACCCCAAAAATATGAAAAGAGAAAATAAGGCAAGATTACACTAAAAGCAATCTCAATAAGAAATTTCTTTTTTGTAAGGGAAGTCTTTCAATAACACTATTTTCTTTAATAAAAAAAATAATAATTCTCCTAAAAAAGTCAGAAAGATGCCATTTACCCCACTTCTGCTTTGTTCTTTCACATCAACTTTCTTACCTCCAGCTTCATGGTCCCCTGTTTTAGTCTCCACTCCACTGTTTACAGTTCAGAATCACACTGCATAGAACACTGAGCAGCTCTTCAGAGTTTGGGACTAGAATGTGTTCAGTGGATGTTCCCAAAAATCAAGTTCTCTCTACAGCTCCTTGTGCTCCTGTTTCTAGTGTTGCTGCCCTCAGAAACTCATCTGCACTTGCTGCCCACTCTTGAATACTCCTGCCTCTCAGGAACTAAAGTTCACTTCCTGTCTGCCTCAGAAATGTGTCCCTAAACTATTCAAATCAGCTTATTAATATTCATGTTATGATGCAGCAGAGGTGGGGTTAAAAAAACAAACATTCCCTTAAAGAGGCAGAAGCACATCCAGATTTGACATTCCATGACTGAGGCAAAGCCAAAGAACCTTTCAGTCAGGATAGAAAACACACAATATAAAATGGGCATGGAAATCCCAGTGTCGTGACTGACTGACTGAGACTTGGGTCTAGCCATGGCAATAAAAGAGCACCACCAATGGATAAAAATAAGTCCCTGCCAACCAGGGCAACTCATAGAATTCACAAACCACTCCCTTCCTAATTTTCATCACAAACATGACTGCAACCTTTACTCCTATTTAATTACTGACTATCATTTTTATGTTGGCTCGCGCATGTGCAGACAACATATTGCGGTAGTAGCGGATTTGGAGGCACGGTCACTGTTGGGTGAATGCAGGGCACGCATCAGTAGGTTCATCCCTCATTCCCCAATAATCCTGCCTGCCAGCGCCACACCATGTATACATAATGTGGCGAGCACATCTAAGGAAAGGTCCGCTGCAATGCGAGCAAAGCTCGTCATACACAACGGATCTCCTGACGTGCTTTCCCTGGCGAGAAAAAACATTTAACATGGTGGCACACTGCCTGCCATAATGCCAATTTTGAGAGTGCCCAATCCCCCTGTCGACATGCCCTGCCCCAATGTATGTGCCGATGGGGGAGCCCACTCCCTGTCTGCATAATGCACCCCCCCATTTGTTACATGCCGAGGAGGTGCCCAATCCCCCTCAGCTCTTGTCCCCCGGCTCATTGTATGCTGATAGGGGTGCCCAATCCCCAGTCGGCAACAGCATCCCCCCAAAACAGTTAGGTGGCACACTGGGAGCCCACGCCAGCATGCTAAATCCCCGGAAAAATAAAAACTGTACCGTGATGGGTTTTTTTCTTTTAACCCTGTGAAAAAAGAAAACAGTCCCTCACCATCTCCCTGCAACCTCCCGCAACCCATGCCCACCCTCTGTGCACCCTGCCTCCCCACAATCCCCCTCACCCCATACTTACCTCCGGAGTCCGGCTCAACGATCTTCGGTGGACCGGGAACATGTCTGCACTCTTCAAAGCCGACCGCGAACTGAAGAAATGCCCATAAGTTGTATAATAGCATAAATAGGGATTTTTCAACTTTGGTGCATATCTCGGGCATTTTGGGGAATTTTTGCACCAAATTTTCAACATGGGGTTATTGGGACCCCTCCTCATGAATTCAGCTACTGTCATGGCGTTATTCAGTCCCGAAAGGTGATTTCGCAGTCACTGTGCGGAATCACTTTTTGGGACCAAGTAACGTGTTGCCTATGTTGTAAATTTGGTGAAAAATATCCCCAAAATGGCTGTTTTACAAGCGTGCGTTGCGCTGTTTACACGCATGCTTGTAACTTCGTGAATTTGTAATATTTTCACTCCAGATTTTCAAAATTGCCATTTTTCCACACCTCCTGATGAACAGTACAGCTGTCATTTTACATATCCTGGCCAAAATGTGTTTTTGTATGTCCGGTGCAGAATAGCGCAGTCACTGTGCGAAATCAGTTTTTGGGACAGTTTGAGGAAATGACAGTGACACTGTTCATGTGCAGAGGTCCTAAAATGCCTGTGTTGAAAATTTGGTGCCGAAAGTCCATAAAATGACTGTGTTACAAGCGTGCATTGCGCAGTTTCCACGCACCCTTGTAACTTCACAAATTTGCAATATTTCCATGCCAGATTTTCAACACTGCCATTTTTTCACACCTCTTTATGAACAGTACAGCTGTCATTTTTCACATCCTGCCCAAAATGTGTTTCCGCACCTGTGGCGCTCAATGGCGTGGTCGCTATGGAAAATCAACTTTTGGGACAGATTAACAAAATCACAGCACCACTGTTCATGGGAGGAGGTCCCAAAATGCCTATGTTAAAAATGTGGCTAAGAAACTCCCCAAATTAATTGGGTTACAGACTTGTGTTGCACAGTTTCTATGCATGCTCATGACTTCACTAATTTTTCATATTTTCACTCCAGATTTTCAGCGTTGCCACTTTTTTACGCCTCCTCATGAACAATACAGTTGTCATTTTCCACATCCCGCCCAAAATGTGTTTTCGTCCCTGTGTTGCCAAATGGCAAAGCTGCTGTGCAAAACCACCTTTCAGCTAACAAACTGATTGTGCCGCTTTTCATGAGGTTGGCTCCCAAAAAGCCCATGTTAAAAATTTGAAGTGAAAATACCAACACACGCCTATAGTGTTAGGGTTTTCAACTGTAGCACCCCACCCTGTAGAGACTGACAGGCATCAGGGGTGTGACTTGGGATCATCGGCTGTGATGCTTATGCCATTCCATCCCTGTTCTCCACCCTGCAGCCAGCGACAGGCATCATGGCGTGCCTTGTACTGTTCAGCCACAAAGTTCACCCCATTCTCCTATACTGCACGCACCTCAGTGTATTTCCTTGTGGAATGGGGTAAGTATAATGCCCAAAGACTGCAAAGCACACCACAATACTTGTCAGTGTCTACAGGGTGGGGTGAGGTACAATGGCATGAGCATTATAGCTGATGACCCAAAGACACACCCCAATGCCTGTCAGTATCTACAGGGCGGGGGTGGGGTTGGCGTCACTTCAATACTTCACTGCCATTCCTATTAAGCGTCTCTAACTCCGGCACTACCAATGCCAATGCCAGTGGGACAACATTCGGCATTGACAAATGCTTGTTTATATATGGATAATTGTACTTTTATTCCACGTTACAACAGCACAGTTGATATTTTGCATTATAACTGGCAGATTATAATCAGTAGCTGTCAATTTAGCTCATGGTACACTTAGCACAAGCTCACAGAACTATTCACAATACCACCAATTCAACTCCCAAAGTAAAAAAAAACTGTAACAAAAATGCCATCCTGAGAAAAAAAAATGAAATTGCAATTGATTGTGAGCTCATGCTGAGTGTAGCCAAAAAATGATGGCAAGTAATTAAAAAACATTTCCTCTGAACCACCCTGTGCTTCTGAACAGCAGCACATACACTTATTCTGTGCAGGCCATTGAATTGAGTGGAGATGGGTACTGTGAAGCCAAGGGCAGTGTCAGCAGGGAGTGCTTGTAGCTCATTGCTGTGTCAGCTTCCTTTTACATTTTAGATTATTAAAAAAAACTGTCACGTTGGACATATTAAATAAGTGGAGGATGAGTTGAGGAACACTTTGTGGCATTCAGAGGTAGGGATTTATTACCTGTTCTAATGTGAGCTCATGATGAGTGTAGCCAAAAAATGATGGCCAGTAATTAAATAAAATAAAACATGGGTGGGTGTGTGTAACCAGAATTTTACACCCACCAACCCATATATTATTCTATATATAATAACTGGTGACAGTTTTTCCCATAGGGAAACTGGGTTATAATTCCATCATTATAACCAGCTTGGTTATAATAACGAAGACACGCCTGGTTTCCGTACTTCAGCGCATGCGCCTACCATGATCTTCCTGTTTTGTATGCCATTCCCTGCTGTCTCGCTCCTTATCACTGCACCTGCTCTAGTTCCCCAACACAAACAGTTGGTGGTAAGTTCTTTTCTTTTTTGGGGGAAACTAAAATATCACTTGCCGCAAACTCTTCATTACAGTGTGAAAATAAAAAAAAAAAAACAGTAGGAGCCACCACGGACCCCGCACACTGAAATCCTAAATGTCTTTCAGATGAGACGTTAAACCGAGGTCCCATCTGCCTGGATTGGTGGTAGTTCAGGTGGATGTTAAAGACCCCATGGCACTTATTGAAAAGAGTAGGAGATTTTTTATTGAAAAACTTAAAATATACAAAAGTGTATTACATCATACAAAATCATAAGGAAAGAAACAACAACAGAAAGAAATATTACAGCGTACATGAATAACTAATATACATAATCAGCATCATGCAGAATCCCCATCCCATCCCCACTAAAAGAGTAGGGGAATGTTTTCTTTTGTGTTAGACAAAAATCCTCAAAACAAAACATACGACAGTGTAGTAAGTCATGCAAAACAAAACAGGACAGGGCAAAAACGGGAAGAGATATTCCATCAAACAAAAATGTAAGAAAGAAAATAATCTTGAGACAGGGAATGAAACACATGAAACAAAATTGAATAGTATAAAAAAAAACTTGAAAGAAATAAAAACAAATAAAACAATAAACCTGTAAAAAACATAAGAAATTAAAAGAATTGCCAATTCAGCACCAGGCAAAATACAAAAAGCAAATGAGCAATGTGTCAAAAAACAAAAAAATAACAGTCAGGGAAGAATCCAGGAACAAAGATCCCAGTATCATCGGAAAACCCCAGGTGGCACTGATGTCTTCTCAGAGCAATAAACAGTGTGCAAACCTTGTAAAATCTGAGCAACTATCTGAGTAGGGCTACACACCTTCTGTTGCAACAAAAATGCACATCTGGCCTGCCACAAATAGTAGCGTCAAAAGGCAAAAATTAAACTCAGAGTACTGGGATGATATCGACCCAGGCTAGGAGGATAAATGCCATAAATCAAAATATCATACGTAAGAGTAGAAAGGGCTTTTTCCTTCCACTTATGAAGGGGAAGGGTCCAAACAGGTTGTGTATAGGGGCAACCAATAAAAAAATGAAGCATGGTTTCAGGGAGGGAAGGACATGAGTCATGAGGACAAGTCCTTTCCTCCTGAGCTTTATGTTTCAGGTTATCACATACTCCTAACCTTCCATGACAGGATAACCAGGTAGTATCCCAAACCCGCTGAAGAATGTGGGGATCAGTCAATTGACGAAAAACACAGGGGGAGTCCAAAATAGTGCCAAGGGAGTCCCATAACACCGGAAGGTCCAGAAAGGACGACCCCAAAATAGACCGATATAAATACCTCCTTGTGGAAGAAAGAAGCACTGTAGGAGTCAGAGACCACTGGCAAATCTTTAAAAAGGTGGGGATAATATAATGGGGAAGATCATATTTTCAAAAATTTAGAGGAATCTCCATAGGAGGAATACTCCATGCCACACACAATGGGGAACACGATGATGGAGAAGAGGTAACCAGAAGACCGGCTGGGCTTGCAATAAGTAAGGAATAGTGGATTCCAAAAACAAACAATGAAAAAATACTAAAGGGTTCAACATCCGAACTCCGCCATGGCAATAATCAGGATATGTGTGATTCCGCTTAACCAGGTTTAAACGACTACCCCAAAAGCCCTGAAAGAAAACATTATGTAAACATGCTTCCAGGGAAAAAGGAACTGGGAAAACCGAAGCTACGTGAAGAAACAAGGGAAGAACAAATGTTTTCAATAGCAAAACCCGCTTCCGTTTAGTGATAGTATGACCCTTCCAGGAAGCAACCGTGTGGAAAGCCTTATCCAGAATAACAGTCCAGTTGGTGAGGGCATCATCAGTGGCCCCAAACGTCAGTCCCAATATCTTGAGCGGGGTGAAGTGCAAAGGTACCCCTGCAATAAGACGAGGAGAATCAGGGAGTGGCAACATTGGGAGGTACAAAACTGAGCTTTTACTGTAATTCAGCCTAGAACCAGATACCTGTTAAAAGTCCGTAAGAAGAAGGAGCAAGTCCGTCTCTTGAAGTTGAGAAGTGGTGAGAATACAAAGGTCATCTGCATAAGCCAACACCGTAGAAATAGAGGACACAGAAGGAAAGATGGGGAATAGAAGGATGATGTAAAATCTTGCAAAGCAAAGGATCAATATGAAAAACGTAGAGAAGGGGACTTAAAGGGCAGTCTTGATGAACACCGGTCCGACTCAAAAAGGAGGAATAAGGGGCACCATTCACATAAGATTGGATCCAAGCAGTAGAATTTAGTAATGTTATCCATTGAATAAAATGTTGTGGAATACCATAGTGAGAGAGGATGTGAAAGAGGTAGTCATGGTTCACCATATCAAACGCTTTCTCCTGATCAAGAGAAAGGAGTAGCGAGGGAGAAGAAGAAGAGATGAAAACAGAGACATCCCTTAGGAGAGAAAGATTCGAAACAACAGAACGGTGAGGGATAGCACAAGTCTGAGCTTCTGAAATAACATGAGGCGCAAGAGGAAGAAGCTGGTGGAGCAAGACAGATGTAAAAATCTTGTAGTCCACATTCAGGGAACTCAATGGTCTCTAATTCCAAATATCCATCCTATCCCCCTTCTTAAATAAGAGAAACATAATAGCACCTGAGAAATGTTGGGGAACAGAATGAGCAGTAATAATAGCATTAAAGAGCGCGGTAAGGATAGGAGAAAAAAGATCAGAAAATGTGTGATAAAGCTCCACCGTTAGGCCATCCAGCCCTGGAGAAGTACACCATTTCTGCTTCTTGATGGCTGCCTGTACCTCCAACAAAGAAATTGGGTCAGTCAACCTAGTACAGAGATCAAGAGGGAGAGATGGAAACTGAAAATCAAGAAAAGAAGCAACAGCTGGAGAGGTCACTGTGGGGGTCCCAAAGACGCTATCCAGGTGGGAATAAACCTTGTGCTGGAGAGAGGTCATAGTATCAAAAACCATTGAGGAGTCTGGGTCAACAAGACGTTTGATATGTGTGGCTGACACCCTGTCAGAACAACGCTTATAGATATCGAAAGAGGCCTTAGAAGAACGGGTGCCGCAAGAGGCCTCAAGGTGCAAGGAACAAGCCCTATCATACTGATGTACTTCCATCTGAGACTTCAGAGAAGGAATAAGGGGGGAGTAATCAAGACCAGATTCATATGCCCTGGAGATAGTATCCTGTAAATGTCGTCGGAAAAGCAAATACCAATGATAAGAGGAGGCTGATTTCCTCCTAGCATGCCTAAGAAAGAAAGAAATGTTTGAGATCCAACTTAGTGTCCTCCCAACAATGTAAGGGGGAAGCATACGCATCCAGTAAAGAAGTGCGAGCCAACAAAAAATCCCTATAATTCCAAACAATGCAACCATCAGACAACAGGGATCTATTCAACTTCCAACGTGATGAAACCACCAGAGGGAGGGACACTGTGGAAGGAGAGCATAGTAAGGAAATGGCCACGTGATCTGAGGTTTCGCAAGGAATGACTTTAGCCTGGTGAACCAGAACATTTTGAGAAAGGAAGAAAAAATCAATACGAGTGGCCAAAAGGCCTCTGTGATCGGTCTTAGCTCCCTTGGGGTGCACCTCACAATAGCCATCCCTAAGAGAAGCAGTCTGAAGAATAGAGCAAAGTGCAGTAGAGTCTCCAAAAAGCTTCTGAGTGGAACCCCCTCTATCCACCAGGGTAAGACTGCAGTTGAAATCCGCCCCATATAAAGATGGCAGGAGGTAGGTAAATAAGGTTGTAATGACCGGAACAAGTCAGAACGGGCAGCAATACTTTGAGGCGCATAAACTTTCAGAATTCTGAGCCGTAGGCAATGGAAGGTGCAATCCAGCAGTAAGACACGGCCAGGAACTATATCAACTAATCTTGTAACAGCACAATCAAAGCCGGAAAACAAAATTCCCAAGCCATCACACTTATCCTTACCAGAAGACCAATAGGAAGGGCCTTTGGTCCAACTGGCAGAAGCCCGGGATAGCTTGTAATGGGTTTCCAGTCTAGTATCTTGGATCAAATAAAAATCATGAGGGAGATCCAAACGATACTGTAAGAAGGTAAGAAGTTTCATATGGGATTTCATGCTGCACATATTAAGTGTAAAGCAGCGAAGGCTTAGACTCCTAGTCATAGGAAAATTGGATTAGGCGACGAGAATCCAGGGAAGAAAAACTAAAACAAAAATTAATCAAGTAACCGCAGAACATTGCCCGGGGGCAGATCTAGAGGAAGAGAGATCCTGCTGGGAATCAGATGAATAATCTATAAGGAGAGAAGAGGCCTGAGAGGATTCAGAATCATTTTCCTCATCCATTACGTCACTCCACTGCTTCCATTTGGTCAAAGCCTGGTAACAATTTCTAGTCAGAATGGACTCTCGGGGGGGGGACCGGGAGCCTTCCACTTGCCCTTAGACTTACCCTTCTTACCCTGAGAGACCACCGTGAAGGGATCCAGGTCCGGAAGAGGAGGAGGGAGGGCATAGGGTCAGAAGGGGTGGCAACCTCCAGGGCTGGGTCTTCACAAGAAGGAATGTTAGTCTGCAATCAAGGATCACTTACTCAGGACTCAGGAGGAGAAGTCGGGACAACATCAGATGGAGGGGGCACCACTTCCTGGTGTTCCCCTTCACGCTGATGAAGGACCTGAGATTGAGAATTAGATATAAGGGCCACCTGGTCCTGGGGGGGGGGGCAATCCAGCCTGTTATGGTCCGCCCACGGACACTGATGATAGGTATGACCAGACTAGTCACAAAGATTACATCTCTGGGGGTTAGGGCAACCTAGGCTGACATGATCATAGGCCAAGCAAACAGAGCATCGTGGCTTGTCACAAGTATGGCTAAGGTGTGTCTGAGCACCGCATTTATGGCATGTGTGGGGCTGACCTGGGTAAAAGCACAAACCCATGTCTCTACCAATATAGAAACTGCCAGGTAAATGTGTTATGCCTCGGACGGTCTGCCGCAGTTGCACCTTAACTTTCCAACCCCCTGTCCAGATGAGGTCCTCGTCCAAAATAGATGAGGAGCCTTGAGCGCGAACAACAGGCGCTGCTTAAGCCAATACTGGATATCCGCTATGCTCACTCCCTCATTGTGAAAAAGCAGGGTAATCATTTTTGTCGTAGGCTTGTTAGGGAATGAGCACAAGGGGCCCACAAAGGCTGAGATTTCACTAATTCATGCTTATTCCAAAATTGTTCCAGAGTGTACACATTCTTAAAGCTAAGATCATATACTGATTCCCCTTTAACATGTATAAATGCAAACAGTTCACTTGTAGTAATACCCAAAGAGTCTCTGAGCATAGAATGCAACAGTTCTTCTATCCGGAGCAGCAGAAGGATCCCCAAAGTACTTCAGGCAAACAGCATTCCTATACTGAGCTGCTGCACCCAAATTTTGGAAATGATCACTGAGGCAAAAAAAGGGGGCTTCCAACGTCTCACCTGCAGGCAGAGAAGGCAAAGTAGAACCATCCTGAAGGTGCTGAGAGTCCTCCTCTGAAGAGGAGCGCACTGAAGCAGAGGGTCGCAGTGCAGAAGAGTAATCTGGAAGGAGGGAAGCAGGAGGAGGCTGCACCAGTGGCTTGTCAACAGAAGAAATCTGAGGGGGAGCTGTAACACTTTGGGGCAATTCCACCTGAGGGGAACAAGCAAGCTGAGGGCTATCAGCAATGGGCAAACCAGAGGTCGAGGCATGTTGTATGATGTTCTGGGTGCTGATAGCCCATGGAGAAGTCCATGGCGCACCAGGAAACTGCTGCGACCAACCCACGGCTCGAAGAGCTGAAGCCGGAGACCAAACAAGGTCGGAAGAGGAAGTGCTGCCAGGGACAGTCTCGGAAGCAAACGGTGTAGGAGCAGAATGGGGCAGCGCATCCCTGAAAGGAACAGCAGACTGACCAGGCAAGGCAGTGGGAGGTAATGCAATCACAAAAGGAGGCTGATCCGAAGTGGATGGCAGGTCAGTACTGAGAGCATCTTCCTCCTTAACAAAGTCCCGCAAAATGGAGTGGTGTTGGGAATAAAAGGAATGCAACTCATGCTGGGGTCATGGGTGTAGCAGAGGCCTCTGTAGCAGGAGCAGGAGGGCAGTCCAAAAGAAGCTGGTCAGAATCCCAAATCACAGCAGGTGTAGGAGATGAGAACACAGGAGAAGAAACATCCAGAGTAGGCACTGTGTCAGAACGACTATTGCAGTAAACTCCAGGCTGTACAACAGGCTGTAAATCAGGAACAAAACCCTGGGGACAAAGAGCAGCATCACCACCACCTCCTCCAGGGTCCGGGGTGGCAGCCATCTTGGTAAGCAACCAGACGGCCAAAGGGTCCCCCTGCTGCAGAGTAGGGAAATTTCCCGGGTGTCCTGGCCAAATTTCCCTCTTTCACTAAAAATACCATCAACAGCTTAATCTGGTTCAATCTCAGTTGCTTACTATCTGTATCTCCCTTCCAGGTCGCCCCTGAAAAAGGGACTTCTAGGTGAGGCCGCACCTCGAGTACTGCGTGCAGTTTTGGAGGCCACACTTAAAGAGGGACATTAAACTCCTGGAGAGGGTCCAGAGGAGGGCAACCAAAATGATTTGGGGCCTGGGGGACAGGACCTATGGGGAGAGGCTTGAAGAGCTAAATATGTATACATTGGAAGAAAGAAGGGACTGGGGGACATGATAGAGGTCTTCAGGTACATGAAGGGGGTAAATAGGGAGGATCAGTCAGGGTGCTCGAAGGAAAGAGGAGGGGCAACTAGAAGGCATGGGTGGAAGCTGGAGGAGGGAAGATTCAGGGGTAAGGAGGAGGTGCTACTTCACTGAGGAGGGTGGTGGAGCCATGGAATGCACTGCCAGAGGGGCTGGTGGAGGCAGAGATGGTGGAGGGTTCAAGAGGAGGTGGGACAGGTACAGGGAAGGGTTCTGGAAGCAAAATCCAATGCAGCGAGAATATCCGGAACTGGGAAGGAGAAGCCAGAGAAAGCGAGGGGCAGCAAGGGTCAGCTCCAGGGTGGGAGCTGACCAAATGAGCAGAAGCAAAAGACCGTTAGGCCTATTCTGCTGGCATTTTAGTATGTTAGTATGTTAGGCCCAGTGGGCTTACCGGGTCAACAAATCTAAACAAACAAACAAATAAACTAAACTGTCCATAGCTTGAAACAAACCCATTTATTTTGTACAATTGCTGAAGAAAAAAACTATCCCCAGCAATTATACAAAATAAAGGATGGGTAGGGGGTTTAAAACCTGGATTTTACACCCACCTTGGAGTGGGATGCCAGAATAAACCCCTCAAGCTTTGCTCTCGGGGCTTATGTGGCATCCCACCCTTTGGGGGTGTAAAATCCTTGTTATAACCACTACCCATCCATTATTCTCTATAGAATAAACTTCCTTAAAGAACCTAAAAATGAAAGCCCATTAAATTAAAGTAAGTAAATAATTTAATGTTATTTTCACTCAAGAATCCCTCCTTAAACAGATGCATAATTTAAAAAAATCAGGTACTATTCAAGGTTTCCATTGCTGGTGTTTCTTTGATGACCATGAAAAATCGATCTCCTATCCTTACCAGTTTGTCAGAGAACTCCCTGTCCCTTATCTGGCAACAGATAAAACTGAGGATCTGTCGCCACTTGAGGCACATGTGTGTGTGTGTGTGTGTGTGTGTGTGTGTGTGTGTGTGTATCTGTGTACTTATGCCAGTGGAACTCTGAATTATTTTGAATTTATATATTCCGTGCTACAATTCTGTGTCTGTAGAGGGGGGAAGGGGGTATTCTACTACTGGAATAATGTAGAGCTTTGAATTCTTATGTTCCATGGTAAACAATCACACAATGTACTCAATGTGAAGAAAAATAAGCTGTTCCGATGGCGCTGAGGGTTGAGGCACAGGATCCCACACCTCGAGCCATGCCGGCGACCAGGGTTCGGTGGCAGACTCGGGTTGGTAGGGGATGGAGATGATGGAGCATCTGGAGGACATCTTTCCTCCCCCGGGGAGGGATCCTGGGTTGCTCAGTGTCCTGGTGGCCCCTGATGGAGACTGGGGGTACTGCAGGTACACCAGCCAATGCAGTTGATGGAGCATGACAGTGCCAACAGGGCAGCTACGTGCAGGCATCATTGCACGCCATGCTCGAAGAGAAGAAACTAAGGGAAAAATCCCTGACATTGGGGATAGGCGATTGCATCTCCGCCCCACAGAGCCACACTCCAATACCGGGCTTTGCTCCTCTCCAGGGCCAACTGCACAGCCGGTACATTAGATTGTGAGATAGAGTGCCCTGGGCTGATAGGGTGGCTGCACCTTGGAGAGTGCAGAGCTGGGGGTTCTGCCAGGCTGATGGGGGGAGAGGAGAAAGCTTCAGGTAGGAGGTAGAGCCCACTGTGGTGGCGGATGCCAGAGAGTGTTCCTCAAATGGGTGGTGCAGAAAAAGAATATGCAAAAGAAAAATGTGAAGAAAGACAGATGACTGATAGGTGAAAACATATATGGAGGGACTATTTTACATTATTTGGCAAGAGTTTATTATATTTTGTGTCTGAAAATTGTTACAGTGTTTATTTTGTAACAGTTGCCTATGGGCCCATTTTACATTTAAGCAAAGACACTCCAGGGACATAGGTGGTACTAGATTCCCCCCACGGTCAGGGGGCTGAAGAGGCTCACTATGCCCCTGACCATTGGTGAATCTAGTACCACTGATACCCTGTTATGCCTTATTCCTTAAGGGCTGCTCCTACCCTCCAAATGGTCTGTGGGAACCTAACTTCCCAATATCAAGTCCCCACCATTCACTGGCATACTTTTCATAGAATCATAGAATCACAGAATCATAGAACCTGATGGCAGGAAAAAGACCTCATGGTCCATCCAGTCTGCCCTTACCCTCCCCTAGACTACTGCCTCCCTCCCTGGGAACCCATCCCTCCCCCCATAGTCCTGTATGTATGTCCCAAGCCCTCTTAAATCCCAGCACTGTCTCCTCCCCACAACCTGCTCCAGAAGCCTGTTCCAGGCATCCACCACCCTTTCCATACAGAATCACCCCTTCACATTCCCCCTGTAGTATCCCCCTTGTAGTCTCTAGCTATTCCTTCTAGTAGCAGTGTCCTTCTTCCTTTTGAATAAGCCCCCTGGGCACCCTTTGTTTAACCCCTTGATGTATTTGAATGTCTCTATCATGTCCCCTCGCACCTTTCTGATCTCCAGGGTGCACAGCCACAGCTCGCAGCATCTCAGCTCATATGGTTTTTCCTTCATCCCTAGCACCATCTTGGTCACTCTTTGTGGAACTCTTTCAATCATGTCTATAATGGATTTCATAGTGGGGCCTCAGAGGCTAGTTCGGTACTCAGGTGCGGTCTCACCATAACTTGGTATAGGGGCACTAGGACTTCTTTCTTCCTGCTGGTGATTGCCCTGCCAATACTAGCCAGCATTCCATAGGCCTTCCCCACCACCTCAGTACACTGCTTCCCCACTTTAAGATCGCTAGAGACTACTATACCCAGATTCTTCTCCTGCTCTGTTGACCTGATTCCCTCACCCCCCATTTTGTACTCTGTCCTTGGGTTCCCATCTCCCAGGTGCACAACCATACACTTCCTGATGTTAAATGTTAGTTGCTAGGTCTCTGCCCACTCTTCCAGTGCCCTTAGGTCCTGTCTCATGTCCTCCACCCCACCCTCAGTGTCCACCCTATTGCAGATTTTTATGTCATCCGCAAAGAGCACCACCCATCCTTTCATTTCCATCCGTAATGTTGCATGTATAGATACTGAAGAGGAGCAGCTCCAACACTGATCCCAGGGGTGCCCCACTCATTACTAACCCCTCACTAGACTTTTGGCACAACATTCAGCTGCCCTGCAATCCTTTACATAGGGGAAAGAGAAAGGGGAAATTGTTTAACAAGGAAAGGCACAATAAGCCAGAGCTTGCTTCCAGGTGCGACCAGGGAGCACAAGGAAGTTAAGTGACTTGCTCAGAGTCACACAGTATGTAAGTGGGGGGTTGATAAGATTCAAAACCCAGTCTCCAGGATTGTAGCTCAGTGTCCTTAACCATTACACTATACTGGCTCCTAAGGACAGTATATCCTCCTATCTATATAATACACCACCACCATTCTCTGAAGTAGAACTTGGCTGCAGATGGAGGCAGTTTCTAAAAGGGGCACTGACAGATTTAATTCTTCCAATTTGACATAACTGATCATATGAGACATACAGAATTTTATTTATTTAGTTAGTTTTTATTAACCAGGTAAGTGCACTCGACAAAAACAATTGTGTATTTTCAGGCATGACCCGAGAGAAATACATACAGAGGAACATCATATGATATGATATGATATGATATGATATGATATGATATTAATAATAACCGGTTAGCAGGGCAAGACATGTGAGAAGAGGCTGAGGACACTGAATATGTACTCCCTGGAAGACAAGCGAGAGACAGGGGACATGATTGGGACCTTCAGGTACTTGAAAGGGATAAATAAGGTTGATAAGGAGAGTCTCTTTAAGCTAAGTGGCAACCATAACACGAGGGGGCACAATCTTAAACTGGATGCTGGGAGGTTTAGAAGGAAGGTCAGAAAGCACTTCTTCACAGAGAGGGTGGCGGACATTTGGAATACGCTGCCAGAAGAGGTAATCTCATTGAAGACAGTGGGCAGCTTTAAGAGAGGCTGGGATAGGCATGGGGGAGGGTAAGGATCATGGGTAGGGAGGATGGGAGGAGTGGGGAGGGAGGGCAGGGACATTAGCTCAAGCTGTGGATCCTGCAGTACGAGCAGACTTGATAGATCAAATGGCCTTCTTCTGCTGGCTTCTTCATATGTTCATATGACAACACAGTACAACATTACATACAAAGTGTTTAGCTAAATGATGATGACTCATTTATAGGTTATTACAACATGTATATGAGTGCAGTACATCTAAAATATTGTATCTAACCAGAGAAGATACACAGTTCTGATTCTCTTTGTAAATTTTAAGCAGTGTGGCAAGAAATAGTTGTGACTTTTCTGAACACTTTTTCATGTGCTTATTCTTAATTGGGATGCTAATATCGTATGCTGAATGATGTAGCAAGATAGCAGTATAAGCCGTCTGCCTTGACATAAGGTAGGAATTTTTTTTATCGTTGTCATTGTAGGTGATTTTAGGGTATTTTGATTGTAGTTGTGGGTGTACTATGAAAATCTGGCACAGTAAACAGTAACAAAAAAAAAATAGTATAGCATGGCAGTTTAAGCAGCAGTGCAAGAATATGGTGAAAATTTTGACCAATACGTTTTTATGCTGTTTTAGACTGCCCCTTGTCTACTGACTTAAATCTGCTTTACTATTTTTTTTCACATCTGAAACAATAAAAGAAGCGTTCCTTTTAATCTGGCTCACACGAGGTTTTCATCAGTATTCTCACCTGTTTTGTACATCAATTATTTAAAATAATTTCTGCTGTGACTAAAATGAACTAGTATGCAGCATGCAGTGCTCCATGACCTTATGGAACAGTAGGTGTTCAAAACAGCTGGGAATAGTGATGAAAACCAGGTCTGAGCAATATTAAAAGGAGCACTACTTTAATTATTTCAGATGTTAAAACAAAAAGGGACTAAAGCAATTTAAAATAAATTGTGGAAAGAAGTGTATTATACAAGTCAGTAGATAAAAGACAATTAAAAATAGAATACAAAAGTATAGTTCAAAATTGTCACTGGATTATTGTACTGCTGCTTTAACATACAACAGGAAGAAAACATTAATGGAAAACAATGATATACTTATTTGATATGTAAAAAGATTATTGGAAAAGAAGGCAAAGCAGAGGACAGGAATTGTTTTAACCTTTTATAATTTTTTTGGTGTGCTTTTCATATTTTTATATATTTTTTTTATTTTTTTGGGGGGGTGGAAGGACAGTGAAGAAAAATAAAGACAGAACACACACTACATGTTAAGTCAGAAAACCAAGAAATTATATAAAGCTACTGGGCCTCAGACCATCCAATCAGTATGCATAGCATGCTAATCATTTGCAATTGCTGAGCCTCCAATCTGTCCGACTGCTGGTGAGTTTGGTCTATAGCATTACGTTATGCAGGTAGGCAACCACAGTCCACAGGATGGCCAGGTCTGCCTGTATGACTGGCATTTCCACTGGGTTGGCAGCAGTTGCAGGAGCTGCCACTTGTTCAGCCCTCCCCTTCTGCTGCATTTTGTATGAAAAACAGGTTGCCGCCATACTTCCCCCTCTTACACTGCACCCATCACTGCAGGAGCAGTTTGTAATTCCTGCACCTTTGCCTCCTGCTGGGCACTGTGGTGTACTAACAGGTGGGTTCTTTGGCCACCTGTGCCCAAGTGGCTGCCCTTTCTACCGAGATGCACCAGCATGCTGCAGATGGTGCATTTCACCACACTTAGGTCACCAGGCAGTGTAGTGAAAAACAGCCGCACTGGCGAGCTATGGGGAGGACCAGGCACATGGCAGTGGGGAGGCCTCAGATGTTGTAGGCTGCTCTGCAGTTGGGAGGGGGGCAACAAGCTGCTGCTGCTGTTCTTGTTTCTGCTGCTGCTCAGCCTGCTGTGGGAGGTCAGTAGCCACCGGAGATACAGGGCTGATACCACTAACAACAGAAGAAGCAGCTGCTGTTGCTGCTGCTGCTGCATCTGGTACCACACTTCCACAGGAGTTGAAAACAACATTTGTGGGCGGGGGGGGGAGAGCACTGGATTGCAAAACATTGCCACAGTTCAGGCAAATGGTTCACCCAAGGCCCCAGCGCTTCCTCAGGCTACGAGAAACCCCACTTGCTCCACCTCTGTCCATTTTTAAAGAAAAAAGTAACTAAAAGTACTAACTCAAAAAAAGAAACACAAAGAAACTGAAACAGATAAAAAAAGGTGGACTAAAGAGATGAAAGTGGTTTAAGATAAACTCAAGAGTCTGAAAAAAATGGGATGAAAATCAGAAAAATCTTTCTTTTACTAGTTGTGACTAGCACACTAAGCCACATAGCTCCTGCTCTGGAAAAGCAATAGTAAAAATTAAATGAGTTCATTGACTTCCTGCTTGATTCCTTCCTGCCTGCATCATGTGACCTGCAGAAAGTCAGACATGTGATCTGTGGCTTGTTTCTCACAAATTTTGCTTTCTCACAATATAACCCGAAGTTAATGCCAAGTTTACAACACAAAGTTCATTAAAGGAGAATTTCAAACTTCATGTAATGCTATGTGGATGCGAAATTGATCACTTTGCATTATATACGCAGGCATAGTAAAACTTTGCTGCATCTCTAGTGCCCGGTGCATATTTAAACATAAATCCAGGTGGTGTAGTGGACCCTCCCTCTTCGATCCTCAATGCCACCTGTGTATATTTATATATTACTGTATATCCTGGTGGTCAAGCAGACATCCCCAATCCCTGAAGCACCATTATGTCAATACAATACTTAACTGGTGGTCTAGTGGCCCACGACTGGAAGGCGGAGTCCCACCACTACTCTCCCTCATCCCGAAAATGAGCCAATGACTGGCACAGCCCACCATGGGATGGGGAAGCAGAGTGGTGGGACCCAGCCTTTTGAGATGGGGGGTGCCAATAGTCCACCAGGATAGTATCAGAAGTACTACACTGACATAACATGGGTTTGGGGATCGGGGGGGGGCTCAACTAGGCCATTAGGATTTATGTTATAAACATGCACCAGCGACATCAGGGATTGGGGAGGGGGTCCGCTAGACCACCAGGATTGATGTTATAAATATGCACAGGCAACACAGGAAACTGGTGAGGGGGGCCACTAGACCACCAGGATTTGTGTTGTAAATAAGCACTGGTGACATGGGGGAATGGGCAGGGGGTCCACTAGACCACCAGAATTGATGTTATAAATGTGCACAAGCAACACAGGAGATTGGTGAGGGGGTCCACTAGACCACCTGGATATATGATATAAATATGCACCAGTGACAAGGGGGATCAAAGGCGGTGTCTGCTAGAACACTAGGGATTTTTAAATGTAGTAACATGAGATTTGGGCTTGGGCTGCCACGTGCTTGAGCAACGCACAGCTACTCCACTGCTTGTGGTAAATCCTACAGATGGCCACCTGTTTGGCACATAGTGAAGCTTGCCGCAAGCCAAGGCACTTTGATGACAGGACCCTGCTCAACAGAGAATCAGGTGAAAAGGAAGGGAGTCAAAATATGTGGGGGTAGCACGGGGTGCCAATAATGGTTTGACCTTTTGTAAGTCTTCCAAGGCATTTGGGACAAATTTGTAGCCTAGGAAGATGAAGGGCGACATCTCTGAGATTCACAATGGGGCCTATGGAATAACCATGGCCTAGATAGGCATAGGGAACTATGATCATAACCTCAAGGTTTTGAGTTCAGAGTATTAAGGAATCTAAAATGTGTTCTTGTAAGCCACAAATTCTGTGAAGCATTTTCAACATCACTGCCAAACAATTTACTCCTGAGAGTGGCATTCATAACATGCTGCTGCACATCAGAGAAAAAACAGTCGTACTTTGCCAAGAGTGGCAACTGATGCAAATCCAACAGCAGCATCACAGGCATCACAGGCCAAGCCAAGCAGTTGTCGCTTAGCATCCTGTGCATTAGCTATTGGCTACCCAACAATTTCCAGGGTGGCTGTTGTCTTCCAAAGACAAGTCTGCTATTTAATCACATAACTCTGATAGTTAGTAGCTCTGAGGCCCACGGAAGCAGAAGTAAAAGTTCTCTTCCCCATCACATCCTGATTGCTCGATTCCCTGTCTGAAGTTAGAAAGCTCATTTGATTGGGTGTCTTTGATTTGTCATGAGCAGCCATAATTACCACTGAGTCTGTTTCAGGCTGCGAATAATAATGTGGCTGTGCAAAAGGGGCCAGCTATTGTTTATCCTCCTTCCTGAGGACTGCATGTACTTGAGCATGCCTGTGCCAGCTGCCAAAGTACTATCCTCAAGTGTAGAATGCAATGGAGTTATAATCACAGCGGCAGAGGCAGCGACCTCCAATAACTTATAATACATTTTCTTGGAATAATCTTTCCCTTCAGCTCAGAACTGAGCTTTGTCTGAACCTGTTTGAGGAAAGCCTGAAAAAAGGAATCCTTAGGTGGCGAGCTTGGTGTCTTTTTCACACTCTCCTCCAAGCAGGAGGATAGAGTGGAGCTTGAGCCAATCACATATACAACCTCTTCTGCTTCATTAATGGCCTTCTCCTCCATGTAACCAGAGTAACAAGGTCTACAACAAAAGAAACAGAATGCTGGGGTGTATAGGAAGGGGTACAGACAACAGAAGGAAGGAGGTATTACTACCTCTCCATTGATCAGATGAGCCCCTACTTGGAGTACTGTACCCAGTTCTGGAGTCCCCACCTAAGAAAATATAGGGGCAGGTTGGAGACAGTGCAGTGTAGGGTGACCAAAATAAGTCAGGGCCAGTAGGGCAGATACTATGAGGACTGACTCAAGGTGCTGAACATGTACATGCTGGAGGCCAGATGACAGATAGAAGATATGACAGAGACCTTCAAGCTCCTGAAAGAAACAAACACGGTTATCTGCAAGTAACTATTTAGCATACATCATGGATCAAGAACACAGAGGCACGAGTGGAAACTGACGAGGGAGAGACTAAAGAGGGAAGTGAGAAAGTTTTATTTTAAAGAATGGGTCGTGGAGCAGTGGAACAATATGTCAGCTGATGTGGTGGGTGCCAGAACTATCAATAGTTTAAAACACAGCTGAGACACATTGAAGGGTTTAATGGCTTCTCAGGGTGATTGCAGTAGGGCAGGGAGCACGGGCGTAGATAGTGTGGGTTACAACCCTGTATGGACAATAGGTCGCAGGATGGTTATAGTTTACTGGCAAACTGTATGGATCAGTGGTCTTTTTCTGCTGTCTTTATGTTTCTAAAAATTCTTGATTGTACTCCAGTTCATTGTTGACATTGACAGTCATTAACCATGGATCTATGGGGCAGGGAGTCAGCTGAGGAGGATCTGATAATGGGAATCACATAAACAGTGGCCTATCTCAGCCTGGTACAGAGGCAGGGAAAGAAAAACAAAAATGTCAATAGTAATGTCAGAGATGGGCTATCTGGAGTACCCGACAGTGCAGACATCAATGACAACATCAGGAGCAGGTGTTGAAACTGCACTGATGTTGTTTGATACAATGCCTGTCAATCAATGGAGCAAAATGCTGGTCTTTGATAGTAGAGCCAAATAGGGGATAATGCCTGATGATGGAATATGCTGCTAATCCCTGGGTCACAGGGAGGAGATGCAGACCCCGACCTTGGTGTCTGAGAGACAGCTGGGGGAACAGCAGGGACCCATCTTTATCTGTGGCCTTACCCCCTCCCCATTAGAGATAAATGGGAATGGTCAGGAGAAGCAGCCTTTTCCTTTCTGCACTTATCCTTCTCAGAATGGTGGTGGTGTTTTCCCCTTGATTTTGAAGACTTATCTTTTTCCTTTGATGGGTCAGCACTGCCATTGACCACGGACATCAATAGGACAGTATAAAATCAGGAACAGAAACATTTAAAGATGGTAAAGTAGCCTTCATCACAACTTGGTTCATCATTTCTTGAATCAAAAGAAACTTTTGTAAAGCTTTCTTGCAACATTTATTGGTTGCCCAGTTAAAGCCCTGACAAACTGTGTGGGCCTTAATGTTGTAGGTTATACTGAGGCAACAGGTACAAACAGAGTGGTTGTCATCTTTATAAATCTTTATGACACAGCAAATGCAATAATGGAGCAGTGGTTCCTTGTCTTTTGGCGGCAGTATAAAAGTATTAAAAAAACAAATTTAAAAGTAACAGAGAAAGACACAGAACATGAGATGATATGATGAATTGTAATGGCATAATGTTGGTACCTTGACAAGTCTAATAAAAATTTCAAGTTAAAAAAAGAGGAATGTGGGGCAGATGCCACTAAATACAATCATGTCGGCATTTGGAAAACGGACTTCTACTCAGGTACAGTAGATGAAGCACGAGTGAAGAAAGAATTTTCATGTGGGGACAACTCCAGTCTGGAAGACTGTGAAAACTGCTTCATTGATGAGGATGATTGAAGCTTAAAAAGAAGTATGTTCTGTCCATCTTTTCCTCTTTATCAGTTGAATCCTGGGGTCCAATTCTCAATGTCCCTGTGTAGTGCAAGGGGATTGTTCCACAATGAATGACACAAAGTGCCCCTCATGCCAAAAGATGCACTGGGAGCAATTCTCAAAGACAGCTTGTATCATACAGAGCTTGCACCACCTTGTGACTGAGAAAATGGGCTGCATCATGGCACTAGGGGCTTACAGCAGACAAAGGCTGCTATATCCCCTAATATAGGAGTCTCCAATCCTCTCTCATTTTAAGTACCTTTAGACCAGCCAGGGCTGGTCTATGGATACTCAGAAAGGACCTCTGGGAGGGTTGCGAAGGCTGTACCAATGTGCTGTGCCCCCCAGATCCCCGTTGTCAGTATAAAAATCACCCTGGTGATCTAACAGGCCCCCTAATCCCACATGTGGCCCATATAGATCTATAAATATTCCCCAATGCTCATGTGGCCAGTGCATACTTATGACATAAATCCTGTTGGTCTAGTAGACCTCCCTCCCCAATCCCCCAATGCCACCTGTGTATATTTATATATATATTATATCCTGGTGATCTAGCAGACCTCCCTGAACCCCCGGTATGCCAATTTAATACTTCCCTAGTGGTCTAATAGCCCACCACCACCCAGCTCCAAAGAGCCAGGTTCCACCACCCCTCCCCCATCCTGAAAATGAGGCAGTGTCTGACACAGCCTACCACTCACCTCCACGGCTAGCAGCTGATTGAGCTCTCAGTGGGCACCTACTGTATTCAGTACACATGCACTGACTGAACTGTCAATCACTGAGCATGTACTGAGTACAATAGGTGCTCATTAAGAGCTCAGTTTGTGACTGGCCGTGGCCACCGGCTCATTTTTGGGATGGGGGAAGCAGGGTGGTGGGACCCAGCCTTCCGAGGTGGGGGGTGCCACTAGCCCACCAGGGAAGGACAGGAAGTACTACACTGACATAATTTGGGTTTGGGGATCAGGGAGGGGGCTCCACTAGGCCACCCAGATTTATGTTAGAAATATGCACTGGTGACATGGGGGATCGGGCAGGATGTCCACTAGACCACCAGGATTTATGTTATAAATAAGCACCGGTGACATGGGGAAGGGGGTCATGCTAGACCACTAGGGATTTTTAAATGTAGTAACATGAGATCGGGGCTAAGGGTGCTGCTAGGCACCAGGGACATGCTTGAGCAATTCACAGCTGCCCAACAGCTTTCAGCAAATCCTACAGATGCACTGCCTGTTTGGCACACAGTGAGGCTTGCCACAAGCTGAGGCACTTTGCTGTCAGAACCCTGCCCAATAGAGAATCAGGTGCAGGGTACCTGGTGCACTGGGCATTGATGCAAGCTGCATTTTGCCAAAAATTGCATAAATCTAAGGCCCTTTGAGAATCAAGCCCCTTTTCTTTATGATTCATTTTTGTTTTCCTGTCTTTATATTTTCCCCAGGTTGTGCCACTGTTCTATACAGTACATCCATCTGATTATCTCTCTCTGCACTCTCCTACGTAATGCCTAGAGACAAAGTTGCAGATCAGTGAACACAACATAATTAAATGCTAAGTCTGCCAGCAATAACACTGGCCACTGTCACTTTCACTGCATGCATCCAGACTAAAAAAACAAACAAACAAAAAAATGACTCTTCGGCCAGTGTAAGTGCCATTGTCAGCCATGCAGGCTATGCATCCTCTAGCACTCAAGACTCCACCTCCTTCTCTGGCCTGTCTGTGCCCTCCACATCCACCAAAAAGATGAGCCACTGCAACTTCCACCTCATGCATCAATGGAGAAGCATGGACTCTTAAGCCAGTGTAAATACTATGGCCAGACAGACCTCCAGCCAGCCTGAGCCAGGCAGCCATCAAGCTGAGCCTCCAGCCAGCCTATCAGGGCAGCATGACCAAAGGTTAAACAAGATCAAAGTTTGTCTACTGTGATGGTAAGTTACCTTCACTGTTGTTCACACTCCCTGTAGGTGGTCAGTCTGTGTTCTGTCAGAATGGGCCTACACCATTTGGCGGGATGTGGAAATGTGTTTCGTTTTGTCTCACTCTCAGTCATTCACAGGGGCAGTGGGCAAGTCAGTTGTAAAGCCAGAAAACACACAAGGCATCATCTTAAGTTTCCTCTTCCTCCACTACACCATGATGCTAGTACACTACAAGGCCTGCACTAATCTGACAGTAAGTATCACTGCATATTTTTTAATGTTTGTTTTACATTTTCCCTCCATAAGTGTACAATGACATGGTGGCCAAGTCAGGCTAAATAATTTCTCTTTTTTCTTCACAGGTGACAGGTATAGTAAGACTGGGAGTGGACAATGGATATACCATCCACGTGGTCACCCAGAGTAGCTAATTTAGTAGAGCCTTAATAATTTTCTCTTGTCTTCACAAGTCTCCTATCATGCTACCTTCTCATCCAGCATGCAAGACTTCACCTCCTCTGTCGCCTCTGTCTGGGGCATTTTTGTGCCATTTCAACAACATCAACATTATGTTTCTGCCTGACTCTACATTGTCATATAACACAAAAACACCTGAATTGAGAGAAACAAAAGCAGAAAACAGAGTGACATATGAGTAACATTTAAAAATGAAAAAATAAATAAATAAATAAAAAGGAATACTTACCTTCCCGATTCAGTTCAGCTTCAGTTTATTTTTATATTTCATCAGGATGAGGCACTAGGCATAGGGCTGTTTACAGGGCCATCCTGTTACACAATTAATACACACAATAGGACAGGAAACAGTGCTTAATTAAATAACTAGATTCTGGTCAGATCCATGCAACAATGAGGCTACATCACCCTAATGATAAATACCTCAAAAGGGAGAGAAATAGGAACAAAATATAGTTGGAAATACACTGCCACCTCCCCCGCCAAAAAGTTAAATAAATAAATAAAAGGACTTCATTTGCTGGTGGAACACACAGTAATATTTGAAGCTCATCATCTGGATCTGTGCCCAAACAGGCATTATAGTTTCATGAGAAAATACCCCGAATTTCAGGTCACTAGAGATCCAGAAGCAAATGGTTTGACACCTTTTATTGCACCAACATAGACGTTACAATAAAAGAACAAAGTGCTTTAGCTTTCGGACCAACCAGGTCCTTCTTCAGAAGCTTTATGACAGTTATTTAGAAAATCCCATACTATTAACACCCAGATAATGCATAAAAAATAGAAATAATTGTCATTGGTTTAAAATACTCATTTAAAACATAACTGAAGATTATGTCAGAGAAGCTAATTAACACCAGCGTGCTTTTAGCTGGCAGTATAGCCTAGAGGTTAGAGGAACGAGGTATGAACGAGCTTGATACATCCAGCAGACCAGACCTGAGTTTGATTCTTACAACCTCCACTTGCATATTGTGTGACTCTGAGCAAGTCACTTAACAGCCCAGTGCTCCCAGGTCCCCCCTGAAAACAGGCACTTGTGCCTAGTGGGCCTAACCCGGTTACCAAAGACTTAAAAAAAAATACTTAGCTAAAAAGCCCCTGAAGGTCAAAGTTTATCAGAAGATAACAACAATCAGAGAGTTCTTCTCACATAAATTTTAAAATGTTTCCATATGTTTAAAGAAAACAGTCTAATGAAAACAAAACCATAGGATACTATACTCCCCTAAATCACATGTAAGCTGAGAAGCTTTTCAACATTAGTTGCAAGTGTCCTTGTGTGTTAAAGAACACAGACAATGAAAGGCAAACCTGTCGATAATAAATACATACTAAAATGTCACATAACTGCAAATTAAAAACAAGCCCCCCAAATAAAACAAACAGAAACTATCTATATACGGCATACATAGGGTTTAAAGTAAAGTTTACCCAAAGTGAGCAAATGTTTCACACATCATATAATGTAGAACTTAGTTGGAGACATTTTCCAAGCTGTATTCTCAACTAGTTAATATTATAGTTAATATAAAATGGGCAAAGCAATCCCTGTGTCCTGATTGGCTGAGACTTGGTTCTAGCCATTGCTGTAAGAGAGTGCCACCACTGCCTAAAAACAAGACCCTGCTAACCAGGGCAACTCACAGAATTCATAAGCTACTTATTTCCTAGTTTCCATCACAAACATGGCTGTGGCCTTTACTCATATATAAAAAATTTCGACTAGGCCCTAAAAATAAAAGTCCATTAAATTAAAGTAAGTAAATAATTTAATGTTGTTTACACTCATGAGCCCCCTTATACACATACACAAATAAAAAAAAAAAAACAAGTACTATTCAGAGTTTCCTTTGCTGGTGTTTCTCTGGTTACCATGAAAAATCCCTCTCCTATCCCTACCACTTTGTCAGAGAACTCCCTGCTCCTTACCTGGCAACAGAGAAAATTGAGGTTCTGGCTCCACTTTAGGGGTGTGCGTGTGTGTGTGTGTGTGTGTGTCTTTGTTTGTATGCCAGGTGAGCTCTGAAGAAGTAAGGAATAAGACAAAATGGGGTGTGCAATACACACTTCTAATGCACGGCCCGGTGTGTAGTAAGGCACGAGGTTGCAGGCCAAGTGCCTTCAGCCGCTGGCCGTGTATTAGAAGTGTTTAATGCAAATCCCTGGAATGTCTTGTTGTGCTTATGAAATGGGTCTTCATATTTTATATACATGAATAAAAAAAAATTAGCAGGTTAAAATAATAATAAACAGGCCTCTTTGCCTAAATTTTACATAAAATAGTTCCTCCGCCTGAGTTTGAGGCTTTTTTTTTAGTTTAGCTGTTTTGATTTTTTAGGTTGCAATAGCTGTAGTTTTATTTTCGTTCTCTGATATGAGAGAGCTCTGTGAGATTACTGAGCGATGTGCGTTGCCACAGAATTTAATGCAGAAGGAAACTATATTGGCAGGTTCCCCTGTAGTTGTCCGAAGTGAGCAAGAACCGCCGCAGGTTGAGTGCTTTTTTTTGCCATCTATTTGCCATTAGTAATGTGATACAGAGGAGGGCAATGAGTCTCAAGAGCTGTAGTGGGGAAGAGACGACTGGCCAAATCTATTACCAGAAACCCTGATATGGCAACTAACGGTTAAGCTGCGGTCAGTGGCTAAGGGTACAGTAGACACAGACCTGCAGCAGACTAGGCAAATGGTTTCGTCATCTCCCACTCAGAAGGGAGAGATTACAAAAATCTGCAGAATGTGGCATTCCTAGTTCTTTCTACAAGTGAGCATCCTTTCTTACCACTGTGTGTTGTATCAGTGTCACCTACAGGCTATAGCACTTCCCGCTGCCCTCCCGCCCCACAGCATTGTACCCAGGCTGAGCCAACAGATATCACACTGACCTCAGAAGAGTACTGGCAACATGCTTGTGTAAGGCACATGGTTACAAAGGTTCCTTACAGCGTCATGGTGGTTGACTTGTTTTTTTCTAAAGTTATCATCTCCTCCCCACTAGAGCTTTTGGGACTCGTTGCCCTCTGTATCACTGATGGCATTATGGCAAACAGACATCAAAAAGCCCTCACAGCACTGACTTACAGCGGTTCCTGCTCACTTCGGACAACTGCAAGGGAACCTGGCAGTATAGTTTTCCTTGATAATGAGAAAAACGAAAGTTTTATGTGGCACACTGATTTTTGTGGTACTCTGTCCTGCTTCTGAGCACTTATTTTTAGCCATGCATTTGATACTTCTAATGCATGGCTAATGACCAATCAGGATACAAGATTTTCCCATCCCATTTATAATGTTGAATTAATGTATTCCATGTTACCATTTTGTGTGTGTGTGTGAGGGGGTGGGAGGTGCATTCTACTGCTGGAATAATGCAAAGCTTTGAATTCTTCTACTCCATGGTAAACAATCACACAATGTATTAAGTGTGAAGAATGACTGATAACTGACAGGTGAAAAACATCTGGGGAGGGACTGTTTTACATTATTTAGCAACATTTTAGTATATTTTTTGTGAATTTAAAAAAATTTAGAATGTTCTTTTTTTTCAAAGTTGCCTATGGGCCCATTTTATATAAGCAATAAGATATGGCTGGGTGTTGGTAGTACTGAGATACTGGCACACCCAGAGGCTGAAGGCACTCAACCTGCGATTTCGTGCCTAACTATGCCTCTGGGTGCAACTATCTCAGTACTACCTTCTAACTCATCTTATGTATTCTATGGTTGATCAGAACAGGTGCTGTGGTGGGAGACTTGCGTAGCACAGATGCAGCATATTAATTCAGGGAACACATCTCATTTTGTTTCCTTGTGTGAACATTTCCAGGCAGGACAATTTATCCTATACAGTTTTAGGAGCACACAGTTTATGCATACTGTGATTTTCTCCCCAAGAGCACTACAATAATTGCGTTGGTGGGACTGACACAGAGTACAGCATCTTGTAACAGCATGCAGATGCCTAACATATTGTTTTTGGTAGTCGAAAAAAATTCTGGGAGTACAAAGTTTATGTATATTGAGTTTTTGCAGCATTTACCCTAAAGTACATTACAAGATCTATGGTGGTTGGAAAGACATACTGTGTACCACCCTGACATATTGCTTCTGGTAGTTCAGAAACATTTTGCATTCATAGAATTTATGCAGATTGTGATTTTTTTTTCATTTCTCCTAAAGTGCATTACAAGAAAAGTGGCAGGGGATTGACACACAGTGCAGTACCTTGCAGCAGCCTGATATATTTGTTCTGGTGTTCAGAAAAATTCTGTGAGCGCACAGGCTATGCATATTGCACTTTTCACACCATGTCCCTTAAAGTGCATAACAAAAACAGTGTTGGTAGGACTAACACAGCACAGTACCTTGTAGTAGCAAGCATCAGCTGGGCATATTGCTTCTGGTATGTAAGAAAAAATCTGGGAGAACACAGTTTAGGTAAATTGTGGTTTTTGCATCATTTCTCCTAAAATGCGTTACAAGAAATGTGGCAGTGAGGCCAATACACAGTGTAGCAGCATGTAGCAGCCTGACATATTTATTCTGGTAGTTAGAAACCTTCTGGGAGAACATAATATACATACATTGTACTTTAGCATCCTTTCCTCATAGTGCAGTATTTGAAATGTGATGGGGGCTTACACACAGTACAGTACTATGTAGCAGTAGTACATTTATTTATTTCTTAGCTTTTGATGACTGGGTAAGTGCATTAGGCAATAACCCTGCCTATTATCAGGCATGACCCGGGAGAGTACAAAATACAGTCTTACAAATAATCATGAGTAGCATACATTAATTCCTTGGCAGAGTACAACAGATATCCATGCAGGGATAGAGATTATACATACAAGCAGAAACCATCCACGCAGGGATGAAAAGTCAGACGAGGACGAGTCGGCAATCCACTAGGAGTCAAGAAAGGCAGTATGTCCTGGCAAGTAAAAAGGCAAGAGTAGCCAGCCCGGTGTCACTGAGGATTGAGAAGCTGGGTGCCACACCTCACTCTACACCAGTGACCTGGGTTTGGGAATGGACTCAGGCCACCAGGGGTCAGCCAGGGGAGGCAGGATTGAGTGCCCCTGGTGATGCTCTCCTCTTCCAGAGGGGGCAGGTTACAGAGCAGCGTTGCCCACATGCATTGCTGCCAGTGGAAGCATGAATGGTGAGGCATAATGCTCCCTAGAGGGGAGATGGGGTGGGGAGGGCCCTGCAGATGCTTGACAGCGACGTGTATAAGCACATTGCCTGTCTGGACTCAAGTTCTCAGCATCGGCGCCCTCAGGGGGATGGGACTGGGAGAAGAAATGAAGCCAAAAAAAATCTCCCAGTCTCACACAGAATGATGCTGGCCCATGCTGCATCAGGCCCCAGCTGAAAAAGACCTGAGTAAATAGTTCCTTGTGGCGGGGTTAGGAGACAGTAAAAAAAAAAAAAGGAAGAGCAGAAGGCCTCTCGAGGTTAGTCACAGTCACAAGTATCAAGTGTACAAAGGTGAGAAAAAAGTGCAGCCTTAAAGGAGGAGTGAGATTAGGAGCACTTCAAGTCGGGAGGCAGAGAATTCTGATATTGGGAGCAAAATGAGAAAATGCTTGTTCCCCAATTTTAATTGAGCAGTGTGGGACTGAAAGTAGTTGAGCATTTGAAGAGCTCAGAAGGCAGGAGTGACGCACGGGGGAAAGCATAGCCCCTAGGAAGTCGGGACAGGGATTTCTGGTCATGGAGTCAATGAAGCATCCCAAAGAGTAGGAGTAATGGGATCTGGGTGACAGCTAGTGCAAGGCAGAGTACAGCAAATAGTGGTGCTTAAGGAGAGGGGCCGATACTGCAAATCTACTGATGTTGTTGTATGTGGTGTCCCACTTTTGAAGAACACCAACACTGGCCTGGGAAAAGATAGAAAAGCATATAGTAGCCTTGGGAACAACCCTAGCTGCAGAGATCCTGGCAGCAAGGTTTAAGGAGTGATGCACATGGTAGGTGGCACCTATCTTGAAGTTAACAGATTTACGTGCGAGGAGAAGTCAAGTACAGGATCAAGCATAACTCCCAGGTATTTGAAGGTGTCCATGTTTGAGACTGCTGACCCGTCACAACAAAGCACTCAAAGCTTGGGGGACTTTGTATGTATCTTTCTACAAGACCCAAAGAGCATGGCCCGGGTCTTTGGTAAATTGAGGATTAGGAAGTTTGAGGAGAGACAGGAATGACGTTTGGAAAGAGTAAAGAAAAGGGCACTAAGAGTAATTGTTGGGTGGGATGTGAGTTATAGGGAAGCCTTAATTAAATGTGGGCTTGATAGGTTAGATACTAGATAAGAAAAAATTACTAAAAGGTTTTTAGAAAAAAAATTGCGATCCTGACCATAAATTGCATTGTTTACTTGTATTAAGGAATATGTCATGGTATAATTTGCGAAGTAAGGAGATGTGAGAAAAACCTCTGGTAAGAACTCAGATTTACACTAAATCTTTGTTTGTGCAATATCTGAATGTGGTGAAATGAATGTTATTTTTTTATTCTTTTCTTGTTTTAAAATTGTATAATTTTATGTTTTGGATCTGCTATATGTAAATGTTTATCTTTTTCTGCTGTATAGAACTTCAACCTGTACTTTTTCTGCCTGGTTTCAATACTAAGTAATAAAGTATTAATTAACTAGGTAACTAATGAAGTTGGACGCTGATGACAGATGGACACTGATGCCATTGATGGAACTAGAGGCAGCACAGAGAACTACATCATCTGCATACATAATGGAGCGAAAGTGGGGTATGGAGGCAGGAATATCAACAAATATGAAGAACAGCACGGGTCCAAGAATAGAGCCTTGAGGGATGACACGGGAGATAGGGGCACGAGATGAGAGAACCTTGCAGAAGGAGACAGATTGTGACCTGTTGTCAAAGTAGCTGCCAATCCAGGACAGGGTGGATCCAAAGGCACCAAGGGTATGCATTTTATGTAAAAGCACGGGGTGACTAACCAAACCAAAGGCTTTGGTGAGGTCAATGAACACAGCACCAGTAAGTAGGCCTTTGTCCATGTTGGACTTAACCTCGCTGATGAAAAGGGTGAGAGCAGTAGTGGTGCTATGTCCAACCCTGAAACCATGCTGTATGGGGCACTAAAGAATGAAACTGAGTATATGGACAGACATCTGGCAGTGGATAAGTTTCTCTAATATCTTGCTGAGCATAGGCATAGTAGTGCAATAGGTCAATTATTAGACAGCATTTTGAGGTTACCTTTCTTGAACACTGGAATAGTCCTAGCAGATTTCCAGGCCAAAGGGTATCCATGACACCAACGCGGCAAAAATCTTGTCACCCAACATTACAGCGACACCTTTATGTTGACCACATTTGCAGTCAACATAAAGGTGGTCAATGCCTGCTATACTATCTTTGGGGTTCTTCTCCCCCCAAACCACCCATGTGGGGAGCTGTGCCCCCCCTTCAATTAAACTAATTAACTCCAAGTCTGTGCTCTGGACATATCACCAACAAGCTCCCTCAGTATATTTCCAACTGTTTGCCTGTCTCCCCAGTGAGCTCCTATGCTTTGAGGAGTCTCCTACATTTCCTTGGTAATCCCAAAGGTCAAGACTCGCCTTGGGGCCGCAGCCATTAGCCATGCTCTTCTTGTAATCTGGAATACTATCCAAAAGTCAACAAAACTCATATCACTGGTAAGCATGATGCTATTCAAGGCATTACTTCAATGCAAACTCTCTGAATCATGCGAATGCCAAACTTAAGTACAACTCCATCCAGAACCCTGGAAGTACTGCATGGAGGTGCCTTCTCACCGCATTTCTCCTACCCACACCATCATCTCCTCCTAGAGCCTATCCAGGGCTCCCCCTCACTTACCCTCCTCCTGACCCTAGCATTCTCCAGCCAGCCCTTCATCCATCTTATCCTGTAAACCCAGGTCCCTACCCCTGTACTCCTACTCGACAGCACTCCCTACCACCTCCTTCCCTACTATTTACCCTTGCATCTTGTGTACAATATGTGCTTCTGTACTAACTACTGCCTTGTTAACTCCTTGTATCTCCTATCATTGCCCTCTGCCTTGCTCGGGAAAATGTCAATGTCAATGAAAATTATACTTACATATTGTTATTCCATTTGTGTTTGCCAATGATCACTGTACTTGTATATAGTCTTCTTTTTCTAATGTGCTTATATCTGTTATTCCAATGTACTTGTATTTCATGTCTTGCCTTGCTGACTGTCCCAGGTCCACCTTGTAAATGAGCTTGTCTCAATGGTGTCTTGCCTGGTGAAATAAAGATGACTGATTGATTGATTGATTGATTGGTAGGAAAGAGATGTTAAGGTGTGACATATAGTATAGTGTCAGTCCACCACCTCTTTTGGAGGAAGGTTGGTCGGCCCAGATCAAGTTATTGCCTGGAAGAAAGCAGTTAAGATCAGTGACAGAGAGTTTCAACCAGGTTTTGGACAGCGCAAAGATGTCAGGATTATTGGCCTGTACCCAGGCCTCCAGTTCAGGGAAACTGGCTATTAGACTGCAGATGTTAAGGTGGGCAAATGTCAAGCCCTGGGACTGTGGAAGGAGATTGAAGGAGCAAGGGTAAAATTGTTTAGGGTTAGCCATAGGGCCAGGGTTGGGCTCAATGTCTCCAGCAAGAGTAAAGGATAACATTATAACCCAAATCGTAATGAGCACAATGGCATGAGAGACAATCCCTGGGGAGATACGTTTCCAGCGCAAAATGTGTCTTAGGAGTAACCCTATAAATTTGTAGCCCTGGTACACAGGAGGAATTGTCATGCAGGAAACCTCAGCCACCAAGTTGAAATAGTTAAAGTTACTGGAGGGAGCCTCCGACTGAAGTGTGGAGGTCCCAGTAAATAGGTATAGAGAATCAAGTAGGGCAAGGAGTGCAAAAGGAAGTTAGCACATAGCCAGATGTGACATCCTAAAGAATTTGTGATGGAGCATGGACTGGTAGAAAGATTAATGAATACCTAGTGTAACCCCTAGATGGCGCTATCCCAGGGGCTACTACCCCTGCCTGATTTGCCACTAACAGGTTGAGGGGCCTGGATCCGATGGCGGGTGCCTCCACCCAGAGGTCAGGGTTTGCAATAGTTAAAATAACTTGGTCACAGCCCTCTGGGACACTGCAACCCCCCTTTCTTCCCACTAGTAGCCCACACAGTATATCAGAATTACCTTCTCAGTATACACTTACCCCCAGGACTGGTTCAGGCACTGGGACCCCCTGTAAAGTAATAAGATACAATGCAACAATCACAGTACAATACTTTAACATAGACAAATACCTCAGGCAGTATAACTTTGCTGAAACAAGCAGCTCTGATTTATTTGAGGGATATAACAAGGACAGGGAAATCAGGTTAATTAGCTATCACTTTACTCATCTACCTATGGCTCTTGTGCAGGCCTATCCCTACCAGTTACTGTCCCTGGGTACCCAAGCCCTAGTGGCTAGTCCAAACCGTGGCAGCTGGTAGGGGCCCTTTCACACAGAAAAAGAAAATTAGTTAAACAGTCAGCAGTACAGTAATTCCATTTGGATTTAATGTGGCAATTCAACAGGGCGACCCTGAATTAGTACTCCGACCTCCAAACAAGATAGGGTCCTTCAACGTCAGCAGGGCTACTCTTGAGCTCCACGAGACTCCTCACACACTTATATGGCAAACTGCAACAGGCAAAAGTCTTTAATGGCAGCAGGTTTCACTTGAGCTACACAAGCCTCCTACACATTTATATGGTAAACAGTAACAGGCAAAAGTCCTTTAATGGCAGCAGGATTCACTTGAGCTGCACAAGCCTCCTCACACATTTATATGGTAAAAAGAAAGTACTATACCAGGCAGGCTGCTTCCTCTATCCCGATCGCAATTACTGCACAATACCCGGAGAACACACAGCAGATTCAGTTCCTGACAGACCGAGTGCAATTCAGCAATTTCTCCAGTCTTCTACAGGGTGAGCCTGGTTTCTACTCTTCAGATATCCTTTGATTCTCTTCACAGGATGGATTCAGTCCTAACAAGCAGTTACACAAGCTGCAGACCGGAACTCTGGGCCTTGCACACGTTGCCCGACTAAAATTGCACACCGAAAAAGCACAGGGCTCCTTCCCTCTTAACTGCCAGAGCTCAACTGAAACTCCAGCAGACAAAACCGGCACTTCCTTTGAGTTCCCCAGTTCTTGGCTGGATTGGCTGTCAATCACAATAGACTGCCCCTGTTGGTCAAAAAGCGCTGAAGTCCAACTACATCTCCGAGTCACTGCCCATACAATCCTCTTGTGGCTGGCTCAGATTACGAGTCAAGTTCTGATTCATCCAAGGCACCATTTTAGAGCTACCTTAACCCACACTGATTGGTCCAGTTCAGCAGTTCAAAACTAGAATGGGGAACTAGGCAAACACAGCACTGACTGCAAAGAAAGCAGGTTAGACAAACTGTATTTTCACTATTACTCTAAATGATTTCTGGCAAACAGTTACATCTTTCAGATAGGTTCCCTTTGCACTCCTAGTGACTGCAAAAATGGAGTGAATTGGCAGCAGCTCGAGTGGTACTCAAGCAGGGAAGCACACAGTCCCCCCATACAAACTAATTATGTCTGCAAGCAGACAGCTCTTAAAGAGACAGTACCAGAGGCTCTAAAAACACTCACTGATAAATGGCTTAAATGCCAAACACCATTCAGGCTTGGAGCATTCAAGCAAGCTCCTGGAAGTCTTTTGGGAACCCCCATTTGGGGGTTACACCCTTCCTGGCCTGGGAGAAGCAGCGTCCAGCGTCAAGCAAGTACTTATAAGTTTCAACTGCAACCATATACATTTGCATTAGGCTCACATGTAATCATCAGTCAATATATCATTTTACCAAGAACACATTCCTGAAACATTGCAGTACGTCCTCTTTACACAGTATTACACACATTGTACCATAACTCAAGTTATTACCTCTTCTACATGAAACCTGAAGAGAGGGGCCCTTCCTATCAGTTACCTTGGGGCTGGACGGGCAAGGGCACCATATTAGAGGGCAACACAAGTAACTTGGAGTTAGAACTGGCGCTCTGTTTGGGCAATGAGCTCGGGACACATACACTCCTTTATGGACAACATTGAGAGGCAAGTCCACAGACCTCCCAAGGAATCATAACTGAGGTGCACCACAGGCTTTACAGCTCGACCAGTCTTTCTAGGGGAACTGTTACAGTCTCTGCACTCTGAGCCTCATTTTCAGCATTGTCCTCACTTGTCAGGGAGTCTCCATGGGGTAGAGGAGAGCTTGGGGCACTTTCAGCTCCAGGAGTTACAGTTTCTGAGTCCACAACATTTGGCTCACATGGAAGCTTTCAGACACTGGCAGTGGACTGTCAGGGCACTCAAAATACTCTTCTTGTTCTGGTGTATCACCAGTCTGCCCCAATCCATCATTTTCCTCCCCTGAAAGCTCAAACAGTTCAACCATGCACAATGATTCCATTTCCTCTGATCTGATGCTTTGCACTTCACTATCTGGGAGCATTGGCTCCAGGGACGAAGCTGGGGGCTTAGACAGTCCAGAAGGCCCAGCTTCATCTCCAGTATTGACTGGGGATTGCCCCGAAACAACTGACTCAATTATTAAGAAGGATAGTATTCAAGTCACTCTCACTTTCTTCTGATATGGACTGACAGTCATGCTCAACTGGGACTTGTGGAGGAACACTTTAACTCTGCTTCTGTAGGTGCAGACTTTCTTGATCTTTTCTTAGCAGCAGCTCTAGTCACTGGTCCAGAAGGGCATCTTCTGGGGCTCAAACTCAATCAAGATTTGTCCAATGGGCAGTAACGATTTCTATGCATTGTTTTACATCTTTTGAATTATTCTCAGGCCTTACTTTGTACACTGGCAGATCATCTAGTTTGCCCAATACAATGTGAGGGAGATGGTGCCATCTGTCAGCAATCTTGTGTTTGCCATGCAGTCCCAGATTTCTTAGCAATACTCGATCTCCCTCCTGGAGTTCCTGTGCTTTCACCTTTTATCATACCTTTCTTTGTTGGCCAGATTTCTTTGGCAGCCATGGTTTGAGCCAGTTGGTACGCATGAGTTAGCTGGGCCTTTAACTTTTGCACATACTGTAAATAGTTGTCAGCTTGAACCCCATCAGGAGAGACTCCAAAACACACATCTACCAGTAGTCGAGCTTCTCTTCCAAACATCAGGTGGTAGGGGGAGAACCCAGTGGCATCACTTTTGGTGTAGTTATAAGCATGTACCAGGGTGCTAATTTGTTGGCTCCATCTAGGCTTGTCCTTTGGGTGCAGGGTGCCTAGCATATCTAGCAAAGTGCGGTTGAAACGTTCAGGCTGTGGGTCCCCCTGGGGGTGGTAAGGAGTGGTTCTGGACTTTCGCACTCCCCACAGAGAAAGCATCTCTTTGATCAGATGACTCTCAAAGTCTCTCCCTTGATCAGAATGGATTCTTTGTGGAGCCCCATAGTGAACAAAAAAGTTTTCTGCAAGTACTTTGGCCACAGTGGATGCTTTCTGGTCTTTGGTGGGGAAAGCTTGGGCATATCTCGTGAAATGGTTAGTGACCACCAGCACATTACTGATATTTCTTTGATCTGACTCCAAACTCAGAAAATCAATACAGACCAGCTCCATGGGTGCACTGGTGGTGATGTTAACAAGGGGCAGCCCTCTGGGGCAAAACTTTCCTCTGTAAGCAGCGACTACAAGTTCAAATGTGTTGCTCCACATCAGCCCCATCTAGGCCAATAGAATCTGGATCTCACCAAGTCAAGTGTTCTGTCTATACCAAGGTGCCCCATGTGGTTGTGCAAGGACCTCAATACTGAGTCTCGAAAGGCAGTGGGCAGCACTAGTTGTTGTTTGTCTACTTGTCCCCCTCTGTCTACTGTTTCTCTGTATAGCAGTTTATTGATCAGTTTCAACTTAGGACCTTCTTTGTATAACAGTGCAGTTCTCAAATCAGTGGAGCGTAATTTGGACACATCTTTTCCTGCACAGAGGGCTTCTAAAGCTGATTTGATCATGGGATCGCGGGACTAAGCCCGCCGAATACTGTCATTGTCCAGCTGAGGCAGTGCACCAATGTCTATTGCAGAAAAGTGGCAATAAGCAGCAGGTATGCAATTCTCAGATGGTCCCAAGCAATCCACCATGCAGTCCACTTCGTCCGTGGACATTTGTTCCTCCCTGTCAAACTTCCGGCAGAGTGCCCGAATGTCAGGTTCTGCCAATCTGACCCAATCATTCTGGGGAACAGGCCTCCGGGAGACAGCATCAGCATCAGCATCTATGTGGTTCAGACCTGCTCGGTATTCGAGAGCATAGTCGTATGTAGATAATGCAGAAAGCCACCTGTGGCCAGTGGCATCCAACTTAGCTGGGTCTGCACATAGGTCAAAGGATTATTGTCAGTTTTACTAGTATTTTAGCCCCATACAAGTACTCATGGAATTGGTCAACAATAGCCCACTTCAAGCTAGGAACTCTAACTTATGTACAGGATAGTTCTTTTTCGGATGGGGTCAGGCTTCTACTGGCCAAGGCCACTGGTCTCAGGCCATTCTCGTGCTCTTGGTACAACACAGCCCCCAACCCTTGCAAGCTAGCATCAGTGTGCAGGATGTAAGGTTTTCTTGGATCGGCATAGGCCAGCACTGGAGCATGGGTAAGTTGATATCTGATCTCATGAAAAGCAGTCTCACAATCAGGAGTCCAGCGGGCCCCAAATACTTCACTTGGACGAAAATACACTCTTTCAGTCTTGAGGGACGCTGACTTTTGGTATTGTTTGTGGGTTGGGGGATACCCTTGAGTAAGGTTAAGTAAAGGGCGGATCACTCTTGAATAGTCCTTGATGAAACGCCAATAATAACCACAGAATCCCAGGAATCTTTGCAGTTCTTTTAGATTTTTGGGCTGTGGCCAGGTGGTCAAGGCCTCAACTTTACTTGAGGTCGGTCTCTATTCCTTGGTGGATACTATGTGTCCCACATACTTTACTGATGTTTGAAAGAATTGACACTTATCAATGGACAGTTTAAGGCCAAAGTCCGCCAGTCGGTCCAATACCTTAAATAATCTGCTCTCATGTTCCTCCAGTGAGCTGCCAAACACAATAACATCATCTAGGTATACCAGGCACTCTAGTAAGTTCATGTCCCCACTGCACGCTCCATCAATCGTTGAAAGGTGGCTGGGGCACCTGAAATCCCTTGAGGCATCCTCATGAATTCATAGAAAGCCGGACAGATAAAGGCTGTCTTCTCACGGTCCTCTGGGGCCATCGGGATCTGGTAGTACCCACTCGGAGATCCAACACAGAAAACCACTTGCTCCCGTTTAGGCAGTCCAAAGCATCCTGAATGCGGGGCATTGTGTACTGATCAGGGATAGTCCGCCGGTTTAAGGTGCGATAATCCACGCACATCCTTACTGTCCCATTCTTTTTCCTCACTACCACAATGGCGGAAGCATAAGGGCTTCTGGATTCTTGTATTACACCAGCAGCTAACATCTCTTGCAGATGCCGTCTCACATCATCTATGTCAGCAGGTGCCAGGCGTCAAGACCTCTCACGAAATGGTCTTTCGTCACGCAGCCGGACATTGTGCTCAGCTCCTTGCACACATCCTACGTCCCATTCCTTTAAAGAAAACACCTGGTGTCTCTGGGCAAGCTTCTCACTGATCCTCATTTTCCATTCAGCTGGCAATGGGGAGTCGCCGAAATCAAACAAGTCAGGCGTTACTCTGTCATTCTTCCCTGAACTCTTGCTGCTGGGTAGCACTGCAGTGTCTGCACAATGCACATTAGCCAGGATGCAACCTCTATTTACTCAAATGTCTCTTTCAGACACATTATGAACTTGGACCATTACCCTTCTGGCATAAGCATGGGCTCTAGCGGGCAAAATACTAGGCTTGACCAGCAGTCCCTCTGGCAATTTTCCTTCACCTGGTGCATCCAACATTAATATTTTATTCTTAACATCCTTTCTGATACGGACCTCTCCCTGTAAGGCACACTGGGCATTTGGCGCCAGGATCAGAGACTCAGGATCCTTCTTCCATACAATTCCGACCGGTTCCTCTGGTTCTATTTTTCAGCATCTCTCTGTGCCTCATAGGCCTTCTTAATTAAAGCCGAACTCTTAAAGCTCTACTAGTCTTTGACCCTGTTTTTCATAACACAACTGTGCCAGCCTTCCGAACATATGAGCATTTGTTCCAATCAACAAAGGACACCATCATACAGTCCAGTGGGGGACACACTAAGGCTAGGGTCTCTACTTGTTCGCCACTCCAGCCACGGAGGTGGGAAAGACAGCCAAATTCGGATATACCGGAATAGGGGTAGGCCTTCTCACTTAACCCCCATACATGCAGTCCTTCTAATGGTTGTAAGGTACATCTGACAAATGCTTCTGATACCAATCCTGGAACATAATTGTCACTTGGGAGCCACTGTCTAATACAGCTCTTGTAGACACTCCATTCACCTTTACAGTGGTCTCCATGGAGGGACCCACTATTCTGGACCAGTCTGGAGAGGCGATAGTGGGTGCCTGGGCAACTGACCTTGCCACAAAAGGACGTGAGTTAGCATTTTTGGTGCCCTCACTGGGATCATTTCGTGCACCTCTTAACCACTGATTTGTTCTCCGAAGCTCTCCTTGTAGCCTATATGCAACTTTGTCAGTGTCTTTTGAGGACCGGCATTCCCTTTTCATGTGCCCATCTTTCCCACAATTATAGCAAAACATACTTTCTGGAGTTTGAGCTGGCCGAGGCACCACACTGGGAGCCAGGGTGGGGTATTACTAACTGGAAACCTGGGTGCCATCTCTGTCTCGGCGTGGTAAGCATTTGGAGACATCTCGTCAGTTTCTCCACTTCCATGGTCAAGGAATTGAGTTTGGAGCTGTTATCAGCAGGAGATACATGGGTGGGTACCCCATCCCCATAGCAGATGCAGTCGGATATAGGTGAGGCCGTGCTTGCAGGCGTGGCCTTCATAAAGGGACAGTTTTTGAATTCGGATCTCTCTCAACAGTTCCCCATTGTGGCATATCTTTCCTTGTCAGAGCACTCATTGACTACCAACCTCTGCTCCTGAACTTCACTTGATGGGTCACCCTCAGTCACTCGGGTCATAGCCGCAGCTATTAGTGCAGGTCCCTCCCGAGGTCGCCTTTTCTCAACTCCTCGAATTTCTCTCATTAACTCATCTTAGGAGGGTGGGGATTCCAGTCGATTTGCCAAGCGTAACTGAAGCAACAGCAGTTCTAAGAAGGGGCCAACTTAAGGATCCTGTCCAGCCTGGTTCGGTCCAGTTCAATCGCTGGCAAACTACCCTTTCTGAGGTATTCTTGCAACAATTTTTCCAGCCAAGATACATACACAGACAACAACTCCCCTTGGTACTGTTGTGCATTTCTTACTCTCCACCATAGGTCCTCACCAGAATCTGGGCTCCCATACACATTCTCCAAGGCCTCAAGATAGGCCTGTGCAGTCGCTTCAGGGTTACTGGCCCATTTAGCACGGATGGTAGCCAAGGCAGGACCTCGGAGGCTCTCACTAACCCTCTTTCACTTTTCGGCTTCCGAGCATTGCCATTCTAGCACTTGGGGGGCAACATAGTCTATCCAGGTCTCCCAGTCATCCTCCCCTTGGGGGGTGGGAAGGGTGCCAGAGAAGATCCTCAACCTCCGGTAAGAGTCGTGACTAATGGCAGGTGCAGAAATAGGAGTCTGCATTGGTTCAGCCACCATTACGGGTACTGGAGCGGGAGAGGGTGTTGGGGGAGGAACACCCCCAGGTGACAAGAATAGTTTCTTCAAGTCCTCAACAGTTTTCCCTTCCCCCAGCAACCATTTAGCAAATTTCTCCTCAAAAGTTTCAGACAGTGGTGGGGGTTCATTCCCCGGGTCTTTACTGTCCTTAGTTATCACTCTCCAGGCAGTGAGGGCTCCCTCTGGGGTAATGGTCTGTGGCACTTTGGAGCTATCTATGGGATCCTTAAACTCTACTAGGGCCAGGAAAGTGTGGGTGAGCAGATTAGCATGCCGACCCACCACCACAGGGTTTTGCAAACCTTCCACCTTGGAAAGTACTCCTGTACAGTGTCCGTATTGATACCCAGGGGATGTCCAGGATAAGCATAGCATTTTGGGGTCGATCTCCTCCCAGTACACCACTCCACCAGCCGTGCACAGCCACTTCTGTCGGGTACCCATTTTTTCTTAACAGTGGTTTGTAATATGGCCACTAGAGGGACACACACAATCCCAGCGGTGAGCCTCCAAGATGTAACCCCCAGATGGCGCTATCCCAGGGGCTACTACCCTGTCTGATTTGCCACTAACAGGTTGAGGGCCTGGATCCGATGGCGGGTGCCTCCACCCAGAGGTCAAGGTTTGCAATAGTTAAACTAACTTGGCTGCCAGCCTCTGGGACACTGCAACCCCCCTTTCTTCCCACTAGTGGCCCACACAGTATATCAGAATTACCTTCACAGTATACACTTACCCCCAGGACTGGTTCAGGCACTGGGACCCCCTGTAAAGTAATAAGATACAGTGCATCAATCACAGTACAATACTTTAACTTAGACAAATACCTCGGGCAGTATAACTTTGCTGAAACAAGCAGCTCTGATTTATTTAGGGGGATATAACAAGGACATAGGGAAATCAGGTTAATTAGCTTATCACTTTACTCATCTACCTATGGCTCTGTGCACAGGCCTATCCCTACCAGTTACTGTCCTGGGTACCCAAGCCCTAGTGGCTAGTCAAACCAGTGGCAGCTGGTAGGGCCTTTCACACAGAGAAAAGAAAAATTAGTTAAACAGTCAGCAGTACAGTAATTCCATTTGGATTTAATGTGGCAATTCAACAGGGAGCGACCCTGAATTAGTACTAACGACCTCCAAACAAGATAGGGTCCTTCAACGTCAGCAGGGCTACTCTTGAGCTCCATGAGACTCCTCACACTTATATGGCAAACTGCAACAGGCAAAGTCCTTTAATGGCAGCAGGATTCACTTGAGCTACAAGCCTCCTCACACATTTATATGGTAAACAGTAACAGGCAAAAGTCTTTAATGGCAGCAGGATTCACTTGAGCTGCACAAGCCTTCTCACACATTTATATGGTAAAAGAAAGTACTATACCAGGCAGGCTTGCTCTATCCGGATCGTAATTACTGCACAATACCCGGAGAACACACAGCAGATTCAGTTCCTGACAGACCGAGTGCAATTCAGCAATTTCTCCAGTCTTCTACAGGTGAGCCTGGTTTCCTCTTCAGATATCCTTTGATTCTCTACAGGACGGATTCAGTCCTAACAAGCAATTACACAAGCTGCAGACCGGAACTCTGGGCCTTACACCGTTTCTTGACTAAACTGCACATCGAAAAGCACAGGGCTCTTCCCTCTTCACTGCCAGAGCTCAACTGAAACTCCAGCAGACAAAACCAGGCACTTCCTTTGAGTTCCTCCCAGTTCTTGGCTGGATTGGCTGTCACTCACAATAGACTGCCCTGTTGGTCCAAAAAGGCGCTGAAGTCCAAACTACATCTCCCAGAGTCACTGCCCATACAATCCTCTTGTGGCTGGCTCCAGATTACGAGTCCAAGTTCTGATTCGTCCAAGGCACCATTTTAGAGCTACCTTAACCCACACTGATTGGTCCAGTTCAGCAGTTCAAAACTAGAATGGGGAACTAGGCAAACACAGCTCTGACTGCAAAGAAAGCAGGTTAGACAAACTGTATTTTCACTATTACTCTAAATGATTTCTGGCAAACAGTTACATCTTTCAGATAGGTTCCCTTTGCACTCCTAGTGACTGCAAAAATGGAGTGAATTGGCAGCAGCTCGAGTGGTACTCAAGCACAAAAGCACACAGTCCCCCCCATACAAACTAATTATGTCTGCAAGTAGACAGCTCTTAAAGAGACAGTACCAGAGGCTCTAAAAACACTCACTGATAAATAGCTTAAACGCCAAACACCATTCAGGCTTGGAGCATTCAAGCAAGCTCCTGGAAGTCTTTTGGGAACCCCCATTTGCAGGGGGGTTACACTAGGACAGGGGAAAATTCCAATCAGATGGTATGCACATCCAGCAGGAAAACCCTTACAGTGACATACATCACTGCCGACAACAATGCCATGTTGGTGTAGGGAATGTGCCCAGGACCGGCAACACCTTCCCCTGTCCTGCACCCCCTCCTCAAACCAACTCTAACTTGGAGTTGGTATCTATAGTAACAGGGGGTGCAGAGGGCAGAGCAATCCCTTCTGCCCATGGCTCCCTGCCAACTGCAAATTGCAGTCGACAGGGAGCCTGGCACTGTGATGCTGGTCAATGAGTTAGCTGTCAACTCAGCATCACAGATCCCAATCTGACTAAATGATAAAAGAGTCAGAGGGAGATGAAGGAATTAGGGCCGGGATTTAACACCTGGAAATGTGTATTAGGATTCTAGTTCTGGACAGAATGGGCAGCTGGAGTGTGTAGAATGGCAGGATCCAGAGAACAACCAGATTGAAAAGAAACACCACAGGGGATTAAGCTGTTAACTGACAGAATGTGTACTATGTAGAGTAACATAACAGTGACATCTAGTAGACCAAAAGGATAACTTGCAGATGGGAAACAGAGCTGTTAGAAAAAAAAAACTGTACAAATCACTACCTGCAACATGTGATGAGTGGCTATATAAATAAAGCCAGCAAGGGTGGGAGGGTATTGGGGGCAGGCGGGTAGCAGCCACATAGCAGCTGTGGGGAAAAGTCTAGCAGCTAGTAGAGCAGAAGCAGGCAGAGATATGTCCCCATGTCACAGTTCCCTAGGATGACTCGAAAGGTTGCTGTAAAACAGTTCCCTAGGATAACTTGATTAGGCTGCTAAAAATGGCCTAATAAAATTAAAAGTGCACTTTGAAGTTAATTAATGAACACGCGCAAGAAGTATGCACTGAATTTAGATAGAACTGCCCCAAGGAACAATTCCAGTACACTGAAGGAATATGTACACAGAAGTGAGTTAAAAACTGCACCAGGGATCAACTTCAGTACTGTGCTGCACAAAAAACAGAGTAAACCTAAATAATTAAATTGGATCAGCACCAACGGTCAGTAATCAGAATTTAGTTACTCAGGTTCACATAGGTAAAAGTAAATGGCAACCATCAGTAGGACCTGGCTGGCACAGAGTACAGTATGAGAGCAGCCAAAGTGGCATTCAGGAAAGGTACCAAGTTTGAATTTAGGACAGAAGCAGGGCATATTTCAAACTGAGTCTTTGTTACGTACCTTGATTGTGATGGGTGGTCACCAAGTAGCTCTGAGGGCAGAATGCCCAGAGGTAGATAGGAGTGCTGTGGAGAGATAAATAGGGACATGAGAGACTGGTCACAAAAGTTGTGGGTGGTAACTAGGGATGGAAATGGCTACTGAGAAATCAGATTACAGGAGCGGAGGGGCAACTCAGGGGACGAGTGTGGCATGGAAGAAGGTGCAAACAGCAGTGTGAAAATGGAGGAACAGTTATGGGAGCAGAAGGAGTTAGTAGCACAGGTGGATGAGAGTTGCAGAATGAGAAGCTAAAAGTCAGAGAGAGGGGGAAAAGGCAGAGATAGCAGCAGCAACAGTAAAACAAGTAAACATATGCCTATGCACCAGGTAGCTTCAAACAGGATAGAACCTAAGTGTACAAATAATTGCTTACAGTTCAATCAAAAAGATAGCTACTCTTTTCTCACTTAGCAAGAGTTTATATCACTACATGCACTAGTGAGATAGCATTAATCAATGCCTGTAACTTGAGAACCAAGCCTAGCAGGACACACACACACAAAAACTGTAGCTGTACCTACTATACAGAACTTTACATTGCCAGCAAAGTAATAGTAACCCTAAGTTTCATAAGTAAGCTGATAGCTTCAATCTGTATAACTATGCTGGGGATTTAATCTCCTACAACCATTTAATAATTTATTTTTGGGGAGGAAATTTCAAGAAGTGAGATATTTATATAATAACTGGTGACCCCCAATATCAACCCACTTTTGAGACCTGTAAAAGGCCATCAACCTGCAAGCTGATATGGCAAAGTTATATCAACCGGCGAGTTGATATGGCATTTACTGTCTCATGCTGGGTTCTGTGTACCATGCTAAGGTACTTACCGGCTTGGAAAATTGAGCACTTACACCCCTTAATGTGCTTAACAAATACTATTTGAGAGTGTGACTTGAGCAGAGCAACAGTAGTTACTGCCATTTAATAATTTCTTGTTTGGGAGAAAATTTCAGGAACTAATAAGAGTGGAACAAAATGACTGTCAGAAGGGAGGGAATCAGTCTGGCAGGGCAACTGATACAGCACAGAATCAACTGTTGAACTTAAAAAAAAATGAGGACCAGGCAATTTATTTTTATGTTGTCTTGCGCATGTGCAAGCAACATTTTGTGGCAGTAGGAGACGGTTAGTAGGAGAAATGCAGAGGTGTGTGAGTTTTGGCGAATGCAGGGCATGCTTTAGAAGGTGCGTCCCTCATTACCCAATTAGCAAGTATGCTACCGGTGACATAAGTTTTATGCAAAGTGCCACCAACTTGAAATTAATTTGCCACTGTAATCAGAGACAAGCTTGTCATGCAGCAGCACAGATGACACATCTCCCCAGTGTGCCTTGCCTGGTGAAACATTTCATTAAACATGGCAGCAGTCCTGCCATCCACCTCTCACAATCCCTAGAAAGCAGACTTCAGGGTGCCCAATCCCCCTGTCAGCTTGTTTAATACCCCCCCAAATTGTGTGGCACACTGGAAGCCCACCCCAGTGTGCCTCCGTGCGCTCGGAAGCCGCCCGAATCAGCATGCTCCTGCCCCTGCCCCACCACATTGTGTGCCACACTGGGAGCCCATCCCAGTATGGACAACATCACCTCCCCAAAGTCATGGAGCACACTGGGAGACCACCCCAGTGTACTCAACATTTGTTTTCTTATGCCTGTAAAGAAAGAAAACCGTCCGCAGTGTTCCTTTTTTTAAAGTACCTGAAACAAAGAGCGGTCCCTCATTGTCAGTGGCACCCCGTCCCCTACCACCCACCCTCTGCACCCCACCCCATATTTACCTCCAGAGGTTGGTGCCACAATCTTTGGTGGAGCAAGAACATGTCTGCACTCTATAAAGCCGACTGCGAACTGAAGAAATGTTGGTAAGCTGTATAATGGCATCAGTGGGGAAGGTTTCAACTTAGGTGGATATCTCGGCCATTTTTTTTACTTTTGGCTCCAAATTTTCAAAATGGGGTTCTTGGGACCCCAACTCATGAAATAAGTCACTGTCATTTCATTATTCGGTCCAGAAAGGTGATTTTGTGGGCACTGCGCTGAATCACCTTTTGGGACCAACGAACAAAACGGCAGTGCCACTGTTCATGAGGTGGGCTTCCAAAAAGCCTGTGTTGCAAATTTGATGAAAAAAATTCCCAAAAATGACTGTGTTATGAGTGTGCATTGCGCAGTTTCCATGCATGCTGGTAACTTCGAGAATTTTTAATATTTTCACTCCAGATTTTCAACATTGCCATTTCTTCACACCTTTATGAAAAGTACAGCTGTCATTTTTCACATCCTGCCCAAAATGTGTTTTCGCGCATCTGGCACACAATGGTGCGGTCGCTGTGGGAAATCAACATTCGGGACAGATTAATAAAATCACAGTGCCACTGTTCATGAGAAGAGGTTCCAAAATGCCTATGTTGAAAATTTCGTTAAAAAATCCCCAAAATAATTGCATTACGGGCGTATGTTGCACAGTTTCTATGCCCGCTCATGACTTCACCAATTTTTCATGTTTTCACTCCAGATTTTCAACATTACCATTTTTTTACACCTCCTCATGAACAGTACTGCTGTCATTTTTCACATCCTGCCTGAAACGTGTTTTCACACCTGTGGCACCAAATGACACAGTCACTGTGCAAAATCACCTATTGGCTAATGAACTAATAGTGCCACTGTTCATGAAGTGGGGTCACAAAAAGCCCATGCTGAAAATTTGGAGTGAAAATACCAACAAACGCCTGGGGTGTTAGGATTTCTAACTGTAACTCCCCACCCTGTAGAGACTGACAGGCGTCAGGAGTGTGACTTGGGATTTTTGGCTGTAATGTTCCCGCCATTCCACCCCCACCCCCAGCCTGCAGCCACTGACAGACATCGAGGTGTGTCTTGGACTCTTTGGCCCCAAAGTTCACCCCATTCTCCTATACTGCACCCATCTCGCATATTTCCTTATGGAATGGGGTGAGCGTAAGGCCCAAAGATCCCAAAGCACACCGCAACACTTGATGGTGTCTGCAGGGTAGGGAGAGATGAAATGGCGTGAGCATTATGGCCGATGACCCAAAGACACACCCCAATGCCTGTCAGTCTCTGCAGGGTGGGGGTGGGGTTACTAAGTGTATCTCGGCTCGGGATTCCTGGCTGCCGGACGAGGTGTTTTCCTTGTGCTTTCCCTGAGTTCTTGATCTCTGCGCTATGACTGCCCAACTGGGCTGCCATTCAGGAATAATACAGCACCTCGCGGAAGGTGCTCTTCTAATTATTGGAGGGTCCAGCGCTTGAGTGATTCCACCTGTAGTCCCATTGGGTGGAGGTAGAGCTGTTTCATGGGGCCTTTAGTTGCCGCCTCCTGCCTCCGAGAACTGTGCACCTCACTGGACGCTTCTTTTTACACCAGATAAGAAGGCCATCGATGAGGGGACAGTTTTTCTCTAAGTTAGTGGGACTGCATTCCCAGGGCACGTGGAAGTAGAGGGCGCTTCTGCATTAGTGCACCTGGGACAATGGTCTGCTGGTGAGGCGACTCTGCCAGAATATCTGTGGAGTCCTTTGGAACTTTTGGGCAGTCTTCTGGGACTGAAGTGGCTGTTGGAGGATTAAGGTGGAGATTATTTTCTGTAGGATTTGGATTTTCTGCCCCTGTGGATTTATCGTTAAGGGGGCCAAAGATCATTTATTCTGGAAATTGTTTTTGAACAAGCAGATTTTCCCTGGTATGGTTGCATGCAGTTGATGAGTTTGTACTGGTGGACTATCGAACTGTGACCATGAAAGGACTGGGGCAGTGATAGTGCCCTTGCCTTAAAGTGGTTGGCAGCAAATACTGTTCTATGTGAGCTGAAATCTTCTCTCCAGGACTTTTAAAGCTTATATTTTGGACTTTTAGTTGGTTTTGGTTTGGGTGGGGGTGGTTTTGTTTGTCAGTGGGCTAGTTGGTGGTAGTTTGGGTTTAGTTAACTTGTATGTGAGTGTGAAGTGTGTGGAGTGTGTGGCATAGGGTTTTTTATTATTTTAGTGTATGTTAGTATTGTGTGTGTTGTGGGATTGGTATTCTGGGGGCTGGGATTGCGTAGTCAGGAGGGATGTGTCTGGGAAGGTGTGAGGGCCTGGGGTGAGCTAGGATAGTGTATGGGGCATCCCTGTTGCTCGATCTGTGGCCTTTTTCCAACCTCCCAGTTTCTCCCACAACAGCAAGGCGCTGTAGGGATGTTGGAATAAAGAGGAACCGCATTGCTCGATCAGGTCGGGGTGCCCTATGCACTGCGGTAGGTGGTAGAATCAAGGTAGTTGGGTGCAGAAGGTGCCCTGGGGTTAGATGGGTCTTAAAGAGAGGCCAGACATGTTTAGTTCCCATCTCCAGTGTTCTCACCAGACTGAGTGGGCAGGTAGCCAGAAGGCCTGCACTGTCCACCAGTCCCCTGAGGGCAGTGCTTTGCAATGCCAGATCGATCAGAAACAAGACTGCAATTATTGTGGACTTGGTTTCTTCAGTTGATCTGGCTTGCATCACAGAGACCTGGATTGGTGACGATGCTGGCCCGGTTTTAGAGGCTGCTGTCCCACCCGGGTATACCATAGTGCACTGCCCCAGAGCAGAACGTAGGGGTGGGGGAGAAGCCATCTGTTTTAGATCTGAGCTGGGCTTCACCCTGCAGCCAGTGAGAGCACCAGGTTCATTTGAGTGTGTTGCTGTCCATGGGGGTCCGGGCACAGGTTACCAGATTCTCCTGATTTACTGCCCTCCTGGGGTGGCAGGAGAATTTCTGCAGGAGGTAGCTGATTTTATTGTCAATGAAACACTGGTGACCCCAAGATGTGTAGTGCTGGGGGACTTCAATATTTGGGCTGATGACGAATCTTCTCGGCTTGGTTACAACTTCCTCCAGACTATGGCATCTCTGGGCCTGACGCAAGTAGTTTTTTCTGTGACCCATCAGGTCGGCCATATGTTGGACCTGATATTCTCGCTGGGGCTTGAGAAAAATAATCTCAAGATTGATCAAGTTGCTTGGTCCGATCATTGCACAGTGGAGTTCTTGTTTGGCCCCCCCACCCCGAGAGCCCTCGCCCTGCTGAGATGGTTAGCTACTGCCCTTTGAGGGGTTTGACCCCTGAGGTTTTTTTGGCAGTGGCTGATCTATCTAGTGTGAACAGTGCATGCGCTGGGGGTGTGTGCGTGGCAGTTGCTGCCTATAATAAGGTGATGTCTGGTGCACTCGACTCCCTTGTACCGGTCAGTGTACGACCCAAATCTTTTCACTTAAGGTCCCCCTGGGGAGCTCAAGACAATGAAGATTGTGGGTCGGAGATTAGAGCACTGCTGGTGGAAGTCTGGTCTGAAGGCAGACAAACTGACCCTGCTTACACACTACGGTGTGTACCAGGGGGCAATCAACTGTAAGAAGGTAGAATTCCTGTCCAGGGAGATTGCTGCTGGGAGGAACCGACCAACTGTGCTCTTTCAGACTGTGGACAGGCTTCTCCATCCTTCCTGTCTGCAGCTGAAAGGAGCATTTTCAAATGCATTATGTGAAGAGTTTGCTTGGTTCTTCTCGGACAGGCAGGGGATTCCACCAGTGAGCCATATTCTGTCCAACAGTGGTTGCCATGGGCGTCTGGAGAGCATTCCACCTGGCTGGGGTGATTTTAGACTGGTGGAGGTGGTTGAGGTCATTGAGGTTGCTTCCAAACTGCGGCACACCTTTTCTGAACCGGACCAGGTGCTGAGTAATTTCTTAATGGGATGTGTTGACTCCATTGGCCCGGTGTTTGCCTGGATTGTCCAGTGTTTTCTGTTGGAGGGGGTCTTTCTGATGTCTTGAAGGAGGCATTGGTGAGACTCCTTCTGAAGAAACCATCTTTGGACTCTGACTTCAAGGCAAATTACCATCACATCTCCAACCTTCCATTTATGGGTAAGATTGTGGAGAAAATGGTGGCACTTCAGCTTGAGGAGCACCTCGGGGCCCATGATCTATACGAGCCACTCCAGAATGGATTTTGTGTGAGGCATAGCACAGAAACTGCGTTAGTTTAGGTGCATAATGACCTCCTTAGGGCAAGAAACCCAGGGGAGGGGACAATTCTCATCCTCCTCGATCTCTCTTCAGCATTTGACACAGTGGATAATCGTGTATTATATGACCACCTGAGGGAACTCTGTAGACTTGCTGGCACCGTCATCTGCTGGTTTGAGTCTTTTCTTACTAACAGGAGGCAAACGGTAGTGATGGGGAATTTCTCCCCTTCCCCTAGCCTCCTGTCATACGGAGTTCCCCAGGATTCAGTCTTGTCGCCGATGCTGTTCCCGTGTACATGCTGCCCCAGGGAGAGCTCATTAGGAAGTACAGCTAGGGTTTTCATTGCTATGCTGATGATACCCAGCTGTATCTTTCCTTTGCCCCTGGCACATCCAATGCAGTGGAAGTGCTTAACAGCTGCCTTGCTGAGATCAATGACTGGATGGCCTCCAGCTGGTTGCAACTGAACCCCGACAAGACAGAGGTACTGGTCATGGAGTCAAACAGAGGGCTTGATAGGTTGGCCTCTGGTGCAGAAATAGGGCTTTTTCTTGGGTCTGTACCATTGAAGGCCTCCTCTAGGGTGCACGATCTTGGCATTGTTCTAACAGTAGACTGACACTTCAGTACCGGGTGTCATCCATTGTCCATGCCAGTTTCTATCATCTAAGGAATATCACCATGATTAAGCCCCTAGTTCCACCCCTTGACCTCCCCACCTTGGTTCACGCCTTCATGATGCCCATGTGAGACAGTGGGTAAAGATGAACACATAGGCAGTTGTGACAAGCAATGTAATCTCACATTTATTGTACAGTGAAACAAAATAAAAATGGACTTAGCGTGCAACTAAAAATAAAGAGAGTGAAAATCAGGCAAATCAAGTCATAAGCTTCACTTCTGTTCAGTGACAAAGCGTAACATACCACTAGTAAACAGCTAGAGTACTTACAGAGTCAGGACCCTGTACTCAGCTGAACTCATTCTCCTCAGGGCTTTAACTGATATGCAGAAAAAAACATGCGATATATTAAGCCCCGCCCATATATGCAGCATTTCGGCAAACTCTTAATTTCTACGTTGATAACAGATTCTGTAAATCAGGATATCATCCTAAAAATGCTCAGTCTCTAAATATGTTGTTGAAAACTAGAAAAAATAATTAGAAAAGGAGTTTGTAGCAAAATCCGTAGGTAAGCCCCTTCAACAGGTCCTCCGTATCATAAGTAAGGAGATAGAATGGCCAGCCGGCACTATAGAGAAGATATCAGAGGCTTATGGAGTGTGCTACCAGGAAAGAGTGCGAACACCCGAAACAAGAATGTAAGTAAAGCATTCATTCATTTGCACTGAATGTCCTTCCTGTTATTCTTAGCAACATTATCTTTCATAACGCTCCCTAATTGTAAGCATTACTGGAGCGCTTCAAGTTCTAAGCCCTATGCTCCAATGTAGGCAGCTCTTTTAAGTTACCCTATGGCTGTCCACCTAGGTCTGACAGTCCGCACAGCATCGTATGCACACTCGAGCCTGACAGCTCTTGTTCAGCCCTGAATCAAAGTCCCGCACTGCCGAAACAGAATTGCTCTATCAGCGGTGGTGAACCTACGACTCTGCAGAGGGCGAAATTTGAGGGAGTTCCAATTACTTTATCTTTAGCACATGAGAACTCATACCCACATAAACATTTCTTGGGATATGGAATAGCAACACTGTACAGGTAAAAATACAGCGAATATGTACGTTACTAATAAACATTCTAAATGTAGATAGACTTGTACGGAAATGTACATGTACAGCAAATACAGCTCTAATTAATATCAACATTAGTAAATAAAATAAGGTAACAGCCAAAGTACCTGCTTTTACCATGAGGGATCCAGGCCAAAAAGAGGACCAGTGGGAAGAATGGTAAAGAGAAAGCAGGAGATTTCAGTGAGTGGCCTGCTTCAGAGAGGTTAGAAATGAAACGGATAATCAGAAAACAGAAAGCTGTTGCAAAAGACTTAGACAGAGATACCTTCTGGTCTCCTAAATACAGGCCCCTTTTACAGTCCAGTCTTGACTACTGTAATGCGCTGTATCTAAAATGTTTCCTCATCACCTTCTGGAGGGATCCCTCTTGGATTAAGGAGTCGGGTTTGGTTATGAATTATAAAAAAAACAAATCAATGGTCTTTAGGAAAAAACAAATTGGAAAGGTCAATGTTGTCCCTAATATTAAGATCATTACTGATAACGGTGATCAAATTGTTCAAGATACAATGTATAGATATTTGGGTGTCTGGCTGGATGAGAGTCTGATTTTCGACTATCATATAGAAGACACCATAAATAAGGTAAAAGAAGCGACCGGGAGCTTTTAGACGCTCAAAATCATGTTTGAATAAGCAAATGAGATTGGCGGTTGTAAATCAACTTTTACTTCCAATTATGGAATATGGAAGTCATGTATATGACTTTGCTCATAAAAAAAGTTTGGTGAAAGCTGATACGATGTACAATAGACTTGCAAGGTTTATATTAGGAAAAGGAACAAGTTCACATCACTGTACTTTGTTTAGTAATCTTGGATGGTTAACCCCAACCTTAAAAAGGAAGTTACAATGGGCACATATATTTCATAAAGTCCTACATACAAAAAAACCTTACTTATTTGAAAAATTAGAAATAATACAACATCACTATAATTTATGCAAGACACCTTTAAGAGGATTTATCCCTCCGAAATTAATAAATAAATATAGTTCTATGCATTTCCCAGCTATTGTGTTTCAAATATGGAATTCAATAAACAAAAGATTCCATAGTTAATCAGATTGATGCTAAATTATTCATGCAGGAGTTAAAACATGAATTGAGTGTACGTTGTATGTGTAACAATTAGGATACATGAATATAATGTTGACGTAAGTGATGCTATAAGATATTTGTTATACCCGTTATTGTCTTGGTACTTTATGTCATACTGAAAGCAGGAGCATCTATGATATAGGATTTTTTCCTAATGATGTTTTATACCAGCTTGTCCTGTACAAAAATAAAGATTTTTACTACTACAATATACCCCAGCACTTGGTTGTGTAACCACTAGGTGGCACTATCCCAAGGGCTGCCTACACTACCCCTGCCTGCTTGGCTAGTAGCAGGTTAAGGGGCCTGAGTTCTGAAATGGGTGCCTCCACCCAAAAGTCAGGGTTGGTAGTAGTCAAGCTAACCTGGGCACAGCCCTGCGGGACACTGTAACCCCCCCTCTTTCCCCTCTAGTGGCCTGAACACTGTACAATAATCACTTTCACAATACCCCTGATACACCACACAAGTACCCACACTGTTTGTACTTACCACCAAGGCTGGTTCCTCTGGCTTGACCCTGGGGAACCCCCTGTAAAACAAGGTTAAGCAAAGTAAATAGCAACAGTACAGTACTTTGAGCACAAACTGGAACCACAGTCAGATTACATGCAGAAAAAGTTAGATCTGATTTATTCAGGGTACTTGAACAAGGGGGGGGCAAAATCAGGTTAATTAGCTTAAAGGTTAAATCAATCAAGCAGTTATGCATGCGCTTTGAGTCCCCCCACACAGTCCACATCTGGGTACCCAGGTAGAGAAGAGATGGGCTAGCCAGGGCAGTTGCCCGGGGTTGCAGCTGGTTGGAGCCCTGTGATGGAAAACACAATATGCACAGTACATAATATTTGTAATCCAGAGCCAGAGGGCTCAGTTCATAAAAGAAACGAAACAATAAGACAATCAGATGACACACTCAGATTAAGCTGTTGTTGTAGGGAGCTACCCTGGTATTTACTCACAATACCCAAGACTGGACACAGGCTGGATGAAAATCGAGACTGCAGGTGGTTGATCTGGAATGCCAGGAGAAGCAGGTCCCACACAAGTCGCAGAGGCGTCGTTCCTGTTCAAGCATGGAGCAGGGGGCTGATCCCCAGACATGTCTCTCGTCAATGGCTTCTCTGTGCAGTGGGTAGTCTGGCTGGGCCAGTCTGGCAAAGCCCAGACTACATGGAGACAAGTTCGGAAGCAGTCCGTTTTGGGCTGGATACAGCTTCCAGCAAGCAGAACACAGTTCACACAGTGGGGAACTAACTCACAGCCCACTAGCAGCTCATAGCACATTTACATGTACAAGAATTCTACTGTACCAGGCAAAGCGCTCCCTGGGCACAATTGCAAAGTTTCTGCACACACCGGGAGCTTAGGGGTAGCTGGAACTCCTGACAGGCCGATCGAATTCAACAAAATCTTCGGTCTTCTTCAGATTGAGCCTGGCCCACTTCAGTAGCTTACTTTAGTCACACAATCTTGGATTTAGTCCAAAATAATTCTTGTCTCTCCCTTTCAGGAGCAGCACACCGGCATGCAGGCCAAAAACTTAGCCTTTTCAGAGTTCTCCCATGTGAATCCACTAAGGATTGCTGCTCATAAACACTTCAGCTCCTTCTTGCTCAGCTTTCAGCTTAATTCTATCTGAAAACTGCCAGCAGCCTGGGACTTCCCCAAGATCAAAAAGATTTGGTTGGCTGATTTGGCTGTCAGTAAAAGCAAGAGCTCCCCCTTCAGTTGCAAAAAAGGCACAAAAAAACCTCCAAACTAAACTCCCTACAGATTTTGAATTCAGACAGCTCCTGTAGTCCGGCTACATTTTAGGTCCTACCAGTACTGTTTGGTCCAATTTGCAGTCCAGGACCAAGATAGTGGAGACAAACAAAACAGTCCTTGCTACAAAGAAAGCAGGTTAGACAAACTATATTATCATTATCACTCTAAATGATTTTCAGTAAATAGTTACATCTTTCAACAGAACTCCCTATCAGATTACTTAAGCTACAATTAGACAGCTCTTAAAGAGACAGTACACAGAGGCTATACAAGCTCTGATAATCACATTTAAACTGCTAAAACACAGGACACCAGCCTGGCAGTGAGCATTTAGGCAAGCTCAGGGAAGACTTTTTGGGAACCCCCATTTGTAAGGGGGTTACACCCTTCCCTGCCTGGGGAACTTGGAGTCTGCGTCAAGTCTGTACCATCATAACATTGAAAATGCAACACGTACAAGATATTTATACCATTAGCATGCTATACAAGTACTATCTGATTCATCAATTGGCATAACTTGTCACTTTACTATACATTTCAATATACTCCACTATATAATTTCCATTCTGACAATACAATATGCATATTTCACACAGGTAAATTGAACATTACTATACAAAATCATGTAATAACTTCTTGTACTCTAAACAATGCAAAAGGGGGCCCTTCCCTATCAGCTAACTTGGGGCTGGATGGGGCAGGGGCACCATGGTGAGAGGGCAGAAAAAGTAACCTGGAATGGGCCGTCAAGCTCAATTTGGGCAGTGAGCTCTGAGAGACACAAACACCTTTGTGGACTACATTGAGATGCAAATCCACTGGCCTCCTGGGGGAATCGTAACTGAAGCGCACCACTAGCTTGACACCTCGGCCAGTCTATCTAGGGTGAACAACCACAGTCTCTGTACTTTCAGCAATGGTTCTGGAGCTTTCATCACTTCTGAGGAGTGCCTCTGCATGAAGGGGAATGTCCAAGCTGGGAGCACTGTTAGCTCTTTGCTCTGCAGTCTCTGTTTCTACAACACTTGGTTCATTTAGAAGACACTCTGGCATGGAAGGAGGGTTTTCAGCACTCTCATAGTGTTCCTCAAGTTCTGGCATGTCACCAGAAAGACTCATACCATCATCCTCTCCTTCAGGCAAATCATACAGTTCCATGATACACAAAGACTTAGCATCCTCAGACGTGGTACTTTGCACTTCACCTTCAGGGAGCATTGGCTCCAAGGATGATGCCGGGGAGTTAGGCAGTCCAGAAGGCCCAGCTTCATCCCCATAATTCAACATAGGATTTCCACAAAACAACTGACTCAGTTCATATGAGGGGTAATAGGCATTATCACACTCACTGTCATCCGAGTTAGACTGGCAGTCACTATCATTCTGGGCCTGCTGTGAGGAAAGTCTTAAATCAGCAGCCATGGGGGCAGGCTGACTCTGTTTCTTTCTTGCAGCAGCATGAGTCACTGGTCCAGGGGAATCAATCTCGGTGGGTTCAGCCTCAATTAGAACTTGACCCAAAGGTAGCAAGTGGTTACGGTGCATGGTCTTGACAGCTTTGGAGTTATTCTCTGGGCGCACTTTGTACACTGGCAAATCATCCAGCTTTCCAACTATGATATGGGGAAGATGGTGCCATCGATCAGCAATTTTGTGTTTACCATGCAATCCTAAATTTTGCAACAACACACGGTCTCCAGGCCTAAGCTCTTGAGTCTTTACTTTTCTATCATGTCTCTCTTTGCTGGCTAGATTTCTTTTGGCCACCATTGTCTGGGCCAGTTGATGGGTATGGTTCAATTGAGCTTTAAGATTTGTACATATTGCAGGTAATCTTCGGCTCGGACCCCATGGGGAGAAACCCCAAAACAGACATCAACAGGCAGCCAGGCCTCTCTCCCGAACATGAGGTGGTAGGGAGAGAACCTGGTAGCATCATTCTTTGTGTAATTGTATGCATGTACCAAGGTGCTAATCTGCTGGCTCCATTTATGCTTATCTTTTGGGTGGAGGGTGCCTAGCATGTCTAGTAGGGTGCGGCTAAAGCGTTCAGGTTGAGGATCCCCCTGCGGGTGATAAGGGGTGGTTCTTGACTTTTGCACCCTCCCCATAGAGAGAGAGCATTTCTTTGATTAGCTGACTCTCAAAGTCCCGGCCCTGATCAGAGTGAATTCGCTGGGGGGCACCATAGTGGACGAAGAAATTTTCCACTAGCACCTTGGCCACGGTAGATGCTTTTTGATCTTTGGTGGGAAAAGATTGTGCATACCGTTTGAAATGGTCCGTAACCACTAACACATTGCCAATGTTTCGCTGATCAGGCTCTAAACTCAAGAAGTCTATGCAGACTAGTTCCATTGGGGTGCTGATAATAATGTTGACAAGTGGGACAGCCCTCTGAGGTAGGGCTTTTCTCTGCAGGCAGCGACTACAAGTTCTTACATGGTGCTCAACATCGGCCCCCATCTTGGGCCAGTAGAATCGAGATCGTACTAGGTCAAGGGTCCGGTCAATACCGAGGTGGCCCGTATGATTGTGGAGGGACCTCAGTACCAAATCTTTGAAGGCTGTGGGCAGGAACAATTGTTGCTTGTCTATTAGGCCACCCCGATCTACAGTCTCTCTATACAACAACTGATTAAGCAGCTTCAACCTGGGGCCTTCTTTAAACAATAAAGCTGTTTTCAGATCAAAGGAATGCAACTTGGACACATCTTTTCCTGCACAAAGGGTGTCAAGTGCTGGCTGAATCATAGGATCTCGGGATTAAGCCCATTGAATGCTGTCATTGTCAAACTGAGGTAGTGTACTAATATCTAGAGCAGAGAAGTGGCAATACACAGTCGGTATGCCGGTGTCAGAGGGGCCCAAGCAATCTACTAAGCAGTCCGCTGTGTCCATAGACATCTGTTCATTTCTATCAAACTTTTGGCACAATGCTCGGATGTCAGATTCAGGCAGCCTGACTCAGTCGCTCTTGGAAATGGGCCTCCGAGATAGGGCGTCAGCATCAATATGATTCAGGTCTGGTCTGTATTCGACAGCATAATCATATGTTGACAATGCAGAAAGCCACCGGTGCCCCATGGCGTCTAACTTAGCTGAAGTCTGTACATAGATCAACGGGTTATTGTCAGTCCTCACCAATATTTTTGCTCCATAGAGGTAATCATGAAACTGGTCAACAATGGTCCATTTTAATGCAAGGAACTCCAACTTGTGCACAGGGTAGTTTCGCTCTGACGGGGTCAAGCTCCTACTGGTGAATGACACTGGTCTCAAACCATTCTCATGGTCTTGATACAGTACAGCTCCTAAACCCTGCAGACTGGCATCAGTATGCAGCACATAGGGTTTGGTGGGATTAGCATAAGGGAGGATGGGGGCATGGGTGAGCTGGTATATGACTTCGTGGAAAGCTGCTTCACAGTCAGGCGTCCAACGGGACCCAAAAAGTTCACCTGGGCGGAAATATGCTTTGTCTGGTTCTTTGATGGACCCTTTTTTGTATTTCCGATTGGTAGGAGGGTAACCCTGGGTAAGATTCAAGAGTGGCCCAATCACTTTGGAATGGTCATTTATGAACCGGTGGTAGTAGCCACAGAATCCCAGGAAATGCTGTAGTTCTTTCAAATTGTGGGGCTGGGGCCAAGTAGTCAAGGCTTCAACTTTACTAGGATCAGTCTCTATCCCCTCTGTAGACACTATGTGCCCCACATACTTCCCAGAGGTTTGGAAAAACTGGCACTTGTCGATGGACAGCTTCAGGACGAAATCTTCCAGTCGGTCTAGTACTTTGAACAGTCAACTCTCATGTTCCTCTAGGGAGCTCCCAAACGCAATGACATCTTCCAAGTACACCAGGCATTCCAGCAAATTCATGTCTCCCACCACTCGTTCCATCATTCGCTGGAAGGTTGCTGAGGTGCCCGATATCCCCTGTGGCATTCTCAGGAATTCGTAAAACCTCAAAGGATAGATGAAGGCTGTCTTCTCATGGTCCTCCGGAGCCATCGGAATCTGGTAATATCCACTGCGAAGATCCAACACCGAGAACCATTTGCCATTTGCTCCCATTCAAACAATCCAGAGCATCTTGTATACGGGGCATGGTGTATTGATCGGGGATGGTCTGCCGATTCAGAGTTCGATAATCAACACACATTCTCACAGATCCATTCTTCTTACACACAGCCACAATGGGAGAAGCATATGGGCTCCTGGATTCTTGTATCATACCAGCCACGAGCATTTCCTGCAAGTGTCTTCTCACATCGTCTATGTCTGCAGGGGCTAAGGCGTCGAGACCTCTCTCGAAATGGCCGTTCACCATGCAGGCGTATGTGATGCTCCACACCATGGACACATGCCACGTCCCATTCCTTCAACAAAAACACTTGATCTCTCTGGGCAAGTTTCAGGCTAATTGTAGTCTTCCAGTCAGATGGCAATGGGGAGTCACCAAAATCAAACAAGTCGGGAGTCACTCTATCTGTCTTGCCAGGGTGCTTGTTGCTGGGCAACACTGCAGTGTCTGCACAGTGTAGTGTAGCCAGGGTGCATCCTCTATTCACTTGGATCTCCCCCGATCTGACACATTATGAATCTGGACCATCACTCGTCATGCATAGGCATGAGCATGAGCTGGCAAGATGCTGGGCTTAACCAATAATCCTTCCGGCAATTTTCCATCGCCTGCGCGTCCAACATCAATATTTTGTTCTTGACCTCTTTGTGGAGGCGAACCTCCCCTTGAACTGTACACTGGGCGTTAGGGGCCAGTACCATTGAATTGGGATCCTTCTTCCACACAACCCCTACCAGTTCATCCTGGTCCACTCCCTTGGGGTTCTGTTGCAAATCATAGGCCCTCTTGATCAGAGCGGGAATTCTTAGGGCCCTCCCAGTCCGTCGCCCTTGTTTCTCATGACAGAGTTGTGCCAGTCTCCAAAACATATGGGTATTGGTCCCAATTAACAGGGGAACCCCATCATAAAGTCCAGTAGGGAGACACACTAAGACCAGTGTCTTGACTTGCTCTTCTACACCAGTTACAACTGCAGGAAATGACAACCAGAGGTGGACATATCCTAGGTAGGGATAAGACTTGTCGCTCAGCCCCCACACATGTAGGCCTTCCAGGGATTGTAAGGGCACAGCAGATAAGTGTTTGTCATACCAGTTCTTAAATACAATGGTCACTTGCAACCCACTGTCCAGCACAGCCTGAGTAGGAATACCATTCACAGCCACCGTAGTCTCCATTGAAGGGCCCACTATTTTGGACCAGTTTGGAGGGACAAAAGCAGGGGCCTGGAGAGATGATTAAGCCACATAGGGATTTGAGTTACTACTGTACTTCTTGAACCCTCACTGTGGTCATTTTGGGTACTCCTTGACCGCTGATTCGTTCTCTGAAGCTCTTCTTGAAGCCTGTATACAACTTTATCTAGGTCTTTTATGGACCAGCATTCCCTCTTCATGTGCCCATCCTTCCCACAATTATGGCAAAATGTGTTTTCTGGGATTTGGGGTGGCCGAGGCATCACACTGGGAGCTGGGAAGGTGGTACTACCAACTGAAAACCTCGGTGCCATCTCTGTCTGGTGAGTGGTGAACATTTGGAGACATCTCGCCAATTCTCTTACTTCCATAGTCAAGGCATTGAGTTTCGAGCTGCTGTTAGCAGGAGATGCCTGGGTGGACACCCCCACCCCCATAGCAGATGCAGTTGGATAAGGGTCGGTGCCTGTACTTGCAGGAGCGGCCTTCATAAAGAAGCTGTTTTTTGTTTCCCTGAACTCCCTCAGCAGTTCATCCCATGGTGGCACACCCTCATTGGTCCCCACTTCGGAAGGGCTTTCCGATGCCATGATCACTTGGGCTGCACTCACCCTAGAATTACAATCCCCCCTCTTCATCTTCAACCTCCCGGAGTTCTTTTATCAAGTCACAACAGTCCAGTGGGTCACCCCTTCTATCTGGGAGCCTTAATTGAAGAAGCTGCAATTTAGAATGTTTTTCATGTTGCAGTATGTGGTGGCTACCCCACCTTTTCGGTAAGCCTTTTGCAGCGCTCTTTCCAGACGAGTAACATATGCAGATGAACTTTCCCCTGGCCATTGTTTTGTACCTCAAAATTTCCACATCAAGTTCTCCCCTGACTCAATGCTCCCAAAATTGCCTTCGAGTGCAGATAGGTACTTCTGGGCAGATGCATCAGGGTTTGTGGACCTCAGAAATTTAATGACCTCTAGGGCGGGACGCCTGAAACTTTCTATGATCCTTTTCCATTTCTCAGCCTCTGCACACTGCCATTCAGGTACCAAAGGGGCAACACAATCCAGGTCTCCCAATCATCCTCCCTTGGGTGGGTGGGATGGGTGCCGGAGAAGATTCTCAACCTTCGGTAAGAGTTGTGACTAATGGCAGGTACAGACATAGAAGTCAGCATTGGCATGGGCACAGAAGGAGGGGCAATAATGGGTGCTGGAGCAGGAAGGGGTGTTGGGGGAGGAACACCCCCAGGTGGCAGGAATAGTTTCTTTAAGTCCTCCACAGTTTTCCCTTCCTCCAGCAACAACTTAGCAAATTTCTCCTCAAAAGTCTCAGATAGTGGGGGGGGGTCATTCTCCCCGGGGTCTTTCCTGTGTTTAGTTATCACTCTCCAGGCAGTGAGGGCTTCTTCGGAGGTATTAGTCTGTGGCACTTTGGAACTGTCTGCTGGGTCCTTACACTCTACTAACGCCATGAAACTTTGTGCGAGCAGATTAGCCTGTCAACCCACCACCACAGGGTTTTGTAAACATTCAACCTTGGAAAATACTCCCTCTACAGTGTCCTTATTGGTACACAGGGGAATATCCAGGATAAGTATAGCATTTTGGGGGTCGATCTGCTGCCCAGTACACCACCCCACCAACTGGTGTACAGCCACTTCTGTTGGGGTAGCCATTTATGTTTGACAATAATTCGTAGTTTCGGCCACTAGAAGACACAAAATCCCAGCGGTGAGCCTCCAAGATTTAACCCCTAGGTGGTGCTATCCCAAGGGCTACTACCCCTGCCTGCTTGGCTAGTAGCAGGTTAAGGGGCCTGAGTTCTGAAACGGGTGCCTCCACCCGAAGGTCAGGGCTGGTAGTGGTCAAGCTAACCTGGGCACAGCCTTCTGGGACACTGTAGCCCCCCTCTTTCCCCTCTAGTGGCCTGAACAGTGTACAATAATCACTTTCACAATACCTCTGGTACACCACACAAGTACCCACACTGTTTGCACTTACCACCAGGGCTGGTTCCTCTGACGTGACCCTGGGGACCCCCTGTAAAACAAGGTTAAGCGCAGCAAATAGCAACAGTACAGTACTTTGAGCACAAAGTGGAACCACAGTCAGATTACATGCAGACAAAGTCAGATCTGTCTTATTCGGGGACTTGAACAAGGGAGGGGCAAAATAAGGTTAATTAGCTTAAAGGTTATATCAATCAAGCAGTTATGCATGCACTTTGAGTACCCCCACACAGTCCTCCTCTGGGTACCCAGGTAGAGAAGAGATGGGCTAGCTAGGACAGTTGCCCGGGGCTGCTGCTGGTTGGGGCCCTGTGATGGAAAACACAATATGCACAGTACATAATATTTGTAATCTGGAGCCAGAGGGCTCAGTTCATAAAGGAAACGAAACAACAAGACAATCAGATGACACACTCAGATTAAGCTGTTGTTGTAGGGAGCTACCCCGGTATTTACTCACAATACCCAAGACTGGACACAGGCTGGATGAAAATCGAGACTGCAGGTGGTTGATCTGGAATGCCAGGAGAAGCAGGGCCCACACAAGTCACAGAGGCGTCGTTCCTGTTCAAGTGTGGAGCAGGGGGCTGATCCCCAGGCTGGTCTCTCGTCGATGGCTTCTCTGTGCAGTGGGCAGTCTGGCTGGATCAGTCTGGCAAAGCCCAGACCACATGGAGGCAAGTTTGGAAGCAGTCCGTTTTGGGCTGGATACAGCTTCCAGCAAGCAGAACACAGTTCACACAGTGGGGAACTGACTCACAACCCACCAGCAGCTCATAGCACATTTACATGTACGAGAATTCTACTGTACCAGGCAAAGCGCTCCCCGGGCACAACCACAAAGTCTCTGCACACACCGGGAGCTTAAGGGTAGCTGGAACTCCTGACAGGCCGATCGCATTCAGCAAAATCTTCGGTCTTCTTCAGGCTGAGCCTGGCCCACTTCAGTAGCTTACTTTAGTCACACAATCTTGGATTTAGTCCAAAATAATTCTCTTCTCTCCCTTTCAGGAGCAGCACACCGGCATGCAGGCCAAAAACTTAGCCTTTTCAGAGTTTTCCCATGCAAATCCACTAAGGATTGCTGCTCAGAAACACATCAGCTCTGTACATAGGTTACACAACCAGTTTTGGGTTTGTGGATCCTGGGCTCGCCCAGGATTAATATGTGTATGTATGAAACCTGTAATAATCTAATAAAGAAGGCTTTAAAAAAAAAAAGAAACACTTCAGCTCCTTCTTGCCCAGCTTCTAGCTTAGTTCTAACCGAAAACTGCCAGCAGCCCGGCACTTTCCCAAGATCCAAAAGATTTGGTTGGCTGATTTGGCTGTCAGTAAAAGCAAGAGCTCCCCCTTCAGTTGCAAAAAACGCGCAAAAAAAAAAAGCTCCAAACTAAAGTTCCTACAGATTTTGAATTTAGACAGCTCCTGTAGTCTGGCTACATTTAAGGTCCCACCAGTACTGTTTGGTCCAGTTTGCAGTCCAGGACCAATATAGTGGAGACAAACATAACAGTCCTTGCTACAAAGAAAACAGGTTAGACAAACTACATTATCATTATCACTCTAAATGATTTTCAGTAAATAGTTACATCTTTCAACAGAGCTCCCTCTCAGATTACTTAAGCTGCAACTATGCAGCTCTTAAAGAGACAGTACACAGAAGCTATACAAGCTCTGGTAATCACATTTAAACTGCTAAAATGCAGGACACCAGCCTGGCAGTGAGCATTTAGGCAAGCTCAAGGAAGACTTTTTGGGAATCCCCATTTATAGGGGGGTTACAGTTGGCTTTTGCGCCACCCTCCTGTACTGAGCAAAGTTGTTCATGCTCCCTGTAATGATCATTCCTAGCTCCTTTTCCTCTGTGGAGCTTCCCAATTGTACCCCATTCAAGTGATAATCCCTTCTCTGGTTCCTGGATCTGAAGTGCATAACCTTGCACTTCTTGGTGTTGAACCCAATTGTCATGTTTCCATCCACTCCTGCAACTTAGTCAGGTCCTCCTGCAACCCCTTCCAAGCCTCCACATCATCAATCACAGCTCGTATCTTGGTATCATCTGTGAACATACTGAGCCTGCCCCGGATCCCATGTGAGATATCTGTAATAAAAATCCCAAACAACACTGGTCCCAGTACTGATCCCTGTGGTACCCCACTCGTCACTGCTCTCTGTGATGAGAGGTCCCCCCACCACCATCACCCTTTGCTGCCTTCCCTTTAGCCAGATTGTGATACATTTCACCATTATTGGTCCCACCCCCACATGTTCCAGTCCCCCTCCCCCAACCTTCTATGTGGCACTGAATCAAAGGCCTTGCAGAAGTCCGAATATAGGACATCCACTGCATGGCCTTTGTCCAGTTCTCGTATCATCTAGTCATAGTGCTCTACAAGGTTTGTCTGGCAGGATCTACCTGTTAGAAACCCATGCCGTTGACCATCCTGGAGACTTTTTTCCTCTAAGACGCTCACTAGCCTCTCTTTTACTATGATCTCCATGAGCTTTCCCACGATTGATGTGCGGCTCACTGGAATATAGTTTCCTGGTTCATCCTTTGGGCCACTTTTGTGGATGGGCACCACATGGCCATTCTCCAGTCCTGTGGTACACATCCCATGTCCAGGGAGGTATTAAACAGGTCAGCCAGTGGCCCGGCCAGGACTTCTGCCAACTCCATTAGTACCCTAGGGTGAATGCCATCAAGTCCAGGTGCTTTGTCCATCCTTAATGCCCTCAACCCATCTAGTGCCCTACTCTATGTAATCCCTACATCTGTCATCCCTTCCCCCCTACCCATCCCCCCCACCTGGGGTATCTGCTCCCCCTTCTCCTGCATGAATACAGAGCAGAAGTATTCATTCAGTGTCTCTGCCTACTCCACCCCTTGCTCCTCCATCCCCTGTCCTTCTTAATCCTCACCAGATGATCCTTGCTCTTTCTTTTCACTCCGATGAAACAGAAGAAGTATTTTTCTCCACTTTTAATTCCCTGTGCCAGTCTCAGCTCCCTGGATGCCTTGGCCACCCTGACCAGTCTGGTAACCTCCCTGGACTTCTCCATGTAAGTATCCTTATCTTCACCCGTCCCAAATTTCCTGTACTTTTGAAACGCTGCCCTCTTGGCCCTCACTGCTTTCATAACCTACTGTGTCAGCCAACTCGGTTTCTTTGTCTTTCCCTTCTTGCTTTTCTTCCTAGTGCAAGACTCCATTGCCTCCACCAGCCCTTCCTTTATGATGTCCCATATCTGGTCTGCATCCATGTGTGGTTGCATTCCTGCCAGGTGCCTGCCCCAAATTTCCCCCATCTTCTTAAAGTCCTTACCCTAAACCCAGTCACCCTTGTACTTGTGCCCCCTGTTTCCCTCCCCATGTTGAGCATGAACCATGCCAAACAGTGGTCACTCCCAACCAGTGGTTCCTCCACTTCCAAATTCCTTACTATTTCTCCATTATCCAGTACAAGGTCCAGAGTCCTTTCTTTTTTATCATTGAAGATTTTATTGAAGATTTTCATTGTGTTTTTTTATAAGGTGGTACACCATCATATAGCACATATGTATACAACCAAGGCAAGAACATGTTTTACAGACCAAGTAAGATCCACGCATCTCAAATGTATGTCTTCATATCCAGAATAAAAGAAACAAGTTAGTAATATGCAGAAAACCAAAATAAAGCACAGTAACATGAGCAGCATAGGTTATAACTTCCCAGTTAGCAGCAACCATGGGTAGAAAAAAGAGCAATCATCCAAACTATGCACGCCTTACAGGGGGTCCTGGGGGGAAGGGGATCTTACATAAGGGTGAATGAAGGTAGGCTTCCCATTTTTTAAGAAAGTAGTCCATCTGACCACGATGGGGAGTAGAGAGTAGCTCCAAGAGAGCCAGCCGGGCCAAGGCAGCATGCCACGCGTTTATAGCTGGATTACTAGCCTGTCTCCAGTGCATTAATAGAAGCCTCTTAGCTCCCAATAATGTTAACATGAGCCATTCCTGGTGGGCCTTAGGCAAAAAGGGTAGCTCAGAGGAGTCACCCAGGAGCAGTCTAAGGCTTAAAGGTATAGCCAAGGTGCCCAGTACTTTGGAGCACTCTGAAGCAATGGTAGACCAAAATGTTGAGATTTGAGGGTAGGACCACAATATATGGAACAAATGGGCATCTGGTTGCTGACATCTCCAACAATTTGAGTGGTGCAGAACTCCAGCCGAGTGAAGGGCAGCAGGAGTTTTGTACCACCGCAAGAGAATTTTGAGCTGTAGAAAATGACTTTTAGCATCTCTCTACCTTATGTGTGAATCTTTAGGGCAGCGGGACCAAGAGGCTTCGGAGATATCCATTCCCAGGTTAGCCTCCCATTTGGACCTGCAGCATTCAGTGGGGTTAGGTTGAGAATCCCACCATGTGGTATAAAAGCTGCCTATGAGCCCCTGAGAGGAGGAGGACTTATGTAGTGAAGCCAGCCACTTCCATTTACTGTCCAGACCATGTTGAGGTGAAAGGTCATTAATAATGCTGCGTATCTGGTGATACCACCAGAAATCCCTGCTGGGAAGATTGAATTTGTTCTTTAACTGATCAAAGGATAGCAGGGCATCTGAATCAGGCAACAAAAGGTCCTGCACATGTCTAATGCCTTTGGCCTCCCAAGAGGGTCACCAGAGTGGCTCTCCTCCTATAGTAATGAAATTGTTCTGCCATATTTCAGCATATCACAATGGGGGAGCCCAAGCCGGCTTGGGAGTGTGGATAGGATCATGTTGTGACGCCAAGCATGGCAGGATTCTCACATGACAGGAGAGAGATCCTTGTCTGGTGGGCCTCCCACCCTTAACAATGACCTAAGCGGAGTGGGTGTTACTGGCCTCAAGACAAATCCACATTGGGGGGGCAGCAATAGGTGTGAACCACTTTGTGGCTTGGGCAGCAACACTTGCTAGGTGGTAACCCTGAAACCAGGTGATGCCAAGGCCCCCCCAAGACCAGTAAGCTCTCAGGTTGTGCTTTCCCCACCTGTGTGCCCGACCTTCCCATAGAAAAGAGGCTACAAGCTTCTCAGGGGAAGAAAACAACTTTGGTGAGAGAGGGATTGGGAGATTTTTGAACAAATTTGTGACTCTGGGGAGGAGGAGCATACGAACGGCAGCTACCTTGCCCGGCAGGGATAAATGTAGTTTACGCCAGCATTCCACTTCTGTAGCTAACTGCTTTAGGAAGGGAGGAAAATTGAAGGATTCAAGGTCAGTCCAATTTGTGGATATGTAGACTCCAAGATAAGTGAATCCTTGAGCGGCCCAGCTCAATTCAGTGCCTCGGAGACAGTCTTGTGTACACAGCGGGTTGAGTGGAGCAAGGATAGTCTTCCGCTGGTTTACCTGCAACCTCGATAGTAAGGCAAGTTTTCATAGGACAGAGAGAGCTACAGGGAGAGACGGTTGAGGGTGAGACAAGAGAAGGTTGTCGGCATATGCAGCCACCACATATGAGCTACCAGAGGCCAAAACGCCTGTGAGACAATCAACATCGATAAATGCTCAAATCAACGAGTCCAGGGTGACCAGGAACAAGAGTGGGGACAAGGGACATCCCTGATGGGCACCTCTATACAAGGGAAAAGAGGAGGAGATATCTGAGTTGGTTAAAATTCTGGCCATACGGGAGCTATAGAGTGCCGAGACCCACTGACGGAATTGAGGGCCAAAACCATATAGGTGGAGGATCTTATGCAAATAATTCCACTCAATCGAGTCGAATGCTTTAGTAAAGTCAATGGCTAGAGCAGCCATAGGCATCTTAGATCGACACTTCAGGTTGAGCAATAGCCTGGTATTATCTGAGCCAGCTTTCCCTGGCATGAACCCCAACTGGGCCGGATATATTAAAGAGTGGAGGACATTAAGCATCCTGGTGGCCAGAATTTTAGCCAAAATATTGGTATCCACCGATAGCAGGGAGATAGGTCAAAAATTGGCACATTTGAGGGGATCATTGGACTTTTTGTGGAGGATAGTAATGAGGGCCTCCTTCATTGTGGTAGGGAGGGAACCTGAGGAGTGGGCATCCTGTAATGCTAACAACAGTGGGTGGGCAATCTCCTGCCCTAATGCTTGATACAATTCTAAGGTCATCCCGTCAGCTCCCGGGGCTTTCCTCTTGGCCATCTGGGATAAAGCCTGATGTATTTCAGAGACCGTAATCAGGGCATCCAGAAGGTCAACCTGGTCCAGTGAGAGAGCTGGTATAGTAGAGCGCTGGCAAAAATGAGGCAGGGCTTGAGATGACTGAGAAGATTGGGATTGATACAGGGAATGGTAGTACAACTTCATAGACTTGTTGATACCAGCAGGATCTGTAGTAATCTAAAAAGGTGCAGAGGGCACGAATTCTAGAGGAGGCTTGCTGCTTCCGCAGCTGATAAGCAAGAAGCTTACTGCCCTTTTCCCCGTCCTCCCATTAAGTATGCTTCAACCTTAGCATAAGCCATTCTGCCTTGTGGTGGAGCAGAGCATTAATTTGGTACTTGAGCCCTATGATTCTACGAGTCAGGGACGCATCCCTAGAGGCAGCAGGTGAGGCTTTGAAGTGTGATTCCAGCCCTGTGAGTTCTGGTTGCAAAAGGTCCAGAGTTTTCTTCCGGGCCTTGTTCTGTTTTGCTGCAAAGACAATAATGTGGCTTTTAAGGCTGGCTTTGGAAGCTTCCCACACTGTGCCTGCAGGGACACTGTAGTTGGAGTTAATAGAAAAATACTCCTGGGTTGCTTTCAACATTGTTTGTCGGACTTCAAGGTTTTTGACAAGCAGGGGATTACATCTCCACTGCGTACCTGTTGGTCGTTGCCCAGAGGGGGTGTAGGTAGTCATCACTGGTGCGTGGTCTGAAATAATAATATTACCGATCGAATTGCCAGATACCCCACCCGATGCTGCACTGTTGGGCCAGCCAGTAGTCAATACAACTATGCACACCATGAGAAGGAGAGTAGTAGGAGTAATCTCAACTGGAGGGAGAATCATGTCTCCAAATGTCAATTGCACAAGGGATAGTACTCACAAAGAGAAATGACAGAAGGGCATTTCTAGTGGAGAGACTGAGTATGGCATGGCAGGGGAAGGGGATAATACTCGGAGAGGTGAGGAAGGAGCGGAAGGTTGGCAGTTAAACAGGAGGATTGGGAGGAGTCCCAATTGAGAAGGGCAAGGGGAAGACACTGGGACACACTGTAAAAGCACCGTCTTGAGTGACCCCAGAAATGAGAACCTGGGTGGGGGGGTGGCAATGGGCACAAGGATAGAGGAGGGAGGTGTACTAGTGCTGGGGGAACTCCAGACTCAAGGGGATCAGAAGGGACAGCAAGGGGGAGAGGCACAGTAAGATATAGGTGGAGTTCAAACCAGGATTAAAGGCAGACAAGGCAGGACAGGCAATCCTAAGGTGTGTAAGGAGAGGTAGAAGGAAACCACACATTGTGGTACATGTGGGGACAAATGACCTAGCGGGGGAAATGGTGGAGGTAACAAAGAAGAGGATTGAGGAAGTGGGAAGATTGTGCGAGGAGACTGGGGAGTCTATGGCACTCTACGAAGTGCTCCCAGTACCCTACGCAAGCACAGTGAGAAAGGAGAGGATTAGGGAGTTGAACTCATGATTGGTAGAATAGTGTCAAACTAAGGGATATGGGGTTGTGGGTGGCTGGGGCAGTACCTGGGATAATAACAATCTGTTTGTAAGGGATAGGCTGCACCTGAGTGTGGAGGGGAAGAAGGTATTACAGCAAAGACTGGGGAGGTATATTGCAACAAAGGTAGATTTAAACTAGATGGGGGGGTGGCAAGTGGACAGCAGGTAGGCCGGGATCTGATAGAGTGCAGTCACAGCCTACCTCTCAGGCTGGCAGGGAAGAACTCAGGGCGGCCGATAAAGGAGGGAGCAGAAGGAAGGAAATGGAGGCCAATGAAGGGAAGGGGGTGGATGGAGGGTGGTCTCGCTGAATGCAAGAAGCTTAGGCAACAAATCCGCTGAGGCACAGGCACTCTTAGCAGTGTGGAGGGTGGATATTGCAGCTGTCACAGAAACGTGGGCAACTGAGCACCGGGACTGGGATCTGGTAATCTCAGGATACAAAATATATAGGAAGGACCGTAAGGAAGGGAGGGGCGGTGGGGTGGCAGTCTATGTGAGGGACAGGATCAAATGCACAAGGGACAAGGGGGAAGAAAAGAGAACAGAGGCAATCTGGTTGCAGCTCCTAGACTCAAGGGGTAGGACACTGAGGTTTGGGGTGGTATACAGGCCACCGTCCCAGTCTGAGGAGCCTGACAGGGAATTAGCGGGACAAATCAGAAGATATGTAGAAAAGGGAAGGTGGTCATCATGGGGGATATCAACTTGCTGGGGGTTGACTGGAGCATTCCAGTCACCTCCAGTGCTGGGAGCAAGTGCTCCAGGACGCAATCCAGGAGGGTCTCCTGACACAGTTGGTTAGTGTACCTACTAGGCTAAAGAACACTTTAGATCTGGTGTTGTGGAATGGGGATGCAGTAAGGGAAATAAAGGTGGAGGACCCACTAGCCGACAGCGATCACCAAATTGTGTGGTTTAATATCACAATGTGTGGGGAGCTAGAGAAATCAGTTACCCAGGTAGTAAACTTCAGAGGGCAAACTTTGGGAGGATGCAGGAAGTACTGAAAGGGAAACTAGAGGGCATAAGGCAGGAGATGGATGCAGAGCAGAAATGGGATATTATTAAAAGGGGATTACAGAGGCAACAGGAGTCTGCACCAAGACACAGAGTAAGAGGAGTACAGCAAGAAAACCATGCTGGTTGAACAGTGAGGTAGTGGAGGCGGTGAGAGCAAAACGAGAGGTTCACCAGAGATATAGACAGACAGGGAAGGAAGTGGACAGGGAGGAGTATGCAAGATGGTCCAGGGAGGTGACCAGAAAAGTGAAGCCAAGGCCTAGAGGGGCTGAGTTAGCACAGGAATTAATGGGGGAGACTTTTCAGATACATCAGGAGAAAGGAAGTGCAAGGAGACAGTAGTGAGGATAAAAAGGGGTGGGGAGTAGACAGAAAAGAGTGAGGAGCAGGCAGAAGCACTGAATGAATACTTTTGCTCCGTGTTCACGGAACAAAAGGAGGGACCGAAACCACCATGGGCTGGGAAGGTGGAGATGGGGGAGAGAAGGCAACAGATGGAAGAATTGAGGCAAGTAGAGTCCTAGAGGGACTGAGGGCACTGAAGATACACAAGGCACCAGGGCCGGATGGTATCCACCCCAGGGTGCTGAGGGAGATGGCGGAGGTGTTGGCAGAGGTGTTGGCAGAGCTGCTGGTGGATCTGTATAGCACCTCACTGGAGTTGGGATGTGTGCCACTGGACTGGAGGATGGCACATGTAGTACCATTACACAAGAGTGGACCAAGGGATGAACCGGGTAATTATCACCCAGTAAGTCTCACCTCCATAGTGTGCAAACTCATGGAGACAATACTAAAGGAAAGACTAGTGTCGTACCTGGAGGACAATGGCCTCCAAGATGTGAGGCGGCATGGATTTGTTTCAGGGAAGTCTTGTCAAACCAACCTGATACAATATTATGACTGGGTGACAGGTGAGCTGGATAAGGGCCATGCGGTGGATCTTCTTTACTTGGACTTCAGCAAGGTCTTCGATTCTGTGCCTCATGGGCAGCCTGGGGGGAAGCTAACTGGTGTAGGGGTAGGGGCAAAAATGATGAACTGGATTACAAGCTGGCTGAGTGGCAGTCTGTAACGGGTGGTGGTGAGAGGGGAGCTCTCGACTCCAAGGCCGGTGATGAGTGGGGTGCCACAGGGCTCTGTGTTGGGGCCAGTATTGTTTGGGCTCTTCATATCAGACATTGCACATAGGGTGGTGAGCAAGATAAGTCTGTTCGCTGACGGCATCAAAATCGGAGCAGTGGTGAATGGAGATGAGGGATGGAAGCAGCTGCAGGGGGACCTAAGCAAGCTAGAGGAGTGGTCAGAGAGGTGGCAGCTGGGATTCAATGCAAAGAAGTGTAAGGTTATGCATTTTGGGGTGAAGAACCCAAGGAGAGAACACTGGCTGGGAGGGGTTAAGCTGGGGATCACTGAGGAGGAGAAGGACCTAGGGGTAAAGGTAACAGGGACCATGGACAACACTGCCCAGTGCAGGAGAGCAGCTGCAAAAGTGAACAAAATGCTGGGGTGCATAGCGAGAGTTTTTTCGTCCAGGTGAAGAAAGATGATCTTGCCCCCCTACAGGTCACTGGTAAGGCTGCACTTAGAGTATTGTGTGCAGTTTTGGAGGCCATACCTAAGGCGTGATATCAGGCTACTGGAGGGGGTGCAGAGGAGGGCGACAACGATGATATGTGGAATGGAAGGGACAGACTATGACAGCAGGCTGAGAGACCTGAATATGTACACCCTGGAGGATAGAAGGGACAGGGGGAACATGATAGAGACATTCAAGTATCTGAAGGGAATCAATAAGGATGGGGCAGATGGGGTCTTTAAGTTAAGGAGGGGGAGGATCACCTGGGGCATGCGCTAAGAATAGAGGGGGGGAAGATTTAGGAAGGAAATGAGGAGACACTATTTCACAGAGAGGGTGGTAGCAAAATGGAATGCCCTACCAGAATGGGTGGTATCATGTAAATCTGTGATCAGTTTTAGAAGGGCATGGGACAGGGAACAGGGGAGAGTGAGGGTGGTGGAGGTGGGGGTGGCAGTGGGATGACAAATGGGGGGGTGGGGCAGCTGCAAACTAGGGGTGTTAGCTGCACACTTGAGCAGACTTAGATAGACCGGTTGGTCTGTTTCTGCTGGCACATTCTTATGTTCATAATCAGGCCCCACTCTTCTTTCAACTCCTGCAAGGCTGCATGCACCTTGGGGTGTGTTTGCGGGGTGGGTTTGGACTTTTCTAAAAATATGTCCTGTACCAGATTGAAATCCCCTCCTAATAAGAGAGGTGTGTGTGAGTTGAACTGTTCTAGGAAAGAGATAGTCTGGCTTAGACAGGGGGAAAAATTGGCTTGATCCATGTTAGGAGCATATACATTGGCCACAATCAATTTACCATTCGGGGAGGCCAACCAAACAATAACCCAGCTACCTGAGGCGGAGCTAACATGGATGTCCCCTACCCATGATTTCTTAAGCCAGGGATTGGATCTACTAAGGAGATGCATTTCTTGCAAAAGAGCTATGTCTGAGTGAAGGAAACGAAGGTACTGGATGACCTTGGTATGCTTTATGGGATGATTAAGACATTTAACATTCCACGACACCAGACATAACCCATGAACAGCAGGGGTAGTCATGTTAACAGGTAAGCAAAGGAGGACAAGGTACTTACCCACGCAGGTATACAGAAACCCAGGAAAACGGGAGGAGAGGCTGAGGATCACAGACCCAGCTTTCTCCAACTGTAGACTGCTGCTAGGTAACGGGAAGGTATAAGCATACTGCGGTGAAGGGAGTACTCAGAGGGTGTACCAAACAGAAGGAAGTGTAACTACAAAGTCAACAGCAGGAACAATTGTCACACAAACTTGTGAAAATAGAGAAAACAGTAAATGCAGGGGAATAATAACACCAAATAACCTTACAATAATGAGGCTAGTATAGCCCCGCTTAGATCAGACTACCTGATTAAGCAGGGGCAGTAACAGTAACTCTGATAAGCGTGTAAACTCTAACATCGAAAGAGGCTTTGGGCGATAGAGGGTACTTAACAAAGGGTACCCTCAGCTATGCAAGCTTCAATGGTCAGGGACTGGAGAGGAAGAAGACAACCTACTAAAATGTGCTTCTCCTCGTCCAGTGGGCAACCCCAGTCAGATAGCACAACCCGGGGTGGGGGGTAGAGGGGAAGGGGATGGAAAGGAATGGGAAGGGAAGATTGGGTAAAACCCCACTCGAGAAACATTAAGACCGGTTTACATTCATACCAACATGGTCTGTAAAAAGAAACTCGATAGGGAGCCAATACATGACATTTAGCTTAAAGACCCAGCTGAAACTGAAGCACAGGGGCCATTAAGTATGGTGAGGGTACCCTGATTATAAGTGGGTAGTAGGTCCCATAGGGGAACCCAGGGGTTCCGGAGTGAGGGATAAAAGAAACTAGATCAGGACCCCTAATGCTGGTCACCGGAGAAAGAGGGAGGGGTGGAGGGGTGCATTCCTGCCACAAAACAATATTCCTGTTCAAAGGAGAGTGGCCCCAAAAAGAACAGACAGGTGTTAAGTCAGAGGAATCTGCATATTAGGCCCAAAAAGGGAGGACCAATCGTACTGCACTGAGCCAACGCTCACCTCATGAGGCACTCTGGGGCACACATACATCCTGAATGAAAAAATAAACAGGCTATTGTGGTAGCATATGTAGGATGGGCACTGTAGTAAGCAGTCCAAGAATCAGCCAATAGAGTCTTTGCCTAGCACTAGAGTCATCTTAGACCATTCTGGGGCTCTTGGGGGTCAGTTGTGGGATTCGAAGGTGGTGTTAGAACAGCAGCAGTATAAGTTTTAGTGCCAGGTTTAATTTTCCCCGACAAATCCACTGCCTCCACAAGTGAAGATTCTGGTATGTCTGCCCAATCCATAGATTGCTCAGTGTCCATGGAGAAGAGGACTGGATTTAAAGAACAATGGCCTACTGAGGTTGGAGGAGAGTCATCCCTAGGGATCTTCGCAGGAGGAGCTGCCCCTTGTTGCTCCGGGGAGAGGTGCTGGCCACTTCTTGAGCTTTGTTGTTGGTGTGAAACAGATCCGGTGTTTCTGGGTGGCAGTGACAATTATTCAGACAGAGCAGAGAGGCTAGATGTAGCAAAAGGCGCCATGCAAAACAGGTTCCTCGATCTGAGGAAATCATTAACAGAGGGACCTAGTCCACCCAGATAGCGGTCCTCAGGAGACTGTCTACCAGCTCCAAAGTTCCTGGCTGGTGTTGTTGGAGCATTAGGGTCCCACAGCATTCTGGGAGATGTAGGCTGGACTGGCAACTGGCAAGTTAGGCCAGAGTTCAGAGATCCATCATTCCACCTCTACAGGATTATCCGCTAGAATCTCTCTCGCCCCTCTTTAGAGACAAGAAGTCTAGTAAGTCATTTAAATCTATAATGGAAACTGTGCAGCAAGAAATTTTTTCAGAGGACCAAAGGCACGACGCTTAACTGATGTTTCTTGTGCAAAGTCTCTGTAAAAGAATATCTGTGCTCCCGCCACCGAATTTCTCCTCGGTCCCGAGCCACTCTCAGGATATGCTCTGTACTGAAGTACCTGAGCAGGTATGTCACTATAGGCCTTGGGGATGGACCTGGCTTCTCTTTCCTCCCAGTAATGCGACGAGCCCTCTCGACTTCAACGGGGCCCCTCCAACGGTCCCCTAGCATAGAGGGGATGGTGTCATTAAGAAAACACTCCATGGACTGGCCTTCTGAGCCCTTGGGAACAGCAATGATATGGAGGTTGTTGCGGCATCCCCTGTTCTCTTGGTCCTTCACCCTGGCTGTTAATGTCTCTAGCTTGTCTTCTTGCATCCAAACTTTTTGCCATAGTTTGGCTTGTTGCTGCTCCAAAGTTTCTACCCGCTGCCCTGCGATGTTCATACAGTCTTGTAACTGCCGCACATCTGAGGTGGTTCCCACAAGGGTAGAATTAATGTCGTCCACCCTCGACAGCAGTGCATTAAGCATGCGGGTGCTATAGCTTAAAGAGTCCCCCACAGATGAAGGCTGGTGAGCAGTGGCTGATTGGAGAGATGGGTTGGAAGAGGAACCGCCGGTGGCCATTCCGGCTTCAGTAGTACTTTAGCCGCCAGGTAAGAGACAATTGGCAAGGCAGGGTGCAGCAAAGGTCAAGCCCAGATGAACATCCATTAATGGACAACCACGGTTTACATGACCGAACTGTTCAGGATGACTCGCGAGTAACCTGCACTGGGAGAGCAACTTATACTCCTTGGAACCGCACAAAAGTCGCACCAGACGATTTGGGATGTTTACCTGAGCAGAAGTAGCTATCAGGAGGGAGACTGCATCTCAGGATTAGGCTAGCCGACCACGGATTGCCACCAGACTCGGAAGAGCCAACATTTAAGCTGCCATTTTCTTGGTGGCTAGACCACGCCCCTCCAGAGTCCTTTCTAACCAAGTTGACCCCTAGACCAGCTGTGTCAGAAAGCTGTCTTGAAATGCTTCTAGCAGGACCCACTCCCTTGCTCTTGTGCTGGATGGGGTGCCCCACTCCACCACCAATAGGTTGAAGTCCCCCACCACCACTGTGCTCCCCGTCCTGTAGACCCTCTTAATTTGTTCAGGTAATTCCCTATTCAAGTCAATCTCTTGAGCTGATGGCCTGTATAGCACCCTCATTCTCAGTGTCATTTTTTTGCATCTTGGAACTACATCCATAGTGCTTCTGTCCTTCTCTCCTTCCCTTAAGCAATTTATTCCTTCCCTTTCATAGATCACCACTCCCCCCACCATTCCTCTTAGCCATATCCTTTCTGAAAAACCTGAACCCCAGGATCATCATATCCCAGTCCTAGTACAGGGTGGCCCACATTTCCGTGATGGCCGCAATGTCTGCCCCCTCCATCACCAAGCAAGCCTGTAACTCTGCTATTCTATTCCTTAGGCTTCTTGCATTCAGTGAAACCACCCTCTAGCCTGTCTCCTCCCCTCCCAAACCCCTATTCTTTGCCCCCCCTTATCCCTCCCTGTTCTGCTTCTCCACTGCCTTTACCCATAACTAGGGTGGTGAGCTCACTGGGCTCCCCTTTCTGGACCCTTTTCCTATCACTGGTCCCCTTGCTAACCCCCCTCCTAGTTTAAATCCACCTTTGTTGATATATACCCCTCTATTCCCCATTTAGTACTCCGTACCCCTCACTGCTCAAATGTAACCTGTCCTCTGCATATAGGTCACTATTGCCCCAGGTCCTGCCCCAGTCAGACACTAATCTGTACTCCCTGGTACGGCACCAATCCCTCAGTTACTCACTGAACTCCTCAATCCTTTTTTTCTTCATTGTACTCATGCATGGTACCGAGAGAGTACCTCAGAGAATGCCACCGACCTCCCACCTCCTCACACTAGCTACTCAACTCCTCAAACCTCCCCTTTACCACCTTTACCTCTCCCCACCAAGTCTTTTGTACCCAAGTGCATCACTATGTGAGGTTTATCCTCCCCTCTATAGGTTCCATGTCGATAGCGATGCAATACAGCAATTGCTATCACAATAGTCGTCCGAACAACATTTGGTGATATACAAATCTAACTACCAACATTTGTCTCTTTTAAGTGTTTTTGCAGGGAGGGCTGTGCTCCCCATACCCCTCTTGGGGCTTAACCCCACATCCCTGAATTAGGATTGTTAACTCCAGGGAGTTGTATGTTGAGGAGAGGGCAAAACACAGGCGGAAAAAAAATAAACAGGGAGCCGCAAGCAGCGGCAAAACAATCACCCCCAGCAGGTCCCAAACCCAGTGCCTGCTACACCACAGCCAGCCACTCTCACCACCATACCACAAGGCTGGCTTGGCTCCAGCAGGATCCTTCCAAACCACAAACCACAAACCCTCCAACCTAACCCTCCTCTAAACCTCCATATCCCTCCCCTTCCAGTCACTTTCTTTGCTATACCATCGCTACCCTTGCAGGGTAGTTGATGATGATAGCGCTATAAATGAGTTGCTGTTTTTACAGTCGCTCATTTATAATCACTATCATCACTGGCTACCCCCTCCATGTGCATTTGAGAAGTGTCTGCCCCGAGCTACCCATGGTCAACCTTGGAATAGCCTCGACCCAGATGCATCTGTGCATTTCTCCCCTTCTGCCTCATCTGACCCCTTTCAGTGTAGAATCCAGTCCTGTAACCCCCTACTCCTGTTTTTGCTGTCCACCTTTCCGTAGTCCACACTGCCTTGCCCTTATTACCTCTATCTGCACCATTTGTGACTCCAACATCTTCCTCCCCATTTCCTCCTCTCACTCTGCCTCTACCTTGGTCTTCCCCTCCCTCCTTCTTCCTTTCCCAGCCTGACTCCTGGGCCTTCACTACCCTTCTCCTCCCCCTTCCTCTCATGATCTCTGACACCTCCACTACCACCTTCCAATGCTAACACTGCAAACCTATTACTTGCTACCCCTGCAGTGGTGCCCATCTCCTCCTTCCCCCTGCTGTGAACCTTCCCTCCACTTGCTGACACTCATCCTCACCCCATCCCCCCCATATCCTCATGGGATTTTGCCATGCTGTTCCTCCTCTGTTTCTCCCAGCTACTCCTCTCTTGGGTCTCTCCTGCCCCAGCTGTTCCTCCCTCACTCTCTCCAGCTCCCACCAGAGCTCCTGTACCTCCTCTTCCAGTCTCCTCATCCTGTAACAAATAGGACAACCTCCCAGTTTCCATAGCATATTCATCCAAACAGCTGTCTCACAACCATTGCACTCCACTATCCTCCCTGTGCCTGCCACCCTCACTCCATGGTGCCCCCCATTCCATCTACTGTTCTGATGTCTCCTGCCACCCTTATTCATGCCCCTCCACCCCTCAGTGTGATTCCCCATAATGCCCCATTTTTCTTCCCTCCATAATTTACACTTAACTTAAACATAATCTCAATTCCTTATCACACAGTCTATATAGCAATAGCTGGATGCCATATGTGACCCTACTAGCTTGCTTCTGAATCCTTCTTTACCTCATGTCCCTAACTTGCTAGCTCAGTAACTCTAGTTAACACATTTGTACATGACCTTGTCAGTTTGAACTTTAGACTTTCAGCTTTAAAATATTACCCTTCCTTAACCCAAGCTTGTCAGTTTGACTTTCAAATTTTCGAACATACAGACATACAAATGTGCCAGCAGAAACAGACCACCTGGTCTATCTAAGTCTGCTTGTGTGTGCAGCTAGCACCCCGAGTTTGCAGCTGCCTCCCCTTTGTCATCCCACGGCCGCCCCGCACCTCCCCCATCCTCACTCTCCCTTAATCCCTGTCCCATGCCTTTTTTAAAGCTGTTCACAAATTTGCATGATACCACCCATTCTGGTAGTGCATTCCATTTTGCTACCACCCACTCTGTGAAATAGTGTCTCCTCATTTCCTTCCTAAATCCCCCCCCCCCCCAATATTCCTAGCACTTAGCTGCCACCTGCCCTGCAGTCCTCGGGAGCTCCCTCCTGGAGCAGATTTTCACCTTGGTGATTTAGAGTAATTACTGGTACCTCTACTGCTGCACCCTTGTGGAGGGTTAGCCCGTCAACGCACTGCGCGCGGACTGCCCCACCCACCCTGGGTCGGCACTACTTATATAGGCGCTGCCCTATGACCTCACTTCCTGTGCTCATTTTTACCGGCACTACTTATATAGGCGCTGCCCTATGACCTCACTTCCTGTGCTCATTTTTACTAAGTGCCCACTTTTTCATTTGCAGGTTATACCTGCCAACCACTGCCACTAGAGGGACCCATACTCTCCCACCTAGGCTCCACTACCTGTCCTCCTCCTCCTCCCCCCTACTTCCTGGAACCCCTCTAACCTCCTGTGCCACTTCGCTCCTCTCCAACTCACACCTACCTTTGCCCACACACAACCCCAGCACCCAGCCCCACAAACTAGCCCACATCCTGATTCAATACTGCTCCACTGAACCCACACCCAGTGACCACTAGGAGTCGCTATTTCTCACCCTGTTTCCGACTCCAACCCAGCCTGCATCAGACCCCCAGAACGTGAATCACTGCCCTCACCCAGGCACTTCATTAGCTGCCCTGGCAGAGACTTGAATCTTGTACCCTATCCACCAGAGTCCATGTCACTACCACTAATCCAAAGTGTTAACCACATTTTCTAGAAGTCAACCTAAATACTTCTACCTTTCTACCCGACTACCACCATAAGAGCCATGTTAGTCCACCTCCTCCTAAAATGCCTCCCCCTCATTTACTTTCTAGTATCCTTGTCCCACCAGCCAGCCATCTCCCCTGGATCACTGGTACCAGCATCGAAAATTCTCCCAGACATAGCTGGCACTCACCCCACACTTACCATGTACACTGGCCTACAACATCCATTCCCCCATGTACCACCCCACCGCCTTCCCAGGCCCCCCTTGGCGGCTAATCGTTCTCGCCCTCCCAACCTGGCAATCTCTACCCATCCCCTGTTCCCCGAAGGTCCCTCCTCCATCCCCTCATACCCATAGGAAACATACATATCACCGTGTCCTGGCCAGAGCCATGGTCCTCCTTCTACTCTTAACAGGCAATATACATCCTAACCCAGGCCCCACCCAGACCAGCCCACCAGGTGGGTCCCCCAGTCTGAATGTTGCCTCCATGAATATATGCAGCATACTGAAAAAATTTGATACCCTCAAATGCTGGGTCATGCTGCACAAACCAGACATCACTGCACTGGTGGAAACCTGGCTATCAAAATCCACCTCTGACTCCTTTGCCGCCCTCCCTGACTACACCCTATACCGGGAGGATCGTGTAGGCAAATGCGGGGGTGGCTGTGCGATCTATACCAGGGATTCTCTCACCGGTCTAGCACTCCCTTCCCCGGCCCTTGCAAGTGGGGCACAGGCTCTTACCCTTAAACTTACTCTGGACCCTTCCAGTGGCCCCCTTTATCTCATCTCTGCCTACATTCCACCAAAGAATCAAAACCCAGCACTATTATCATTAACTGATTATCTTGCCACCCTCCCTCACAGGGCTGAACAAGTCCTTGTGGGGGACTTTAACGTGAACTGGCTCAGCCCCACCTCCACCACCACCCGGCACTCCTTTGCTGCCATAGATCTGACACAACTAATCTCCCAAACCACAAGAGTAAACCCTAAGAGAGGAACCAGCACCCTCCTAGATGTTGTCATCACCAACCGCCCCCAAAAAATTCTGGACATCCAAGTCCTCCCTGAATCACTCAGTGACCATTCCCCTATCCTATTCCGCTGGGTGACCACCTCGCCATGACCCACAGCCCAGTACACGCTCTGCCGGTGTTTCAGACCAGGTGGGCTGAAAAACCTCAGGCAATTTCTTGCCCAAACAAACTGGTCCCCCATTCACCATGCTCCTGATATAGACACTACCCTTGCCTTCTTTTCCCAAACCTTTAACAAAGCCTGCGACCTCTTCGCACCCTTCACGGCTACAACACTGCGCAGAATAAGTGCACTTGGGCCATTAGGAAAGCCAAGGCTGACCACTATCAGGCCACCCTCACCTCCTCCTGGGGGTGTGCCCGAACTTTTTGGGATAATGTCAAACAATTGAACTGGAGTGCACGCTCCCTTCCCCCATCCCAGATCACCATTTACGGCACTACCGTTACGGACCCTATAAACATTGCAAACTACCTCAACACATCCTTTACGGACCTCAGCTCTATCCTTCCCAGTAATTTCTTTGACCCACCACTGTCCCTGCAGGCCCCATCCCTCCAACACCCTAGCTTCTACCTACGTAGGGAAACTGCCCAGGAAGCTAGACCCCACTTGATCCATGCACTGAAAAGCAACAGTCCCGGTGACGACTCCCTGGACCCCAGCATTCTCCAGCTGGTATTGGATCAGGTCCTTGCCCCTCTCACCAGCCTTCTCAACAAATCCCTCTGCCTGGGGCAATTCCCTACTGCATGGAAAACTGCCATTGTTACTCCCATTCACAAAGGGGGTGACAGGTCCTCAGCTGGGAACTATCGGCCTATCTCCATACTCCCGCCCCTCTCCAAAGCCCTTGAAAAACTGGTTGCCACGCAAATCACTGAGTACCTGACCAAACACAACATCCTCTGCCCTGAACAGCACGGTTTCCATGCAGGACACAGTACCGGCACTGCACTAGTTGAATTTTCAACATTCCTACACTCCTCCCTGGACTCTAGCTCCCTAGCCGGTGCAGTGTTCATCGACCTCTCGAAGGCTTTCGACACTGTCTCCCACCCCCTCCTGCTGAATGCCCCCTGCCACACTGGCCTCGTTACTGGGCCACTCGCCTGGTGCACCAGCTACCTATCTGCCTGCTCCCAATGTGTCAAAATTAATGGGACACTTTCCAAAACTTGTCCCATCCACTCAGGGGTTCCTCAGGGCTCCATCCTAGGACCCTTACTCTTCTCACTCTACCTTAACACCCTGCCCAGTGCATGCACTGGGAAAATTCTGCTGTATGCAGATGACACCGTCATCTTTGCCACCCACCGTAACCCTACCTCCATCCAGGACTCCCTGCAACTTTCCTATAATGATGCTGAAACCTGGTTTAAAGAGCACAGACTGGTCATAAATCTCAAAAAAACTAAAACAATGCTCTTTGTCCACCCCAAAACAAAGTCAGCAACTTCCCTCCATATCCTCCCTGCTCCAAACAGCCACTAGAGCAAGTCACTCCTACAGTACCTTGGGGTCTCCTTTGACTCAGCCCTCACCTACCACACCCACATTGATGCACTTGCCTCAGCTACCAATGTGCGGCTAGGTATCTTATATCGCTACAAAAACTGTCTCCCCCCCGCTGCCCTCCGCCTTGCGGTGACATCCTCCATATTATCCCTGGTTGACTATGGACTACCAGTCTACAGTGCTGCCAACACAACTGCCCTCAATAAAATTCACCTCATCCTAAATAAGGCATGCAGGCTAATCACTGGGGCCCCTAGGCTCACACATTCATGCCAGCTCTATGATATGGCAACACTGCTGAACCTAGATGAACGACTGTGAAACCAAACATGCCTAATAGCAAAAAAAAAACTCTTCTAGAGCTATCCCCACCCGGGCTGACAGCCTCCCTCCACCTAGCCCAACCCTTAGTCTGTACACGGACCTCCTGCAAGGCCACTTTTCTGGTACCAAGATCTAGGACCTCCCATGGACAGAGGTCATTTCGCCATAGAGCCCCATTCTGGTACAACTCATTCCCTCTCCCCATCTCGGATGCCCCCACGATTTCCAAAATTCAAAACTGCACTCAGAAGTGAACTATTCAACACGCGTAGTTGCACCTGTCTATAATCTGAGGCACAACACTCGGTGCCCTGACAATGCCCGCTAGGCAGCATCCTTACCACACCTCTTTAAATCCTACCCCTTTTCTGTTTGTACTGCCATTATTCCTGTTGCTTGCCCTTTCTCCGTGCAAGTATGTACAACTTCTGATTAAACTGCTATTACTCTGTTGCCTGCTTTTACTGTCGTACTAGTATGCGCCATTGTAACCAAACTGGCTACTCTGTATAATTGTCTTTATCACATGTGCTTACTATCTACGTAACCCATATCCTGGAACCTATAATGCTTGTATATGTATTTGATATGTTCATTATCACATGTGCCTGCAAACTATGTAACCTATATCCTGGAACTGAGAATGCTTGTACTTGTATTTGTCCTGTGTGATGAGGTACCTTTGGAAATGAGTCTCTGGCTCAAAGGTTGTAAACCGATGTGCAAATAAATAAATAAACAAATAAATAAATGCCCCCTGGTGTCCCTCCCTCTCCTTAGCTTAAAGACCCCATCTGCCTCATCCTTATTGATTCCCCTCAGATACTTGAATGCCTCTGTAACCCCTAGATGGCGCTATCCCAGGGGCTATTACCCCTGCCTGATTTGCCACTAACAGGTTGAGGGGCCTGGATCCAATGGCGGGTGCCTCCACCCAGAGGTCAGGGTTTGCAATAGTTAAACTAACTTGGTCACAGCCCTCTGGGACACTGCAACCCCCCTTTCTTCCCACTAGTGGCCCACACAATATATCAGAATTACCTTCACAGTATACACTTACCCCCAGGACTGGTTCGGCACTGGGACCTCCTGTGAAACAAGATACAGTGCAACAATCACAGTACAGTACTTTAACATGAACAAATACCTCAGGCAGTATAACTTTGCTGAAACAAGCAGCTCTGATTTATTTAGGGGATATAACAAGGACAGGGAAATCAGGTTAATTAGCTTATCACTCTACTCATCTACCTATGGCTCTGTGCACAGGCCTATCCCTATCAGTTACTGTCCCTGGGTACCCAAGCCCTAGTGGCTAGTCAAACCGTGGCAGCTGGTAGGGGTCCTTTCACACAGAGAAAAGAAAATTAGTTAAACAGTCAGCAGTACAGTAATTCCATTTGGATTTAATGTGGCAATTCAACAGGGAGCGACCTGAATTAGTACTCCGACCTCCAAACAAGATAGGGTCCTTCAATGTCAGCAGGGCTACTCTTGAGCTCCAAGAGACTCCTCACACATTATGGTAAACAGTCACAGGCAAAAGTCACTTAATGGCAGCAGGATTCACTTGAGGTACACAAACCTCTTCACACATTTATATGGTAAAAAGAAAGCACTATACCAGGCAGGCTGCATCTGTATCCCGATCGCAATTATTGCACAATACCCGGGAGAACACACAGCAGATTCAGTTCCTGACAGACTGAGTGCAATTCAGCAATTCTTCCAGTCTTCTACAGGGTGAGCCTGGTTTCTACTCTTCAGATATCCTTTGATTCTCTTCACAGGACGGATTCAGTCCTAACAAGCAGTTACACAAGCTGCAGACGGAACTCTGGACCTTACACATGTTTTTGACTAAAACTGTGCACTGAAGGAGCACAGGGTTCCTTTCCCTTCACTGCCAGAGCTAAACTGAAACTCCAACAGACAAACCGGGCACTTCCTTTGAGTTCCTCCCAGTTCTTGACTGGATTGGCTGTCACTCACAATAGACTGCTGCTGTTGGTCTAAAAAGGCGCCGAAGTCTAAACTACATCTCCCAGAGTCATTGCCCATACAATCCTCTTGTGGCTGGCTCAGTCTATGAGTCCAAGTTCTGATTCATCCAAGGCACCATTTTAGAGCTAGCTTACCCCACACTGATTGGTCCAGTTCAGCAGTTCAAACCCAGAATGGGGAACTAGGCAGACACAGTTCTGACTGCAAAAGCAGGTTAGACAAACTGTAATTTCATTATTACTCTAAATGATTTCTGGCAAACAGTTACATCTTTCAGATAGGTTTCTTTGCACTCCTAGTGACTGCAAAATGGAGTGAATTGGCAGCAGCTCGAGTGGTACTCAAACAGAGAAGCACACAGTCCCCATACAAACTAATTATGTCTGCAAGCAGACAGCTCTTAAAGAGACAGTACCAGAGGCTCTAAAAACACTCACTGATAAATGGCTTAAACGCCAAACACCATTCAGGCTTGGAGCATTCAAGCAAGCTCCTGGAAGTCTTTGGGAACCCCCATTTGCAGGGGGTTACACCCTTCCTGGCCTGGGAAAGCTTGGCGTCCAGCGTCAGCAAGTACCCTCATAAGTTTCAACTGCAACCATATACATTTGCATTAGGCCACACATGTAATCATCAGTCAATACATCATTTTACCAAGAACACATTTCTGAAACATTGCAGTCGTCCTCTTTACACAGTATTACACACATTGTACCATAACTCAAGTTAGTACCTCTGTACATGAAACCTGAAGAGAGCCCTTCCCTATCAGTTACCTTGGGGCTGGATGGGGCAAGGGCACCACATGGAGGGCAACACAAGTAACTTGGAGTTAGCACTGACGCTCAGTTTGGGCAATGAGCTCGGGACACATACACTCCTTTATGGACAACATTGAGAGGCAGGTCCACTGGCGCCAGGGAATCATAACTGAGGTGCACCGCAGGCACACAGCTCGACCAGTCTTTCTAGGGGAACTGTTACAGTCTCTGCACTCTGAGCCTCATTTTCAGCATTGTCCTCACTTGTCAGGGAGTCTCCATGGGGTAGAGAGGCTAGAACTTGGGGCACTTTCAGCTCCAGGAGTTACAGTTTCTGAGTCCACAACATTTGGCTCACATGGAGAGCTTTCAAACACTGGCAGTGGACTGTCAGGGCACTCAAAATACTCTTCTGGTTCTGGTGTATCACCAGTCTGCCCTAATCCATCATTTCCTCCTGAAAGCTCAAACAGTTCAACCATGCACAATGATTCCATTTCATCTGATCTCATGCTTTGCACCTCACTTTCTGGGAGCATTGGCTCCAGGGACGAAGCTGAGGCTTAGACAGTCCAGAAGGCCCAGCTTCATCTCCAGTATTGACTAGGGATTGCCCGAAACAATTGACTCAGTTCGTAGAAGGATAGTATTCAAAGTCACTCTCACTTTCTTCTGATATGGACTGACAGTCATGCTCAACTGGGACTTGTGGAGGAAGACTTTAACTCTGCTTCTGTGGTACAGACTTTCTTGATCTTTTCTTAGCAGCAGCTCTAGTCACTGGTCCAGAGGGGCATCTTCTGAGGGCTCAGACTCAATCAAGATTTGTCCAATGGGTAGTAAATGATTTCTATGCATTGTTTTACATCTTTTGAATTATTCTCAGGCCTTACTTTGTACACTGCCAGATCATCTAGTTTGCCCACTACAATGTGAGGAGATGGTGCCATCTGTCAGCAATCTTGTGTTTGCCATGCAGTCCCAGATTTCTTAGCAATACCGATCTCCTCCTGGAGTTCCTGTGCTTTCACCTTTTATCATACCTTTCTTTGTTGGCCAGATTTCTTTTGGCAGCCATGGTTTGAGCCAGTTAGTACGCATGAGTTAGCTGGGCCTTTAACTTTTGCACATACTGTAAATAGTTGTCAGCTTGAACCCCATCAGGAGACCCAAAACACACATCTACCGGTAGTCGAGCTTCTCTTCCAAACATCAGGCGGTAGGGGAGAACCAGTGGCATCACTTTTGGTGCAGTTATAGCGTGTACCAGGGTGCTAATTTGTTGGCTCCATCTAGGCTTGTCCTTTGGGTGCAGGGTGCCTAGCATATCTAGCAAAGTGCGGTTGAAGCGTTCAGGCTGTGGGTCCCCCTGGGGTGGTAGGAGTGGTTCTGGACTTCGCACTCCCCACAGAGAAAGCATCTCTTTGATCAGACGACTCTCAAAGTTCTCCCTTGATCAGAATGGATTCTTTGTGGAGCCCCATAGTGAACAAAAAGTTTTCTACAAGTACTTTGGCCACAGTGGATGCTTTCTGGTCTTTGGTGGGGAAAGCTTGGGCATATCTCGTGAAATGGTCAGTGACCACCAGCACATTACTGATATTTCTTTGATCTGACTCCAAACTCAGAAAATCAATACAGACCAGCTCCATGGGTGCACTGGTGGTGATGTTAACAAGGGGCAGCCCTCTGGGGCCAAAGCTTTCCTCTGTAAGCTTAGCGACTGCAAGTTCAGTGTGTTGCTCACATCAGCCCCATCTTAGGCCAATAGAATCTGGATCTCACCAAGTCAAGTGTTCTGTCTATACCAAGGTGCCCCATGTGGTTGTGCAAGGACATCAGTACTGAGTCTCGAAGGCAGTGGGCAGCACTAGTTGTGGTTTGTCTACTTGTCCCCTCTGTCTACTGTTTCTCTGTATAACAGTTTATTGATCAGTTTCAACTTAGGACCTTCTTTGTATAACAGTGCAGTTCTCAAATCAGTGGGCGTAATTTGGACACATCTTTTCCTGCATAGAGGGCTTCTAAAGCTGCTTTGATCATGGGATGCATGGATTGAGCCCCGAATACTGTCATTGTCCAGCTGAGGCAGTGCACCAATGTCTATTGCAGAAAAGTGGCAATAAGCAGCAGGTATGCAATTCTCAGAGGGTCCCAAGCAATCCACCATGCAGTCCACTGCGTCCGTGGACATTTGTTCCTCCCTGTCAAACTTCGGCAGAGTGCCGAATGTCAAGTTCTGCCAATCGGACCCAATCATTCTGGGGAACAGGCCTCCGGGAGAGAGCATCAGCATCTATGTGGTTCAGACCTGCTCAGTATTCAGAGCATAGTCATATGTAGATAATGCAGAAAGCCACCTATGGCCAGTGGCATCCAACTTAGCTGAGGTCTGCACATAGGTCAAAGGATTATTGTCAGTTTTTACTAGTATTTTAGCCCCATACAAGTACCCATGGAATTGGTCAACAATAGCCCACTTCAAAGCTAGGAACTCTAACTTATGTACAGGATAGTTCTTTTCGGATGGGGTCAGGCTTCTACTGGCAAAGGCCACTGGTCTCAGGCCATTCTCGTGCTCTTGTTACAACACAGCCCTCAACCCTTGCAAGCTAGCATCAGTGTGCAGGACGAAGGTTTTTCTTGGATCGCAGAGGCCAGCACTGGAGCATGGGTAAGTTGATATATGATCTCATGAAAAGCAGTCTCACAATCAGGAGTCCAGCGAGCCCCAAATACCTACTCGGATGAAATACACTCTTTCAGTCTTGAGGGACGCTGACTTTTGGTATTTTTGTGGGTTGGGGATACCCTTGAGTAAGGTTAAGTAAGAGGCGGATCACTCTTGAATAGTCCTTGATGAAGCGCCCGATAATAACCACAGAATCCAAGGAATCTTTGCAGTTCTTTTAGATTTTTGGGCTGTGGCCAGGTGGTCAAGGCCTCAACTTTACTTGGTGGTCTCTATTCCTCGGTGGATACTATGTGTCCCATATACTTTACTGATGTTTGAAAGAATTGACACTTATCAATGGACAGTTTAAGGCCAAAGTCCTCCAGTCGGTCCAATACCTTAAATAATCTGCTCTCATGTTCCTCCAGTGAGCTGCCAAACACAATAACATCATCTAGGTATACCAGGCACTCTAGTAAGTTCATGTCCCCCACTGCACGCTCCATCAATCGTTGAAAAGTGGCTGGGGCACCTGAAATCCCTTGAGGCATCCTCATGAATTCATAGAAGCCAAGCGGACAGATAAAGGCTGCCTTCTCACGGTCCTCTGGGGCCATCAGGATCTGGTAGTACCCACTGCGGAGATCCAGCACAGAGAACCACTTGCTCCCGTTTAGGCAGTCCAAAGCATCCTGAATGCGGGGCATTGTGTACTGATCAGGGATAGTCCGCCGGTTTAAGGTGCGATAATCCACACATCCTTACTGTCCCATTCTTTTTCCTCACTACCACAATGGGGAAGCATAAGGGCTTCTGGATTCTTGTATTACACCAGCAGCTAACATCTCTTGCAGATGCCGTCTCACATCATCTATATCAGCAGGTGCCAGGTGTCGAGACCTCTCACGAAATGGTCTTTCGTCATGCAGCCGGATATTGTGCTCAGCTCCTTGCACGCATCCTACGTCCCAATCCTTTAAAGAAAACACCTGGTGTCTCTGGGCAAGCTTCTCACTGATCCTCACTTTCCATTCAGCTGGCAACGGTGAGTCGCCGAAATCAAACAAGTCAGGCGTTACTCTGTCATTCTTCCTCGAACTCTTGCTGCTGGGTAGCACTGCAGTATCTGCACAATGCACATTAGCCAGGATGCAACCTCTATTTACTCGAATGTCTCTTTCAGACACATTATGAACTTGGACCATTACCCTTCTGGCATAAGCATGGGCTCTAGCGGGCAAATACTAGGTTTGACCAGCAGTCCCTCTGCAATTTTCCATCACCTGGTGCACCCAACATTAATATTTTATTCTTAACATCCTTTCTGATACTGGACCTCTCCCTGTAAGGTACACTGAGCATTGGCGCCAGGATCAGAGACTCAGGATCCTTCTTCCATACAATTCCAATCGGTTCCTCTGGTTCTATTTTTCAGCATCTCTCTGTGCCTCATAGGCCTTCTTAATTAAAGCCGGAACTCTTAAAGCTCTACTAGTCTTGACCCCTGTTTTCATAACACAACTGTGCCAGCCTTCGAACATATGAGCATTTGTTCCAATCAACAAAGGGACACCATCATACTGTCCAGTGGGGGGACACACTAAGGCTAGGGTCTCTACTTGTTCGGCCACTCCAGCCACGGAGGTGGGGAAGGACAACCAAATTCGGATATACCCGGAATAGGGGTAGGCCTTCTCACTTAACCCCCATACATGCAGTCCTTCTAATGGTTGTAAGGGTACATCTGACAAATGCTTCTGATACCAATCCTGGAACATAATTGTCACTTGGGAGCCACTGTCTAATACAGCTCTTGTAGACACTCCATTCACCTTTACAGTAGTCTCCATGGAGGGACCCACTATTCTGGACCAGTCTGGAGAGGCGGTAGTGGGGGCCTGGGCAACTGACCTTGCCACAAAAGGACGTGAATTAGCATTTTTGGTGCCCTCACTGGGATAATTTCGTGCACCTCTTAACCACTGATTTGTTCTCCGAAGCTCTCCTTGTAGCCTATATGCAACTTTGTCAGTGTCTTTTGGGGACCGGCATTCTCTTTTCATGTGCCCATCCTTCCCACAATTATAGCAAAACATATTTTCTGGAGTTTGAGCTGGCCGAGGCGCCACACTGGGAGCCAGGGCGGGGCATTACTAATTGGAAACCTTGGTGCCATCTCTGTCTGCGGCGTGATAAGCATTTGGAGACATCTCGTCAGTTTCTCCACTTCCATGGTCAAGGAATTGAGTTTGGAGCGGTTATCAGCAGGAGATACATGGGTGGGTAACCCCACCCCATAGCAGATGCAAGTCGGATATAGGTCGGGGCCCGTCACTTGCAGGCGTGGCCTTCATAAAGGGACTGTTTTGAATTCGGATCTCTCTCAACAGTTCGCCCCATTGTGGCATATCTTTTCCTTGTCAGAGCACTCATTGACTGCCAACCTCTGCCCCTGAACTTCACTTGATGGGCCACCCTCATTCACTCGGGTCGTAGCCGCAGCTATTGGTGCAGGTCCCTCCCGAGGTCACCTTTTCTCAGCTCCTCGAATTTCTCTCATTAACTCATCATAGGAGGGTGGGGATTCCAGTCGATTTGCCAGGCGTAACTGAAGCAACAGCAGTTCTGAGAAGGGGGCAGACTTAAGGATCCTGTCCAGCCTCGTTCGGTCCAGTTCAATCGCTGGCAAACTACCCTTTCTGAGGCATTCTTGCAACAATTTTTCCAGCCGAGATATATACATAGACAACAACTCCCCTTGGTACTGTTGTGCATTTCTTACTCTCCACCATAGATCCTCATCAGAATCTGGGCTCCCATACACATTCTCCAAGGCCTCAAGATAGGCCTGTGCAGTCACTTCAGGGTTACTGGCCCGTTTGCACGGATGGTAGCCAGGGCAGGACCTCGGAGGCTCTCACTAACCCTCTTCGCTGCCTTTGTATTGCATTGCCATTCTATAACTTGGGGGCAACATAGTTCATCCAGGTCTCCCAGTCATCCTCCTTGGGGGTGGGAGGGTGCCAGAGAAGATCCTCAACCTTCGGTAAGAGTCGTGACTAATGGCAGGTGCAGAAATAGGAGTCTGCATTGGTTCAGCCACCATTACGGGTACTGGAGCGGGAGAGGGTGTTAGGGAGGAACACCCCAGGTGGCAAGAATAGTTTCTTCAAGTCCTCCACAGTTTTCCTTCCCCAGCAACCATTTAGCAAATTTCTCCTCAAAGTTTCAGACAGTGGTGGGGCTCATTCCCACCGGTCTTTACTGTACTTAGTTATCACTCTCCAGGCAGTGAGGGCTCCTCTGGGGTAATGGTCTGTGGCACTTTGGAGCTATCTATGGGATCCTTAAACTCTACTAGGGCCAGGAAAGTGTGGGTGAGCAGATTAGCATGCCGACCCACCACCACAGGGTTTTGTAAACCTTCCACCTTGGAAAGTACTCCCTGTACAGTGTCCGTATTGATACCCAGGGGGATGTCCAGGATAAGCATAGCATTTTGGGGGTCAATCTCCTCCCCAGTACACCACTCCACCAGCCGGCCAGCAGCCACTTCTGCCGGGTACCCATTTTTTTTAACAGTGGTTCGTAAATATGGCCACTAGAGGACACACAATCCCAGTGGTGCCTCCAAGATATAACCCTAGATGGCGCTATCCCAGGGGCTACTACCCCTGCCTGATTTGCCACTAACAGGTTGAGGGCCTGGATCCAATGGCGGGTGCCTCCACCCAGAGGTCAGGGTTGCAATAGTTAAACTAACTTGGTCACAGCCCTCTGGGACACTGCAACCCCCTTTCTTCCACTAGTATGGCCCACACATATATCAAATTACCTTCACAGTATACACTTACCCCCAGGACTGGTTCGGCACTGGGACCTCCTGCTAAATAAGATACAGTGCAACAATCACAGTACAGTACTTTAACATAGACAAATACCTCAGGCAGTATAACTTTGCTGAAACAAGCAGCTCTGATTTATTTAGGGGATATAACAAGGACAGGGAAATCAGGTTAATTAGCTTATCACTCTACTCATCTACCTATGGCTCTGTGCACAGGCCTATCCCTATCAGTTACTGTCCCTGGGTACCCAAGCCCTAGTGGCTAGTCCAAACCGTGGCAGCTGGTAGGGCCCTTTCACACAGAGAAAAGAAAATTAGTTAAACAGTCAGCAGTACAGTAATTCCATTAAGTTTAATGTGGCAATTTAACAGGGAGCGACCCTGAATTAGTACTCACGACCTCCAAACAAGATAGGGTCCTTCAATGTCAGCAGGGCTACTCTTGAGCTCAAGAGACTCCTCACACATTTATATGGTAAACAGTCACAGGCAAAAGTCACTTAATGGCAGCAGGATTCACTTGAGGTACACAAACCTCTTCACACATTTATATGGTAAAAAGAAAGCACTATACCAGGCAGGCTGCATCTGTATCCCGATCGCAATTATTGCACAATACCCGGGAGAACACACAGCAGATTCAGTTCCTGACAGACCGAGTGCAATTCAGCAATTCTTCCAGTCTTCTACAGGGTGAGCCTGGTTTCTACTCTTCAGATATCCTTTGATTCTCTTCACAGGACGGATTCAGTCATAACAAGCAGTTACACAAGCTGCAGATCGGAACTCTGGACCTTACACATGTTTTTTGACTAAAACTGTGCACTGAAGGAGCACAGGGTTCCTTTCCCCTTCACTGCCAGAGCTAAACTGAAACTCCAACAGATAAAACCGAGCACTTCCTTTGAGTTCCTCCCAGTTCTTGACTGGATTGGCTGTCACTCACAATAGACTGCTGCTGTTGGTCCAAAAAGGCCCCGAAGTCTAAACTACATCTCCCAGAGTCATTGCCCATACAATCCTCTTGTGGCTGGCTCAGTCTATGAGACCAAGTTCTGATTCGTCCAAGGCACCATTTTAGAGCTAGCTTACCCCACACTGATTGGTCCAGTTCAGCAGTTCAAAACCAGAATGGGGAACTAGGCAGACACAGTTCTGACTGCAAAGAAAGCAGGTTAGACAAACTGTAATTTCATTATTACTCTAAATGATTTCTGGCAAACAGTTACATCTTTCAGATAGGTTTCTTTTGCACTCCTAGTGACTGCAAAAATGGAGTGAATTGGCAGCAGCTCGAGTGGTACTCAAACAGAGAAGCACACAGTCCCCCATACAAACTAATTATGTCTGCAAGCAGACAGCTCTTAAAGACAGTACCAGAGCTCTAAAACACTCACTGATAAATGGCTTAAACGCCAAACACCATTCAGGCTTGGAGCATTCAAGCAAGCTCCTGGAAGTCTTTTGGGAACCCCCATTTGCAGGGGGTTACACCTCTATCATGTCTCCACTGTAACTTCTATCCTCCAGGGTGTGCATATTCAGGTCTTCCAGCCTGCTCTCATAGTCTCTCCCCTCCATTCCACAAATCATCTTCATTGCCCTTCTCTACACCCCCCCCCCAGCAGCCTGATATCACGCTTCAGTTATGGCCTCCAAAACTGCACACAATACTCCAAGTGCGGCCTTACCAGTGACCTGTAGAGGAGCAAATCACCTCTCTTCACCTGGACGAAAACCCCCTCACTATGCACCCCAGCATTTTGTTCACTTTTGCAGCTGCTCTCCTGCACTGGAATGTGTTGTTCATGGTCCCTGTTACCATTATCCCTAGGTCCTTCTCCTCCTGAATGATCCCCAGCTTAACCTCTCCCAGCCAGTATTTTCTCCTTGGGTTCTTCACCCCGAAGTGCATAACTTTACACTTCTTTGCATTGAACACCAGCTGCCACCTCTCTGACCACTTCTCTAGCTTGCTTAGATCCTTCTGCAGCTGGTTCCATCCCTCCACTCCATCCACCACTTCTCCCATTTTGGTGTCGTCTGTGAACAGACTTACCTTGCTCACCACCCCGTGTGCAATGTCTGATATGAAAGCCCAAATAATACTGGTCCCAGCACAGAGCTCTGTGGCACCCCACTTGTCACCAGCCTTGGAGTTGGGAGCTTCCCTCCCGCCACCACCCGTAGTAGCCTCCCACTCAGCCAGCTTGTAATCCAGCTTGTCATTTTTGCCCCTACCCCTACACCAGTTGGCTTCCCCCAAGCCACCCATGAGGTACTGGATCAAAAGTCTTGCTGAAGTCCAAGTAAAGAACACCCACCACATGACCCTTATCCAGCTCACCTGTCACTGAGTCATAATGTAGTATCAGGTTGGGCTGACATAATTTCCATGAAACAAACCCATACTGCCTCACACCCTGGAGGCAGTTGTCCTCCAACTACGACAGCAGTCTTTCCTTTAGTAACATTTCCATGAGTTTGAACACTATGGAGGTGAGACATAACAGACGATAATTACCCGGTTCATCCCTTGGTCCACTCTTGTGTAATGGCACTACTTGTGCCATCATCCAGTCCAATGGCACACACCCCAGCTCCAATGAGGTGCTGTACAGATCTGCCAGCAGCTCCGCCAACACCTCCACCATCTCTATCAGCACCCTAGGGTGGATATCATCCAGCCCTGGTGCCTTGTCTACTCTCAGTGCCCTCAGTCCCTCTAGGACTCTACTAGGGTTGCCAACCATCCTGTATTTTAAGGGATGTCCCTTATTTAAATCAATTTTTTCCGTGTCCCATTTCAACTTGATACGGGACTCCCATTGTCCCATATTTTGGGTGTCCCCCCAGTTCTGCATAAAACAAACTGTTTTCGGCCCCTCGATGATTGGTTCTCTGACTTTGAGCTGTCAAAATATTCCTGTCAAGCAGCAGCAGCAGTGTGTGCTGGCCCCTGGCTGAGGCAGAGCTTGTGCACAGCATTGTTGCGGGTGGCACTGTTGCCATGGGAAAATAGATGCCGCCTGTTGCTACTGCCATTGCATGCACCCTGCTCCTGCCATCAGATTTGTCGGCAAACAAGCAAGTGCCATGGAGGGGATGAGCTGACTGGATAGGGAAGAGCCAGCAGACTATGTGTATCTCCTCCCCTCAGGGGAGGAGCGAAGAACGATCCAGTCAGCCAGTGAGTGGAGCCAGCAAAAAGTCAGCCCATGATGAGCCCTGCAGCCAGCCACGACGAGGTGCCACAGCCGGAGCAGCGGTGGTGGAGGTGGGAGCTAAGTCAGAGTTAGCTGAGGACGAGCAGTGAGTGGGAGAGAAGTAGCAACCACCTAGCTAGGCTATATTACCATACCGCTGCCAGTAAAGAGTTGTCACCTCACACTTGCTCACACTCTCAATCACTGCTGTGGCTGGGACTGGATGGTACCAGGAATTAGTTGTTGTCCAGTGGTCGGAGCAGGGACTGTCTGGAGCATGGAGACTGGAGGCCTGAGTGTAGCCTGGACGGTGCGGTCGGTGCCACCGAATTAATGAGAGAGAGAGAGAGAGAGAGACATGCCAGGAAGTCGGTAGGTGTTCCAGAACTTCCAGGTGAGTGCTGAAGCTCAGCACAGTCTGCAGTCTGAGGATGAGGGGGCGGGACCCTGGCTGGTGGCTTGGTGGCTTGAGGGCTTGGCATGGGCTGACCTGGGAGGTCATCAGTGGAGGACTCAGGGTCTGGAGCAGCAGAGCAGAGGCAAGGGTCAAATCTGCAGGACAGGCTGCCAGGAGTGCGGCTGGTGGCTGGGTGCTGCTGTCAGGCCAGGGGACAATGTGAGCTTGCAGCTTCTCAAGTAAATTTGTTCAGCAGTAGTGGCAGTTCTGTTTAAAAAAGGCTAAGATTTTGGCCTTCACTGCTTTTGGTAAACTGCAGAATACTGTGGCAGTTTCAGTTTTCTGAGTCCTATGACACCAAATGTTTATAGTTAGTACCTGACAGCTGTTTAAGAGGAGCATGCACTGCCTAAAAGTTGAGAATTTCAATTGAACAAGAGCTCTCTGGAGCAAAGTTGTGAAATGTCAGGGCCCTTCCTACTACACCTACCCTCTGGTGGACTGCTGGGTTTTTCTCTGTTGCAGGCTGCTTTGCTTATAAACACATCTCAGGCAACTTGAGGCAAGTGACTTGAGGAGCCAGGGTGGGAAAGACATGGAGAGAGACTGGTTTCCCAGAGCTAAGCTTACTGTATTTGTATGCTAAAAAAATGAGAACAAGCTGCCTTAGACTGCTGTGCTGGGTTTGGCTGCTATAAACACTTTAAGAAACTTAGACTGGAACCAGAGTGATGTATGTCTCTTGTTGCATGGTACTTTTTGGCACCTCAAATAACATATGTTGTAAAATTTTTCCCATACCCTAAAATAATCAATATTCTTCCGTGATGTCAGCCTCAGAAGTGGCTGGGGGAGGGGACAAGGTGGGGGAGTGGTGGCGCAAAGGGCAGAGGGGTCTGTCCCTTATTTTGAAATGCAATGTTGGAAACCCTAGACTCTACCCTCAATTCTTCCATCACCTTCTCCCCCATCCCCACCCTCCCAGCCCATGGTGGTAGCTGTCCCCCTTTGGTTCTCAAAAGAGGTGGCAGGGAAGGTTAGGGAGAAAAAGATAGTATTTAGGAAGTATAAGGAAACACAGAAGGAGCAGGACAGAGACTGTACCAGTTAAAGCAGAATGAAGCAGGGAGGGAAGTCAGAGTAGCAAAAGCCCAAACCGAGGAAAAGATAGCCAACTTAGTTAAGAAGGGGGGTAAAACCTTTTATAGGTACATTAGGGAACATAGAAAGACAAAGGAAGGGATAGTGAGGCTGAAAAAAGCGGACAGTGGGTGGGCAGAAAGGCTCAGTGAAAAAGCAGGGATACTGAATGAATACTTCTGCTCAGTATTCACAAAAGAAGAGGAGGGGGAGGTACCTAATCCAGTCAATAAAAGCACTCTGGATAGGGGCGGTCAATCCCAGTCCTTTCACAGAAGGAAGGGTTCTGAAAAAACTCCTAAAACTGAAGGTGGACAAAGCAATGGGGCCTGACAGGATTCACCCCAGAATTCTAAAATAATTAAGGGGAAAACTAGTGACACCAACTGACCAGCCTTTTTAACAAATCATGGGAGGATGGTGTGGTACCTGAGGACTGGAGGAGGGCAGATGTGATTCCCCTTCACAAAAGTGGAAGCAAGACAGAGGCAGAAAACTACAGACCTGTCAGTTTGACCTCGGTGGTAGGGAAAATGATGGAATCACTTCTGAAGGAAATACCTAGAGGCCAGTGGGGTACAAGTCCCAAGGCAGCATGGCTTCACAGTGGGAAGATCATGTCAGATGAATCTAATCAATTTCTTAGACTGGGTGACCAAAGTAGTAGGTCAGGGAGGGGCTGTGGACATGGTCTACCTAGAATCTAGCAAGGCATTTGACACAGTCCCACACAAAAGATTAATAAACAAATTAGACAGCCTGGGAGTGGGTCCCAGGGTGGTAGCCTGGGTAAAACATTGGCTGGACAGCAGGACACAGAAGGTAATAGTAAACGAAATCCACTCTGAAGAAAGGGGGGTTACTAGTGGGGTACCACAGGGTTCAGTACTGGGTCTGGTCCGTTTTAATGTCTTTATAGGTGACATTGCAGAGGGACTGAAAGGAAATGTATGCCTCTTTGCAGACAACACAAAGATCTGCAGCAGGTTTGATGCACAAGGGGGGTGGAAAGGATGAGAAGGGACTTGGCAAGGTTTGAAGACTGATCAGATGTATGGCTGTATGTTTAAAGATAGAAGGAGGGCGGTTCAGGGGCAATGTGAGGAAGTATTATTTCACAGAGAGGGTAGTGGATGTATGGAACAGCCTTCCTGAGGAAGTTGTGGGGTCTAAAACTGTGGGAGAATTCAAGAATGCATGGGACAGACATAAGGCAATTCTTGTGGGGGGCAGTAAGATATAGGCTGTTGGTTAACTAGGATCTGCGGCCTATCCTGTAGGTAGGGAAATGGGCAGACTAGATGGGCCTAGCGGTCCTTATCTGCCGTCAAAGTCTATGTTTCTATATTTCTATGGCAGCTTGGATTCAATGCAAAGAAGTGCAAAGTAATGCACCTGGGAAACAAAAACCCTGGGGGAAGAGTACACAATTGGGGAAAGGTATTGACAACAACAAAATGGAAGGGGGGTAATCATATCAGATGACCTTAAGGTTAGCAAGCAATGTGAGAAGCCAGTAGGGATGGCTGGGGGGATACTTGGATGTACAGGGAGAGGCATCACTAGTAGAAAACAGGAAGTTGTTATTCCTCTGTACAGACAGCTGGTGAGACCCTTTCTGGAGTACTGCATGCAGTTCTGAAAACCCCATCTCCACAAGGACATAGACAGGATGGAGACAGTCCAGAGAAGGGCAACTAAAATGGTGTCGAGTTTTCAACAGAAGCCACATGAGGAGAGACTAAAGGAGCTTAATATGTATACCGTTGAGGAAAGGAGGGAGAGAGGGGACATGATAGAAACTTAAGTACCTCAAGGGAATCAACAAAGTCCAAGAGGGTAGCATATTTCAGAAAAAGAGATGTACAAGAACAAGGGGACACAATTTGAAGATGGGGGGATGGCTCAGGGGTAATGCGAGGAAGTATTTTTTCACAGAGAGGGTGGTGGACACATGGAATGGCCTTCCTGAGGAGGGTGTGGGGTCAAAAACAGTGGGGGAATTCAAGAAAGCATGGGACAGACATAAGGCAATTCTACTGGGGAGTAGGAAGAAATAGGCTGTTGTTTAACTAGAATCTGCAGTTTATCCAGTAGGTCGGGAAATGGGCAGACTAGGTGGGCCAAGCGGTCCTTATCTGCTGTCAAAGTCTATGTGTCTATGTTACTTCTGTGAGCACTGAGCAAACGTATTCATTTAGCACTTCTACCTGCTCCTCTCCCTTTTCTGTCCACTCCTCATCCTTTTTTATCTTCACTATTGTCTCCTTGCATTCTCCCTGATGTATCTGAAAACGTATTCCCTTCCCCCATTAATTCCCTGCACTAATCTCAGCTCCCTCTGGGTCTTGGATTCTCTCACTTTTTTGGTCACCTCCCAGAACCATCTTGCATACTCCTCCCTGTCCCCTTTCTTTCCCATCCTCCTATACCTCTGGTGAGCCTCTCATTTTGCCCTCACCACCTCCACTACCTCGCTGTTCATCCAGCATGGTTTCCTTGCTCTGCTCTTACTCTGTGTCTTGGTGCAGGCTTCCATTGCCTCTGTAATCCCCTGTTTAATACTATCCCATTTCTGCTCCATGTCTATCTCCTGCCTTATGCCCTCCAGTTTCCCTTTCAGTACTTCCCGCATCCACCTAAAGTCGGCCCCCCTGAAGTTTATCACCTGGGTTACTGATTTCTCTGGCTACCTGCACATCGTGATATTAAACCACACTGTTTGGTGATCGCTATCGGCTAGTGGGTCTTCCACCCTTATTTCCCTTACTGCCTCCCCATTTGACAATATCAGATCTAAACTGCTCTTTAGCCTAGTAGATACACTGACCAACTGTGTCAGGAGACCCTCCTGGATCTCATCCAAGAGCACTTGCTCCCTAGCATTTGAGGTGATCTGAATGCTCCATTCAACCCCCAGCAAGTTGAAATCTTCCACAATGACCACCTTCCCTTTTCTACATACCTTTCCAATTTATCCTGCCAATTCCCTGTCAAGCTCCTGATACTGGGACGGTGGCCTGTATACCACTCCAATCCTCAGTTTCCTACCCTTGAGTTTAGGAGCTGCAGCCAGATTGTCTCTGTTCTCTTTTTGGCCCCCCTTGTCCCTTGTGCATTTGATCCCATCCCTCACATAGAGTGCCACCCCACCCCCTCCCTTCCTTACGGTCCTTCTTGTATAATTTGTACCCTAGGATTGCCAGATCCAAATCCCGATGCTCAGTTGCCCACAATTCCATGACAGCTACAATATCCACTCTCCACACTGCCATGAGTGCCTGTAGCTCAGCTGATTTGTTGCCTAAGCTTCTCGCATTTAGCGAGACCACCCTCCACCCTGCCCCTTTCCCTTCATCGCCCTCCATCTCCTCCCTCCCTGTTTTGGCCACCCCAAGTCCTTCCCTGCTAGCCTGGGGGTTAGGCTGTGACTCCACTCTATTAGATCTCTGCCTACCTGCTGTTCACTTGCCACCCCCCCATCTAGTTTAATCCACCTTTGTCACAATATACCTCCCGAGCCTTTGCTTTAATACCTCCTTCCACTCCCCACTCAGGTGCAGCCTATCCCTTGTAAACATTGTTATTATCCCAGGTACTGCCCCAGCCGCCCACAACCCCATACCCCGTAGTTTGACTCCATTCTATCGACCATGCATTCAACTCCCTAATCCTTTCCTTCATCACTGTGCTTGCGCAGGGTACTGGGAGCACCTCAGAGAAGGCCACAGACTCCCCAGTCTCCTCGCACAACCTTCCCACTTCCTCAGACATCTCCCTTGTTACTGCCACCATTTCCCCTGCTAGGTCATTTGTCCCCACATGTATCACAATGTGCGGTTTCCTCCTACCCCTCCTTGCGCACCTTAGGATTGCCTGTCCTGCCTTGTCTGCCTTTAATCCCAGTATGGACTCCACCCATATCTGACTGTGCCTCTCCCCCTTGCTGCCTCATCTGATCCCCTTGAGTATGGAGTCCCCCAACACCAGTACACCTCCTCCTCTTTGCTTGTGCCTGTCCCACCCCCCAACCCAGGTTCTCATTCCTGGGGCCACTCAAGATGGTGCTTTTACCATTTGCTCCTGTGTGTTCCACCCTGCCCCTCTCAAATGAGACCCCTTCCCCTCCTCCTGTTTGACTGTCAACCTCTTCTCCCTCCTCACCTCTCTGAGTATTATAATAATAATAATAAAATTTATTTAATTAAGCGCCTTTCAAGTTTTCAAGGCGCTGTACAGTTCAAAAGAACAAACAACGAATACAATAAAACAGAACAGCAATTTCAGCAAGTAAAACCAATTACAACAAGGATGGAAAGGCATTATTCCATAAAAAGGACTTTAAGGCCCTTTTAAAAATATCCTCTATTGTACTCTCTCAGAGCGGACGGGATAGAGAATTCCACAGGGATGGAGCCACAAAGCCAAAGGCACGGGCTCCAGAAGACTTCAGATTAACCCTTGGAATCTCCAGCAACCCCTCGTCAGCCGAGTGAAGCTGTCTCAAAGGGATGTAAGGCACCAAAAGCTCTTTCAAGTAGTCAGTACCAAACCCATGTAGGGCTTTGTAGGTCAAAAGACCTACTTTAAAGGTGATCCGCCACTGTATAGCAGCCAGTGCAGAGGCGCAACACAGGGGTAATATGAGATCTTCTTGAAGCCCGGACAACAAACGTGCTGCTGCATTCTGCACTAGCTGCAAGCGGATATCAACCCAATCAGCCCTAGGTACAGGAATTACAGTAGTCAGCGAGATGTCACAAAGGCGTGGACCAAAACCGGCAAGTCACCAGGAGGAACCAGGTGCCTAATCCTGGAGATGTTTCTCAGATGAAAAAATGCAGTCCTGACAACAGAGGACACCTGATAACGAAGGGTCAACTCTGTGTCAAGCTCTACACCCAGGTTACGCACCCGTTCAGAAATGGGGATCTGGACGCCCCCAAGAACTATTCCAGAGGGGGGACCCCACCCCCAAACCCCCAACCCTGCGGCTGGGGTCCACAACCATAACCTTAGTCTTTCCCGGATTCAACTTTAAACCACTGGAATTCATCCAGTCTTGGATGTCTGCAAGGCACTTATTCAACACCGAGACAGCACTAACCTGGTCAGGTGCAAAAGACAGGTAGAGCTGGGTATCATCAGCATAGCAGTGAAACCTCAGCTCATACCATCTTACAATGTCTCCGAGGGGTAGCATATATACTGTGAATAATATGGGGGAAAGCACTGAACCCTGTGGAACCCCGCAGGGCAGAGAGAAAGCCACAGAAGAATGTAATCCCGAAACTACTCTCTGCATTCTCCCCTCGAGGTAAGATGAAAACCATCTGAGAACCATACCTGAAAGTCCACAGATGGACTCCAGGCGTTCGAGCAAAACTCTATGATCCACAGTATCAAAGGCTGATGACAGATCAAGGAGAACAAGAATAGAACGATGTCTCCGATCTCTCGCCATCAGGAGATCATTGAACACTCGAACCAGAGCAGTCTCGGTGCTATGCCTTTTACGAAAACCAGACTGGAGGGGTTCGTATAGACTATGGATGGTCAAATGGTTGTCTAATTGAGTCGCCACAACTTTTTCAATAACCTTCCCAACAAAGGGAAGGTTAGAGATCGGGCGGTAGTTAGATAGGTCATCAGGGTCCAAGGAAGTTTTCTTCAGAAGGGGAGTCACCACCCCTTCCTTCAGAGAGCTGGGAAAAACTCCCATCTCCAAGGAGCACTGGATAATCCGAGCAAGGATCGGGCCGATAACCTCACTACATCCCAAAATCAGGGAAGTAGGACCCGGATCCAACCTACAGCACGTTGGGCGCATCTCACAGGCAATCCTCATAGTGTCTACAAAATCTGGCAGGTCAAAAGTACTCCAGGAAATTCCAGGCGCCACAGCAAAACACTGGTCAACTGCAACAACCTTAGAGTGAGGTTGGGGACACTGCCTCGGATGTCTTCCACCCTATTAACGAAGAACCGAGCTATCTCCTCACAGTCAATCTGTGTGAAAACTTGATGGATCTGCTGACAGACTGGGTGCACAGTCTGTCAACAGTTCTGAAGAGCTGAGCCGTCGATTCGAGCAGCAGAAATTTCCCGGACAGGAATTCTGCCTTCTTACGGAAATTTCTGTTTGATAGAGCTTATAATGCTCTAACAAAATAAGATGGTCGGCATCCAAGGCAGTCTTCCTCCAACGATGCTCCAACCTACGCCCCAACCTCCTGAGCCCTCTCAACGCCTCGTCAAACCAAGGAGCAACGGGACGGCATGGAAGGGGGTGAACACGGGCTGGTGCAATCTGATCAAGGGCAGCTGAGATGGTCTCATTATAGGCCACCACAAGCCGCTCAGGATCAGAGCACAAATCGTCAAACAGCGAGAAGTCAAGGACCGCTATCAGGTCTTCAGGGACAACATCCCGTAATGGGCGGTACTTGACCAACTCCACAGGGGCTGACCTACCCAGGGGGGCCTCAAAATTGAACCCAACTAAGTAATGATCAGACCAACCAACTGGTTCCACCACCACCAAATCGGACGCCTCGATGCCCAGGAGAAAAACAAGATCAAGAGAGTGACCACCTTTATGGGTGGCTGTGGAAACAACCTGTGTGAATCCCAGCGATGACATCATCTGGAGGAAATGTTGACCAAAAAGTGAGGATTTGTCATCAACCCACGCACTGAAATCGCCCAGTACCATCAATCTGGGCGATTCCAAAGCCATGTCGGCGGCAAAGTCTGCTATTTCCTGCAGGAAAAGCTTCTCATCCCTGGTGGACGGTAATAGGAGCAATCCTGCACCCCACACCAGCCACCACAGTACACTCAAACGATCTTGCCTCCTCAACTGGAACAACAGTTGGGCCCAATCCGGTCTTGAAACAGATCGCCACCCCCTCCCCCGCGATCTAATCTCGGGCGATGTATAACCGAGAACCCGGTAGGAACAGCGGCCTCTAAAAATGGGGCCGCGTTCCCATCCAACCAGGTCTCGGTAATGCAAGCCAGATCTGCCCCATAACAAAGTCAGCAATAAGACCCGTCTTATTACAGACAGATCTGGCATTGCACAACAACGCCCGGGTCAGACGAGGTTGACGAGTTGTCCCAACCACTTGCCCTCGAATACTGGAGGTGCCCTTGGGTATGGGAACCAGAACGGGACTACGACTTCCGGTGACGTCATGGAGCCGATGCAAGCCTAGTCACTTGGGCTCCCCACGGGCGATTTAAAAATCCTCCAAAAATCTAACAGAGCGATGCCAGAAATGTCCAAAAATGCAGGAGGACAAGTACAGATTACGAGTAGGGACAAAAACCGACAAAACTCCAGAGCAATCGACAAGGATGCAATCAGATTGCGAGACGACCCGACGAGTAGGCCGGCCTCACCACAGACAGACACGAAAGTCGAGTATGATACAGACGGCGAGAACGATCACCTCTCACGAACCAGATACGAGAGACTGCTACATGAGATAGTGGAGTTCAGACGAGAAAACAAGCAGGAATTTAAAGCTATGCAGGCGAAATTGGAGGTGGTAGAAAATCGTATTACCCATATGGAGGAAAGAATATCTTCAGCTGAAGACACAACTGAACAACTGACTGCCATAATTCAAACCCTAGTAAAGCAAACATCAGATTTACAGGCTAAGTGTCTCGACTTGGAGGGGCGATCACGCAGGGATTATCTGAGACTGTACGGCTTGCCTGAAGATATCGAAGTGCCCCCCATGGCATCCTTTATTGAAAACTTATTGAAAGACATTTTGGATCTCCCCTCCACCACGACTTTCCGGATAGAGAGAGCTCACAGGTCGCTTCAGTCTAAACCCACTGACCCAGCCGCTCGACCACGGTCGATAGTTTTTAAAGTTAGCTCTTTCTTGGCTAAAGAGGAGATCCTTAAACGTGCCTGGGCTAAAAAAGAAATAAAGTACCTGTTGCACAGATTATATTTGGACCATGACTATCCACTCGAAATCCAGAGGCAAAGGCTTAAGTATCAACCTATTCTTAGAGTACTTCGAGAAAAATCAATAAGATTTAACACACCTTATCCTGCAAAGCTGCGAATTTTTTGGGAGGATGGTATGAAAACCTACGCAACGCCAGAGGAGGTCATGGAGGCCCTTGGAAAAATAAACATTTCGGTAAATGAGGGGAGGAACCAAGAAGCAGGGAAGCGGGGCCCATTCATCCAGCGCACACTGAACAGGAAGATGCCAGGTCCTTACTCCGAAAGGCAAGCGGAAATGGCGCATGCCCTCCAGAGACTACTCGAGAGGAAAGCGTTTCCAAAGAGCAATCAGACATGAATCTACTAGCCTCGGACTTGTTAACCACTAACCGCTGAGAGGGTCTGCCCAAGGTTCCCAAGGGACATAAATAAAGATAAGTGCTGTGTCTTCAACTTGCTGAAATTTTCTTTTTTCAATATGTTCTGTGGGGAACGTGAATCAGCCCTCAGTTTAACTGCTGCATGGCCAAATTGTGCTGGCTATGCTACAAGGGGTCGATTTCTCGTCTGGATCCTGCATCCATGGAGAGTAAAATTAAGCTGGGCTTGCCTCTCACCAGATAACCTGACTTTGAACTCTCGGGAATACCCTTATTAATTCCTAGAGGTCCATATGGGAGGAACAGGACACTGCAGCATCTGGACAATGATTTGAACATTCCAAAGGACTTTCTTACCCCCCTCCTTTTAGGACTCCTATAAATGACTTTGTGTTCCCCGTTCCCACCCCCTTTTTTTTTTCTTCTCCTACAAGTCTGGTCATCTTGGCAGCCAACCTTAGTCTCTCGAGGAGAGAACTATATCTGTAACACGTGTTATTATTGGGGGGGTTAAAGGAAGGATGTGGATGGAGGGGGAGAGAGAAGAAAAAAGCTCCTATGGGTTTTTATTCTTTTATTTTTGCTTTCACAAAGAAAATATCGCTCTAGGGGAGTTTGCAGGATACCAGAGGCCCGTAGCAGACTATTTTTTAGGAGCCCTACGATAACGCGGCTCCCGAGGAGGCCCCCCCGATCTAGGTGGGCTCAGAAGTCCTCCTCTTTCTCCTTAGATTAAGGAGAATACAGGGGCTAGTGGGTTGTTTAGCCCCCACCCTTGGAAGTTCTGATGTTCTGTTTTAAAAGTTGGTTGTTTTCAAAGTTTAATGTTTTTACTACAGGTTATAATGTGTATGGCTCTACTGGACAAGGCAGGAGGTATTTTTTGGGGGAAAACTATATCAGATCTGTTGGTCTAACCAAACTGGGGCTACCACTGCAGAGCAAAGTAACTGAGCTTGATGTGAATTTATTATATGATATAACATCCCTATAGCTATGGCGAAACAAGGATACACAATTTGCACCTATAATGTGCATGGTATTACTAACCCTATTAAACGTACCAAAATTTTGCAATTAATGAAACGACAGAGGGTTGATATTTTGTTCCTGCAGGAGACGCATCTTTCAAATGCAGAGCACAAAAAATTTGAGAGTTTGGGCTTTTCTCGAGTGGTGGCCTCATCATATAAAGGTGGAAGACGTAGAGGAACAGTAATACTAATTAGGAATGGTACTCCATTTGAAATAAGAGATAAGATAGTAGATAAGGAGGGGAGGTATGTCTTCCTTTAAGGGGACTTAGAGGGCCAGAGATATACGTTGGCCTCCCTATATTTCCCACCGACTACTGAATTCCCAATTTATAGAAACCTTTTCATGCAGTTGGCTGGTTGGGCGGAAGGAAGACTGTTGTGTGGAGGAGACTTAAACTTAGATGTCAATGGGGGAGGAAATAGCTCCAATCGAGCCAGAACAAATAAATTAGGGAGAAGAGTGGGGAAGCTATTGCAGGAATTAGGCTATGAGGATATTTGGAGACATCTATGTGGTCAGGGGCATAGACACTCATTTTATTCACAGGCACATGACTTGTATTCATGCATAGATTTCCTATTCACCCAAAAAGAATACTTGAATTTTATCCAGAATACATGGCAGGCTGACTTTGTTCTGTCAGACCATGCACCAATATATTGCAAAATCAATTCACGAATGCCACAAAGGAGAACTTTCTAGAGACTTAATGTATCAATCTTATGAGATAAGGAAGTGCAGACAGCCGTGGCTGAGATGGTAAAGCAAGCAATGCTAGAGAATGATACCCAGGGCACCACCCCAGCCATTTTATGGGACACAATAAAAGCAATAGTGAGGGGTAGACTTATAGGTTTAGCCTCCCTTAAAAAAAGGAGGAGGGTGAAAAGGAGACTTAAATTAGAAACTGAGATTGAATCTCTGGAAGAGCAGCAAAAAGTGAAACACTCTAGGGCTCGATCCCGGAAGCTGGACTCTCTTAAGAAACAATTAAACACCATATTAGACTATGCGGTAGAACAGAGGCTGATGTTTCTTAGACACAAGTATCATGATGGGGGACTGAGATTTATGAGGCTAGTGGCGGCCCAGCTTAGGGCCCGTAAGGCTAGATCGACTATCACAAAGGTGAAGCACCCTAGGACAGGTGAACTTAAGGATAGCTTGTATTCGATTTCAGAGGCCTTCCATCACTACTACTCCGATCTTTACTTGGAAACTAACTGCCCCTCCCTTGATAGTATAAGGGCATTTCTATCGACCTTGAACCTTCCGTCCCTATCCATGGACCAGGGAGAGATGTTAATAAGTGCAATAACAGAGAAGGAGATAGAATCGGCAATTGGCAATCTGAAAACAGGCAAGTGTCTGGGTACGGACGGACTTCCTGTATAGTTCTATAAAACTCTATCCGAAACATTGACCCCCATACTGGCCAAACTCTTCTCGTATGTGGCCTTTTCTCAGGGTAAGACCCCACCCTCTTGGAATGAGGCAATAATTTCAGTAATCCCTAAAGAAGGGAAGGACCCAGCTTCGTGCTCGTCTTACCTCCCTATATCAGTCTTAAACACAGATTATAAACTCCTAGCTAATATATTGGCGAGAAGGCTGCTTAATTGCACCTCAACCCTGATAAATTTGGATCAAAGTGGCTTTATACCGGGTCGCCAAGCTCAAGATAATGTACGGAGAACTGTATACCTTATTGAGCATATTAGAACCCAGAAAACCCCCGCTATACTATTAGGGCTTGATGCTGAAAAAGCCTTTGATAAAGTATCCTGGAAATACTTGAGAGAGGTCATGCTGAAGTTCAATTTCCCAGGCGCCTTCGTTGAGACCATATTTAAATTCTATGATAGTCCCATAGGCTACATAAGGACAAATGGACATATTTCTAAAAAATTTCCCCTTAAGAGAGGAACTAGGCAGGGTTGTCCACTTTCACCTCTGCTCTTTGCCTTCTACATTGAGCCTCTGGCTCAAAGCATAAGACAAAACCCAAAAATAGAAGGGGTTAGGCTGGGATTATCTGAACATAAGCTATCTCTGTTTGCAGATGATGTGCTCCTCTACCTGGCTAACCCCGAGTCCTCCTTAAGAACGCTGTTTGAGGTAACTCAACAGTTCTCGCAGCTCTCGGGGTTTGCCTTGAACATGGGTAAATCAGAGGCTATGTCCTTTAACTATTCACCGCTCCCCTCCTTTAAAAAGCGCTACCCAATCAAATGGGATAATACCTGCATAAAATACTTAGGCATTCAAATTCCGAATAATCCAGACAAACTTTCGGCCCTGAATTTTGACCCCTTGGTTCAAAAAATAAAACAAGATATTAAGAGATGGCTCCTGATCCCCTCCTCATTGTATCTGAGGAACATGGCCATAAAAATAAATGTGCTACCCAGATTTTTATATCTCTTTCATCAAAGGAACTCCTGTCGTGGCAGAGACTCCTGAACGGGTTCCTCTGGGAGAACAAGAGGCCGGGAATTAGCTCCCAGAAGTTAACTTTACCTAAAACAGAAGGAGGCATATCCTTGCCTTCACTTAGAAACTATTGGTTGGCATCACAAATGAGGCTGGCCCTCCTGTGGGGCAACCGGACATATAATGCAAGATGGAAACAAATAGATTTAGAGAGGCCTATAGGTCCCTCCCTCGCATCTGGTCTCTCCCCCCCCCCCCCCATTAAGAAAGCTCACACATGTAGCACCGTCTGCCACTGCTGCGATCCTGAAGGGATGGCAAATGGGAACCAAAATGAAAGATTTTAAGCAGCATGCGTGGAAATATGGGCACTTCACCCTAAACAGCGAGTTTGATAATCATTGGTTTAAGGCCCAACATAAAAAAGGCCTAGAGGCCCCGTGGCAAATGATGAGGGGAACGGATATCTTGAATTTTGGGGAGCTACAGTTAAAATACCAGTGGTCGGATAAAGATAGACTATACTACTATCAAATGAGGGCTTATGTTAAACAAAATGAAAGAGATCCTAATCAATTAGAGGATGCTACCCCTTTTAGACAAATATGGGCTACACGTTGCGGAGAGAGGGCAATAACAATAATATATCAATACCTTACACGTCAAAGAACCAATGTAATGTCCACGTTGAGGGCGAAGTGGGAGGGAGATCTGGATCAGAGTATTTCCAGTAGGGAATGGACAAAAATAAGGAGAGGTTCCTGGTCCTCCTTTTCATCTCCAATGTGGAGGGAATTTACATGGAAAGTGAGAATAAGATTCTTTTTAGACCCTCTGATTTCTTCCTTGAGGATCCCGGGGAGTCCGGCCTATTGTTGGAGGCAATGCAGTGAGCAGAGGGCAACTTATAAACATATCTTCTTAGATTGTCCCAGGATAACTAAATTCTGGTCCCTTCTGGTGGAACATATTAGAAATGTTCTGAATATCCAAGATCAGATTCAACCAACCAATCTGCTCTTGGGGTTGCCACCAGGGGACATGAAAGACTCGGATAAACGATACCTCTGGACCATAATGTTAAGTTCAGCTTACAAATCTATTACTAAAAAATGGTTGCAGGCAATGGCTCCGGAGATTGTAGAATGGAAACAGATAATATCAGATATCCAAAGAAACGAACAAATTTCCCATGAATTGCAGGATAGAAGAGAAACTTACATATTAAGGTGGACCAGATGGGAACAGTATCAAGACCGGCTCCCCCGGGACCTCAAGTGTCGAAACAAGATATTGCAGACCAGTGTTTAAATCAAGAAAGTTAGTTCCTCTCTATTTTGGTGTGACCTCAGACCTATAGAGTAAGGTTCTCTTTCTATTTCCCCTCCTCCTTGTCAATAAGATAGGGAACATAGATGGTGCCTCATAACAGAAGGAACCTTATTAGCCTAAGCTGTGTCTTAGTAAGTAATACATCCTGTCCTTAAGTAGTAGCCAATGTTTGTGGAATTGAATCTTGACCTGTTATGTTAAATGTTACATCAGTGATGTAAGAATGCTGTAACTTTTGACATTCACGACATGCTCAGTGTTATACAAATACTGAAAAATGTTCTAACATTTAATGCTTTTGGCTGTGAAACTGTTCACTGAAGCATCTTGTGATCAATAAAGCTAAGTATAAAAAAAAAAAAGAACGGGACTACCACGCTCCAGAAACCATTTCGCCCCAGGGCGTCTTCGAGGCCAAACCACCCCTATGGGAGAGCACCGCTCCCGCCACTGTCCACAACCCTTCACATCCCCTCAATTCCTCCATCCCCTACGCACAATCCCTAATGCCCGGCACCGATGGTAAACATGGGCTGGCAAGGGGGGCAAGACAAAGGGGTGGGAGGGCATGGAGAGCGGAGGCCGAATAACAAACAGCAGATAAAGCTGACCAGCACATCAGGCTGTCGTAAAAGTAAAACCAAAAATAAAATAGAACAAACAACTCCACCACCCACCAAAAGAAAAGTAAAAATAAACTAAAAAACTAATACAACAAGTAATAAACTTATTTTATATCCAGAAGCCTCTCACAACCAGAGGATAATAAAATAACACGAAACTAACACTAATAACAATAAAAATAAATAAAAATACATAGAGGGAATAATTTAAAGACCACCCTCCAGGACACTCTCACTGAAACCAGCAGGGTGGGCTATAAGCTAGAAAAAGCACTCTCACTGCTCAATTATCCCTCAAGACAAATAAACGTAACATACAATAAACCATATACATCAACACCTAAGCTAAAAAGACAATTTCTTAAAATAATACTATAATAAAACAATTAGAATTTCCGCAGTCACTTATCTTGCAGAAAACTCTCCAGTCACTTAATTGGGGCAGTAAAGGAATCGATGATACAGGCCACTAAGTCCTTATGATATCCAAGAACCAAAATTCCCAAATAAAGTTGAGAGACAGGATCTCCCAGTTTCCAAAAAAGGCCACACATCAAATCGTAGGTTCCACTAAATCAAGTACAGCAACAGCTACTAAGCTACAATGGTGGCCCGACACCACAACTTCCAGGCCGGGTCAGCCCACCGACCGACTCCGCCGGGAGTCATGGGGAAATGGGCCCGAAAGCTGGCCCTCCAACAGGCCCCGACCCCTAACCCCTGTGCAGGTCACCAGAGCTAGAGCCAAACAATAGAAACCCAGACTCCAAATGACAGAGCCCCAAATCGTAATAGTCTCTGCCAACAGGACAGTGCCACTCCAGACGGACCAGACGTAAATCCAATAAGTCGCCACAGCCTTGAAATGCTGAGATAGAGCCCAAATCCTTAATAAGCCCAGTCACAGTAGATCCCAGCCAAAAACGGAGACGACGCCGAAACACAGCCAGAGATGTTTAAGCAGGCAGGCACCACACAGGTCAGAGGCGCAGATGCAAATGTGACCACCACGCCGCCGAAGTCCCGAAAGGTAATCCAAGAGCTGGAACACACTAAAACCCAGCGCCCTGCACAACAGTCACGGATCGAATCCGGGCCATCCAGGGAACCGGCCGGTTGCAAAACTGAGACAAAGCCGAAACACGGCCGGAGATGTTAAAACAGACAGGCACCACACAGGTTAGAGGCGCAGAAGTGAATGCGACCACCACACCGCTAAAGTCCCGAAAGGTAATCCCAAAACTGGGACACACTAAAACCCTACGCCCTGCACAACAGTCACGGATCGAATCCGGACCATCCAGGGAGCCAGCCGGTCGTAAAAACTACTGCTAGAAGACGTTCCAAACGACCGATCACCAATACAGCCTTTCCACAGTCCAGATATCTAAAAAGCTTAAAAGCTTAAAAATTTTAATTTAAAATAAAACGAAATCACAAAGTAGAACGAAACATAAACATAAACAAAAACGTAAGCATACACAGCAACAGTCCGATGGCTAGCCCAGCGTGGCCACCATCTGCAGGATGCCCCTGCCACACCATGCTCAATCTCTCCACTAGTAATGGCCATCACTCCCTCCCTCTTCTTGAGTACTATCCCTTGTGCAGTCTCCTCCTGTGTCCTCTTCCCCATGTGTCACTAGTACAGCAAACATGTTCCCTACCCTCTTTGCCTTACTATGTGTTTTCTCCTCCCTCTCGTCTACTGCTGCTCCTCTTTTACTAGGTCCTACTAGAGTCCACCCTTCATCAGCTGGTTTCCTGTCTAGTTTGCCCTTCCCCCTTGACTCCTCCCTTGACCCACTGTTTCTTCTCTGTGATGCCACCTTGATACTCTCAGATGTCAGCCCTTCTACCAACGCAACCCTCCTCTCACCCCTCAACTTCCCCAGCTCCATGCCAAGCCACTGAACCTCTTATTTGAGCCTTCTTAGCCTGTGGTATATTGGGCACCCAACCAGCCTCCTCAGTATGTTCATTCACACTGCTGCCCCACAATCATTGCACCCCACAATCCTACCTATGGCCCACACAACCTATACAGGACAATGAAATACAGTCTCTCTAAACTGACTGCAATTGTTTACGAACCCAGTTACAAACCCACCAGTAATGTTCCCAAGTCTCACAAACTCATACAGTCCAGTGCAACTTGCAACTTTAAAACATTTAAACTGTAAAATCCAACTAGTAAAAGCTTGAGTGTCTGAACTTTTCCCCAGCTGACTATTAACTTTAAGAGTTAGTTCATATGGGCAGTTTGCAGCTCCCCAAGCTCCTCCCTTACAGCTTTCAAGCCCAACCCCCAGTGGCTTTCCAGTATGTTAGAAAGGTTGGTACAGGGAGTGCATGGGGGACTTTTACGCCAGCCAGCAAAAGTGCTCCTGAAAATCAGTTACAGAGTTAAAGAAAACTTTATCCTACTCCCAAACCAACAGCAAACTCACAATTAGTTAGTGTTAAAGAAAAATTTAAGCTACTCCCAAACCAACAGCAAACTCACAACAAAAAATCAGTTACAGAGTTCATCATTATGTTTATTAGTTTAAACAGCTGTTACAATTAAAATATAACACACAGAATCTGTACTCAGCATGAGTTATCAGACTAATATGAAAATCATACAGTCATAAAAATACATCTTAAATAATCAATTCATGGTTATCCCAGATACATACTATATTGCACAGCTAAATTCTATAAAATCCTATTTTTTTTTCTTTATATTTTTAATTACCCAAAGGTAATTTGCAACCCTGATAACAGTCCATGAATCTTCAGTATTTATTAAGAGACTGGTTAGGAGACCTTTATCTATCCGATAGATACTGTATTACTTTTATACGGAGACAACCAGTATGTTCTAGGCTTAATATACCACGAGCAATACCATAGTACATGCTCAAGATCTTCGATGCCTCCCTGGCTACAGTCACATTTTCCAGACAATACAACTTCTTTTTTTTTACATCTACAGAGCAGCACATTACTTGTGAACTGCTCAAATTTATAGTTTGAAAATAGGGATCTCAATTTAGGGTCTAATAAAATCTCTAAACACGACTTGAACCCCAAAAAAGGTACTGTTTTGTGCAAACCTCTTTGAATATTTTGATCCAGCTATATGTTGCAGGTCCTTATCATTCCAATAATTATTTATTTTCTTAGACACATATTTTTTATATTTATTGCTTAATGTTATCCCTTGATCAACAGCCTTTTTTAGATTCATCAGTTTATGTTTCTCCCAAGAGGAAGCTAGGGCTGTATACCATAACACACCCCTGCACCATAAATTAAATCATTCTTCTTTTTCTTTCAAACACTGTTTTGCTAAGGTATCCTCTGTTAATTTAGTTAACCTTAGCCAATAATTAATTTTGTGGGATTCCATAATTGCTTTAATATTTGTAAGTCCTAACTCTGATCTAATATATGCTTTTGGGCAAGAGGGGCCCAATTTCAGAATATTTTGAAAGAGTCTAAACTTTGGTGACATAAGTACATCCACTCGTTCAAATTCCCATATTTCTGCCCAGCATAATAATTTTGCCTCAAATTTGACTTTAATGACTTTAACAAAGGGTTTAACAGTCATTCCCCCAAATTTCACATTAAATCTAACCAACCCTGCTAGAATACTTTTCAACTTATTTACCAAAAAGTCTTTTTGGGCATTCCAACGAGTATTGCTCTGAAACATAATTCCCAAATAGAGATATTTATTCACTACCTCCAACTTTTCTCCCCTAAATGCCATGTACCGTTTGTTTGTCTTTTACTATCAATAAAAATCACAATTTCTGTCTTATTTTATTTATTTATTTATTAATTCTGATGACTGGGTAGGCCCACTGAGCCCCGAAGGTCCCTTTTTCAGGGGCGACCCAGGTAACATTACAGAGTAGATACATCACAGTATACAGTACATCGTAGATACATCGCAATTTACAGGTGGTTATTAAAGTGATTATTCCAAGACAAACATAGTGGCAACATAGTGAAAAGATAACAACTCGATTTTTAGGAGTATGGAGGTTGATGAAGGGGAGTGAGGTACAGAGAGAGGAGAGACAGGCTTAGATAAGGTTGCCTGTCTATAGTTTGGGTAGGGGCGGGGGGGACATATTAGGTGCCATGGCAGTGGCATGTACTGGGTGCAAGCAAGTGGGCCTTGAGTCTAGTGCGGAAGGTTTTGATTGAGGGGGACTTCCTGCACTGTAGAAGGAAGATTGCTTCTTAGAAAAGGGGCTGAGTAGGAGAAGGACTTCCCTCCAGCCTTGGTCCTCACTCTAGGTACCTCGAGAAGGGTATGGCTTGAGGTCCGGAGGTTCCATGGATAGTGCTTGGGGGCAATGAGCCCAGCAAGACTAGGTGGAGGGGCTCAGAAGCTTATATGCAATGTTCAGCAATTGGTACTGGAGGCAAGCATTCAGATAAGGCCATTTTAGTAACTCTAGGGTGTCACAGCGGTGACTTCTGGAGTGAGCCTAGGTGGCAAACGGAGCCACCTTATTGTACAAGGCCTGGAGTCTATTGACCTTGAGCTTTTCCAAGCCATGCAAGATGGGGGCAGTGTATGTCAGTGTAGGGAGGAGGATGCATTGGGTGATCGAGATCCTGGCTTCTGGGATCAGCTGATCCTTCAGGCAGTAGAGGATACTAAGTTTGCTGTGAATGGTTTTGGCAACTGAGTTGATGTGTTTTTTTAGGGTGAGACCTTGGTCAAGTGTGAGGCCAAGATATTTGAGGGAGGCCACCACTTCAATTCTGTTGCCCGAGACAGAGGTGAGTTGTAGGGCTTGTGATCTGTCTTGACCAAGGGATCTTGGTCCAAGCAGTATGGCCTTGGTTTCTGTGGTGCTGAGCACCTTTCTGTTCTCTTTGAACCAAGACTCCAGTGATGGTAAGTCAGATTGGAGGAAGTGGCTGAGTTCAGCCAAGTTGTCCAGGGAGCGGTAAATGATGGCGTCATCAGCGTACTGGACAACAGAGTTACCTCCACAGTGCTTGTTTAAGTCATTTGTGAGCAGGGAGAATAGGAGGGGTCCCAGTATTGACCCTTACAGTACCCCCTCTTTTAGGGGGACGGGTCTGATACAGCACTCTTCCACATGACTCTCTGTGTATGCCCAGTTAGGTAGCTTTCGAATCACTTGATATTGAGTGTGGGGGTCGAGGCCTAGTGTACCGAGCTTAGACAGCAGGAGTTTGTGGTCCACTAGGTCGAAGGCCTTAGAGAGGTCAATGAAGACCGCTCCTGTTGGGACCCCTTGGTCCATGGTGCAGAGTACATCAGCCGTGAATTTTGTCAGGGCTGTGTCTGTGCTGTGGTTTGTTCTGAAGCTGTGCTGGGAGGGAGCGAGAACTGATATGTCTCGAGATAGTCCCAGATTTGCCCATAGACTAGCCTTCCCTGTATTTCTGCCAGGATACAGGGCAAGAAGATAAATCTGTAGTTACTAATTTGTTCATGTGGGCCACCCTTGTGAATAGGAACTACATTGGCCTGTTTCCACACGTCTGGGACAGTGCCCTCCAGAAAGGATTGGTTAATGAGCCAGGTCAAGGGTCTGGAGAGGGCTGGGGGTTTCCGGTCTTAAGAAGCCTAGCGTTTATGCTGTCAAGCCCTCCTGATCCCTTTGGTTTCAAGGACTTTAGAAGGATGAGAAGCTCTTTTGCCTTGACCAACTGCAGGTGGAATGCCCGTCGGTTGAGGCAGGGAGACTCCAATGTGCTGGGCTCCAAATTTAGGGGTGGTAGTCCAGACTTGTATGCATCTAAGTTGGTGAAGTGGTGATTGAGAGATGAGGCAATTACGGTGTCCTCACTCAGCAGTTGTCAGTTGACCTCAATGGGGCCAGGAACAGGCTTACTTTTGCCCTTGATCAGTTCATTGATATGGGTCCAGAATAATCCAGGGTTGCCTAGATTGGTTTTCTGGAGGTGTGTGACATATTCCTTTTTAGCGAGTTTTGTGGCCTTCTTACATTTGTTTCTGAGGGTTTTGTATAACACAAGGTTGACTGAGAGTAAGGAATGTCACAAACCCACTCAGCAGGTCAGGCCCTCTTCTCCCAAAGTGCCAACCTCTGAGTGCAGTCTTGTGAACTGTGTAACAGACAAGGTAACCTTCTTGTCTGTTTTTGTGAGTTCGGATCAACCTTTGGTCTCAAGTTCTGGAGGGATTCAAACTGTGAACCTCTTGCTAGCATATCCAATGCACAGGCTCAGATATTTCTGTCTTCGGGGGGCCAGATATCTTTGCCTATGGGCACCTAACCAGGTATACAGAGATGAACCCTTAAAAACTTTAATAAAGACCTCAGATTTAAAACGCTTCTCTTTCCAGTTTGGTGCTACCATTCAAGCTTATGTTTAGTATCTGCACAATCCATATACTTTTCTTACAACTGAAGAAGTCAAAGACAGACCAAGTAAGTTCTAAAAAGAATTTTACTAAAATAGTTAAAAATATGTAAGACGCAAAATACAGGACTCTTATATCCCCAGACATACAAATCTTTTAAAAGAAACAGGGTTTAAACAGTGCAAATTCCTACTTACAGTACTTAGATTTGAAATATTTCTAAACATCTGTTTACAAGTGCTCCAAAGATCTTTCCTCAGTCAGAGTCTACGAACATACGAACATACGAAATTTGCCAGCAGGTAAAGGCCTAGAGGTCTATCAAGTCTGCTCAAATGTGCAGTTAGCACCCCTTATTCTGAAGCTGCCCCTCCCTTCCACCCTTCCCCTTCATTAACCCTCCCCCTTGTCCTGTCCCATCCTCGTTTGAAGCAGTCCACTGTTCTACTGCATACCACTTCAGCAGGTAACGCATTCCACCCAGCCACCACCCTCTCTGTAAAAAAGTGTCTCTTCATCTCCCTCCTGAACCTTCCTCGCTCCAGTCTCATATCATGGCCCCTGGTGGCCTTCCCCTCTCCTGCTTTGAACAGCCCCTCTGTACCCGTCTTGTTTATTCCTTTCATGTATTTAAAGGTTTCAACCATGTCACCCCTGTCTCTCCTCTCCTCCAGTGAGTACATGTTCAACTCCTTCAACCTCCTCTCGTATGATAAGTTCCCCAGCCCCTTGATCATCTTTGTCTCTCTGTGCTGCACCCCCTCCAGTAACTTAATGTCCCTCTTCAGATACGGACGCCAGTACTGCACGCAGTACTCCAGGTGTGGTCTAAATAATGACCTATACAGTGACAGAATCACCTCCTCCCTCCTCGAGGATATACCCCTTGCAATACAACCCAGCATTTTGTTGGCCTTTGCAGCTGCCTTCCTACATTGTGCCGAGTTGTTCATTGACCCTGTAATGAGCACACCCAGATCCTTCTCCTCCTCTGTCTGGGCTAGTTGCACTCCCCTAGCTGGTAACTCCTCCTTGGGTTCTTCATCCCAAAATGCAGCACCTTGCACTTTTGGCATTAAAGCCCAGTTGCCAGGTGTCTGACCAGGTTTCAAGCTTGCCAGATCATCCGCAACCCTGCCATCCCCTAGGTCATCCACCACCGTCCTACCTTGGTATCATCAGCAAACAGACTGATCTTGCTCTTGATGTCCCATGATATGTCTGCAATGAATATCCCAAACAACACTGGTCCCAACACGAGGCCTGTGGAACACCGCTCATGCCTGCCCTTGGGTGTGAGAGCTCCCCACCCACCACCACCTCTGTTGCCTTCCCTGCAGCCAGTTTCCTACCCATCTCACCAGCTTGCACCCGCCCTGTGCCTACTAACTTCCTTCCCAGCCTCGTGGTGGCACTGAGTCGAATGCCTACTGAAGTCCAGATACAGGACATCCACTGCTTGGCCCCTGTCCAGTTGCCTAGTTACCCAGTCATAGAACTCCACCAGGTTGGTTTGGCAGGATCTGCCACGTATGAAGCCATGCTGTCTGCTGTCCTGTAGTCCTTTGGCCTCTAGGAGGGCCACCAGCCTCTCCTTCAGGATAGTCTCCATTAGCTTACCCACGATGGATGTGAGGCTCACTGGTCTGTAGTTTCCCGGTTCATCCTTGGGGCCACTCTTGTGGAGGAGCACCACATGAGCCATCCTCCAGTCCTGAGGTACACACCCCGAATGTAGTGAGGCATTAAATAGGTCTGCCAAAGGTCCTGCAAGGACCTCTGCCAGCTCCTTCAGTACCCTGGGGTGGATGCCATCTGGGCCTGGCGCCTTGTCCACCCTCAGTGCCTTCAAACCCTCTCAAACTCTGCTCTCCATGATTTCCCCATCTGTCACCACTTCCCCTGCTTCTGCCATTTCTCCCACCTTGGGTGTCACCCCCCTCTTCTCTTTAGTAAATACTGAGCAGAAGTACTCATTTAATGCTTCCGCCTTATCGCACCCTGCTTCCACCCAACTCCCCTCCTTCCTAATCCTTACTATGTGGTCCTTACAGCTCCTTTTCTCCCTGATGTACTTAAAGAAGTCCTTCTCCCCCTTCTTAATGCCTTGTGCCAGCCTGAGTTCCGTAGATGCTTTGGCTCCCTTACTGCCCTTGTCACCTCCTTGATTCTGTCAAGTATTCCTCCCTGTCCTCCCCTCCCTGTTTTTTGTACTTCCTAAAGGCAGCTCTTTCCTCCTTACCTTTCCATGACCTCCTTGCTCAACCAGATCAGTTTCTAGCCCTAGCCTTCTTGCTCTGGGCTTTGCAGCAGTTTTGGTTGCCTCCACTATCCCCAGCTTTATGAGCTCCCACCTCTGGTTAGTGTCCATACTAGATTGAATTCTGGCCAGGTACCCTTTTACCACTTCCCCATCCTCCCAAAGTTGGCCCTCCCGAAGTCCAGCACTATTGTGCCAGATTCCACTCCTTCCTTGCCCATATCCAATGTGAGCCATACTGAGTGGTGGTCACTCCCTGACAGCAGTTCCTCCACTGTAAGTTCTCTCACAAAGTCCCCATTTGCCAGCACAAGGTCAAGGTATTCCCTAACCTGGTTGGTTCAATGACCATTTGCAGCAGGAAGCTGTCCTGAAGGCATCCAGCAGTACCTGCTACCTTCTGTTCCTGGTTGTTGAGGTGCTCCAGTCCACTCCTGGCATGTTGAAGTCCCCCACAATCACCACTGCCCTCCTCGCAGGTCCTCCTGATCTGTCCCGCTAGTTCCCTGTCTAACTCCTCCATCTGAGATGGTGGCCTGTACACCACTCCCATTCTAAGAATCCTATTCTTGGAATCCTAGATTTGCATCCAAAGTGACTTCGTACTACCCTCCTCCCCTTCCTCCCTTACACACTTCAGTTCTTCCTTCACATACAGTGCCACCCCCCTCCTTTCCCAATCACCCTGTCCCTACGAAATAACCTGTACCCTCGGACAGACAGGTCCCAGTCATTGTATTGGGTGGCTCATGTTTCCGTGATGGCTGCAATGTCCACCTCTCCCTCTGCCATGAGAACCTGTAACTCTGCAGTTTCCTCCCAAGGCTCCTAGCATTAAGGGTAACCTCACCCTTCCCCCCCCCCATCCTGCCCTCCTTTCCTAGCATCACCAACAGTACTTGTCATTTGTCCTTTGTCACTGTTATGGGGGGTAAGCTCATATGGTTTCCCAACCTGTGGTCTCTGCATATCTCTTCCCCAACTGCCACCCCCCACTCCTAGTTTAAATTCCCAACATCCTCTATGTACTCCTCCATCCTCTGCTTCAACACTTTCTTTCCCTCCTCACTCAAGTGTAGTCTGTCCTTGGCATAGAGACTACTGTCCTCCCAGGTCCCTCCCCACCCCCCAACAGCCCATACCCTTTAGCACAACACCACTTTCTTAGCCATCCGTTAAATTCCTCTATTCTCAGCTTTCTTGTTGTACTTGCCTTTGGCACCGGAAGTATCTCTGAAAAAGTTTCTGATCTTCCTGCCCCCTCACATAATTGTGCTAGTTCCTCAAACCTCCTGTGGACTGTATCTACTGTCTTGTCAGCCAGGCCGTTTGTCCCAAGATGTATAATTAAATGAGGCTTGTCCCTACCCCTTCTAGCATATTTCAGAACAGACTGTCCCACCCTTTCCGCTGTCATTCCTGGCATGGCCTCCACCCAAATGCGACTATGCTTCTCCCCCTTGCTACCCCACATGACTCCTCTTAGTATTGAGTCCCCCAGCACTAAGATTCCACCCTCTTACTCCCTGCTTGCTTCCATTCATCTCCCTCTCTCATTTCCAGCTCCTCTTCTTCCTCCTGCACATTATTTCCCCCTTTTACCCCTGTTGCAATTCTCCCAGCAGAACTTCCCCACTCCAGTTTGGTCCAGGCATTTATCAATTACTCCTCTAATATCATTTCCTCCTCCACCTTCTTCCTCTCTAGCAGTGCACAACTATTTTCTGAAGCCCTTCACAAATACCGCTCCTCTCTCTTCATAGTAACCTGTTCTCTCCTTTCCACTCCATGACTTTTGCCACTTCTTCGCCTCCCTCACAAGTCCCTATCTCCTCCTTCCATTTGTCTTTTGTCTCCTGACCTGGTTTCCCTGGCAATTGTTCTTCCTGGCCTGGGCCCCTTTGTCTCTGCTTCCCTTCTTCTGACCCTCTCCTCTCCACTGTTGGCTTAAATCACCCTTCTTCATCTCCCCTTCTTCCTCCCTCCAGTATTGGACTAAACCCACCCCCAATCTGCCTTGCCTGTCTTAGTTCCTCCTGCAGACCCTCAATCTCCTTTCTAAGTTTTTCTATGTGGTTGCACACTAAACATCCTCCCACTCCAGGCAATTTTTAGAAAGATTGGTCACCCAGTTGTTGCAGCCTACCACCTCTACCCATTGCTGTCGTTGCTCACCAGCAACCCCCACCTTCCAGATGCAGGATACCAAACACTCCCCAAGTCTCCCTCTCCTCCTCTATCAGTGCAAAACATTTTCTTTATTTCCTTACCTCCTTTGTTGCACATGTTTAGATATATTGAGCAACTGCTTTTATATTCCTATCCTTCCTATCCACACTCAAAACAGACTTTAAGTAGCCATTGCACAACCTTCTTCAAACTCCTACTCCTCCTTTCCCAATGCAATATCAATCCAAGAAGTAATAATGAAAGCTCCTAGATTTGCATTTACTTCCCTTCCACTGAGAGAGCAGACACCTCTTCACTTGCTGCTGTTCCTTTCCTGGATGTCTGCTTTTGCTATGACAGGTGCATATCCTTTGCCTGTTTGAGGAAGTGATGTCAGAACCCTGGTATAATGGAAATAATGGACCAGGGGTGGGTGGAGTGAGGGTTTAGGGGGGTGGGACCAGCCCAAGTCTTCCAGAAACAACCAGGTAGCTGAGGCCTCTGGTCAGACCATTAGCACCCTTCCCCCACTCTGCACTCAAACTTTGCATCTAGTGAAGCCAGCAACAATAAATCACAATTCTACTCAAAGCCCCCAAAATAGGTTTGCTACCCAAAGAAACAGGACTCCAATTCAAACAGCTTCACCAACAACACATCAAAATAGGCTTGGAATTAGAAGATATATGTCTCCAATTCAAAGAAACAGACCCAGTTAAATCACACCAATTATGTTTTAAAACAGAAGAAATAGGTCTCTACAAATGCAGCCTGCCACACAGTGAATCAAACAAATGAGCCCACTTATAGCTACCAAAACAGGTTTCAAAATTCCAACAGCCCCAAACAATACCCTGCTAGCCCCTTAGTAGTAAGAAGAAAAGAAATAACCTTCTACCAAGTAGAATCCACAAGAAACAATGTAAAACAACAAGAAGCTACTGTACTGTAGATCTGATCCTGTCCCCCTTCTAGTTCCTTCTGAGAAGCCAAATCACTGAGTTCCAAACTGTGATTTCTAGGTAAAAGTGTGTAAGTAAAACAGAGTATTTCTTAGGCAACTGTATAGGACAACCCATTTTTGTGTGAGGTCAGCTAGCTCCTCCTCTGTCAGATTATGTATAAAAAAAATTATCTTATACAAAAGTATTACATTCTGCAACTTCAGCATAATTCATGTCCTTCAAATTACTCTTCTTTTGATCTCATAATAAGCTTCCTCCTTCCAGGACATGACAGCATCTTTATGATTTTCGCACTTCTATGTAATAATCTGGGTTTTCCTTCCAACATCATAAAATGGATATGTTTTAGCAAATATGGTTGTAATTAACTCAGACAGACAGGATCCTTAATTAAGGCCATGCATGTAACACATGGTCTCTAAAACTGAATGTGTGTGAACTCACATGCTGTCAGCATTTTTCGTATCGCTTTTCATCTTTTAGCTGAAACCTGGGGGGTTGATGAGTGAGGTCATTCTAAGAGCATCAGATTTTTTCTAGCAGAGACAGTCGTACATTTTATATTAAAAAAAATGATACAGCACTCAGAGCTGGCTGTCTGCGTCACACTCCTCCCCACCTAGATTGAATTTGGGGGATCTATCCCCTACATGGGATGAGCTTCCCAAATCAGTTCACTCCTCATAGACCCTAGACAGCCCATCTGAGTTCTGGTTCTTCTCTCCAGCCATATGTATGATTTTTAGATCATACCCTTGTAAACCAAGACTCCATCTTAGTAGTCTGCCATTGTTTTTCCCCATCTGCGTCAGCCAAACCAGGGGGTTGTGGTCAGTCTGCACCACAAAATGCTGCCCATACAAGTATGGCTCTAATTTCCATAGGGCCCACACTATGGCAAGACACTCCTTTTCCACCGTGGAGTACACTTGCTCCCTGGGAAGCAGCTTTTTGCTCAGGTACACTACTAGGTGATCTGTCCCTTGGCTGGACGTCTGGCTCAGTACTGCTCCAATACCCATGTCTGAGGCGTCCGTCTGAACTATAAAGGTTTTACTATAGTCAGGACTTGTCAAAACAGGAGCACTGCACAGTGCCTCCTTCAGTCTGGCAAAGGCTTCCTCACAGGCTGGGCCCCAGGTAATTTTCTTTGGCATATTTTCCTTTGTCAGGTCAGATAGGGGAGCAGCCAGGGCACTGTAATTGGGTACAAATTTCCTGTAGTACTCTCCTGTCCCTAGAAAGCATCTGACCTGCTTCTGGGTTTCTGGTCTGGGCCACTCCTGGATCACCTCTATCTTTATTTGGTTAGGACAGAGCTGTCCCCAGTCTACCACATGCCCGAGGTATGCCACTTCTCCCATGGCCACCTGGCACTTCTCGGCTTTGACAGTGAGCCCAGCCCTCTGTATCCTGCCCAGAACTTCCCTAAGGTGGTATAGGTGTTCCTCCCAGCTGGTACTAAAGATGGCAATGTCATCCAGGTACGCCATGGCGTACTCCTCAGCACTATTTAACACCTGGTTCACCAACCTTTGGAAAGTGGCCGGGGCGTTCTTCATTCCAAAAGGCATTACTTTAAACTCAGATAAGCCTATCGGAATGATGAAGGCCGACCTCTCCCTAGCTCTATCTGTCAATTCTACCTGCCAATACCCCTTGGTCAAGTCAATAGTCGTAAGGTAGGTCGCCCCTCCCAACTTGTCCAGGAGTTCGTCCGTCCGGGACATCGGGTGGGTATCTGACTTTGTGCTGCATTCAGTCCATGATAGTCCACAGAGAAATGAGTTGAGCCATCTGGCTTGGGCACAAGGACTACAGGTGAGGCCCAGGGCTGTGGGATCTCTGGATTACTCCTAAATCCAGCATCTCCTCCACTTCCCGCCTAATGCCCTTTTGGACAGCCTCTGACACCCGATATGCTGTTCACCGCATGGGCGTCTTTGTCCCTGTCTCCACATTGTGTGTCACTAAGGGGGTTAGTCCAGGCTTGGCGCTAACAAGGGGGCAAAATCTGCTAAAACCTCCCTTACTTTCTGGACCTGGTCCAGGTCCAGCTGGGGAGACAATTTTACTGCCTCCACAGAGGACTTCTGCTTACTTTCTTCCAGAAAATCCAGAAGGGAGTCTCCTTCATCCGTTCCCTCCCCATGACTACACACTGCAAACACCATGTCAGCCCTATTTGTATATGGCTTCATCATGTTGACATGGTACATCCTTTCAGTCTGTCTTCTGTCAGGTAACTCCACAATGTAGTCTACGTCATTTAACTTCCTAACCACTTTGTACGGTCCTGCTCACTCAGCTTGCAGTTTGTCTTTCTGGACCGGAATAAGGACCAAGACTTCCTGACCCACAATGTACGAGCGAGCTCTGGCTCTGTGGTCGTACCACACCTTTTGTTTCTGTTGGGCAGCTGCCAGGTTGCTCTGGGCTGTCCCCATAAGCTCCTTCAGCCTTTCCCTAAACCTAAGGACATAATCCACAGTGGGAGTTCCCTGGGTGGCATGCTTGCCTTTCCAGTCCTCCCGGATCACGTCTAGGGGCCCACGTACCCAGCGTCCATATAAGAGTTTGAAGGGGGAAAATCCTGTCCACTCTTGGGGCACCTCCCTGTATGCAAACAACAGGTGGGGAAGGTATTTCTTCCAGTCCCTCCCATGCTGTTCAACAAACGCCCGGAGCATTGACTTTAGGGTACCATTGAATCATTCCACAAGTCCATTGACTTGTGGGTGATAGAGTGTCATGCATCTCTGCACCACCCCACACTTCTCCCATAAACATTTCATCAGGTCCAACATGAAGGAACCTGCTCGATCAGTGATTACGTCCTGCAGAAATTCAACACAAGAGAAAATCCCAAGTAAGGCATCTGCCACTTTGTCCATCCTCAGTGAGGATAGGGCGACTGCCTCTGGGTATCGGGTGGCATAATCCACCACAGTCAGGATGAATCTCTTCCCTGAGGAGTTGGGGGTATTTAAAGGCCCCATAATATCCATTCCCACCCTCTGGAATGGCTCCTCCACTATGGGCAATGGAATCAGGGCTGCTTGGGTTTTCTTGCCTGCTTTCCCTGTTTCTTGGCACCGGTGACAAGACCTGCAATACTCCTTCACCTGCTGGGTGAAGTTAGGCCAGTAGAAACTCTGGGCCAACCGCTGCATCGTGCATGTGATTCCCAGATGACCAGACAAGGGAATATCATGTGCAATCTTGAGCAACTGCTCACGATACCCCTGGGGAATGACAAGCTGCCTGCCTAGCATCCCTCCCTCTGTCTGTACTGCCTGAGTATACATAAGTCCATTTTCCAATAAGCCTTATGTCGGCCGTCACCTCCCTATGTGCCGTCCTAGTCTGCCCAAGCCCTCAGCTTCTCTAAATTAGGGTCACCCCTCTGAGCAGCTGCAAACCCCTCACACATTCCAAAGGTATGGGACAGGTCCCCTTCAGTCACTAAACTAGGGTCCCTAGCACTAGCGTCAGGGCACTCAGGATCACTGTCAATCCTGACCCTCAGACAATGGGTCACCCCTCCCTCTTCAGAGTAACCTTTCTTAGCTGCATGGTCACTTGCTACCGGGGAAATTTCTACCCCCTTTTTATCAGTCAGGAGTCATCCCATCCGCCTCAGGTGTGAAGTTTCGATCCTTAGGTGGCTACCTGCCACCTAAATACCGGACCCCCCACCACCACGGTCCTGGCTTCAGGAGATCACTCAGCAGGTACGGCAGAGCTCATCGGAGAAGCCACAATGCAGTAGAGCTGCGTTTGAACTTGTATGTCTTGGCACCTTTTTTCCTGGCTGAGCTCCGTACTGTTTGAACTTATTTCTGCTTTGCTCACCTCCGTATAATTTCTATTTCTGCTGCCTGATCACAGGGGGAGATTTTTTATACAAAACTGCATTACAGCTAATTTCTTTTTGCTACAATGAATATTAATTACTGTTTTCCTGAAATGAAAAAATCTGCCTGTTAAAACTTGAAACTTGTCTTTGCCCATAGCCTCTAAAGCCATTTTTCTTTTTTAAAAGTGTCTGATGAATTATTGTGCTACAAATTTTAGTGTACTCACTGGCCACCAGCCAGACCTAAACTCTTGCTACTGAATTTTTCTGTGCCTCTGCTTAGCTCTGCTGTATCTTCTCTTTTCCTTTCTGTCCCAGCTCTTTGTTCGTTTTTTAATTTTTGTTTTCTGTGTGTTTTTCCATTTCTTTTCCAGCCCCTCTCAAAAGCTCTCCTTTGTCCTGCCACTTGATTATTCACTACCCCTTTCCTGTGTGCCTGCCTTCCTCCTTTGTTTCTATAGCCCTCCCCTGTAGCTGCTACCCTACCTAACCCCTCTCCTCTCTCTCTTCCCTTAGGAGCCAGCCTATCCGCCTCGGGCATGAAGTTTCAATCCTTAGGTGGCTACCTGCCACCTCGCATACTGGCCCCCCCTCCGCGGTTCTGGCTTCAGGATACCGCTCAGCAGGTACGGCAGAGCTCATCGGAGAAGCCGCAATGCAGTAGAGCTGCGTTTGAACTTGCGTGTCTTGGCGCCTTTTTTCCTGGCAGAGCTCCCTACTGTTTGAACTTATTTCTGCTTTGCTTACCACCGTATAATTTCTATTTCTGCTGCCTGGTCACAGGGGAAATTTTCACCTCCCCACCCTCCTCCTACCTTAATTATATACGCTTCAGGCTCCTCCCCTTCAAGCGCTGCCCTGCTCCTGTTGGCTGTTGCTTGTATATCCTCTGTTGTTCTGCAGAAACACTTCTCTTTTACTACCACCCATTATACAGTGGGCTGCAGCTACTATCTGTCAGCTATTTTTCCTTTCTCTATTTACTCCTTGGAAAACATTATGGAGCCACCAAAGACACTAATTCTATCCCTCATTGCTATCTTCCTTGTTAACAATGCCCCAAAAGCCTATCATATTGCTATCGTGGGACAATATCTGAGTGTGTTTCAAGATGCAAATTGCGCCAGCGTGGAACCCTACCTACCACTAATCTACAAACTCTCATTTCACAGCTATAAAACTTGGACAACAACTCTAATCCTAATGGCTGCCTTAATCTGCTGCTGCATGTCAGCCCTGGCAATATATAAGCTCAGGCATATCCTGTTTCTACTACCTGTTGTGCTGTTACTACTTACCCTCACATGGCTTACGACTACCCCCTTCTCCAATACTGCTGCCCTCCCCATGTCAGAATATGACTTCCATTTCTCAAATCTCCTAATTCTATCATCAGAAGGATGTGTCCCTACCCCTTTACTAATCCCAAAGGGGATTCTCTACCTAGTGGCTACATATCTAAAGCAGCTTTTTTCTTGGACCCTATCTCTTCATCCTCTCATACATCGCAGACTATGGTTTCTTATTCTCTTGGCTATCCTACTATCGGGAGATGTTGAACTAAACCTAAGCCCCCTGACTGGCTACTCTCACTTGGATGAATTGCTAAAAAGTAGAAAAGGATTGTGTGTTGTGCTTCACAATATCAGAAGCCTAATGCACAACTCTGTAGACCTGGAGGCTTGGGTGACACTTTACAATCCTGACATACTCTGCTTATCAGAGACATGGCTTAAACCATCCATTCCTGACTCCTTATGTTCCTTACCTAACTATAATATACTATGGAAGGACAGGCTCACATCCAAACGGGATGGTGGTGTCGCCATCTTCTTCAGGGATCATTTAGATCTCTCAGTTGTCACTACTCCACCCCTCTCCTGCTGTGAATCTCTACATGCACTACTTACACTTGGGGCAAAAAAACGACACATCGTGTGTGCATATAACCCCCCTCAAAGTGGACAAACTGGCCTTGAAGATTTTCTTGACCAAACATCCCAACACATAGGTCAAAATGAAGTGCTTATCTTAGGGGACATTAACCTAAACTGGCTGGGAAAAAAATGAAAGCACTCTTCTCTCCTTAATCCAAGGACATCTTCTGCACCAACTCATAGCCGAACCTACAAGAGTCACTCCACATACAAACTCTAGCACCCTAATCGACTGGGTATTAACAAATCGTCCAGGGCATACTCATACTGCAGGCACCCTAGCTGACGCAATAACAGATCACTCCCCTGTTTTTTGCATCCGGAGCCAGGCAGCTACTCCTCCCCCACCGCGTTACATTACCTTTAGGAACTATGCTAACCTTGACAAAGCTAAGTTTCTTCTGGATGCATCGCTCATTTACTAGTTCAGCTTGTATCATGCTAACGATGCTCAGTCTGCTCTTGGAATATTTCTTAGCTATTTTAGCACCCTACAGGACAAGCATACCCCCCTTATAACCCACCGTGTTAAGGGCAAGAAGACGAAGTGGTTAAAAAAAGACCTGCTTGTGATGCTTAAAAGGAGGGGCAAGAGCTGGCGTCGTTTCAAGGCCTCCGGACTGCAAGCTGATTTTGACTACTACAAGACTCAGCGGAATGCAAGTAGGAAACAAATACAAAATGCAAAAAGCACATACTGCAAGGGCCTTTTAAAAAGTGCTGCAGGTGATCCTAGAAAATTCTCGGCTCATGTCAAAACTCTCATGGGCTCCACTCACTCCGCCATCCCAAATGACTCGGTTCTCAATGGTATAAACTGTAATGATCCCCGCACTATTGCGAATTTCTTTAATCAGCAGTTCTCTAACCTTACCCAACACACCTCCTCCTTCCCCTCTACTCTACCTCAAAACTCTCATCTATCCACTTGCACAGGAGCAAAGCCACAATCTTTCACTTTATGGCCATATCAAGGATAGATGTCTTAAAGCTCTTAAACACAATCTCGGACACTACTAGCACAGGCTCTGATCACCTTGAACCTCGGCTCCTAAAACTTGCAGCTCCTTTTATAGCTTCACCACTGGCAAGAATTTTCACCCTCTCCCTATGCCACGGCTCTGTCCCAGATGTCTGGAAGATAGCCAGGGTCACTCCAATCTTTAAAAAAGGAGACACCAAACATCCCTCAAACTACAGGCCCATAGCAATCTTATCTGCCTTTAGCAAAATACTAGAGAAGCTTGTTGCCAGGCAAACTATTGATTTCCTTCTCAAACATAATCTCCTCTAGGTTAACCAACATGGTTTTTGTAAGGGGCATATCACTACCACTGCCTTGCTGAAGCTTAATGTTAAAAAGCACTCTCCCCTTGCTGCTTGTTGTGGCGCCCTAATTAGGATACATTATTCTCTGGGCCATATTGGGCAGCCATATCATACATGTGTGTGGTGGGTTTACAGCCATATCATACATGTGTGTGCTGGGTTTACAGCCATATCATACATGTGTGTGGTGGGTTTACAGCCATATCATACATGTGTGTGGTGGGTTTACAGCCATATCATACATGTGTGTGCTGGGTTTACAGCCATATCATACATGTGTGTGGTGGGTTTACAGCCATATCATACATGTGTGTGGTGGGTTTACAGAACAATGCCAAGCAAAAAAAAATTAAAAAAATACTGTGAAAACCAACTATACTGTTTTCTGTGGGTGTTGTCTTTGTTCAGTTTACATGGACAGTCCACTATTCAGGTGACATGGACTGATGATGCCCTGATTAGAATACGTGCTTTAATGATGAACTTCTTTGAAAGATTCCATCAGGTATTTAGTTGCATGCCTCTGTATTGTCAGCAGATGGTTGGTGGCATGCCTCCATGTTGTCTACAGATAGGTGGTGGTGTGCCTCCATGTTGTCTACAGATGGGTGGTGGCATGTCTCCATGTTGTCTACAGATGGGTGGTGGCATGCGTCCATGTTGTGTACGGATGGGTAGTGGTGAGCCGGTGGTACTTTAATGCCTCCTGTTACATGTGCAGCACTGCTTTTATGTCCCCTGTTACAAGTGCAACTCTGCTTTTAAGTCCCCTGTTACATGTGCAACTTTGTGGAGGCTTCTTCTTGAGCCCCAAAATTGAAGTTATCCTACACCATACTACATTTTTATAAGGTGAGTCACAGCATTAAAAAATGCTTATAATAACTGCAATATTATTGTATAGAGTTTAAAAACTGACACTAATGCCACACTTTGGTAGCACCTTTTCATGCATAGACTCATTTAGGAATAAACATAATAAAAAAAACAGGATTTTCACCTAGAGATTAATACCCTTGATGGCACTGTTATTAAGCAGGTTGATTTATATAACTATCTTGGTATTTGGTTATATACTCACTTGAGCTGGGATTCCCAAATAGCCTGCCTTATAGGAGGTATGACTAGAAAGCTGGGTGCCTTGTATAGGTAAAAAAAAGTACATGTCCAGTGAGGTGCGCCTGAATATAGAGAATGTCTCATTATTGCCAGTCCTTGATTATAGAGATCTGCATATGGGGGCTATTGGATCACTTCTAAATAAAGTATATCTAATATTTAATAGAATGGCTTGTTTCATCTTGAATGCACCCTATAAAACTCATTAGTGCATATGATTTAGAAAGCTGAACTGTCTTAAACGCCCTGTAAGAAGAAATTTACATTTACTCCAGTTTATGATCAAGGTGTGGAATAACGAGGTTCCCAATTACATTTCTGATTTATATGAATTTAGGTAGGGCCTGAGGACTTCATTGGGACCTCAATATGTTTTGCATAATTATAACTTAAATATTGGGAGATTGTCTGTTTCCTTTAGGGAAGCCCTACTGTGGAATCAATCCCCTTCAAACTTAAGATGCTATGGGGCTAAAATCAATAATCCAGAACTAATAAGATGATGTACGACCTGGACCAACAGTACCATAATCTGTAACTCTTGCAGTGCACTCTAACTATTGAATTAATGTGATGATACTGCTATTTATTTGTTGTTATAATTGTTTTATTATAGTCTCTATCATATTATCGTGTATATGTGTAACTGTATGTTCTTTCTTGACCTGGAACTTCATTGAAAAAGAGCTTTGCTCAATTGAATGTATTCCATTATTCTTATGAATAAAAAACAGTTCACTGCTACTACTGGGGTGAAGTGTTATACAGGGATTTATACAGCTGCCACATTGACACAGACTGCACAATACGTTTGGTATACAGCTTTGCATCAAGAAGTTTTCTGCTGTACAATACACTGTATTGGGGTTGGCCACAGCCCATGTTTTGGGGTTTACACTGCCTTCATTTTTCGCTCTGTAGCACCTCACTGTTGCTACTGTGTTCCAGGCTGGTTTGCTCCTCATTGTAATTTTCAGTGCTCACAGATGTGCTCCGCTCATCTCAGAGGAGCCAGCCGCAGTGTATGTTCTTGGAAAATGCCGCCCGCAGGTTACACAGTAAACTAAGGATAAAAAGAAGGGAAATGAATTGCAAAAAATCTTTGTTAATGCATAACTTTAGGTGACTACTGTAACAACGAAAGCAGGGAAATGAGGCACTAGCGTTTCCAACCCTAATGCCCCACCCCCAACCTGCAGACACTGACAAGCATTGGGGGGTGCTTTGGGGTCATAAACCCTAACACTCACACCATTGCATCAGTAAATAAGCTCAGATGGGTACAATATATAAGAATGGGATAAACATTAGGGTCCATGACCCCAAGGCATCCCAAATGCCTGTCAGTGTCTGCAGGTTGGGGGTGTGGTGTTAGGGTTGGAAACGCTAATGTCTCATTTCCCTGCTTTTGTTGCTATAGTACTCACCCTAACTGATGCATTAATAAAGTTTGTTTGCAATAAAAACATATGCAAAACAAAATGGTTATATTAAATGCATGCTGAAAAGAACTATTTTCAGCGTGCATTTAAAATAATCATCGTGTATTGCTTCCAGACCACATGTTGATGCAGTACCATGTTTTTTAGTTTTTGTTTTTTACAATAACTACGTATATTTATTTTATAGTGCCACAGTAGTGACACTATAGTTAGGGTGATGGGGCAGTTTAATGTTAAAGCTGAATTTTTCAATGTTAATACCTTTTAAACCATTGAACAGATTTGCAGGAAATTTGGCATGAAGAAGGGCCAGGGGTAGGTCTGCTGAAGTGCCGAATTTGGTATCAATCCCTTTAACAGGTAAAAAGCTATGGATTCTTTAAAGTCCCTGTGATTCACTGTTTTTTTCAGATTTTTTAGTCAGATGCATCTCTGAAACAGGTGGAGATATTGCTTTCATTTTTGGTTTGTTTGAAAGCTTTGGGCCCACAGATGTGCCTTTTAAAGGTTTGGTGTAAAAATATTAATCCATTCAAAAGTTATTTTGATTTTATTTTTCCCCCATTATTTCATATGGGGAAAATTAGATGTCCTGGAGTGGCACATTTTCTGTGGCAGAAAACATTAAAGCTATGTGTACAATACGTTGTATTTCTGCCACATAGTACTGTGGGACCCTGGTTCAATACCCACAATGGCTGTGTTTTTTTTTTAATTATCCCTGGTGGCTAGTGGTCCTTTCCCTGCATCACACCCATAAAAGTGTTTATGTTGTACCCCACCCTCTCCCATCATCATGTTCATGCAAGCTCTGCAGTCCTGAGCTCCTTAGTGGCTAGTGGTCTCTCCCCCCACCCACCCCACAAGTACATAATGATGGGTGGTAGGTAGTGGACCCTCCACAGCACTGCAGCCACCAAAAGTCTGTTTTATGTAAGACCCCCCCCCCAATCCCCATGTGTGTGTGATCCCAGTACTTCTGGACTACATTTTGTTCTTTAAAATACACCTGTGAGCTAGTGGTTTCCCACCTCCTCCCCATCCCCAATACCACTCCCATTATTTATCTGGTGGTCTAGAGGCCCCCACCCCAACCCTCTTCAGTCCCACCACCCTGCTCTCACCCCATCCAGAAGCTGACAGCAGGTGGACCAGCACAGCACTACTCTTGCAGCCGACCCACTCATTCACCTGTCAATGAATGAGCACATTCTTGTAAGAAGAATATGATCATTTATAGAGAACTCAGTGGGCAGGCAGACTGTGGTGGTGAAAGGAGGACTGTGCCAGTCAGCCTGCTTCTTACTTCTGAGTGGGGATGAGAGCAGAGTGGTGAGAGTGCACATCTGCAGGGCTGGGGAGGCCACTAGACCACCATGGATGCTCTCAAATGGGGACGGAGAGAGGATCTCAGATCCAGAAGTGTGTAGCCATCTGGGAACAAGTGGCCACCAAACAGTGTGGTTCACAATAAACACAGCTGTAGAGTCAAGCCATACAAAAGCAGGAGTGTTGGACTTTAGGAGGACTGACTTTGGCAGAATGGGAGAGTGCCTCATAAAAGCACTAGCAAACAGGAAAGAAGGAGGGGTGGAGGAACAATAGGGAAAATCAAAACTGTCATCACAGAGGCAACAAGCCTTTGTGTAAAGCAAATCAACAAAACAAAATGAAGGAAAAGGCAACTATGGTTCTCAAAAGAGGTGAAAGGGAAGGTTAAGGAGAAAAGGACAGCATTCAGGAAATATAAGGAAACACAGAAGGAGCCAGACAGAGAACTATATCAGTTAAAGCAGAAGGAGGCAGGGAAGGCAGTCAGAATAGCAAAGGCCCAAACTGAGGAAAAGATAGTGAACTCTGTTACCATTTATAGGTACATTAGGGAGTGAAGAAAGACAAAGGGAGGGATACTGAGGCTTAATAAAGGGAAGGGAATGTGGACAGAGGGTGACAGTGAAAAAGCAGGGATAATGAATGAATACTTCTGCTCAGTATTCACAGAAGAAGAGGAGGAGAGGGAGATACCTAAACTAAACAAGAGAAACACTCTGGAGAGGGGGGTCGATACCAGTCCATTCACAGGAGAAAGGGGTCTGAAAGAACTTCTAAAACTGAAGGTGGACAAAGCAATGGGGCCTGACAGGATTCACCTCCAGAATTCTGAAAGGACTAAGGGTAGAACTAGTGACACTACTGACTTTATTTTTTAACAAATCATGGGAGGAAGGGGTGGTGTCAGAGGATTGGAGGAGGGCAGATGTGATTCCACTTCATAAAAGTGGGAGCAGGGTAGAGGCAGAAAACTGCAGACTAGTTAGTTTGACCTCAGTGGTAGGGAAAATGATGGAATCACATCTGAAGGAAAGAACTGTTGAGTACCTAGAAACATAGACTTTGACGGCAGATAAGGACCGCTTGGCCTACTAAGACTGCCCATTTCCCTACCTAGAGGGTAAGCTGCAGATCCTATTTAACCAACAGCCTATTTCTTTCTACCCACCACAAAAATTGCCTTATGTCTGTCCCATGCATTCTTGAATTCTATCACAGTTTAGACCCCACAACCTCCTCAGGAAGACTGTTACATGCGTCCACCACCCTCTCTGTGAAAAAATACTTCCTCACATTGCCCCTGAGCCGTCCTCCCTCTATCTTCAAATTGTGTCCCCTTGTTCTTGCACATCTCTTTTTCTGAAAGATGCTACCCTCTTGGACTTTGTTGATTCCACTGAGGTACATAAACATTTCTCTCATGTCCCCCCTCTCCCTCCTTTCCTCAAGGGTATACATATTAAGCTCCTTTAGTCTCTCCTCATATGGCTTCTCTTGCAGACCCTGCACCATTTTAGTTGCCCTCCCCTGAACTGCCTCCATCCTGTCTATGTCCTTGTGGAGATGGGGTCTCCAGAACTGGATGCAGTACTCCAGATGGGGTCTCATCAACTGTTTGTACAGGGGGATAACAACTTCCTGTTTACTGCTGGTGATACCTCTCCCTATACATCCCAGTATCCCCCCAGCCCTCCCTACCACCTTCTCACATTGCTTGCCAACCTTAAGGTCATCTGATATGATTACCCCCAGGTCCCTTTCCATTTTTGTTGTTGCTACTACCTCCCCCCCATTGTGTTATCTTTCCCTGGGTTTTTGATTCCCAGATGCATTACTTTGCACTTCTTTGCATTAAATCCAAGCTGCCATACTTCTGACCATTCCTCCTACCTTGCCAAGTCCCTTCTCATCCTTTCCACACCTACTTGTGTATCAACCCTGTTGCAGATCTTTGTGTCATCTGCAAATAGGCATACTTTTCTTCCAGTCCTCTCTGCAATGTCACTTATAAAGACATTAAAAGGACTGGACCCAGTACTGACCTCCTGGGTACTCCACTAGTAACCCCTTTCTTCAGAGTGGACTCATTTATAATTACCTTCTGTGTCCTGTTGTTCAGCCAATGTTTTACCCAGACTACCACCTTGGGACCCACTCCCAGGCTGGTTGTTGACCACTAATCTTTGTGTGGGACTGTGTCAAATGCCTTGCAGTCTAGGTAAGCCATGTCCACAGCCCCTCCTGGTCTACTACTTGGTCACCCAGTCAAAGAAATCAATTAGATTTGTCTGACATGACCTTCCCGCTAGTGAACCCATGCTGCCTTGGGTCCTATGCCCCACTGACCTCTAGGTACTCAACAATTCTTTCCTTCAGAAGTGATTCCATCACTTTCCCTACCACAAAGGTCAAACTGACAGGTCTGTAGTTTCCTGCCTCTGTCTTGGTCCCACTTTTGTGAAGGGGAATCACATCCGCCTTCTTCCAGTCCTCAGGAACCACACCATCCTCCCATGATTTATTTAAAAGTAGTCAGTGGTGTTCACTAGTTCTCTGCTTAATTTTTTGAAATTCTGGGTGAATTCCATCAGGCCTCATTGCTTTGTCCACCTTCAGTTTTAGGAGTTCTTTCTGAACCCTTTCTTCTGTGAAAGGACTGGGATCGACCTTCTCTGCAGAGTGCTTCTGTTAATTGGATTAGGCACCTCCCCACTTCTCTTTTGTGAATACTGAACAGAAGTATTCATTCAGTATCCCTGCTTTTCACTGTCACTCTCTGACCCCCACCATCCATTCTATTTAGCCTCACTATCCCTCCCTTTGTCTTTCTACGCTCCCTGATATACCTATGAAAGGTTTTATCCCTCTTCTTAACTGAATTAGCTATCTTTTCCTCAGTTTGTGCCTTTGCTATTCTGACTACCCTCCCTGCTTCCTTCTGCCTTAACTGGTACAGTTCTCTGTCCTGCTCCTTCTGTGTTTCCTTATACTTCCTAAATGCTATTTTTTCTTCCTGACCTTTCCGCCACCTCTTGGAGAACCATAGTGGCTTTTTCTTTCATTTTGATTTGTTTATTTGTTCACACAAAGGCTTGTTGCCTCTGTGATGGCAGCTTTGATATTTCCCCATTGTTACTCCACCCCTCCTTCTAGCCTGTTTGCTAGTGCTTTTCTAAGGCACTCTCCCATCTTGCCAAAGACATCCCTCCTGAAGTCCAGAACCCTCACTTTTGTATGGCTTGACTCTGTAGCTGAGTATCGTGAACCACACTGTTTGGTGGTCACTTGTTCCCAAATGGCTACCCACTTCTAGATCTGAGATCCTCTCACTGTCCCCATTTGAGAGTATGAGGTCTAAGATTGCTCCCTCATGAGTAGGTTCCAAAACTAGCTGTTTGAGACATGCCACCTGAAGGGCATCAAGAATGACTCTGCTTTTGGATGTGGCTGCCACAAAGGTGCTCCAGTTAACATCTGGCATGTTAAGGTCCCCCATCAACAGTATCTCCTCTTTCTCTGCCATCCTAAGCATGCATTCTATCATATCCTTGTCCATTCCCTTCCCCTGACATGGGGGTCTATATACAACCCCTGTGTGGATTGTGGTGCCATTTCCAGTCTCTATAGTGACCCACAGTGCCTCCTATCCTCCCTGTTTACGCTTTGTTCAGTTGCTTTTATCTCTTCCTCTACATAGAGAGCTACTCCCTTCTGCCCTCCCTGTCTCTCCTGTAGGTTGTGTACCCTGGTATGTTAACATCCCAGTCATGGTTCTCTGTGTACCATGTTTCTGTGACTACCACAATATCCAGTCATCCCTCTTCCATCAAGGCCACCAGTTCAGGGAGCTTGTTGCCCAGACTATGGGCATTGGTACCTATTACCTCCATTTCTTGATGGCCTTACTCTTTTGCCCCATCCCTGTCCTTATTGCATTTGTCATTTTCTCCATTTACCCTGCACCTTCTCCCTATTGACATCTCTATGTTGGTGTCTACTCACTTGTACCCTTGATATTTTTGGGTTAGATTTTCCTTTTTCAGTGTTTCGATAGTTTAATGCTTGTCAATGACGATTCATCCTTATCACCTAGATCCTGATTCCTTCCTGGACAGATGCAGACAATCATGCCAGTATGTCCATCTGTCCAAGAGAGGAACTAGGATCCTAGGTGATAGGTTTAAACACGAATTGACAAGCATTTAAACCATCCAAGGGGAGGCACTGGAAAGGAGCAGGAAACTTAGCCCCAAAAATATCAGGGTACACATTATTAGGGATAGAACTGGGGAGCAGGAAAACTAGCAAGGTGCCTGCATGGTGCCATGGCTTGAGGGACAGAAGCGCATCCTCAGGATCACAGAACAGCTACACGGAGTTCTGAGCTGGACGTCATTGTCCACCTAGGGACAAATGACTTGGCTCATCATGAGATTAGAGCAGTGCAGGAGGACTTTGTGGAGTTGGGAAGGCCTCAAGACAAGTAGCAGACACAGTATCCTTCTCAGAGGTGCTGCCTGTCAATGGCATGGGTGAGCGAGGTATTTTGCACCATGCAGTGTTAATGAATGGTTGAAAAATGGTGTGGAGCACAGGGTTTTGGCTTCACTGGGACTGGGTTCCACCTGAGGGACACTCAGCCTATACTGGCAGGATGGTCTGCATCTGTCCAGGAAGGAACAAGTCTTTTGAGCAATCGTTTAAATGCTTCATTGGCAAGCTTTTAAACTAGTCAATGGGGAGGCACTTGAAGCAGCAGGAAAATCCCAGCCTCTCCCTACAAAACATGGTACTAAATGAGAAAAAGACCGAGGTAGAAAGGTCAGTCGGGGATGCTGCAACAGAAGGTAAAGCCATCAAAAAATGGAGAGCAATGAGTACCAAATGCCCATAATCTGAGTAACAAGCTTCCTGAATTAGTGGCCTTGATGGAGGAGGAACATCTGGATATCGTGGCAGTCACAGAAACATGGTACATACAAAACCAGGACTGGGACGTAAACATACCAGGATACATTATCTACAGGAGGGACAGGGAGGGTAAAAGAGGAGGAGGAGTAGCTCTTTACATAAGGGAAGGAATCAAAGCAACAGAACAAAAGGGTAAACAGGGAGGAGAAGAAGCACTGTGGGTAAATTTGGAGACAGGCAATGGCACCACAATCCGCACGGGGGCTGTATACAGACCCCCTTCTCAGGAATAGGAAATGGACAAGGAAATTATAGAAAGTGTACTTAGAATGGCAGAAAAAGGGGAGATATTGCTGATGGGTGATCTGAATATGCCAGATGTTAACTGGAGTGCAGTTGCAGCAGCCACTTCGAAGAGTGGGGTTATTCTAGATGCCCTACAGGGGGCAAGCCTTAGACAACTAGTATTGAGCCCACTCGAGAGGGAGCAATCTTAGACCTGGTTCTCTCAAATGGAGATGGAGAGAGGATCAGATGTAGAAGTGGGTAGCCATCTGGGAAACTAGTGACCATCAAACAGTATGGTTCACAATAAACACAGCAATAGAGCTAGCCATACATAGGCAAAATACTGGACTTTAGGAGGGCTGACTTTGCTAAATGGGTGAGTGCCTAAGGAATGCACTAGCAAATGGGCAGGAAGGAGGGGTGGAAGAACAATGGGGAATAATAAAAACTGCCATCACAGGGGTAACAAGTCTTTGTGTGAAGCAAATAAACAAAACGAAATAATGTAAGAAACCACTATGGTTCTCAAAGTGGCAGTGAAGGTTCAAGAGAAAAGAAAGCATTCAGGAAGTACAAGGAATCCACAGAAGGAGCAGGACAGAGAACTGTATCTAGTTAAAGCAAAAGTAAGCTGGGAAGGCAGTCAGAACAGCAAAGGCCCAAACTGAGGAAAAGATAGCCAACTCAGTTAAGAAGGGGATAAAACCTTTATAGGTACATCAGGAGCGAAGGAAGACCAAGGGAGGGATAGTGAGGCTTAATAAAGGGGAGGGAAGGTGGGCAGAGGGTGACTGTGAAAAGGCAGAGATACTAAACAAATATTTTTGCTCAGTATGTACAGATGAAGAGGGGTAGGTACCTAAAACAAACAGTAGAAACACTCTGGATACAGAAGTTGATACCAGCCCATTTACAGAAGAAAGGGTTCTGAAAGAACTCTTAAAACTGAAGGTGGGCAAAGCAATGGGGCCTGATGGGATTTATCCCAGAATTATAAAAGAACTAAGGGTAGAACTAGTGACACCACTGACCACCCTCTTTAACAAATCATGGGAGGATGGAGTGGTACCCAAGGACTGGAGGAGGGCAGATGTGATTCCCCTTCACAAAAGTGGGAGCAAGGCAGAAGCAGGAAACTACAGACCTGTTAGTTTAACCTCAGTGATAGGGAAAATGATGGAATCACTTGAAGGAAAGAATTGTCGAGTATCTAGAGGCCAGGGGCACAGGACCCAAGGCAGCATGGATTCACAGTGGGAAGGTCATGCCAGATGAATCTGATAGATTTCTTTGACTGGGTGACCAAAGTATTAGATCAGGAGGGCTGTGACATGGCTTACCTAGACTTTAGCAAGGCATTTGACTCGGTCCCACACAAAGATTAATATACAAGTTAGTCAGCCTGGGAGTGATCCCAAGATGACAGCCTGGGTAAAGAATTGGCTGGAGAATAGGACACAGAGAGTAATAGTAAATGGAGTCCACTCTGAAGAAAGGGGGGTTACTAGTGGGTACCGCAGGGTTCAGTATTAGGACTGGTCCTCTTCAATGTCTTTATAAGTGACATTGCAGAGGGACTGAAGGAAAGTATGTCTCTTTGCAGATGACAAAAGATCTGCAACAGAGTTGATGCACAAGGTGGGATGGAAAGGATGAGAAGGGACTTGGCAAGGTTAGAGGAATGGTCAAATGTATGGCAGCTTAGATTCAATGCTAAGAAGTGCAAGGTAATGCACCTGGGAAACAAAAACCCAGGGAAGAGTACACAATGGGGTGAGATACTAAAACAGCAAAATGGAAAGGGACCTGGGGGTAGTCATATCAGATGACCTAAAGGTGGGCAAGCAAATGTAAGAGGGCAGCAAGGGAGGGCTTGGGGATACTGGGATGCAGGGAGAGCACCACCAGTAGAAAACAGGAAGTTGTTATCCCTCTTTACAGACAGCTGGTCAGACCCCATCTGGAGTACTGCGTGCAGTTCTGGAGATCCAATCTCCGCAAAGACACAGACAGAATGGAAGCTGTCCAGAGGAGGGCAACTAAAATGGTGCAGGGTCTGCACCGGAAGACATATGAAGAGAGAGATTTAAGGCGCTTAATATGTATAGGCTCTAAGAAAGGAGGGAGAGGGGGGACATGATAGAAACTTTCAAGTACCTCAAGGGAATCAACAAAGTCCAAGAGGGTAGCATCTTTAAAAAAAGAGGTGTGCAAGAACAAGGGGGCACAATTTGAAGATAGAGGGGGCGGCTCAGAGGTAATTTAAGGAAGTATTTGTTCACAGAGAGGGTTGTGGATGCATGGAATGGCCTTCCGGAGGAGGTTGTGGAGTCAAAAACAGTGGTGGAATTCAAGCATGCATGGGAAAGTCATAAGCAATTCTAGGGGGTGGGGGTAGGAAGAAGTAGGCTGCTGGTTAACTAGGATCTGCAGCTTATCCATTAGGTAGGGAAATGGGCAGACTGGGTGGGCCAAGCGGTCCTTATCTGCCGTCAAATTCTATGTTTCTATGTATAGGCCTGCATCCCTCCAGGTGGACCCCCAGTCCCCAATGATGTCAAATCCCTGAGCTCTGCACCAGTTTTTCAACCACTGATTGAATCCCATGGTGTGGAGCACCCTAGCTTCACCTGTGCCATAGACAGGCAGCACCTCCGAGGTTACCATGTGTGCTATTTGTCTAAGGCCCCTCCCCATCTCCACAAATGCTTCTTGCACTGCTCTGATCCCTTTCTTCACCAGGTCATTTGTCCCTAGGTGGACAATGACATCCAGCTCCCTCCCCTGTGCAACTGTTCCTGCAGTCCTGAGGATTCGCTCCCTGTCCCTCCAAGCCATGGCACCAGGCAGGCACCTTACCTCCATATTCCCCTCCTCCCCCAGTTCTACCTTCCTAACAATGGAGTTGCCCACCAGGAGTTGTTTCCTGGGAAAGGAACATGTCCCCTTCCCCCAAAGGAAAAATAACAATTGTGCGGGCTTTAACAAACAAGATAGAAGCCTGGGCAACAGAACCATGCATGTACTTGTCCATTGTGTTGTCTGTATATCCATGGCACCTCCAAACCTTACCTTAGGGTTATGTGCGCCTGATAGGCTGCTAATACACATGTGACCTAAGATCGAGTCACGGTCTGTCCTCCAAGCCCCTTCCTGTTTCCTTTCATCTCCAGTCTTCGATGTGCATCTGTTTAGGCTGCATCACTTCCTCCAGGCTCCAGTGCAACTAAAATACAGGAGAAAGTAATTAACCATTTTTTAATCATAATTGGCACAGACGGTACAGTACATATTCCACAGGGAAGGAACCTAAGTAGGTTTCCTCAAGGTGGAATCAGGATATGCTCAGAAGACTCAATTAGAGCAGTTTGAGTCTGTAGCTGGAAGTAAAATCAACATGTAGCTTGTACTGCATCAACTAGGGTCGGTGGTTAGGGGATAGCCTCTGTCCGAATGAATGCAAGCTCACAGTGAATTCTAACAGCTGTACGAGTTTAAAAAAAAAAAAACGTTTTTTCGTTCTGTGGCAACTTTAAGGTACTGTGGTTGCAACAGAGCCATCCCTTCTGAGTGAGGGCTTTTGGCAACACTACACATGTGCAATCCCTGCTCAGCGATTGCACGGTGTCTGGGGCATGTATTTTGCAATAACTGTACTTCTCCTACTATAGCACGCCCATCCCCTTACGTAGCGGATGGATGTTGCTCATGCCCAGGACAATTGCACAGTAACCCTCCTCCCATAGATCTCTCATCTGTCTAGATTCTCTCTTTCCACCCAACGGCAAGCAGGCTTAACGCACCTGGCCAGACAGCTACACCCTGGAACAGGGTAATGCGGTGAGGTGCCTCCTGGTACATACTGTCCTCCTGACCGCAGGATTGCTGCGCCATTAGGCTGGATAATGGCTTTAAATGGTGGCCGCCAACTGCTCCACCTCCTCTTCCTTCTTCCCCAGTGCTTCCCTGGCCTGAGCATGTGCAGCAGTGCTACAATCACATGCGTATGCTCAGAAGGCAGCTTGCGCATGCGCATAGAGTGGCCACCATCTTTGTAAGGTCACCAGCTCTCTAGGACCACAGAGCATGCACGGAACCGATTCCCAATGCCTACGCATGCGCATTATGACTCTGCCATCTTGGTGCAGTACAGAAACCTACCCACAGCACTGCCACTCACACAGAGGCCCTCAGAACCTACACCTCGCAATTCGGCGAGAACAGGGCGAATAACCCAAGGACAGTTGGAATCCCACCCTGAGGGACATAGGGGGCAGTATTACACATACAAAAAAAAAAGGACCTCATACCTCATATAAAAAAAAAAAAAAAGAGGGGGTGTCATCGGGACAGGATTGAATCTATGGCTACCTAGAGACACAGAGAGAGGGAGAGACAGTCTAACTGTGTGGCAGGATACCACACGGGGGGGGAGGGCAGAATATTGACACTGTGCAATATATAAATTAATAAGCTCCATGTAGCACTGGTTTTGCAATAGACCCTTTGCTGTCTTTCAGATGTCAGCATCCAGGGAATGCAGTGCTTGCGAGATCCTACTTTTGCCACACCAAAAAGGAGTATTCTGCACAGCATGCGAACTGGACAGTCCCGAGCAGCTAGGAGAGACTCAGGACTTTGCTATGGCTGGATTGAGCCACTCCAGAAGAGATTGGCAGGTGGATCTGGTCAAAGATAGAAGCCAGGGCAACAGAACCATGCGTGTACTTGTCCATTATCAGAGTTGAATGCAGCCCAGTAAGCCCCATTGATTTGTTCTCTGTGGTCTAAAAAATATCTTACACAATGAACATCATGTCACTTTGTGGTGGTTGTCCTCCCTGACAGCATTTGTTTGTATTTAATCTGACATGACTAACATTCTTTTTGTGCAAAATGAATGTTAGTCATGTCAGATTAACTACGAACAAAATGCCAGCAATGCCCCCCCAAACAGAATACAAACTAGCAATCAATTTCAAGTTCAAGTTCAAGTTTATTGCAGGGAAGACTCCGTTGAGCAAGCTCATTCACAAGGAGGTCCTGAGGCACATACACATACAGTTCGCAATTACATAGACAGGAGATATAAAATGTAGAACAACAAAGAAAAAATATGTAATACAAGAGGTATACACAATAGAAGTCCTTATGCTATATATGCAGTACATTCCAGCTTTAACCTTGCCCTAAATTATGCAACACATTTCAGCTTAATAAGTAGAGGCCAGTTGGTTCCTAGGAAGTTGACTTGACGCTAGGGCCTAGTAGCATCTACATATGTCTTTTAATTTAGAGATAGCTAGTGTTTTGTAGGAGTTAATTGATATGATGCTGGTTAGCGTCAGCATGGCTTGTAGTTGATTCTAAATGTTTGGGAGGGTGTATGAGACAGCTCTTTGGCCACCTGTGGAACGTGTCCTGGGAACATCTAGTAGGATAAGGTTGGATTTCCTTAGGGATTAGGCGCTATCACGAGATGTGTATGAGAGACATTAAATAGACAGGCAGTTTGTGGAGTAGTAATTTGAGGGTCCAAATGCCAGCATGCAGGAGACGTCTGGTGGCAAGAGAGGTCCACCCAACTGCTGCATAAAGATCACAGCGGGGAGTCCTGTATGCAGAGTTAGTAATGAAGTGAAGAGCACGGTGATAGAGTACGTCCAGTTTAGATAGGCTCAAGGTTGGAGAGGAGATAAAGAAAATGGCCCAGATATTCAAACTGCGCTCAAAATGTGCGCAATAGCAGGAGCAAGCGCAAGTCTATTGCACCCATGTGCAACAGACGCGATATTCAAAAACGGAGCAAGACCAAATAGCGCCTGCAGCCGACAACTGAATATCGCACCACCTGCGCCATAGCACAACTAAGGAGGGAAGCAGAGAGATCTGATGCGCCATAGCGCAACAAGGGATGTGCAGCTGAGCAGTCCAGAGGCACCACAGCGCAAGCAGGGAGCCCACAGCTGCAGAGCAATGTAACTGTACAACCAGGGAGGTAGGGGCCCACCACCCATGCCACAGATGGGCACAGGAACACACAGCAGAACAGACATTGTCCCCCATACCCCAAGCACATCACAACCAGGGAAGGGCTGGAATAACCACTGGTCCATGGAGTCAAGCAAACAACCCACAGCTGGGCCATGGTGCCCCATCACACCTCCCAGCAAGCTGTGACTGGCACACAAGGAGGCTGACCACCCCATGCCACACCATCCCCCATGCACAGCACACCCTGCACCGTGACCCCCCAGACAACCCCCCATGAGCAGTGACCAGCACTGCAGGAATCCCCATGCATGCCACCACCCCCACAGTGGCAATGCAACCCTGTACACCACAGAACCATGCAAGCCAGCCCCACCATGAGCACCCATCAGCAGGTTGAAGCACACGGCAATGCAACAACGGCAGACAAAGTGCCACCACGCACAGTCCCCCGATGTACTGCTGAGAGACCGACCATGCATTGGCAGAAGAGTGACCCCAGATTGGATGGTCATGTAAGGGACACCTCCCCCAGTGGTACAGTGCACTGCACAGTGTCCCAGTAACACACCCCGGCCCACCACTGGCCACAACAGCCAGCACAGACACCCACAGTGGTGCATGGAAGCATGCACCACACCAGTGACATGGGCAATCCAGCAAAGCAACGGGTACAGTGTCCGCCCTGCAGAGAATGCAGACAGGCATGTGTGTCAGCTGCACAGGCCATGGACGGGCCGATGGGTGCACCATGGACACAGATCACGCACCATGGACCACTGCACACAGTCATCCAGTGCACGGGGAACAACACACACACACCACAGACATTGACTGATATCCATCCCCACACCATAGTCACCTCCACATGGACACACACACACATACCCATGACTGCACCACCCATGATGCTATGCACACCACTGCAGCCGAGCACCTATAGCCCACTGCAAATCAGAGACCACCACGGTATTCATACAAAATGCAAATGTATTGTAAAAATATAAAACTCAACTATGTACAATAACAATAACTATGTACAAGCTTGGGGTGGGGACACAAACAAGGTGGGGTGGGCAGGGGAAGGGTGGACTAATGGGGTGGGATAGGTGGGTGTGAGGTGGGTCCGGGGAGTCAGGACCAAGGGGCATTCAGCACGTCTGCTGTTCCTGGCTCTGGGTCCACCTTGCCCTGTGTCGCCGCAGTACTCCTGATGTGTCCAGCCTCCGAAGTATCTCCACAGACACCTGGCCCAGATCGAGGAGCTCCCTCATGGCATCCCTCATCTCCCTGAGATGTCTCAGACCTAGGACAAGGGAGCACAGTCAATAGGTGTGAATGCACAACCCCAGACAGCCCGCCCACTGTGCATGGCATATGGCCATGGGACATACCACTGTGATGGTGTGTGACCAGCTGCAGTGATCACGTCCACAGGACCTGCTCACCCAGGCGCATACAGCCATGCTGAATCCTGCACACACCCACCAGCCAAGTCACGCACAGCACCACCATGGCCGTCTAGTGACATGGCTATGCGGTGCAAAGGCAGTGGCACATTAATGCACCTGGTGCACGCAAGCACCACCAGTGACACATACCCAGACATGCATGCCACTGGACAGTGTTGACTGTAACCAGTGGTGTGCATGGCAGTGATGTCAATGAATGGTGGCCATGCCCCGCTGCCCACCTTGCCACACAGCATGCAATATTAAGAATGGATTTCTGTCACTCACCCTCATCGGAACGGTCGGGTGGCCGTTATGGACCCCCAGCCTGCCTGGCTCTGTCTTCCACTGCCCTGTGCTCCGCTCTCACACAGCGCAACTCTTCTGGGCCTGGGGGACAAAAAGCAGAGAAGAACATTAGTGCAGTCCCAAAGCAAAGTCCCCTGCCCCAAGGAGTGTGCCTCCCACCCAGCCAGACCCACCCACCCCACACCCTGTGAACACCACCACAGGCTAACCCATACAGTCCCTCCCCTATGTGCTGAACACAAACAACAATATGACACATATGGACGACAACAGTGTGTTGACGGAACCCCTACCTGGTCGTGGTACCGCGCCCCTCCTGGCACGTGACCGTAGCCTGGCCAGTAACTCAGGCTCCCTCCTCATCAGGTCAGAAAATTGGTGCCTGCACTGCTCCACCATCCTGCCCCTGCCAGTCACCACCTCTAGGGCTGTGGCCACCTCACTCCACACCTGGGACCTAGGCCTATCCAGGGGGGCCTCCCCAAAGAGATGCCTATGATGTGGCTCCACTGTGGCCACCAGGTTTGCCAGCTCTATTGCAGACGAGGAGCAGCCCTTCTCTGGCGCCATTGCCAATGCGATAGTAGGCAATATGGCTATGCTGTACTGATACTACGTGCAGAAGCCGTGCGGCACAGCACCTGCCATTCCCTGCGGCACTGTTACCGAACAGCGCAATAGAGGTGCACTGATGCCTGACGCCTGGCACCAAGGGGGCAAAGGTCGGACACAGGGTCAAGGGTCCCTGGCGCAAGGTCATGCACAGCACCATTGGACGACAATGCGTGTAGCACGATTGGCTGCCTGTGTGCCAGCACCACAGTTTACTATCGCGCAGTTGTGCCATTGTGCCTATGAAGGCCCACTGCCACAGCACCATGTACTGACCTTGGCTATATGGCGCCACTGGACAATGGTGGCTATGCCTGCATCGCCACCGCCGCATAGCACGCCATCAGCATGGCACGCATCGCGCAGCAACGTATGCATGCGCAGTGCAGTGTATTACGCATGCCAAGGAACTGCGCCATTGACTCAGCACGTTCAACACAATTGCGCAAAGTGCAAGAGTGCGATATTCAGCCATCATATGCTAATCATCTGATCAGCCATTCAATGGCGCAGCACCGCGATTTGCATCTCATCAAAGTTGCTACACACCTAATTTGCATGCACTGCAACAATGTTCTGCAGTGGCCATATTTGGTTACTGTGCTTTATTGGTGAGTTGCATGCTGTGTGGGGGTCTGGACTGTGGAATCAGGGACATGCTTTGTACTGCACAGTCACAAGCAACCACTGTCATCCTTACAGGCTGAATAGTGACCGAGCAAGGTGTGGGTGAGGAGGACAACGATTGTGGGCGGAAGAAGAGGCCCAACTTCACAAAGGCTGAGACCGAGGCACTCTTCGAGGCCTACATGGATCAGGAGCCACTGATCAGTGGACGGCAGAGCACCCCTCAGGCCAGTGCTGCTGCATGGGAGGATGTGGCACGTGCCGTCAACCTGCATGGCAGCCACCGGCGCTCCGTGCAGGAGTGTAAGAAGAAGATGGGTACTGACAGGAGGAGGGTGAAGGAGAAGGTGGCTGCCATCAGGGCGGCACGTGCTGCAACAGGTGGGGGACAGCCGGAGGTGGTGCAGCTCACACCAGCAGAGGACAGGCTTGCTGCAAGCATGCACCACAGTGCTATAGAGGGTGTTCCGGGAGGTGGCTTCCAGATGGGTGGTGGCCCATCACTGCATTGTAAGTCATGGTCTGTCTATGGGGAGGGGCAGGGTAGGTCACACACAGTACCGCGACTCTGCTTTCCCTTACAGATCCTGCGTGTCTGCATGGGTCAGCGGTGGTGGGCCTGTCGACTGTGGACAGTCAGCTGGAGTTGGAGGAGGGACCATCCACCTCCACAGGTATACGTGGAGCATTGCAACAGTGGGACCACCAGGCTGTCCACACTGATGACGATGAGACAGGTATGGGGGGAAGCCCTTCCTGTGTCTCAGCATTCTGGCATCCTGGGATGCCAGCACGCTGTGGCTGTGGCTGTGGCTGGGGCAGAGACCTGCACCAATGATGAAGACACAACCATACTGGGCAGTGACATGTGTGTGCCACGGAATGCACACACAGCAGGTCAGCCCGCGCCCATGGCTGTGGCTGGTGGTGCCGTGTGTGCCAGCGTGTCAGCACAGTCCCAGGCTGTGCCTGTCAGCACCAGTGGGGCAGCACCGGTAGCTGATCAGGACTGCGGAAGTGCTGCAGACACAGCAGTGGCACAACTGATCCCTTGGGCACAACAGGCGGAGGGGCGGCGGCAGCAGCAGTTGGACACTGGGACTGGGGGTTCAGGGTTCAGCGGTGGTGTCTGTGCACTGCCTGTGGACATGCCCATACCTGGTCCTGGTGTGCAGCACCCATCCACAAGGGGTGCTGAACGCCAGGCACTTGCACACCCTGAGGTACGGGATGCTGAGGAGGCAGGATCACTCTTTTGACGAAAGCACACCCGCCTACTGCGCAGGCATCAGTCCAGCAGCAGATGTGGCTTGCAACGTCTGGTGGAGGCACTGTGTGTGTGGCCCTGAGCAGGCCGAGGAGCAACGCAGGGACACTCGATAGGATCATGTCTCGGATTGACCTTTGGCGGAGGAGGATGACCACTGCCATTGACAGGCTTGGCACAGCCAGCACTGCTTGTCTTGGCCACAATGGCACACAGTCAGGTGCCCATGCGCCACCTCAACCACGCAGTGTGCTGTCCACTCCCGCTCCCGTGTCGTGGCGACACCCACCCTGTCGACGCCGGTTCAGCTGTGGCATCCCGGCACCCTGGTGCAGGACTGTTTGTGTGCTGCAGACCCCTGTACGGGCACGGTCGCTCACAAGAGTGGAACCCTGGTGACCATCAGTGGCACCCCATGAGGCCCATGGTCAGCCTGCCAGTGCTGGTGGGTCTCGCCGGGGCTGCCCACGCATCCGAGGCAGACGTGGCACTGTGCCGCCAGACTGACCTGTCTCCCAGTGCTGGCTCTGTCTGGTGCTGCCCTGTGTGCATTGTGTATTTTGGTGGGCAGTGCATGGGTGGGTGCCCGACCCTGCACGCGGACACACGGTCCACCTGCACACCCTCCCGGCTGCTGTCCTCAGGTACATGTGCATGATGATGCCTGCATTGCGCTGTACACCAAAGGCGATGGTGCCCAGCATCTGACACACGCACAGGACAGTCAGTGGACGTGGTGGCCTGTGGACATGTGTGTTGCTAGTGTTATATCTCCAGCTCGTCAGACGGACCCCATGCACGTTTTGTGCCTATTGTGTGTGCGTGTGTGTGTGTCCATCCACGCGTGCGGTTACTGTTCAATTCTCCCTGGTTGTGTGGGTTGCTGCGTTCTGCCACATCCCTTGCCAGCATGCACCCTGGTGTGTTTCCATGCATGTCTGTGGTTGTTCCAAGCCACTGGTGGTTGTGCATGGCCCCATGACTTACCTGGGTTGGCTGGAAGTGCTCTTCTGTGATGGTAACCTGCAGCTGCTGGCCAGCTGAATCAGTCGGGGTCCTGTCGCCAAGGGGCTGCCCATCCCCATCGCCACTGGCGCTCCATCATCCCATCGCTGTCCTCTCTTCACCTGTATGGCTATCCTGACAGTCTTTGGCCATGTTGTGCAGGATGCAACAGGCCAGGAATATCCCACAGGCCTTTGAAGGGCTATACTGTAGGGCACCGCCAGAGGTGTCCAGGCAACGGAAATGTGCCTTCAGCATCCCGAACACCCGTTCGATGACATTGCATGTGGTGGCGTGTGCCTCATTGTAGCGTTGCTGCGATGGGGTCGTGGGCCACCGGTAGGGTGTGAGCAGCCAGGGGCGGAGTGGGTATCCACTGTCACCTGTGTGCAGAGAGTGGTGGTTAGTGTCGTGTTCGGCTTCAGACTGCCCCAGGCCCTGTGGCCCACACCCATGGCACCTCTGGTCATACCCCCCCATGCCCACGATATGTCAATTCTATTTACATACTCACCCACTAGATGACCTGTGGGGATGTCCCCACTCTCAAATCGGTGGCACAGTGCCGACTGGTGCCAGATGTATGAATCATGTGCTCCCCCAGGGTGCGTGGCAAAGACATTGATGATGCGGCCACTGGCATCGCACACCACCTGGCAGTTGACACTGAAGAAGCCCTTTCAGTTCATGTAGGTGGCCCCCTCCTCACCAGGTGGTGTGTGTATGGCCACATGGGTGCAGTCTATTGCCCCTAGCATGCCAGGCATACGTGCTACCCTGTGGAACTCCTGTATGTTTGCTGTGCGCTCCACCGCAGTGCTGGGGAAATGGATGTACTCCATAGCATGTGGCAGCAGTGTGCTGAGGAATTCGGTGAGGATGCGTGACGTGGCTGACTGTGTTATGCCTGTGGTGTCCTCTGTTGGTCTCTGGAAGGTACCCATGACAAGCAAGCACATGCAGGCAGTTACCTTTGTCTCTACTGACAGGGCATGACTCTGTCGTATGGGTGCCTGCATCACATCACATCACTGCACAGCTCACAGAGCTGCCTCAGTATTGCCCTGTTCAGGTGGTACCGGCCCACAATCTCGGTATCTGTATATGGCTCAAAGCTGGTGCAGGCTCGGTACTGCCTGTTGGGGGCATACCGTTGATGGGCCCTTCCACGGCCATGTCCCCCTGCCGCATGCCTTCTCACCCCCCTCATTACAGCATCCACATTGAATGTGCCACTGGCTATGTCCCTGGCTTGCGTTACCCCCCAACAGCTGTTGCTTTGTTACCCCCGCTGTCCTGACTGCTACCTCCCCTGCACCGGGTACACCTATCTGTGCTGGCCTCTGTCTATGTGTCACCACACACCTTGCCTGTGCCTCTGTTCTGCTGTGGTATTTCCCTTGCCTGCAATCCTTCTGCCACTTTCTCTGTCCCTGCCTCTCTCTCTGCCTCATGTGACTTCCCTGTAGCGTTCTTGCACCTCTTCCTTGCTCCTTTTTATATTGGCTCATTTCCACTAGTGCGCAACTTCCGCCTTTGTCCACTGTTGCGCATTGCGTAGTCTTTGAACATCGACCGCGCCCATTTATGCATGGTTCCTCCCTTTTGGCTGCAAGATGCTTCATTATCATTGCGCTGTTGCTCAGCATGTTTTCAGTGGCACAACTGCCACCTGCTGAATATCGCAGCATAGCGCATTTTCGGACTTGCGCTGTCGCAACCCTATTGCACATGGCGCAACCCTTTTGAATATCCAGCCCAATGTCTCCGTAGTCAAGCAAGGGAAAGAATGTTGCTTGGACAAGTCTTTTGCGGGGCGTGAGAGAAAAGAGGGTCTTATTTCTAAAGAAGAAACCCAAGATTGCTTTAAGCCTCTTTGATAGATCCTCAATGTGGTCGTTGAAGGAAAGCTTGTCTATGCACATACCTAGATATTTAAATTTAGGTATGATTTCCAAGGGTTCACCTAGGGAGGTAACTAAGAAGTTTTTAAGGTGGGGTAGGTAGGGTACCAGACAAGGCAAGTCTCGAGAAAATCATTGTCTTGGTTTTTTGGCATTTAAGAGAACCTTGGCATTGATAAGGTTGCTTTCTAACTGGATAAAGTCAGCTTGGAGTGTTTCCCTGACTTCAGTTAAGGACGAGCCTGATGCGTACAAAACTGTATCGTCCGCAAAGAAATGTACGCTAGAGTTCTTTTGTGGGAGTCAAGGTTGTTGATGTACAGGGAGAAAAATGATTGATCCTAGGATGGAGCCTTGAGGGACTCCTCTGGCAATTGGAAGGGGGGCAGATAGTAGGCCATCAGCTTTGACTTTTTGTATCCTTCCTGTGAGATAACTGTTAAACCACTGTAAAGTAAGTAGAGTGGCACCTATGTAGGCAAGACAGGTGATTAGGAGATGATGGTCTACAGTGTCGAAGGCCTTACTGAGGTCTAGAAAGACTGCACCAGTAACCTTCTTGGTGTCCATAACATGGATCCAGTCATTAGAGACTTTAGCCAAGGCTGAGATGGTACTGTGGTTCGACCTGAAGCCAGATTGGGCCGGGTTTAGGAGTGAGTGCACTTCAAGGTGATTTTTTAGTTGGTTGTATATAAGTTTTTCCAGCACTTTGGAGAGAACGGGCAAGATAGAGATAGGACGGTAGTGGTTTAAGTCACAAGGATCTCCTGATTTGAAGAGAGGAAGAACATGGGCAGATTTCCAGCAGGATGGAACAGTGGCTGTGGTAATAGAGAGGTTGAAGATGTGAAGGATGGGGGCTGTGAGCTGGGCATTGCCTAACCTCGAAAAATGATTCAAGGCCATCATCCCCTGCACTTTTCTTGGTGTCAAGGCTAACAATTATGTCTTTGACTTCTTTGTAGCTAAATAGGCACAACTGGAAGGATGAGGTGGAGGAGCATGTGTAGAATCTGGGCTAGTGTTGCTATTCACTCGGCTAGCATATGGGGAGGAGTCGAATGCCAACCTGGCAGTGGCAAAGTGAAGGTTAAGTTCTTCGAGGATTCACAGTTTATTTTCAACCATCCAGTCCTTGGCCAGAATCTTGGTGGGAAGAGAGGAAGCAGCAGGATGGCCTTCAATGGATCTCAGAGTTTTCCAGATGTTTTGGGAGTTCCCTTTGGCCTGCTCCAGAGTGGAGATGTAGAAGATTGCTTTAGTAGCACGTACACTTTTAACACAGGCATTTCTGGCAGTTCTAAATGCCTGCCAGTCTGCCGGGTTCTTTGTGTGCCTGGCTCTAGCCCATAGCTTGTCTCTATTGGTAAGTGCAGATTTGAGCTCTTGGGTGAACCACGGATGTGAGATTTTCCACACCCTCATTTTAATAAGAGGAGCATGCTTGTTAACTAGGGTGGTGAGGTTGTCATTTAGGACAGAGACGGCAGCATCAGCAGATTTGGCAAGATATAGGTCTTGCCACCTGATCGTAGCTAGATCAGTTAGGAAGTTTACTGAGTTGAATTTATGGAATGAGCGTTTGATTCTGAATTTAGGGTGCTGCTGGGTTTTAGATTGGAATCTTGTACATACAACAATACTGTGGTCACTCATGTCATTATGGAAAACTGCAGAATGTGAGATTTTATGGGGATGCGAAGTTAAGATGACATCTAAGAGTGAGCTGTTGGCAGAGTTAGAAGCATTGATTCTTGTGGGTTCACTTACTATCTGTGTAAGACCCAGCTCATCACAGATGGCTTTTAGGGAGTGGGATTCAGCAGTGAGCCAATCCATATTGAAGTCCCCTAAGATTATTGTTTCCATGTTAGCAGCCAAAGTTATGGATTTCAACACGTTAAGAATTTCTGTGCCTCCTGACAGGGGTCTATAGCCACCAATGATTGTGATGCACTCTGAGGATGGAAGGTGAAGTTTAAGCAAGACAATCTCATCTTCCTTGGGCTTAGTTTTACAGGAAATGCTGCTAACATCAAATTTTGATTTGGCTTATACAACCACCCCCCCCGAATCCCTATCAGCCCTAAAGAGCTTGAAGCCCGGTATAGTAATTTGCGGATCAGTGTTGGTCTTTTTTAGCCATGACTTGGTAATTATAATCAGATCTGGGTCAGTGTGGGCTGCCCAAACTTGAAGATGATCAAGTTTTTTGAGCAGGCTTAGAATATTGACCATTATCAGTTTCAACCCAGGAGCAGCTGCAAACTCCGACGGAGAAGTGATTTGAGTTGGGGGACCTGGATTTAGTTTGACATTGCCTGAACAGAAAAGGAGAATTAGAAACATTTTCTTGAGGGCATTTATCAGGTAGAAGTGGGCTCTTTTCGTATGGGTTCTTGTGGGGTGTTCAGTCATTGAGGTACATCTTATTTATTTATTTAGTTTTTGTTGACCGGGTAAGTGCACTAGACAAATCCTGCCTATTTTCAGGCATGACACGGGGAAGGGGGATACAGATGAATGCCAACTGACCTTGAACCAGATTAAGCTGTTGGTGGTATTTTTCGTGAATAAGGGAAATTTGGCCAGGACACCGGGGAAATTCCCCTACTCTTTTCGAGAAGTGCCATGGGATCTTTAACATCCACCTGAACTACCACCAATCCAGGCAGATGGGACCTCGGTTTAACGTCTCATCCGAAAGATGGCACCTCAGAAGTGCAGCACCCCTCTCATGCTGCACTACAGTGTCAGTACTGGGATATTAACCCAAGTGCCAGTTGTGGAAACTGAACCCACGGCCCTCTGATCTCCCGGCTTCAGAGGCGAGTGTGCTACCTACTGAGCCACTGACACTGCAGGGCTAGCCAGGGCATAGGAGATGCTGACATGGCCCTTCAAGGCTAGCAGGGGAAGTGCACGGAAAGACATTGGCAAAGGGAGGAGGGCCAGAGGAGAGGGATGAGAATTAAAATGAAAACCCAACAGATTAAGAGTAGGGAAGCAATATGAAGATGCAGCAGGAAATATGATTGTGGGTTCCCAGGTTGGGATGACTTCTGACTCAGCATGGATCAGTGCTTTATGAGTCAAACTTTTTGCCAGGATTAGAAGTAGAATGATAATGCAGGCCATATTGCCCACGACTGAGTACAGTGATTTGTGTAGAAAGACCAAGAATCCCTCTAGTGGCAGGTCTGTATAACCTGCTAATAGAAAACTACCCACTAGAGGGAAAGAAAAAAAAAACACTTCTATTACACACTTGAAATGTGCTTAGTTCTATCTAAAATCTATTTGTAAAAAGTGCCAGAATCAGATCAGTGGCTGAAAATGCTGTCAGGGAGGAAAACCACCACAAAGTGACATGATGTTCATTGTGTACGACCAGTGATTTTCCAAAAAGTGCAGCTCCCTCCTTGTCCTGTGCAAACTGTGCCAGACTGCCTGAACTTTCAACTGGCAGCAATATTGGGGCCAAAAGCTGCTTAAAAAAATCTGTTCAGTCTGCAGTTGTTTTCTACAGTACCACAGTAGTTTGCTTACTAAAGTGCAGCTCCTCTCTTCTGTTTTTTTACATGCTCCCTGTCACAACAGTCCTGTTCAGCCTGCCAGACTGCCTGCCATAACATTGTTGTCCCTGCTAGCTAGACTCTGGACCCTAAGTTACTGTTAAGAAGGGGTCACACACCTTAGCACTAGTGATCCCCTTCAATTTGTCAGCCGAGTGATTGAAGTTTTGGCTAATCGAAGCTTTGGGTTACTGCCAGGCTCTGTGCACTTCTCAATTGGACCGCTGTCTCCCATTCCATCTGACGGCAACACTGGACAGTGGGGCTCTTCAGCAGATGCGGCTCAACAACAGTTGCTGCACTGGGCAGCCTCTCATTCTTCAGATCACTGCAGGGCTGGTGTTCCAGGGTCTCGGGGTAAAAAGAACTTCACCTGCTGACAGTACAGCAGGACGATCCCGAGACTCCGAGGCTCTCTGTTGCTGGTAGAGAGGTAGACAGTTCTTTTACAAATGTACAGCATTTGCGGGGCAATAGTTAAAATTATGCCCTTTTCAGTCCGACATTTAAATACAGTGCAGAAACAAAGTAACACCCCCATCCTGACGTCACAGCCTATCATGAGCATTATTTAGCCGGCGGACATAACTGAGCTCTTCCTCCTTAAGCACCTTTCCCGGCCCCCCCCTCCACTGAGGGAAACAAAAGGAAAAAGGCGCCAACATAAAAAAAAGGCATAATAACCATGTGGTTTGGCTTTTGTTTTTGCAATGACGCACTTTCACCTGGGCAGGCAGGGGGAGCCACAGCTTAGGGCAGGGAGAGCTGCATGCGGCTCCCGAGCAGCGGGTTGCCGACCTTTGCCCTATATATTACATACACATATATCATGAATCTGAATGTATTGAACTGGAAAGGGCCTGAAAATACACTAGTTAAGACACAAACCTTTAATATTAAGCTACCAGAATATTAAGAATAAGAAAACTTTGAATGTGAACAACATTAATGGAAAAGTTAATGAGTTACCTTGGTAGGAACTTATACTGAGTTTTACAGCTATGTTATAGGGATCAATCCATGTAATGCAGATGGTCCACAACTTGGGGAGTAGGCACAATGTGATACAGCCTAAGACAACAGTGTAATTAAGTATCAAAGCATTTTAATATATGGATTCTGAAAATAATACTATTCTAAAGCAAGTAAAAAAAATTCCCAGTAAAAGCATCCTCATCACACTGATAATAGCATTGTTCATGAGTGTACTTTCTGTTGTGGGTCCACTAGCATGGCTCCTGCTATGGCCGCCAGGCAGGGCATGCTGTGAGCTGCAAGCAAGAAGCTAGAAGTTATATTTTGTTACTTTCCTGGCTTCGTTTTAACGTTTTATGTTTAAGTTTTTATCTTTTTATTTGGTTTGCTGTCTCGGTGCGGTAAAGCCGGGGGTAAGACAACTGTTCTCGCTGCTTCGTCTGCCCAGTTGGCTGCTACTTGTGATGCTGCTATTGGATTTCACCACTGTTTTCTATGAAAACACTGGGCTGAATTGAGGTTTTTGGTTAATTCAGTGTTCGAGCAGTTGATTTCGAACTAGATCCTACTGCTGCTTCTGGGCATCTTATTTTATCACTGGATGACGTTCCAGCTATGTGACTGGTTTTCTCCTCTCAAGTTTAGAGTATTTTGAGTGATTTAATACGAGTGGTTGTCCTACTGCCCCACTGAAGTGTTTGTTAGAGGAGGAGTTCGCCGGAGGAATTGTTATAACTGTGAGAGTTGTGAGGGCCAGGCTGACTGTGAGTGGAAGTTTGCTTTAACTTTTGAAAGTATTAGCGCTTCAGATTTTCAAATTTTCGAATTGTGTTGTTGGCCATGGACTGTGCTTTGAGAGACCTGAGGCTAGTGCTTTTGAAATCGTCTTAGCTCTGCAGGGGGTCCCGACCAGAGTCTGCTGCCTCACGGAGGCTTGGGGGATCAGAAGTCAGGAAGCTGGCCGGTGATCCTAGGGAGCCCCTAGATTCCTGGGACTGGCTATTTGTTTGGCTTGTTCCAGGTGTCGTGGTGGTGCAGTGGTTAATTTCTGGCTGGGGGTCCTTTAGGTTGTGGAGTTCTGTTGGCCCAATTGACTACAATCCTTTATTTGTTGGATTTTTTGTTGTTGAACCCTTCCTGACTTGAGGTATTTGGATTTACTATTCGTGCTGGATCATTGGATTTTATTGGCTGGATCTACTTCGAACTGGACTTATTCAGTGGTTTCTCCTACATTTGGATGACTTCTCTCCTGGACCTTTTTTAGTTTACTTGTTCCTTGGTCTCCTGGTGGTGAGAGGACCAGAGTGTCCGCATTTAATTTTAATCTGTTTTCTTTATTTTATGTTATGCTTATGTTTATTTTAGTTTGTGTCTGACTAATTTGTTCATTCTGGGCAGTGAGAGTGCCTAGAACTCCCCTTTTCCTTTGTTGTGAGAGGGCTGGGGGAGGGGGTGAATTTATACTTGCATTTGTGTTTTATATCCTGTGAGAGGGGATTGTAATAGTATTATTTCTGGGTTTGAAACCATCCAACTGTGGGAGTAGGGTAGTATTTTATGTTTGTTTTGGTGGGTGGGATTGTTGTTTATTGTTTTTTGGGGTTTTAGGAATTCTTAATTTTTGCAGCTCTGTTTTGGATTACTAAAGAAATTGGAGTATTGTGCTTTCCCCATTGTTCTTTGTAATTAATTGGTAGAATGTGCTTGCTTGCTTGCCCCCCCATCCTGTGCTATTTGGCCTCCACCATCTGTGCCCTCCGCCCATTCTCTCCCCCCATGCCTGTTCATATCTATCAGCACTGTCGAGCATTGGGGATTGCTCGCAAGAGTGGAGACAGGGGTGGGGGGTCACGGACAGCGGAGTTTGAATGAGTGGCACTCTCCCATCAGGGTGGTTAGGACCAGAAGATGCCCTGGGGTGAAATGGTGCTTGGAACATGGTGATTCTGTTCTGGTTCCCATACCCAAGGGCACCTCTTTTGTGGGAGGGCAAGTAGTCGGGATGGCTCGCCAACATCGTCCAACTCATTGTGCAACGCCAGATCTATTTGGAACAAAACTGCTCTTATTGCAGATTTTGTTGGTACAGCAGATCTGGTTTGCATTACTGAGACCTGGTTAGATGGAAATGCTGCCCCAATTTTGGGCAGCTTCATCCTCAGGTACTCAGTTATGCTCCTTGAGACTGGACCACGGGGGGGGTTGTGGTCTGTTTTAAGACCACATTGGGCCTAACTGGGGTACCAGTTGAGGAGGCCACCTCATTTCAGTGTACTGTGGTAACTGGTGTGAGGTGGAGGATAGCTCTCATCTACCGTCCACCAGGTGATGAGAAGCTGTTCCTGCAGGAAGTAGCAGACTTCGCCACTGACATGGCATTGGAGTCACCCAGATTGATGGTTCTGGATGACTTCAATGCTTGGGTCGATGACGAATCCTTGCTTTTTGGACATTTCCTCCAGTTGATGACATCACTGGACTTCACATAGGTTGTTTCTTCAGTTACTCACAAAGGTGGTCACTCTCTTGATTTGGTCTTCCTCCTGGTGATCGAGGTCTCTGACTTGGTGGTGGAACCTGTCGGTTGGTCTGATCATTACACCGTTGGGTTCAATTTTTCTGCCTCCTTGGGTAGGTCGGCCCCTATGGAGATGGTCAGTTATCGCCCTTTACGGGATATGGTCCCTGAAGACCTGATGGCGGTGATTGACCTCTCGATGGTTGGACAGACCAGCACAGACCCTGAGCTGTTAGTCATGGCCTATAATAGGACCATTTCTTCAGTTCTCGATCTGATTGCTCCTGTTCAAGTTCACCCCTGGATCCCATTGTTAGATGGGACTCTGAGGGAGCTGTGGAGGCTGGGGCATAGGTTAGAGTGTCGCTGGTGGAGAACTGCCTTAGATGCCGACCATCTTATTTTGTTAGAGCATTATAAACTCTACCGTATGGAAATTTCCCATAAGAAGGCAGAATTCATACCCACGGAAATTGCTGTTGCATGGAACCGACCCGCTCAACTCTTCCAAACTGTAGACAGGCTGTGCAACCCAGCCTGTCAGCAGTTCTGTCAAGTTTTTTCACAAAGTGAGTGTGATGAGATCGCCCATTTCTTTGCAAATAAGGTGGCCGACATCAGGCAGGAGTGCCTTCAGTTTCACTCTATGGGGATGCTGTTGGTTGGTGCTTGGTCATGGAGCCCAGAGTTTCCTGGAGTACCTTTGATCTGCCAGAGTTCATGGACATTATGAGGTTTATCCAGGGGATGCATCCCACATGCTGTAGTTTAGACCCAGGCCCTACTTCCCTGATTTTGGGTTGTAGTGATATCATCGGCCCAGTCTTAGCTCGGATTGTCCGGTGCTCTTTGGAATCGGGTGAGTTTCCTAGCTCCCTGAAGGAGGTGGTGGTGACACCTCTCCTGAAGAAAGCTTCTTTGGACCCGGAGAACCTAGCAAACTACAGGCCTATCTCTAACCTTCCTTTTGTGGGAAAGGTTATTAAGAAAGTTGTGGCAGCTCAACTGGAAAACCATTTAACCATCCATAATTTGTACGAACCTCTCCAATCGGGTTTTCATAAGAGGCATAGTACTGAGACTGCTCTGGTTCAGGTGCTCAATGATCTCCTGATGGTGAGAGATCGGAGAAACCGTTCCATCCTGGTACTCCTTGATTTGTCATCAGCTTTTGACACTGTGGATCATGGGATTCTGCTCGAGTGCTTGAGGTTCATCTGTGGGCTGTCGGGGATAGTTCTCAGATGGTTTACATCTTTCCTCACTGGGAGAACTCAGAGAGATGTCTCTGGAATATTTTCTTCCGAGTCTTTCTTTCTGCCTTGCAGGGAACCTCTGGGCTCGGTGCTGTCTCCCATGTTATTTGCAGTGTATATGCTGCCCCTCTGAGACATTGTAAGATGGTATGGGCTGAGGTTTCACTGCTATGCTGATGATAACCAGCTCTACCTGTCTTTGGCCCCCGACCAGGTTAATGCTATCTCGGTACTGAACAGCTGCCTTGTAGAAATCCAAGATTGGATGAGTTCCAGTGGTTTAAAGTTGAACACAGGAATGACTGAGGTTTTGGTGGTGGACCCAGATTGTAGGACAGAGGGGCTGAGGACTGGTCTCCCCTCTAGTTTAGTCCTGGGGGGCTCAGATTCTTACCTCTGAGCGGGTGCATGACCTGGGAGTGGTGCTTGATGATGGTCTGACCCTTCGACATCAGGTGTCGGCAGTTGTCAAGCTGTCCTTTTACCATATTAGAAATATTGCAAGGATCAAACACCTCATTCCATCCAGCAACCTGCCTGTTTTGGTCCACGCATTTGTGACATTGTGCCTTGACTACTGTAACTCCCTTTACCTAGGGCTTCCTGGGGTTGATATCCACCACTTGCAGCTAGTGCAGAACGCTGCGGCATGTTTATTGACTGGGGTATCTTGAACTCACATTACCCCAGTGCTGCGCGATCTGCACTGGCTGCCTATTCAGTGGCAGATCACCTTTAAAGTAGGTTTATTAACTTACAAAGCCCTACATGGACAGGGTTCTGACTACTTGAAAGAGCTCCTGGTTCCTTACACCCCTTTGCAACAGCTCCACTCGGCTGACAAGGGGTTGCTGGAGATTCTGAGGGGTAGTTTAAAGTCATCTGGTGCTCGCACCTTTGGGTTTGTTGCCCCTACCTTCTGGAATTCTCTGCCCTATCAGCTACGGGAGTGCAGGACAGTGGGGTGATTTAAGCAGGCACTGAAGACCTTCTTGTGGGATAAAGCTTACCACGAACTTCTTTGATTTTATTGTATTTTCTGATTTTATTCATTTGTGCAGCGCCTTGATTTGTGAAAGGCGCTATATTAAATAAGCCTATTATTATTATTAAAATACTATCACTCGGGTGCCGTGATGGTATCATTCAGGACCAAAATGACAGTATTAACACTAAGTCTCAACAGCGCAACCGCAAGTGTGCCACCTATCTTTTTAAAGTGGTCTCCCGATTGGCCACTTTTTCCTTAGTGGGCAGGCAGAACAACATTTGCAACATGGCAGCCGTCTCTCGCTTAGCGATAGTGAATTAGGTCCTCAGAATTTCCCCATTTATTTTTTAAAATCTGCCCAAAAATGGAATTATCTGGTTGATCTTACATTCCCGCTCCCCAAATGAAGAAAAAGTAGGACTACCTACCAATTTTACTATGCTGTGCTGTGAGCGGGACAGATGGGGGGGGGGTGAATGAGACAGTGCAACACAGTGCAGTGGTTGGCCAGAACTGAGACAGTCCTTAAGCGGCCAACGACTATAACAAAATACAGAAAAAAAATTAAAAATTGCATCCATGTATTAAAATAAATAATGGATAGGTCACTGGGCATTACCGGTGAGTTACCATCTCGAGGTGCTGGACACAAGAACCTCTCGAGCTTCCCTCTCAAATTTCCTATGTATCCAGAACCTCTCAATGGTATTACTCACTGGTAATGCCCAGTGACGCATCCATTATTCTATTTATAGTGTATGAGAGTGGGTCATTATAAACTGAAATCAGCAGAAAGAAAAGTCTGTTGTACCATCATTGTGATGTCATACTACTGTTGTACCATCGCTAGTACGTCACAGAAATGGTACAACAACACTAATTCTCTGCACACGTGCAAGTTGCGAAGCACTGAACATTTGTAAACAGCAATGGCGGTTGAGTCATAGCACAGAAAATGGTAATCGAGCAAGACACTGAAAGTAAGTGCCTATTTATTTTGTTTTCTTTCATAGAACACAGCAGGAGACTACTTTTTTTATTTTCATAAAAAAAAAAAATCAGAGGCTAATTGAACCAAGATGGTCTGGAGTGTTTTATTGGACTTTGGGTGGTTGGGGGGGAGAAGCTGACATCACAGCATGACTGCCATTGAAATAACATAACTATGAAAAAAGACAAAATTACACATTATTAAGGTATAAAGTATTATTCAGCATGGGAGAACCAGAAAAGTTCTGAATTTGCAACATTTATGTATCTGTAAAAAAAAGAAATTGGCACATCAATGAAAAATCTGTAATTACTTTTTTTTTCCCTCCAGAAATTAAGTCCTTTGAAAAAGCCCTATTAGGGAGAAATGGGGCAGATAGGCAATGAATGCTAGAATATTATGGGATGGGCATTGTTTCTTCTTTACACAGAAAAAGAGGTTGCGTTCTCCCCTCCCCGTTTCCATTGGACTAGTTTGGTTGAAAAGGGGTAGTTTCCCAGGATCCAAAATTAATTGAATGTAGTTCCCCATGGCACCCAGAACATTTTAACACCAGTGCCACCTGGTGCACTTCAGCAGCAATAACAACAAGTGAACGATGAAAGATGCTCCCCAAAGCATATGTCCCTTACTTTTTGTTGCTGCTGTAGTTGCCAGGGACCAACACACTTTATCTGTTTGATGGCCGGTCTGTTCACATGGTTGACTCCTCAACCACCCCACCCTATGAGCGATGCTGTTGGGGGCAGTTGCATTGCGACATACTGTAGCTACTAAAGCAGAATGAAAAGTTGTTCTGCTTCAGTAGCTTCTATCCCACCTAAGCAAAGAACCACTTTTGAGTGTGTGGATTTCCGTAAACAATAATGTTTGGCCATACACTATATACAGAATAGTGGATGGGTGACCATCCACAACAAGGCTGTGTTTCCATCAAGGTTGTTGATGACATCATGGACACCTCGAGAGCAAAGCTCGAGAGGTCTTCAACAACCGAGATGGAAACACAGCCTTAGTTGTGGATGGTTAACCATCCACTATTTTATATAGTATATGGTTCCTGGCTTGTGTCTCTCCCCCCCCAAGTTAATGGTTACCTTGGTTCTGTTGTGTTGCTGCCGCTCCAGCTCACTCCTGCTTGTCCTGCTCTGACTCAGTTCGGCTTCACCCCATTCCACTAGCTCCGCACCACTTAGTTTAAAATTAAAAAAATAAAAAATAACAGTGATTTACTTCTGTGACACGGAGCCTTGTAAGGTTCTCCGTGTCAAGACGAAGAGAATTCCCCTGACCGGCACTTGCTTAATTGCGCTGCCATGCTGCACATTTTTTTTCACCTCAGAACATTGTTGAGTGAGCCAATCAGGTGGCAGGGCAAGGCAAAAAAAGTTATTGTACTATCGTTGTGACATCAGACCGATAGTACAACAACTTTTTTGACCTTTGAACTGTCCTACAACAAAACTTTGAAAGCCACGGCTTTCTATTCATAATAAGCGCTAACCATATACTATATTGCAGTACCTCACACATCATGATATATCCCAGTAATGGGAATGTTCCAAATGGCTGGTATTGAACATGCCACAATCAGCATTCCAGTATCAAAGAAAAAGGACCATATGAATTTTTACTGATAGATAGATACATACATAGATAGATAGATAGATAGATAGATAGATACTATAGGTTTTATTTATATGCTGGTGCCCAATTCCAGAGCTCTAGGTGCCATTACAATAGGAACAAGGTTAAGGCAGGATCAATTACCAAATTACATCAGTAAAACACAATATAAAATCAAATTTCAAAACAGTCAGCAGATGCCTTATTAAAAAGGCAGGTCTTCAGGCCACCTTTAAATGCCTCCATCATTGGGGCCTCCCTCAAAGATTTTGGCAGAGAGTTCCATTGGGCCGGGCCGGCCACCTCAAATGAACCATCCCCCGAGGTTTTCAGCCTGGCCCTTGGAACCGCCAGGAGGCCCTCGGTGTTGAAGTGCAGGTAATGTACTGGGATGGCTGGGGTAAGGAGGTAACAGGTAATGATAGAGCCTCAGTTTTTAACATATCTGTAGCCTCCATCCACAGTCTGTACCAGAACTCAAAAATACTGTATCAATAGTATCTTTATTTTGCAGGGTAGATAGTATTTAATAGGATATTGAATTCTGAGTTTTCATTTTTTGCTATCAAAGCTTTTTTGCCTTTGAAGTATAATACAGCATAAGTCTGGAGACATTAAAATTATACTGCAATCCAACTTTCTGTCCTTCACTTACCTGACAGCTTTAAACATGGCATCAAGTTGGAGTACTGACCCCAGTTTAAGTAACAGCATACATGGTGTGGATTCTTAAACTCAGCTGAAACTGCATCAAAGTCTAATGTAAGTGCTTCCCCACCCAGGGCAAAATTGTATTCAATGGAAAAGACCTCTCCAAATTCCTCAGTGTGTCCATTCACACTGACATTTCCTTTTCACAGTAAATTGTCCAAGTGTTCAAGGTGAGACAGTAGTAACTGATTTTATTCAACCAAGCCAACTGACAGCTAATGTCCTGCACACATTTATTGCCCTTATGACTTCCTCGCTGTGGGTCTCCACCTGCTGCTTGACCACTTGGTGCCACAGAAAGAGTCAAATTGTTAACTTGTCAGTTCTATGGATTTATGCATCTTCTGCATAAATGACTGCACTGAGGATAGGGTTACTAACCTCTATTTGAATGAATGGTGTGGAAGGAAGGGTTTAGGCTTCATGGCTGGGGCCCCACCAAGACAGATGTGGGCCTCTATAAGAAAGATGGTTTGAATCTGTCTGAGAAGGGGACCATGGTCCTGAGTGAGAAGCTTGAATGCTTCAGCAGCAAGCTTTTAAACTGGCTGGGGGGTCAAGAAGGTCAGGTGGAGTAATATCACACCCCAAAAACAGCAAAATAATTTGACATCAGGGACAACTGAAGGAGTCAGAGAGAGTGAAGCACAGGGATCAGGCCCACACAAGAAAATTAAAGGGGGAAGGAGAAAGAAGCAGGAGAGAGAAAACTAGGCAGATGGATGGGAAGCAAAACATGGAAGGCTATGGTAACCCATGCCTGCAGCCTGGGAAATAAAATCCCAGACCTGGATGCCTTGATAGCAGAAGCAGACCTGGACATAGTAGCAATAATTGAGACATGGTACACTGAAAATCAAGGGTGGGACATAAATCTACCAGGTTATGACCTGTTCAGGAAAGATAGGGAGGGCAGAAAAGGGGGTGGGGTGGCCCTGTATGTCAGAGAGGGTATAAAGGCAACAGAGGTGCAGGAAGAGGCTGAAGCATTGTGGGTCACCCTTGAACCTGGCAATAGCACAGCAAGACACACAGGGGTGATCTACAGGCATCAGTCACAGGGAAGGAAGTGGACAGGGAGCTAGTGGATGAGAGCCACGAGATGGCATAACAAGGTGAAATTCTGCTGCTGGGGGATTTCAATATGCCAGGCATGTATTGGACCACCCAGGCAGCTGCTTTGGCCAGAGGCAGAGGCATCCTGGATTCTCTTCAAGGGGCAGGTCTCAGACAGCTTGTGCTTGATCTCACCAGAGACAGGAAGATGCTGGACCTAGTAGTGACCAATGGGGACAGAACTGCAGTGATCCAAGAAGAAGGACAACTGGGATCCAGCGACCACCACATAGTGTGGGTTAGCATGGAGACAGGGAATCAGTCACGTCACATGAGAACAAAGTTTTGGATTTTAGGAAGGCGGACTTCACTGAAATGGGAAGAAGTATCAAATTGCCATGGAGCAGGGGAGGGACAGAAGAGCAATGGGGGACACCTAAAAGTAGCCATACTGGAAGTGATAAACCAATGCATCAGATTGGTATTCAAAGGGTAGAGAAGTAGGAAACTACTATGGTTCTCAAAAGAGGGGGCAGGCAGGGTAAGGGATAAAGGAGCAGATTTCAAGAAATACAAAGAGACTCAAAGGAAAGAAGACAGGGAGGTGTACCTGGAATTTCTAAGGGAGGCAGGGAAGGCTGTTAGGAAAGCCAACGTGCAGACTGAAGAAAGACTGGATAAGACAGTAATGAAAGGGGATAAGACATTCTATAGGTATATCAGTGAAAGAAGAAAAAACTGGGGTGGGGTGTAAGACTCAAAGGGGAGGAAGAGGGCGTAGAGAGGGGGATCTAGAAAAGGCAGAAATACTGAAAAAATGCTTCTGTTCAGTATTCACTGAAGAAGGAGAGGGTCAGGGACCAGAACTCTGCAACAGATGTATAGAGGGGGTGGGGGGGAGAGGTGGACACTATTCCATTCACAGAGGACAGAGTTCTGAAGAAGCTCACAAAACTGAAGGTGAACAAGGTGATGAGGCCTGATGGCATACACCCAAGGATTTTGTGGGAACTATGAAGAGAGCTTGCAGTGCCTCTGGCAGCCATGTTCACAGAGTCACTAAACACAGAAGTTGTTCCAGAGGTCTGGAGGAGGGCACATGTGGTTCTTCTACACAAATCTGGCAGCAGTGAGGAAGTGGGGAACTATAGGCTGGTCAGTCTTACCTCAGTGGTGGGAAAGCTCATGGAAGCAATGCTAAAGGAAAGAATAATGGGTCGTCTGCAATCCAGCGGTGCCTAGGACCTGAGACAACATGGATTTACAGAGGGTAGATCATGTCACACAAAACTAACAGATTTGTTTGACTGGGTGACAAAGGAAGCAAATAAAGGGCACAGCCTACCTTGATTTCAGCAAGCCTTCAATACCATCCCACATAAGAGGCTGGTGAACAAAATAGGTGGTCTAGGTATGGGGCATAAGGTGATAAATTGGATTAGGAACTGGCTAACAGACAAGAGGCCGAGGGTGGTGGTAAATGGGATACAATCGGGAGAGATGGGAGTGACCAGCAGAATAACTCAGGGATCAGTCCTTGGGCCAGTCCTGTTCAATGTCATTAGTGACACTGCGGAAGGGCTGGAGGGGAAAGGTCTGGCTGTTTGCAGATGACACCAAGATCTGCAACAGGGTGGATACACCAGATGGGGTGGAGACAATGAGAAGGGACCTGGGGAAGCTTGAAAAATGGTCTGAAGAGTGGCAACTAAAGTTTAACTCGAAGAAGTGCAAGATCATGCACCTGGGACAGAGAAACCCTGTGGAGAGCTACAGGATGGTGGTGGGGATTGCTGACAATCACCAGGGAAGAAGAGACCTAGGGGTTATTATTTCAGATGACCTGAAAATGTCAAAGCAGAGTACTAAGGCTGCAGGGAGGACCAGCGGCATGCTGAGGTGTGTAGGCAGCGGTATCACTAGCAGAAGGTAGGTGCTCGTGATGCCTTTGTACAAAACACTGGTCAGACCTCACCTAGAGTACTGTATACAGTTTTGGAGGCCGCATCTTCATAAGGAAATTGACAGGGTGGAGATGGTCAAGAAAAGGGCAACCAAGATGGTACAGGGCTTGCACCACAAGACTTATGAAGAGAGATTAAAGGACTTCAATATGTACTCACTGAACGAGAGGAGGGAGATAGGGGACATGACAGAAACATTCAAGTACCTAAGGGGCATTAATGAGGTGCAGGGGACAGACATCTTCCAGTACAGAATAAATACAAGAACAAGAGGGCATGCTATGAAATTGGAGGGGGGGCGAGTTGAGAGGGAATGTGAGAACGTTTTTTTTCATGGAGAGAGTGGTGGACACATGGAACAGTCTGCCACAGGAGGTGGTGGGAGCAAGTACTGTGGAGGAATCTAAACATACCTGGGACAGGCCTAAGGGAACCTTAGAGGTGGAGCAGAGGCAGGGGAAGCCACACACCAGATCGGGTCAGAGGCCAACATCAGGTATCGGGCTTAGAGGCAGACAGGATGGGCCTGGTGGTCCTTATCTGCTGACAGATTCTATGTTTCTATGTTACCAACCATGTGTTAGAATGTGAGGCCTCCAGTGGCTCACCTGCACCTTTTGGCAAAGCTTTGGGTTAGAAAAAAATGCTGTGAGTCCTAGGCAGTGTCTCTAGGCTTTTTTCTTGTTTGAAATGCTTAAAAAATGAACACATACTGCACAACCAATTTGGTACCAGTTCTGTGAAGTTTGAACAAAAGCAAGATGATAAAGATACAGTTTTAGCACTTAGTTCCCTTGTCTAAGCAGGAGTTGAAGAAAATGTGACAGGATGTACAAGATGCTGGGCTCTGAACCCAATTCTTCTCCTGTTAATGACGGATGGGTTCATTATAGGTCAATATGGAGTTGTTACAGGAGATCCATATATCTTCCACTGCAGTGATGGTCTCTCCAGTTGTCTTTCCGTTTCTGTTGGACTTTCTCTTTCTTTTTAAAAGCTTTCTTCTTCTACACTGCAAATTCTGAAGCTAGTTATTCCATGTTTACTAGTGGAATTTCATCTAGAGTTGCTCCTATCCTGAGGGCTGTCTCCAATTTTGTATTGTAAGTAGTCATGTGTTTGTCATTTTCATGATGCAGGACTCTGACTACATTTCAGCCCTGGGATGTCAGTAAATATGCCTGTAGTCCCCCAGTTTTGGATGAATGTATGTTGCCAATCTTAAGAAGGCACCTGCCTCCTTCAGTCCTTAGAATGTATAATCTTGGAATACACTCATTTCTGTAAATTAGTTGAAAAGTTTCTTGTTTTTCTGTTGAACTGGTCCAACTCATTCTGTGGTCAATCAATGATACCAAACCTGTTTGAGAGCACAGGAAGGGCAAGTTTATTTGTAGCTTGCACTTCACTCTGTTATCAAAGCAGTTTCCAGTACAAGTTTCAGCCACCTAAAGTATTCCTTGCTGATCTTTTCTCCCATCTGTTCCATGTTGCTTTGCTGCTCCTTCATCTATTCGATTCCCAGGTACTGTACGTGTATATTCCCTCTTGCTCAAGGTCTTTTATGTTACGGATTGCATTCAGGACTTAAAGGTTTACAATTGTTCTTTCTGGTGTTTGTCACAAGCTATAAAGCTTTAGGTCATCTACATAAAGAAGAAGATGAAATGCGTTTGATGATCTTTTTATTTCTGGAGTTCATGCTATACTAATACCCTAAGTTATTAATGAGGCTGCTCAGTGGTTTTAAAGCAATGCAAAACAGGAGTGGTGACAAGAAATCTTCATGGAACTATCCCTTGCTGTATAATGAAGTTTGTTTCTCTCAGGGTCAGTGTCTCCAAATGTTCAGGGATTAATACTGCCGTTATGAGAATGGACCCCATTCCTAAATCAGGTCATATTTAAACACTAAGGAAATCAGTACTGTGTTAGTCTTTGATGATTGCTGAGAGCGCTCTTCTCAGCAAGCACAGCAGCCCCAGAATGACTTCCTTTGCAGTTCATAAGGTGTCACAGATACTGGCAGCATATTTAGATGTGCCTGAAAGTTATTTTTGATTAGTCCTGATGCCCCAAGCACTACTGGAATGATTTGTGTCCTTACTCCACATCAGTTTGGTTTCTGATTGCATATCTTGGTATTTTATGATTTTGTGTCTGTGCTCAGGACACTAATCACTATGGGTGGTTATTTCAATCAACAATGCCACCTTTGTTCTTTTTTCTTGTGTTACAATATCTGGTTTTCTTGCTTCCACTTTCTTGGCAGTTGGTATTGAGTGATCCCACGTGATCATTACTTCATCATCCTCTGATCCAGATGCAAATTTTTTGATACCTTTTTACGTTCGCGTGCGCGCATGTAAAGGAGAGCGTCTTGAAGAATGGGACACTTTGGAGGTGTGCCTGTCTTGTACAATCCTGCTCCGTTGAGCAGGTGTGGTGATCCTGCACCAATCGATGCAGTGCTGTAGCGACAGCGGTGGTCTTCTCTTCAAAAGAAAACCACACGCTGAGTGCTGCAACGATGCATCCGCCCCAATCTTTGGTGCCACGCTGGGGCCACCCAGTATGGCAATCGTCCTGTCATGCATCTGCGGTAGGTGCCCAATCCCGTCGGCTCCATGTCCCCCAAACAGCTTCCCTCCTGCCATGCTGGGAGCTCACCCAAGCGTGCGGCAATCCGTCATCTGAGTAAAAAACTTGTAAAAAAGCGCTCCATCGCTGTCTCCCCACCCTCCCACAACCCGCACCAACCCACTGCGCACCCTGCCTCCCACTTACCTCTGGAGCTTGGGCGCGACGGTCATTGTTTGACGGGAACATGTCTGCACTCTTCAAAGCCAACCGTGAACTGAGGAAATGCTGGTAAGCTGTATAATGGGCTAGATGGGTTTTTCAACTTTGTTGCATATCTCAGGCATTTTTGGAATTTGTGTACCAAATTTTCAACATGGGGTTTGGGACCCCTTCTCGCGAATTCTGTCATTGTCATGGCGTTATTCAGGCCGAGAGAGGTAATTGCGATCACTGCGCGAAATCACACACTAGGGCCCGATTAACGAAGAACAACAGTGCCAGCGTTCATAAGGTGGGCTCTCAAAAGCCTGGTTTGAAAATTTGGTGGGCATTCTAAAATTACTGTTTCGATGGTGCGTTGCGCAGTTCCTACCAGCGCTCGTGAGGTTTGCAATTTTCAATATTTCCACTCCAGATTTTCAACATTGCCATTTTACCACACCTCCTTATGAGCAGTACAGCTGTCATTTTTCACATCCTGCCCAAAGCGTGTTTCCACCCATGTAGCGCACAATGGCGCGGTTGGTGCGAACTCAATGTATGGGACACATTAAGAAAATCACAGTGACACTGTTCATGAGCAGAGAATCATAAAATGGCTATGTTGAAATGTGGTGAAAAATTCTAAAATCACTGTTTTACGAGCGCGGCGCTACAGTTCCTACGCACGCTCGTAAGTTCGCGAATTTTCAATATTTGCACTCCAATGACTTCTAAATACCTAAACAGTACATAGAAGCAAGCAACATTCGGCACTGACAAATGCTTGTACTTCTTTGTCACTGATTTTTTTAAGCCATGTCCAGGTGCCAAATACCTGCAAGCGAACGTTCGGCATTGACAAATGCTTGTTTTTAATTGGACCAACATAGATATCATTAAGCTTGTGAGGCAGGACTGGGTTGGTCTGAAAGCTAAAGCACTTTGTTCTTTTTGTTACATCTATGTTGGTCCAATAAAAGGTATCAAATCATTTGCTTCTGGATTTATTCTTACAAGGACCAACACGGCAAAGACTAAATCTATAGTTGATCATTATCTGTGATTCCTTGTGGTTCATGCATCCAGTGTTTCTCTGCTACCTGTATGTTAGTGTTTGCATAGTTTCCAGTGAACCAATCTTGCTATATTGCAGTGTCTTTCAGTATATAGGCTTTCTGCCATGAGTACTATACATCCAGCTACAAGAGGTGCAACTGTTTCTAATTATGTACTATACAACCTGCACCTATCTATAGTTCCTGTTTCTTGTATTGGATTTCATAAACCATCTTTTGCATAGTTCACTGTCTTGGGCTGCCATTATCATTCTCTCAACAATTGGTCCAGCAATTTGTTTGCAGTGTGAATTTGCTGATGCTTCACGAGATTACTCTTCTGCATAAAACTCTTGTCACATTTATATGGTTTCTTACGGGGTTAGTGTCTTCAAATGTTTAGGGATTTCTAATACCGTAGCAAGAATGGACCCCATTCTTTAGCCAGGGCATATTCAAAACTCAAGAAATTAGTACTGTATTAATCTTTGATGTTTACTGAGAGCATTCTTCTCAGCACACGCAATGACGCAACGTCCCCAAAATGGCTTCCTTTTGAAGTTCATAAGGTGTCACAAGTACTGGTAGCATATTTAAATGTGCCTGAAAGTTCTTTTTTGATTAGTCCCGTTGCTCCAAGCACTATTGGAACCATTTTTGTGTCCTTATTCCACATCAGTTTGGTTTCTGATTGCATATCTTGGTATTTCATGATTTTTTGTCTCTCTGTACGCAGGACACTGTAGTCACTAGGGGTGGCTATTTTGATCAGCAATACTACCTGCTTATCTCCACAGTGGATTTTCTGATGCTTTACCAGGTTACTTTAATGTGTAAAACTTGTCACATGTGGCACATTGATGTGGCTTCTCACTAGTGTGGATTTTCCGATGCTACCAGGATACCCTTTTGTGTAAAAACGTGTCACATATGGCACATTTATGTGGCTTCTCACCAGTGTGAATTCAATTACGTGTTACCAGGTCACTCTTCTATGTAAAACTCTTGTAACATTTGTCACATTTATATGGCTTCTCACGGGGTTAGTGTCTCCAAATGTTTAGGGATTTCTAATACCGTGGCAAGAATGGACCACATTCTTTAGCCAGGGCATATTCAAAACTCAAGAAATTAGTACTGTATTAATCTTTGATGTTTGCTAGAGCGCTCTTCTTAGCACACGCAACATCCCCAAAATGGCTTCCTTTTGAAGTTCATAAGGTGTCACAAGTATTGGTAGCATATTTAAATGTGCCTGAAAGTTCTTTTTGATCAGTCCCATTGCTCCAAGCACTACTGGAACAATTTGTGTGTCCTTATTCCACATCAGTTTGGTTTCTGACTGCATATCTTGGTATTTCATGATTTTGTGTCTCTCTGTACGCAGCACACTGTAGTCACTAGGGGTGGCTATTTCAATCAGTAATGCTACCTTTGTTCTCTTTTCTTGTATTACAATATCGGGTTTTCTTGCCTCCACTTTCTTGGCTGTAGGTATTGGGTGATCCCATGTGATCATTACTTCTTCATTCTCTGTGATTCTTTGTGGTTCATGATTCCCAGTGTCTCTCTGCTACCTGTATGTTATAGTGTTTGCACAGTTTCCAGTGGATCAGTCTTGCTGCATTGTTGTGTCTTTCAGTATACAGGCCTCCTGCCATGAGTACTTCACATCCAGCCACAAGATGCGCAACTGTTTCTAATTCTGTACTACAGAACCTGCACTTGTCTGTTTCTCCTGTTTTTTCTATGGATTTTGTGAACCATCTTGTGTGTAGCCCACTATCTTGGGCTGCCATTATTAGTCTCTCATCTTGTGGCCTAAATTCACCTCTTCTTAACCACTTATGGGTCAGGGCTTGATCGACCTGTGGTTGCTCCAGTACCTCCCTGTATTTTCCACTATAATTATGGGCTTTCCAATTGTTTTTTTCTTTTCTGTTGGTCTTTATCCTTATACTCCTTTTTCTGATTCTTTGCGTTTTCTGTTGCTGACAATTCCTTATCTACTTGTGGATTGACATCAACTCTGCTACCCTTCTGAAGGCTTCTCCTAATTTGATGAGTGAAGTCATTTTAGGCTTATTTTCTTCATGAAGCAAGACCTTGATTATATTTGGGTCCAAGGATGTCAGTAAGTACGTATGTAGCCCAACTATTGTGGATCTATATGTGTAATCAATCTCAATGAGGCCCATGCCTCCCTCTGCCCTTGGGATGTATAATCTTGGCATGCACTGATTTTTGTATATTAATTGGTGAGCATTAAACATTTTTCTTGTTTTATATCTAGCTGGTTCAACACTTTCTGTGGCCAGTCTATCACATCAAAGCTGTATGATATCACTGGAAGGGCGAGTTGATTTATAGCTTGCACTTTATTTCATGTTGTCAAAGCAGTTTTCAGAATTAGCTTTAACCTTCTAAAATATTCCTTGCTTACTTTTACTCTCATTTGTTCATGTTGTGCTATTGCTCCTTCATCTATTCCCAGGTATTTATACACTCCCTCTTGCTCAAGTTCTTTTATGTCACAAACTTCTGCCAGATTCATGTTTTCTTTATGAGTTAACTTTCTGGCTACAAATGTTGCTTTGGCACATTTGTCTAGGCCAAACGTCATCCGTATGTCATCAGAAAAGGTCTTAACAATTTGTAGTTGTTCTTTTAAATGTTTGTCAGATGAACTATAAAGTTTTAGGTCATCTACAAATAGAAGGTGAGATGTTAGCTGTTGACTGTTTTTGTTTCTGGGGTTCAAGCTGTATCCATAGCCTGGGTTGTTGATGAGGCTACTCAAGGGATTGAGGGCAAGGCAAAACAGAAGTGGTGACAAGGAGTCACCTTGAAATATCCCTCGTTGGATACTTATATTTGGGATGGTGATTTGACCTTTCTCATGATTTAATTGCAGGGTGGTTTGCCACTTTGTCATTGTTGTTGTGATGAAGTTTATCAGTGCGGGATGTAGCCTGTAGATCCGTAAACACTCAGTGATCCAGGAGTGTGGGATACTGTCAAATGCTTTTTGTAGTCGATCCATGCTACACTAAGATTTCGGCATTTTTTGCAGCTCTCCATAATGGCTTTGTTCAACATGAGATGGTCCTTTGTACCATATGATTTTCTTTTATTACCTTTTTGTTCTACTGCCATGAGTTTATTGCAGTCTAAATGATTGTAGACTCTATCTGCATCGATTCCAGTATATAGTTTATATGTTGTTGGTAAACAGGTTATTGGGCGATAGTTCTTGGGGAGACTGGCAGGTTCAGATTTAATAAGAAGTGTGGTATTCCCTGTCGTTAACCAGATGGGTGTCAAGTCAGGATGTGCGTATAAATAGTTTTTTGAGGTAGCTAAATCTTGGTGCAAAGATGTTAGTACTTTTAGCCAGAAGTTGGGTACTGCATCTGGACCTGGAGTTTTCCAGTTGGAGGCCTTCCTTATCTTCACTTCTATCTCCTTAGCTGTTACATCAGGCCACTCCATATCTCTAGTAATACCATTTCTTATGCTGTCTTTTATTTCCTGTATCCACTTTGCATCCCTATTATGTTCAACTGGGTCTTCATAAATACTTTCAGAATTCTCAATTTCTTTCTTTACTGGTGGTGTTTTTATGTTGGCTGTTTTCTTTCCCAGCTCCCTATAGAATTTCTTCGGGTCTTCTCTAAACCATCTATTTTGCATTTTTTCATTGTTCCTTTCTATGTATCTCCTGAGCTTCTCAGCTTGAGCGGAGATCTTAAGCTTGTTATTTGAGATGGTAAAATTTAGGTCTTGATCTGTTTTAATACAGCATTTTTCTTTGATCTCATCCACTTTCCTGATGACTTTCATTGATCTATTACCCTTTCTAAACTCCTCCAGCAGTGATACTTCTGATCTTAGCTCCATAATTGTCCCTTATATCCGCTTTTTCCATGGTGGTATGCTGAATTTCCCTCTCTTTTTGTTCCTCATTCCTTGCTTTTTTGGCACTGCTCTATTTGTTATTAGTCTCGCTGCACAATAATGTATTCTGTTTATTTCAGTGACATCATATGGATCCCTCTGGATGGTTCCAATAACTTTATCTGTTTTATGTGTTCTCTAACTGTATATGTCAGGCGTAATTTTTGCAGTCTTTCCCTTTGATGTATTTTGATATATTTGTCCATGTCAATTAAGTCCAGCAAGTCTTCTCTCATGTTTTCTTCCTCTTGGTTTAAGGTTGTTCCTGTAATTGGCATGTCCTGCTCTTCCGCTCTCTGTATGGGTTGAACTGGAACTTCAGCTGTTTTGTTCGGATATGGCACTTGATGTGCACTTTGCTGAGTATCTTTAGGAGATGTGTCATGTTTCGTTTCATGTACCAGTATTGGCTGAGCAGTTGTCTGCTATAACGGCTTACCAGATGATAGTGGTGGAGGCTGAGTCTCTACCTCAAATCCTTCCTTCTTTAACTGTTCAAGGACTTCTATTTCGATGTGTTGCCTTTCTAGATCACTAAACTGTGCACTTTTCATTACATTCCACTTTTGTGTGGTTATTCTTTCCTTTGTGATGTTTGCCGTATCTGGATGGCTCTGTCTATATGTCTGTTTGAATATATCTGCAATTTTTGTTGCTGTGCTGGTAAGAGCTGCTTTCTTTTTGGCATAAATGCTACACCATATCAGATCTCTTTTCTTTGCTGTGTCCCATGTATCTGCTCTTCCTGCTATGAAAGCCTCTGGTACCTCTTCCTTCTCTTTTGCTACCTCTTCACCCGCTTCCTTCTGTAGTCTGCCCAAGTTAATCTCATCTATATACTTTTTGGTTTTTATTTGTCCTATTAGGGATCTAAAGTTAGCATCTGTCACACTGTTCAGTTTGTCTGTGGCAACTATTCCTCTCTGCTGCAATTTGCTCTGAAGTCTGATGGTATATCCTCTTACTGGAAATTCAGGGTGCGTCGCATAATAATAACAATACATTATTTCTAATTTGTCCTCGTAAGTCCACTTAACTGTTCGCAGTCCTCTGGGCTGGCCTATCAGTCTTTTTACTGTTTGTGGCTTGTTGAGCTTCTTGCCACTGTGGGACCCTGTTCTCCATGGTCTGACACTGTGGCAGGGGTGGTATTACTACTCAAGGATGCGACACTATCACATCGTCCAACCCTTGCCCTAGTGCCTAGGCTAGAGTTGGGCACTTTTTTATGCTGGGATCTGTGCGCCCAGCTTTTAGTTTCATTTTTCTCTCTTTCTATACTATATATTGTCTATACAGCAGTATCGCCTTGGTGAGATTCTGTTAAAACAGCGCCCAAGACGTGAAGGTACTCACCAAGGCTTGAGCACCAAATAACTGTGGCATGTCACTAGTGTCACAGATTGCTCCACCAACGATTCGTCACTCTCACTTCATCACTCCATCCGAGCCCTCACCAGTGTGAGTTTGCTGATGCTGTATGAGTGCAATGAGCAATGTAAAATTCTTGTCACATGTGGCACATTTATATTGCTTCTCACCAGTGTATGTTTGTTGATGGAGTCTCAGACCAGTCTTCTGTGCAACTGTTGTCACATTTATATCACTCAAAGGGATTGCAGGGTTCATGCTGAGGCTTGCTGAAACACTCCTCCTGTATGGGCTGAGTTCCACCCAGCTGGAGTGGAAGAGGTGGCAGATATAGTCTTGAGGCAGTGACCAACACGTTGTGATCTGGACCCAGGTCCAACACAACTTTTGGTTGGATATTTGAAGCTGATGGGATTTGTGGTTGCTGAGATTGTCTGAAGCTCCTAGAGGAGTGGAGTCTTTCCACTGGCCTTAAAAGAGGCCCTGATCAGATCTTTATTGAAGAAACCCTCAATGGACCCGCAGTGTCTTAGCAACTACAGACTTTCTTATGGAAGGTTATAGAAAAGGTGGTGGCCATACAGCTCAAGATGCATCTTGCCTCCTCCTCCACTTATGAGTCTTTCCAGTCTGGATTTACAGTCGGGCACAGCACAGAGACCACCTTGGTGAAGGTGCTAAATGATATCCTGATGGCAAAGGACTGGAGAAAGTGTACTCACTCTGGTCCTCCTAGACTTCTCAGTGACATCTGACATCATGGACCAGGAGGTGCTGCTGGACTACCTGCGGTACTGGTGTGGCCTGGCTGGAAATGTCATCAACTGGTTCAGGTCATACTTGACAGGCAGAGTGCACAGGGTGATGATGGGGTTAGCCTCATCTAACCCAAAGCCTCTGAGCTGTGAAGTCCTGCAGGTATCGGTCCTTTCATCCTTGTTCACGGTGCACTTGTTGCCATTAGGAGACATTATCAGATGGTATGGGCTGGGTTTTCACTGCTATGCGGATGACACCCAGCTATACCTGTCCTGTGCACCTGGTAACTAGATGGTGGCCTCTGTGTTTAACAACTGCCTGGTGGAGATCCAGATTTGGATGACTCAAAATTGGCTATGACTCAACCCCAACAAGAATGAGGTTACCAGTGGTGGACCCAGGTCGTCGGTGAGGGGTGGGTGACTTTAGGTGATCCCTCACTTTAGTACTGGGGGGGGTCCACTGACTCCCTCTACACAGGTTAATGATCTGGGTGTGATCCTCGATGACAGCCTGACACTTGATGCACAGGTGTCGGCCATCGTCAAAAGCAAATTCTACTATCTGAGGAATATCGCCCAGATCCGGGACCTTACACCAACCAAGGACCTGGCCATAATAGTACATGTTTTTGTCATGTCCAGGCTGGACTACTGCAATGCACTGTACCTAGGGCTATCTAGAGGCATTCTCGGCCAGCTGCAGCTGGTGCAGAACACAGCAGCTAGAGTACTAACAGGCGCTCGAAGATCTGACCACATTATGCCTGTCCTCCATGGATTGCACCAGCTGCCAGTCAGGTGGAGAATTGTTTTCAAGGTCAGGATACTGACCTATAAGGCCCTTCATGAAGGGGGACCAGACTACCTGCAATATCTCCTTGTACCTTACTGTCCATCCCGGGCTCTCTGTTCCATCAAAGGATACCTCCTTGGGGTTCTCAGGGTTAGGTTGCAACATTCAGGCAATCGTGCCTTTTTCATGGCCATGCCTACCCTGTGAAACTCACTACCTAGTCATCTTCAGGAGGCTCCCTCAGTGAAAACCTTTAAAAAGGGTCTACAAACTTTTCTGTTTAACCCGGCTTTTAATACACAAGTGTTAATTTTGAACAATTAAAAACATTTTATATTGCTAGATAGATTTTGCTTGTTGTTTTGCTCCACCTGTATATTATGTTTTAAATGTTGCTTAAAGTTTTAATGTTTAAAGTTTTTTATTATTCAGCACTCAGAGTCCTTGGAAAGGGGAACTATATAAATAAAGTATCTATCTGTCTGTCTATCTATATGGTTTCTCTCCACTGTGGATTTTCTGATGTGCGACCAGATTACTCTTGTGTGTAAAACGTTTGTCACATGTGGCACATTTATATGGTCTCTCACCAGTGTGAGTTTGCTGATGTATTCTCAGACTTGTCCTGTGTGTAAAACTCTTGTCACATGTGGCACATTTATATGGTCTCTCACCAGTGTGAATGTGCTGATGTGTTGCAAGGTCACTCTTCTGTATAAAACTTTTATCACATGTGACACATTTATATTGTCTCTCACCAGTGTGAGTTTGCTGATGCATTCTCAGACTAGTCTTGTTTGTATAACTTTTGTCACATTTATATGGTTTATCTCCAGCGTGGACTTTCTGATGTGTTACCAGATGACTCTTCCTTGTAAAACTCTTGTCACATGTGGCACATTTATATGGCCTCTCACCAGTGTGAGTCTGCTGATGCCTTCTCAAATGACTTTTCTGTATAAAATTCTTGTCACATGTGGCACATTTATATGGCTTCTCACCAGTGTGAACTCGTTGATGTGCTACCAGGTCACTCTTCTGTGCAAAACTCTTGTCACATGTGTCACATTTATATGGTCTCTCACCAGTGTGAATATGCTGATGCATTCTCAAACTATTCTTGTACGTAAAACTCTTGTCACATTTGTCACATTTATATGGCTTCTCACCAGTGTGAATTCGTTGATGTTTTACCAGGTCACTCCTCTGTATAAAACTCTTGTCACAGGCAGCACATTTATATTGTCTCTCACCAGTGTGTATTCGCTGATGTTTTACCAGACAAGTCTTCTTTGTAAAACTCTTGTCACATGTGGCACATTTATTTGGTTTCTCTCCAGTGTGGATTTGCTGATGCGTTACCAGATGACTTTTTTGTGTGAATGTCTTGTCATAGTCAGTACAGTTATTTATCCTCTCTCCTTTGTGAATCTGCTGTTGTTCAGAGATGAGGACACAGAAAGTGTTCTTACGCTGAGTACAGTGACATTGTTTCTCTGCTGCGTGGCACATTTCATGTATCTTGAATGATAATTCCTGGCTTAGACTCTCATTGTTCTCAGCTCTCCTGTTGACTAAAAACAAATATTTATTGTATTTACTTGCCATGAGGTCAAACTTTTTTTTCAGAATCTTTCTGAGGGTAATTTAGATTTTGTAGATACACAGTATCAGGCATGCCAGTTTTTTCCAAACATTACTTGTTTCCACAAAATCACAACTTTCTGGGGTCTAGCAAAAAGTGTATGGCAGTGCCACTACACCTGACACTACCACTACGACCCATAAATCCACCCCCCCAACAAGGCAGTACTAACCTTTCTCCTTTTTTCTCCTCCTTTCTCCACAATGAACCACCCTAATGCTCTCGAAGGACCTTACCTAAGGAACCCTAATGTTGTTTCACCTACCTGCATGACAAATTTTTGAATGCACTAAACTACAACTTACCAATATGATATACAATACCCTAATAACTACTGCTATGTGTAAACAGCCGAATACTGTATACCCATGATTTCCTGTGTTATGTTACTGCACTAAGTTCATTATGTCTGTACTATTATTCCTGGGTCGCCCCTGAAAAAGGGACCTTCGGGGGCCAGCGGGCCTACCCAGTCATCAAAATTCAATAAATAAATAAATAAATAACACTAGCCATTGCTGCCATAAGATAGAGGTTCATTTAAACAAGTATTGCTACTGAGAAGTAGGGAATGTTTTTAGGGACACGGCTGCCTGTTTCTATTGATTATTCTTGCATTCTCATGTAACAATTGGATTACACTGTCCTTTCTCTGGAACATATCAATTTATCTGTGTGCTATACCTGGTAAAACAACTAAATAAATAAAAAAAAATAAAAAAATCTTTCAGTTGAGTTATTTTAATAATACGCTCAACTTGGGTTTATTGGTCATTTTTTTCACGAGGCTCCGGAAGAAGAAGTATGGTAAAAAAAGAGCCACATCTAAAAGAGAAACAAACCATTAGCTAGCACACCATAACAAGAGATAGAACAGACTTAGGGTAGAATATTGTAGAGGGAATTAAGAGTAATGGCATTTTTTTAAGCTTCGTAAGGGAGAAAAGGAAATAACAGTTATGTAAGAACTTACCATAACAGTAGATCTTTGAGAGAGGTTCCTGCAGTAGGTCATTATACAGTGCCCCTGGCTTCAGGACCACATGGCAAACATCTAGCTAGTAATCCATAGCGGGGGACCACCACCAACATGACCCGACTGGACATCAGCATGATCCTATAAAGGAGGCGGTCTCCATGCTTGCCCTCCAGTTCTCCTACCGGAAGACCCCAGGAAAGGATATGGGAGAAAGCAGAAAAACTCCTAGAACCCTGAGCTACTGAAAAAGCACATTGGGAAAGGACAGAAACAGAAGCTGGGGGAAAGTGAGAGGGAAAGATATGACCTACTGCAGGAACCTCTCTCAAAGAGCTACTGTTACTGTAAGTTCTTACTTAACTGTTATATCTTACTTCAAGATGGTTCCTGCAGTAAGTCATTACACAAAGGACTGAATTCCAAACAGTCAAGAAAACAGTTGGAGACTGAGGTTCAAGAGGTGGAATGGTCTGCAAGGTAAGGATCTAGTTAGGACAAAAGGCCCTGTAGGATGGCTTGTCTAAAGCCAGCCCTGCGCCTAGCGGCAATGTGCAGATTGCAATGCTTGGTGAAAGTATGGACGGTACTCCATGTGGCTACAGTGCAAATGTCAGAGGTGGACACATTCTTTAGAAAGGCAATAGAGGCGGCTAGGCTGTGTGTCGAGTGCCCTTTTCTTACCCTGGAAGAGGTTTCTCATATTTATGATAAATGAAAGTGATGCAGTTAGCCAACCACTTGGAGAAGCATTGTCTGGAGACAGCTATGCCCTGACATTTGGTCGCAAAGGAAACAAATAACTGATCAAACTTGCATACCTCCGTGATCTGTGAGACATAACAGAGAATCCTATGCACATCGAGGGTGTGCAAAAGGTGTCCCCCCCCACTGGAGTATTCAGGGTAGTGGACCGGCAGTTGGATATCCTGGTTTAACGTCACCTCAGATAGCACTTTAGGAAGAAAGGAAGGGGTAGTCCATAGAACCACCCTGTCTCTGTGGAAAATTAAATAAGGATCTTTACAAATGAGGGCCTGAAGCTCAGAAATCCTTCAAGCAGAAGTAATAGTGACTAAAAATAGCACTTTCCAAGTTAAGTAGCACATAGATTAAGTAGCACGTAAATTAATATACAAGTTAGCTAGCCTGGGAGTGGGTCCCAAGATGACAGCCTGGGTAAAAAATTGGCTGGAGAATAGGACACAGAGAGTAATAGTAAATGGAGTCCACTCTGAAGAAAGGGGGGTTACTAGTGGGGTACTGCAGGGTTCAGTATTAGGACCGGTCCTCTTCAATGTCTTTATAAGCGACATTGCAGAGGGACTGGAAGGAAAAGTATGTCTCTTTGCAGATGACACAAAGATCTGCAACAGAGTTGGATGCACAAGGTGGGGTGGAAAGGATGAAAAGGGACTTGGCAAGGTTAGAGAATGGTCAAATGTATGGCAGCTTAGATTCAATGCTAAGAAGTGCAAGGTAATGCACCTGGGAAACAAAAACCCAGGGGAAGAGTACACAATGGGGGGTGAGATACTAACAACAACAAAAATGGAAAGGGACCTGAGGGTAGTCATATCAGATGACCTAAAGGTGGGCAAGCAATGTGAGAGGGCAGCAAGGAGAGCTGAGGGGATACTGGGATGCATAGGGAGAGGCATCACCAGTAAAAAACAGGAAGTTATTATCCCTCTGTGCAGTTCTGGAGACCCAGTCTTCGCAAAGACATAGACAGGATGGAAGCTGTCCAGAGGAGGGCAACTAAAATGGTGCAGGGTCTGCACCGGAAGACATATGAAGAGAGACTTAAGGAGCTTAATACGTATAGCCTCGAGGAAAGGGGGGGGGACATGATAGAGACTTTCAAGTACCTCAAGGAATCAACAAAGTCCAAGAGGGTAGCATCTTTCAAAAAAGAGGTGTGCAAGAACAAGGGGCACAATTTGAAGATGGGGGCGGCTCAGAGGTAATTTAAGGAGATTATTTTTCACAGAGAGGGTTGTGGATGCATGGAACGTGCCTCCGAGGAGGTTGTGGAGTCAAAAACAGTGGTGGAATTCAAGCATGCATGGGACAGTCATAAGGCAATTCTAGGGGGTGGGGGTAGGAAGAAGTAGGCTGCTGGTTAACTAGGATCTGCAGCTTATCCAGTATGCAGGGAAATGGGCAGACTGGGTGGGCCAAGCGGTCCTTATCTGCAGTCAAATTCTATGTTTCTATGTTTCTATATCGCAGCTTGCTGCCAACTCAAAAGGGGGCAAAGTAAGCTTCTCTAAAACAAAATTCAAATCCCAGGGGGGAACCAGACTACGGACCGGAGGTTTTAAATGGAGAATCCCCTAGAGGAAAGTTATGGGGACCTCCAACTGAGCAATATTCCTCCCGACCACTGGAAGGCGATAGGCAGAAATTGCAGAGAGGTGAACCTTCAGCAATGAATAGCTGAGGTCCAAATCAGATGGGTGCAGGAGGTATTTGAGGACCTGGAACAATGGGCAAAAAAAGGTTTCTAATCCTTTGGTATTCACCCAAATAGTAAACATTCTCCACCTCATGGCATAAGTTGTTCTGGTGGAAGGCTTCCTGGCCTCCACCAACACTTGGGCTACTTGGGAGAAAACCCCGAAGCATGACAACGCTATATCCAAAGGTGCCTCACAAGCAGGTGGAGAGACTTGAGGCCCAGATGCACCAGGCTGCCCTTCTCCTGAGTGAGAAGGTCGTGCAATAGAGGTAATGGTACTGGAGGTTCCATCGCTAACTGTTGCAGTAGAGAAAATAAGATTTACCGAGGCCAGAGAGCGGCAATGAGAATCATGTGTGCTCCCTCTGCTTGAAGCTTCAGCAGAACCTTCTGCAGAACTGGGAAGGGAGGAAAGGCATACAGAAACCTCCCTGTCCAACAAAGTGGTAGCATGTCTCATCAAAAAAAACTATGCCCAGGAACGAGCAAGCAAAAATTGGGAAGTTTTGCATTGGATGGGGAGGCACAGAGATCCAGTTCTGGATGACCCCACCGGTCAAACAGGCCTTCTACCATTTCTTGCTTCAGTTCCCATTCATGAGCCCGTGTGGTGGTGTGGCTGAGACTGTCTGCCAGGATGTTGTGGATGCCTGGGACATGGACTGCTGCCAAGTGCACACTGTGCTGGACTGCCCAGTACCACACCAGCACTGCCTCCCTACAGAGGGGGTACAAGTGAGTGCCTTCCTGTTTGTTTATGTACCAGACCCTGGCCATATTGAGGGTCTGGATAAGGAGAGTTCCTGGGCATAAGAGCATCTGAAACACTTGGAGAGCATAAAGCACTGCTCTCATCTCCAGAACACTGATATGCAGATGCATTTCCTGAGGGAATCACTTTCCCTGGGTTCGGTGGTCTCCCAGATCAGCTCCCCAACCCTGACCAGAGTCGTCCATCATGAGGGTCATGGAGGAGGAAGGGGGTGAAAAGGGGCATCCGAGGAGAGGCTGGACAACTCCTACCACCAAAGAAGATCCCTCTTCATGCTGTTGGAGACCATGACCCTGTGATCCAAGTTGTCCAAGCGTTGATACTATTGGACCCTGAGTGTCCACTGGGTTACGCTCATGTGCAGCCAGCCATCGGAACAGTGGGAATGGCTGCTGCCATTAGACCCAATAGCTCAAGAACAGAGTGAGCTGTAGTCCAACGAGAGTTGGCTATAGCAAAGGCTTGTTGTTTCAGGGTGTCCACTCTTCCCAAAGGAAGGCCTTGCCCATGACCATGTCCAGCACCGCTCCAATAAATTGAAGGTACTGGGAGGGCAAAAGGTTGGACTTAAGGTGGTTCACCATAATGCCAAGGTGGGAAAACAGGTCCAGGGTGAAAGAGAGAGACTCCTGCAGACTGCTCAGAGATGGGGCTGACAGAAGCCATTCTTCCAGGTACAGGAACACATAAATCCCCCTGCGGCATACGGCTGCCACCACTACTGCTAGGCACTAGGTAAAAACCTGAGGTGCCAAAGAAAGACCAAAGGGGAGAGCCTTGAATCGAAAATGGTTCCCCTGGAATGAAAACCTGTGGAAATGGCGGTGGGCCAGGAGGACAGGGATGTGCAGGCAGGCATCCTACATGTCCAGCAAACAAAGCCACCGATCTCTGAGGAGCAGGGGTATGCATTCCTGGAGGGTCAACATGCAGAACCTCTTGTACTCGATGGCTGAGACCCAAGATAGGTCTTACATTTCCTGTCTTTTTGGGTACCAGAAAGAAGTGGGATTAATACCCTCTTCCTTCCTGTGGCAGAGGAACCAGCTCTATAGCCGATTTGGACAGAAGAGAATGAATTTCTTCCCTCACCAGTGGGAGGTGACTTGATGGGTAATGAGACCTGCCCAGAGGGTTGTCTGGAGGACGGTCCAGGAACTCTATAGAGTGTCCTCTTGTGATTATCTGCAACACTCAAGTGTCTGAGGTGATCGCCTCCCAGTCTCTGAGTTAGAGGGCGAACCTCCCCCCCCAACTGGTTCCACCAGAAAACCTGGAAGAGGAGGAGGGGGGGTCCTGCCAGTCAGGAGGCTGAAGGAAGGGCCGCTTGGTGGCCTTCCACTGCTCTATGGGATTTAGCTGGGGGAGTTGGTGCCACAGAGCCTATGGCACAGTGCTTGTCCTGACATCTGGCCGGGGGCTGCTTGTTCAGTTTTTGTTGTGGGTGAAGAAAAGGCTGCTTGGATTTGAAACCAGAGTGATAGAGGAAGCGGATGTCTTGACGAGACCTGCCACTATCCTGAAGCTCTGTAAAGATGTCTTTCACATCACCCCAAACAGGACGGGGCCCTGGAAAGGGACGACCAGGAGAGTGGATTGGACGTCTGGTGCCCCACCAAGTGGAGCCATGCAAGCCTTCTAAGGCAAATGCCTGAGGCGGTGCTATGGGCCACCAAATCTACAGAGTCGTATATGGCTCATAGGGCATGGTGGCAGAAAGACTTGTTAAGCTATATCTTTTGAAGGAATCTCTCCCCGAGATCCTCATCTGGAATAGCCTGAAGTTCTGATTCCAGGTCTGCCAGAGATGATTTCTGGAAGGAAATTAAGTGGGCCACATAGTTCAAAGACCTTAAGACACAAGTGGAGGAGGCATACACCTTGCGGCCATATTGATCCATCTGCTTGGACTCCTTGTCCAGTGGGGAGGCACTAAGGTGCTTAGGCTTGGCCGATCTGTCGTGAGCCGTAGTGATCACTATGGAGTCTGCCTTGGGCTGCATAGTGAGGTAAGAAACCCCTTCAAGGGGAAGATAGGTCATATCGGCCTTCTTGGAGACCACAGGGATAGAGGATGGTTGCTGCCAGATGGTGAACGTCAAGTCCTCATGTGGCCCCGTTCAAGGAGGGATGAGCATGTGGTCCACATTGGAGATATCCAAATGTTCAGTGAGCCTCTTTCTTTTTGGATCCAACTCCTGAGTAACCTAGCCACAAACGGCCTGAATAGACCGGAGTAGTTCGGCAAACAAGGGTCCTCGGGGGAGGGGACTTGGAGGGCTCCTTCAACTAAGGTTCAATAGGGGACTGGGATCTCAAACTAGCTGAAGAGTCAGAATTCAATTCCAAGTCTGAAGATACTAGTCTGCTGGGTGAAGAGGCCTTGTCCAATGCTTCCTCTGTGGGTCTGTCACCAGTTAAGACCCTGGGAGGACATCTAGCAGACTCCCTATCTGACGACCAGTGTTTGGTGGGGGTAGGCTCCTGGGGACCGATGTAGTGGTCATTACTGGCTCCAGATGAGCTAACTCCAGAAAGAGTTGAAACCTGGCATCCACCCACCAAGAAGAAATAGACCCTGGGGGGTCCGCCTGTGACTACTCCAGAGCCTGAAGCTGTGAAGGAGGCTGGAACCCTGGGTACTCAGAGTAAGGGTAAGAGGAGTAGCTGGGGAACTGATAGCCAAAGGGTTAGCCCTGTGGGTTGTACCTCTGAAAAAGTTGACCCTGCAGCAGGTACACGGGCGCACAGGCATGCGCTGAGTAACCTGGTGACTGATACCCTGGTGCCAGGTAACAGGGGTAATGCGGCAGAGGGTAGCTAGGGACTGTACCCACTGGAAGAGGGGTAGATGGTCTTGCAGGAGGCAGAGCTGATGGGCCACTAGGAACAGATAGGCCCGATGCTTGAGCCTGAGTCGGGGGTCCTGGCGGCTCGGAGTGGTTAGAGTATGGGGGGTAGGCAGAGTACCCAAAGAGCTGTCAAGTGGTGGGAGGTCGGCCAGTACCCCAGCCATCACTAGGCAGGAAGGGGCATCAACTGGTGTGGCGCTCCAGGAATGGGGTCCTCGATGGTATCAGACGTGAGAGGATCAGGCGTCAGAGGCACCAAAGGGTCTGATGACTGGTCTACCAAGTGCAAGGGGGATCTGGGAGAGGTGACCCCTATCAACAGGTCTGCTGAAACAGCGGAGGACCCAACAAGCAATGAACCCAACGTCGGGGAAGAAGTCACCAAAGATACAGCACTCACCTCCTGTAGGGAATCAAGGGACAGCAAGGGGTCTGGTTAAGTCAGAGGAAGAGAATCCCTGGAGGGAGTACCCTCGAGGGAAGAAGGTAGGTCTGGCAGCTGGCTCTGATCACCATCTGGGAAGTCGCCGTCGAATCCAATGGGACAGCCTTAGCCGGGCGGTCATCTGGTGAGCCAGCGACCGACTGATCTGCTGTGACCGAGTAGGCATCAGAGGAGCTGATGTCCAACTCATCGGTCGGGGTTGGGCAGACAAGCTGTAGTCCGGCTTATCGACTGGGGCTGAGCACTCTTCGGATACAAACATACAAAAATACCAGCAGAACTAGGCCTTACAGTATGTCGACTCTGCTCGATTGTGCAGCTAGCCCCTCATCTCGAAGCTGCCCCTCCTTCTCCTACCCTCCTTAGATGTACCCTCCCTCTCACCCTGTCCCATCCCTTCTTGAAACTGCTCGCCATATGAACATATGAAAATGCCAGCAGAAATAGCCCTCCTGGAGGGTGGCTTACCGGTCAGAGAGCTAACCACAGGCCCAGAGACAGTACCATCCTGAGAGGAACACCCCTTCCGCTCTCTGACTATGGCAGGAGGGGGATCCAGGGACCAGTCCACCAGAGTGGACAGAGACCGGGCAGGAGGGGTACTTATCAAAGTGGAGGCCCAACTGGCAGCCGCTTTTTCAGTCTGGTGGCGCTTGGCAGAGGGGGACCTATCCTGGTCCTGGCACTTCTTTTTCTTTCGCTTGGTGGTGTAGTTCTTTTTCCATGGAAGTCAGGCATTTTTTAAGCAGATGGGCTTTGAGGTCTTTTTGGCAGCTGACTCATGTGGCCCTGTTGAAAGATTGGCAGATCGCACAGTCCTGGGCTCGGTGTTTGAAGCCTAGGCAGAGGACACAGTTGGAGTGTTCACCCTGTGAAAGATCTGGTACAACACTTGTCGCACTTCTCTGGGCGAAGCGATGGAGAAGACATGCAAAAAACATTTAATACTGAAATAAAAGAAAAGTTAGCCGAGAAAATGGTGGTCGACTGGAAGCAAAGTTTAACGCGACGTACGACTTACACAGGTCTACGGTGGGAAAGAACTGGAGGGCGGGTGAGGGGACTGCCCAGAGTCATGCTGATGTCCAGTCAGGTGATGTCGGGGCGGTCTCCCGCTATGGACTGCGTGATAGAAGTTTACCGTGAGGGCCTGACACCAGGGGGCACAGTCCTATGTGTAATGACCTACTGCAGGAACCCACTCGAAGTAGGATCATGAAATACAGCACAGAGCAGCACAAAGCCAGGGTATACTTGCAAGAGAATTAAGCCACTTAAATAACTTAAGGAAGCCACTAAGAAAATTAAAGAAGGAAGTCACTATGGTTCTCCAAAGAGATGGCAGACAAAGTAAGGCAAAAAGAGTGAGTTTCAGGAAGTATAAGGGGACCCAAAGGAAAGAAGACATGGAGGTGTACCCTGAATGTCTAAGGGAAGCAGGGAAAGCTGTCAGGAGTGTGAAGGCATGGACAGAGGAGGGACCAGCAAAGACCATGAAAAAAGGAGACAAGACATTCTATAGGTACATCAACGAAAGAAGAAAAACCAGGGGAGGGATTGTGAGGCTCAAGGTGGAGGAGGGGGGAGTGTAAGGAGGTAGACACAGACAAGGGGGAGGGTAACGGACCACAGTTGGGTAGCAGAGTCCAAGGGAAGGAGAAGTGGACACCAGCCCATTCACAGCAGAGAGGGTTCTAAAAGAGCTCATGAAGCTGAAGGTGGACAAGGCTATGGGGCCAGATGGCATACACCCAAGGATATAATAAGGGAGCTGCGAATGGAACTAGCAGCACCTCAGGCAGCCCTGTTCACCTTGTCACTAAACACCGGAGTGGTTTCAGAGGACTGGAGGAGAGCACATATAGTCCCACTACACAAAAGTGGCAGTAATGAGGAGGCAGGGAACCGCAGACCAGTCAGCCTCACATCACTGGTGGGAAAGATCATAGAGACACTGCCGAAAGAAAGGATAGTGGCATATCCAGAATTAAACGGTGCCCAGGATCTGAGTCAACATGGATTCACAGCAGGAAGGTCATGCTAAACAAATCTAATAGATTACTTTGATTGGATGACTAGAGAAGTTAATCAGGGAGGGGTGGTGGATGTCACCTACTTGGATTTCAGCAAAGACTTCGCACTGTGCCTCAAAGAAGGCTGACTAACAAGACGGCTAGTCTGGGTATGGGACAAAAGGTGATATACTGGGTAAGTAACTGGCTGATGGACAGGAGGCAGAGAGTGGTGAAAAATGGGATCAAATATGGGGAGAAGGAGCTGACTAGCGGGGTACCACAGGGATCAGTACTAGGACCAGTACTGTTCAATGTCTTCATTAGCAACATTACAGTGGGGCTGAAAAGAAAGGTCTGCCTATTTGCAGATGACACTAAGATCGGCAACAGGTTGGATACCCCAGAAAGAGTGGAGAAAATGAAGAGGGACCTGGTGAAGCTTGAAGTATGTTTGGAGGTGTAGCAACTGAGGTTCAGTGCAAAGAAGCACAAGATAATGCATATGGGTAGACGGAACCCTGGGAAGAGCTACAGTATGGACCGGGGGGAGGGGTGCTGTCAGTCACCAAGGAGGAAAGGGAGATCTGGGGCTGTCATTTCTGATTACCTAAAGGTGGCAAAGCAGAGCACAAAGGCTGCTGCAGGGAGAGTCACTAGCATGCTGGGATGCGCAGGTATCATTCGCAGGAAGTGGGAGGTGGTGATGCCATTGTATAAAATACTAGTAAGGCCACACGTGGAGTACTGCATGCAGTTCTAGAGCCACAACTGTGAAAGAACATAAACAGGGTGGAGGCACTCTAGAAAAGGGCAACAAAGATGGTACATGGCTTGCACCACAAAACATATGAGGAGAGACTAAGGGACCTCAATGTGTACTCACTGGAGGAGAGGAGAGGAGTGTGAGGGTGGATATGATCAAAACATTCATGTACCTCAAAGGCATAAACAAGGTGCATGTGGGAGACCTTTTCCAATGCAGAAGCACTAGAACGAGGGGGCATGATATGACATTGGATGGGGGGAAGACTAAGAGGAAATGTGAGAAAGTACTTCTTCACAAAGAGGATAGTGGATGCTTGGAACAGTCTGCCACAGGCGGTGGTGGGAGCAAGCATAGTGGAATGTTTTAAACATGACTGGGACAGGCACAAGGGAGTCTTGAGGTGGGGCAGAGTGATGACAAGCCACTGACCAAAGAGGGTCAGTGACTGCACACAAGCATAGGGCTTATAGGCAGACTAGATGGGCCTAGTGGTCCTTATAAGACAACAATTTGCATTATTTATATATTTATTTCAAAAGTTTATTTATTACTTATGTAAGCCCCTTAAATGGGTTCATCAGTTGGGAGCTGCGGCTCTGGGTCTCCTGAAGCACTGGTTGAGTCGGTGGCTCTTTGGGACTCATGCCTTTCAGTCCCCTTTGCTGTTTTATGGCTCCAGCTATGATGAATCCTGGTGTCTTGGCCTCTGGCAGGCTGGCTTAGCGCCAAGGATGGTTTCATGTCTCTAGGTGTATGGTGGGTCCTGTGTCCATTTTTTCTGTGTTGGCTGGGCTCAGAACCATGGAGAGGCAATAAAAAAAAAAAGAAAAGAAAAAAAAATTGAATAAAATTTGTAAATAGCTATGGCGGCCCACTCTCTGCACATCCACAGCTGCAAGTAACAGAAATTTAAAATGAGTGACTGCTCCATTTTTGGGAGGTGCCAATTTAGAAGCAAATGTAAATAAATACTTATTTCAGGACTAAATGTCCCATAAATCTTTAGGACACAGGGTTGTACTGACATCCAAGAAATCATTCTTGATTGGATCTGCAGTTTTGGCAGCTGAGTTTTGGCACCTTTGGAAGGAGGATTTAGGGAGGAGGAGGAGGAGGAGCAGCACGTGAGGGGGAGATCTGGTGGTGAGAGGACTGAATGGGGCAGACTGCCCATTTGGTCAGTGGGGCTCCTTTTTTGTTTTCTTGTGTGGCTGTATAGTTGTGACATGGGAGGACATGGCGGCAGCCATTTTTTGGAGCATTTGTTGGGGCAGGCTGGGAATCTAGTTGAAATGATGAAGAGAGTGAGACCTGCAGTCTGGGGGTGGGCCTGTTGCTGCTGGCCCAGAGGACCGCTGGTGAGTGGAACCCCCAAGATGGAATTGCCACATGGAGTGCTCAGAAAGGGGATCATCTGGGAGAGCACAGAATGAGGAGAGGCTGTATTGCCTAGGAAGCTTAGATAGACTAAGGTGCAAGTATGGAGCCTGTGAGGTGAGAGGTGCAGGAGGGATCTGGGGGGTCTGGGTCAGGCCCTGGTCCCAAATCGCTCTGGGGTGAGACTGTACATTTCTGGACCTTTTGGTCAAAGGAGCCTGATGATGAGAGGAGCTAAGTGCTGGGTCAGCCGTCCCTCACAAGGTTTGTGCTCCTATTCATGATATAGAGAAAAAGAGGATGAAAGTGAGTTTTACTGCCTATAACTAAGGGCGTGACCCAGCCATGAGTTAAGTAAGCTGCCTGCACATTGGACTGTGGCTGCCTAGCCAGAGGGTGGCAGACTAGAACTGATGCTCAGTTAGTGACTTCCATGGTCCAGAGCACCTGCTAGCTTCTAATGTGACCTCTTCGGTCCAGAGCATTTCATGTGTGTTTTCTTGCTCCATGGAGTGACTGTTTCCTATTCTGAATTACCTGGTCAGTAAATGGGATCCCCTGTTCCTGCAGTTCTGGTGATTGCCTCATTCATTTTGGATAAACTGTTTGCTACTAATAAAAGTTTTGTCTCCACAGTGCAGTTCCTAGCAGTGTGTTCCAGGGTGGCAAACAAGAGGTCAGGGGTACTATGCCTATTTTGTCCCCAGATGATGAAACAGAGGACCACTGAAGAAGACAGCGAGATGCCTGCCTGGTGAAGACTGCCTCTGAGGTGAAGCTCCTTAGGCCAGGCAGGTGAAGACCAGCAGTCTCCACTTCTCCCGTCATCCAGCTCTACTACCCCTGGAAATACGGAGTACCCCAGTTTCATGAGGTCTGGTAGTCAGGCTGACCAGGTATGTGTTGTTCCTTTGTTCTGTATGTGCCCCCTCCACATGGACTTCCACAGTTGTACCCCTAAACACCAGGGAGAGGGGTTACATTTATTTCAAAGGTTTCACCAAGAAAGACATACTGAGCTGATAACAGCTCTTTTTCAGATCTGTCCTGGAGGGAAGGGGGGAGAGGAGGAGTTTAGAAAACCAATCAGAAGAATAAATTATACAGTATGTTGAAAACAACCACAACAATAAAACTATAAGTAATACAGTATGCCAGAATTAAGCATTCACAGTAGGCAATTTATACAAACATGCTCTGCCCATTGAGATACATGGAAACACATTTCTAAGGTGCAGAGGCCATGTTGGGCTAGAAAGCTGTAGGAAAGAGAAGGAAACAAAAAAGGAGGGGAACAATTGTACATCAGGGGAAAGAGAAGAAGAGGAAAAGGGAAGCGGAGCAGGGATAAGTATCAGTGGCAGCTGCAGGAGTGAGAGGTGAAGTCACAGAGTATCAATCAATCAATCACAATTTTATTTTTAAAACACCATTACAGAAGACCATGGCGTTGTACATAAACATAATTAAAACATAATAACCATGAAACATGTAATCAAAATCAGTTATAAAATCAACAGAGTTTAAGCCTCAAAAAAAGGCAAAATTAACAAGCATTTGTCAATGTCGAATATGTTGTCTTGCTGACATTGGCATCGGTAGCACAGGAGTTGAACAGATGCAAAATAGGAATGACAGTGAAGTATGAAAGTGACGTCAAACCCCACATCATGCTACAGAGACTGACAGGCACCGAGGTGAGCCTTTGGGCGTTGGCCATAATGTTCATGGTAGTTCAGCTCACCCTACCCTGCAGTACGACAAATATCGCTAAGCAGCTCTTTGGGGTCCTTGGGCCTTACCCTCACCCCATTCGGCCATAACGCTCATGGCATTTTACCTCACCCTATCCTGCAGACACCAACAAGTGGTGAGGTATGCCTTGGGGTGTTCAGCTTTACAGTCACCCCATTTCATAAGGATATACGCTGAAATGGGTGCACCATAGAAGAATGGGGTGAATTGTGGGGCCGAAGAGTCCAAGGCACACCTCAATGCCTGTCAGTGGCTTGAGGGTGGGGGGATGGCATGGCGTGAGCATGACAGCCAGCAATGCAAAGACACATCCCTGACGCCTGTTAGTCTGCACAGGGTGGGACGTTATGGTTAAAAACCCTAATGCCCCAGCCGTTTGTTGGTATTTGCACTACAAATTTGCAACACGCCATTTTTGTGACCCCCACCTCTTGAAAGTGTTTTGGGACCTCTGCTCATGAATAGTGGCACTGTGATTTTGTTAATCTGTCCCAAATGTTGATTTCTCACAGCGACCACGCCATTTTGCGCCAGATGTGGGAAAAATTCGGGCAGGATGTGAAAAAATGCAGCTGTACCATTCATAGGTAGGTGTGAAGAGATGGCAGTGTTGAAAATCTTGAGTGAAAATATTAAAAATGCTCGAATTTATGAGCATACTAGAAACTACGCAATGCACACTCGTAACATAGTCATTTAGAGGAATTATTTCACCAAATTTTCAACACAGGCATTTTGGGACCTCTGCTCATGAACAATGTCAATATGATTTTCTTCATCTGTCCTGATCGTTGGTTTTCCACAGTGAGTGTGCCATAGTGCGCCACTTGTGTAAAACACATTTCAGGCAGGATCTGAAAAATGACAGCTGTACTGTTCATAAGGACGTGTGCAAAATTGACAATGTTGAAAATGTTGAGTGAAAATATTACAAACTGTCGGAGTTACGAGTGCGAGTGGAAACTGTGCAACGTACGCTTGTAACATAGTCATTTTATGGACTTTTGTCACCAAATTTTCAACATAGGCATTTTAGGACCTCTGCTCATGAACTGTGCTGCTATGACTTTCATAATCTGTCCCGAACACTGATTTACCACAGTGGCCACGTTATTCTACATCGGTACTGCGAAAACACATTTCAGCCAGGATGTGAAAAATGACAGCTGCACTGTTCATAAGGAGGTGTGAAAAAATGCTAATGTTGAAAATCTGTAGTGAAAATATTAAAATTTGCGAGGTTACGAGTGCGCGTGGAAACTGCACAATGCACGCTCGTAAAACAGTCATTTTTTGGAATTTTTTCACCAGATTTGCAACATAGGCTTTTTGGGAGGCCACCTCATGAACAGCGACACTGTCATTTCATAACTCAGTCCTGAAAGGCAATTCTGCGCAGTGACCGCAAAATCACCTTTTGGGACCGTATAACGCCATGACAGTGACTGAATTCATAAGGAGGGCTCCCAAAAACCCCATGTTGAAAATTTGGTGCCAACATTTCCAAAAATGCCCGAGATATGCACCAAAGTTGAAAAAACCCTATTTATGCCATTATACAGCTTACCGGCATTTCTTCACTTCGCAGTCGGCTTTGAAGAGTGCAGACATGTTCTCGGTCCACGAAGATCGTCACACTGGGCTCTGGATGTAAGTATGGGGTGAGGGTGTGTGTGTGGGAAGGCAGGGTGCACAGAAGGTGGGTGTGGGTTGGGGAAGGGGCCTCCGGACTCAACAAGGACCGTTTTCTACAGGTTAAAAAAAAACCATCACAGGACACTTTTTCTTTACAGGGACATTTCGCATGCTGGGGTGGGCTCCCAGCGTGCCACTTAAGTGTTTTTTTTGGGGGGGCTGTAGCTAATGAGGGATTGGGCATCCCTGCTGGCCATACAGAGTTGGGGGGGGTCGCATGAGCCGAGGGGTATTGGGCACCCACTCGGCACATAAGAAATGGGTGGGTACATTATGCTGACAGGGATTGGGCACCCCCGTTGGCAAATTAATTTAGGAGATGGCATACCGAAAGGGGGATTGGGCACCCCCGCTGGCTTTCAGAGGGACAGTGGAAGGTGGCGGTGGCTATCCCTCAGCTTCTGTGGGGACTATGAGAAGCTGACGGGAAGCCGCTGCCATGTTGCTTGAGACGAGCACACCAGACGAGGCAACCAATAATTGGCTGCTGCAATCAGGGACCACCCGGTCGCGCTCCCTGACTGCAGCAGCTAATTTCTTTTAAGGTGGTGGCACATTTTCTGAACTGCTGTCATAGACAGCTTGCTATGATATTGGTGCCACAGAGCCCAACCACAAAAAGCAGTGGCACAACTGGCTGCAGCCGGACCGCATCTCTGAAACCCACTTCTCCACTGAAGCAACCACACTACGTTGTTTGTGCAGCATGCACAAGACAACATAAAAAGGTAGGTCAGTACAGAGGAGAGCGCACTGGAATAGGAGGAGCGAGTTCCAAAATTTAGGGAAGTGGTAGGAGGAAGCCTGGCTAGTGAGAGTTCCCCAAGAAGTAAAATTTTTATTCACTAAATATCATGAACAGGGATAGAATACTCCTTAGAAAATGGGCAAAAATTTCCCTCAGGCTCTGATTGGTTGACAGGCCTCCCAAGGTAGTCGTCTATCAGACAAAACAGCCTGGGTATTAAAAGTGTCAGCCCAAGTGCCCCATCACCCACTGAAGTATCATCCCTTTGCCCACCCCACTTGCTCATTGGCCAAAAGCATCCAAATGAATTTGAAACTGCTGCCATTTTTTTCTTTCGCTTAACAAGAGATACAACTCTCCCTAAATCACTGCCAGCTGCCAGACGAAACTGCACACCAATTTCCCTTGGGCTCACTTGTCACTAAGAATTACACAATTCAAACGTAGCCACACATTAAAAGAGCATTTGTCAATGCCGAATGTTGTCATGCTGGCATTGGCATTGGCAGTGCCGGAGCTAGAGACACATAATAGGAATGGCAGTGAAGTATTGAAATGACGCCAACCCCACCCCCACCCTGTAGACAGCAACAGGCATTGGGGTGTGCCTTTGGGTCATCAGCTATAACGCTCATGCCACTGTACCTCACCCTATCCTGTAGACACTGACAAGTGTCGGGGTGTGGTTTGGGGACTTTGGGCGTTATATTTACCCCCCATTCCATAAGGAAATACGCTGACGTGGTGCAGTATAGGAGCATGGGGTGAACTTTGTGGCCAAACAGTGCAAGGCACATCACAATGTCTGTCAGTGGCTGCAGGGTGGGGTGGGGGGAATGGCGTGAGCATTACATGAGATGATCCCAAGTCACACCCCTGACGCCTGTCAATCTGTACCGGTTGGGGTGCTACAGTTGGAAACCCTAACACCGTAGGCGTGTGGTGGTAGTTTCACTTCACATTTTCAACATGGGCTGCCTGTCAGGCCACCTCATGAAAAGCGGCACAATCGCTTTGTTAGCTGAAAGGTGGTTTTGCACAGCGGCTTTGCCATTTGGTGAAAGAGGGACGAAAACACATTTTTGGGCAGGATGTGGAGAATGACAACTGTATTGTTCACGAAGAGGTGTAAAAAAAATGGCAACGTTGAAAATCTGGACTGACGATATGAAATATTGGTGAAGCAATGACCATGCATACAAACTGCGTAACACACGTCCGTAACCCAATTATTTTTGGGAGTTTGTTAGCCACATGTGTAACATAGGCATTTTGGGACCTCCCCTTATGAACAGTGGTGCTGCAATTTTGTTAATCTGTCCCAAAAGTTGATTTCTCACAGCAACCACGCCATTGTGCGCCACAGGTGCAGAAACATATTTTGGGCTGGATGTGAAAAATGACAGCTGTACTGTTTATAAGGGGGTATGAAAAAATGCCAGTGTTGAAAATTTGGCATGGAAATATTGCAAATTTGCGAAGTTACAAGGGTGCATGGAAACTGCACAATGCACGCTTGCAACACAGTCATTTTATGGACTTTTGGCACCAAATTTTCAACATACGCATTTTAGGACCTCTGATCATGAACAGTGTCACCGTCATTTCCTCAAACTGCCCCGAAAAGTGATTTCGCACAGCGACCACGCTATTCTGCGCTGGACGTGCGAAAACACATTTTGGCCAGGATATGTAAAATGACAGCTGTACTGTTCATCAGGAGGCATGGAAAAATGGCAATTGAAAATCTGGAGTGAAAATATTACAAATTCACAAAGTTATGAGTGTGCGTGGAAACAGCGCAACGCACGCTCGTAAAACAGCCATTTTTGGGATTTTTCCCACCAAATTTGCAACACAGGCTTTTTGAGAGTCCTCCTCATGAACAGTGGCACTGTCATTTCATTAATCAGTCCCAAAAGGTGATTCCACGCAGTGACCGCAAAATCACCTTTTGGGGCCGATTAATGCCATGACAGTGCCAGAATTCATGAGTCGAGGTCCCAAAAAACCATGTTGAAAATTTGGTGTCAAAATTCCAAAACATGCCTGAGATATGCATCAAAGTTGAAAAAAACCTATTTATTCCATTATACAGCATTTCCTCAGTCCGCAGTCGGCTTTGAAGAGTGCAGATGTATTCCTGGTCCACCGAAGATAGTCGCGCCGGACTCTGGAGGCAAGTATAGGGTGAGGGGGGTGTATGAGGAGGCAGGGTGTGCAGTGGTTGGGAGCGGGTTGTTGGGGGGGTAGGGAGACCGCGAGGGACCAATTTTTTTACAGGTTAAAAAAAAAAAACATTTCGGAGCAGTTTTTTCTTTACAGGGGCATTGGGCATGCTGGGGTGAGCTCCCAGCATGCCACCTAAGTGTTTTCTGGGGGGAGGGGTTGCTGTAGCCGACGGGGGATTGGGCACCTCCGTCAGCACACAATGAAATCGAGGGGGGGCAAGAGCCGAGGGGGATTGGGCACCCCCTTCAGCAGGGGGATGCATTATTCCAGCAGGAAGTGGGCTCCCACGTCGGCACATACATGGGGCCAGGGCATGCCGACAGGGGGATTGGGCACCCCCGAAGTCGGCAGTATGCCACCATGTTCATTTTCTTTTTCACCACCAGTGAAAGCATGTCGGGAGGTCCGCTGTGTATGACGAGCTTAGCTCGCATTGCAGTGGACCTTTCGTTTGATCTCATTGTCACATTAAGTATGCACAGTGTGGTACTGGCACGCAGGCTGACTGGTGAATGAGGGACGCACCTACTGATGCATGCCTTGCATTCGCCCAACAGTGACTGCGCCTCCAAATCTGGACTACCACAAGATGTTGGTTGCGCAAGTACACCAACATAAAAATGAAAAGCAAACTGTTACTGCTCTCGGCTTCACATAGATGCGATCGGCAGTGCATTTTTCAAAACCGCAGCTCGCGCCTCTACTGGGCACCTCAAAGAAACACATAAACAAAGAGGCTCTCCTCCAAATTATTTTGAGCTCACTTAGCGAGTAATCAACCCTCCCCCCCCCAAACACCAGGCACAAGTTGGCAGTCCTGTAATTTCACAGAGCTTAGGAATAAAATAAGTGTTTCTGCAAAAAAAAAAAAAAAAAAAGTCAGTTGTGCATAACGTACATTGCACCACACTGATTATCGGCGCCCCGTCTGATGCTACTCGTTGTTTACTCTTTGCCAAGTCATGACCGAATCCTAAAGATATATAAACTGCTTTCCTCTTCACACTCCCTACTTCCAAGTTTTAAGAAAAAGTTATTCAGAAAAGTGCAATTACATAGCGCCATCAATCCAACTGCCAGTTCACTCTCTCATTATTTTGTCTGCCTGGGGTCACGTGATGCTTTCCAACGTAGATGGACGCCTCTGTACTCTGCTCTCACCTCACGGCTATAAAACTTTAAAATTAACCCTCACTTAGAGCTAATCAAGCAGCAAAAAATGACCATATCATCGGCGGAAACTTCCTGGAACACTACGGAGTGAAAAGTAAATTTTCAGATAAAGGAAAAATTTGGAAGAATGGACGCCAAGGTGAAGCAGGCCCTCCCTGCGCGCACGCCACCCACGACTCCAGATAAGCAAGCTAAGAGGCCTAAGACCCAAATCGCTGCACTAACCAAGTCCTCACAAGGGCCTAATGCCATTGTCCCACTGTCCAAAGACAAATTCCTTGCAGAACTGGCCCCACTAAAGACTGCCTTTCAAGATATCACTTCTGATCTAAAAACCATAAAGGAAGAGTTAAAAGACACTACCCGGGGTGGTAACCGATGTTGCAGCATGAGCATCCTCACTAGAAAGCCAACTGAAGCCCAAAATGGCATCTGTGAGGCAAAAAATGAACAAGTTAGAGCTAAAACTAGAAGCTCTGGAAGGCCGTAACAGGCATAACAACCTGGTGGTGTTTGGCCTTCCAGAGGAAGCGGAGGGTCACTCACCTGTGCTTTTTTCTCAGAAGTTGCTCCTGAAGATAGCTGGCACCCCACCTCACTCAGCGACATACGTGGTGGAAAGAGCCCACAGATCTCTTCGACCAAGACCATCTCCTGGATCCAAACCCAGACCATTCTTCATGCGGCTATTAAGCTACTTGGATCAACATGTACTGGCCAAAACCAAGAAGTTACAAGAAATCAAATGGGATCATGCAGACTTACGAGTCACACAGGATCTCCTAGTAGCTACTCACCAGAAAAGAGCTGCATATCACTCCAGTGCCACAAAATTGCTTGCAGCCAGCATTAGGTTCAGGATGTTATACCCGGCTAGGCTCTTGATTCTACACCAAGGTACGTGGAAAACCTTCGAGAACGCCGAGCAGGCTGCCCGAGACCTAACTACCCTATTTCCTGACTTATTTGCTCAACTTTGATCTAGATATCTGTGAAGTAGGAGGATTTGACTTCAATGCAGAGCTATGATTAATTTTCTTTATGGAGGGGGTTTGTAGGCTGGAGGACTGGTCTGGTGACAACTGATCAAAACTTCGAACTGGCTTTGAAGGGGAGGAAATTTCACTGACTTGTCCCTGAATTTAACTGTGGTGCCCAAAAGAATGCGCACTCACCATTTTCTTTCTATAGTGGTAGTGATTCTCGGACAGTCTCTCATTTTGTTCTAGTCCTTTGGTCCTGGGGAGATGGGGAGGCTGCCGGTATGAAGACTGTCCCCAAGGAGCCCCCCCGAATTTCAAATGAGCTTCTGAAAATATTACCATGGTAGATCAGCGCGAGGGGGAGCACGACTGTATTTTGGCAATCATTACTCGTTCATCGGGCTAGAATTACCAGTCGAGGATATATTTGGTCTATTCATCACTTACTTGGCACCATTAAAATACTTGTGGCAAGTCGCTAATTTTGCAGGATACGTCTGGCTAGTGCGCTCAGTATAAATAGCATTGTGTATGTTAAACTCTTGGAAAAAAAACATGCAAGCCGGCCGCAATATTACAACAACTCATCAGGTCCTCGGGCTCTACGCGGGTCCTGTTTCTCTATGGGAATGAAGATACGACTTCAATAAGGAACTTTGGCAAGTCGTAGTTGGACTTTACTCTCTGTTGACTGGGGATGGCAAGATTTGTTTTTTCCTTGTTTAATTAAAATTGCCTCATGTTGGTTGGCTCCTATACAGAATCTTTACCTGATTTGTATAGGAGCACCAGGAAGAACACCCCTTTATTTATTTTAGAGGCAGCGCGCTCCGGTTTGTGTATACCCCGGTTCACCCTGACGTATAGAGGGCAATGGCATGAAGGCTGTCAAGATTTTCTTACTTGCGGAGCTCACTTGACTTCAAACAAGTACTTTTGGTTAACACCTCAGCAGAGGTCTCACTAGAGGGTGCAAATGATTGCAGTCCAGTGAATTTTATTTGGACTTTTAGGTTAAACTAGCTATGCTGGGTAGTAAATCGTCACCCATTTCCTCTTGTTTCTTCCAGGTAAATACAATCAAGTTCATTACATTAGTTCTCTGGTTGTGATGGAGGGGTTTTCCTTTCTTTTTTTTTTTGCATTGTTTTATATATATATATAGGCAGGCTAATTATGTAAATCAGTCTAGCTATGACCGGAATCATTCTCAAATCAGAGTGCTGGACAATAATTAACCTTTTTTTTTTTCTTCTCGATTTTTGGTTTTAAATACAACTGTTCCAAATAGAAAGGGTGTCTATGTGTAATACACCTGTTTATTACAATCATGGGTCTATCATTTCCAGTTATAGCAGATTTAAACGCCTTTTGGATATAATGTTGAAGTTTATTAGTTTGTTATGGTAAGGATATGCTCCATTACTGCATATATACAACTTTAGGAGTTAAATTCTTTAAATTTGTGGTAACCATAACTAAGTATGAGTGTAATGTTACCATATAGGGATAATTGTCACAAAAGTTTTCAACTCAGCCTTGTGTGGGGGTACTTATACACTGTTATTATAATTGGGTTTGCATCATAGTAGGGTTTATTTTTTACAGTAATCCTTTTGTTATCTAAGTCTGGGAGGGGGGAGCGGGGCAGGATTTGGAATGTTTGTAACCTGGAAGCAGTCAAGAACCATATACTGGGTTTTGATCTTCCCACACCAATTTGCCTAATTGGGCCCCTTAAGATACTAAGGACTAATGGTATGGTGGGAGGGTCAAGGGAATACTTCCAGAAAATTGGAAGTCAGGGTTTAAGTAAAGGGGGTAGGGGGAGGGGATGAGGGATAATACACGGGAAGTCTGCCACTGGTGTGAGAGGTATTATAGCTGAAACAGATGTTCTGTACTGGTTCCTTCCTATTAGGACATATTTCACCTTGCTAGGATTTAGTCTCAGTCAGGGTGGGTCTTAATTATTGTTCTTGGAATATAAAAGGAGCTTAGACCCCAGCCAAGAGAACCAAAGTACTAATTCATCTGAAAAGCTTGCAAATAGATGTAGCTTTTCTGCAAGAGACACACTTGTTGCCCAATCAAACAAATTATTTACAGAGAAATTGGGTGGGCCAGGTATTTGGTTCTAGAATTGATTCTCGTGAAAAGGGGGACAACTATTCTAATATCTAACAGAATCCCATTCTGTCTCATCCACCAAATTGCTGATCCTGGAGGCTGATATGTGATTCTTAGCGCCATATTAGGCCACTCAGAGTTAATATTAGGATCCATATACGGTCCCAATGTCAATGACCTGGAATTTTATGCTGGACTTATGACCACCCTTACCCCTTGGGCTTCAATTCCAACACTGTTGGGGGGAGACTGGAATCTGGTTTTGTCCAACCAGCTAGATAGAGTGACTCAGACAAAGCAAAAACCAACCCCAGGGAAAAAAGCACTTCACAAGCTAATGCGTTCCATGGGTCTTATAGACCCCTGGAGGCTACTACACCCAGACAGTAAAGAGTTCTCATTCCACTCCCTTCCTCACAACTCCTTCTCCCGACTGGATTATTTTCTTATGTCAACAGACCTTATATCGGGTGCCTCTCTGGCATACTACTCCTGTAAAGTAATTTCTGACCATCATATCGCCCATATATTTCTTGATATTTCACCTAACATACAAAGGGACAGAATCTGAAAACTAAACAGTCAACTTTTGAAATCAGAAGAACAAATTCAACTCCTTCAGGTCTAATTTTATGGATATTAATGCCCCTACAATGCCTAAAAAAGATTTGTTGTGGGGCTCATTGAAATGTGCATTGAGGGGTGAATTTATTCGCCTGGCGTCAAAATGAAAAAAAGCAGAGAGCGGTAACCCTAACAACAATTCTGGCCCAAATAGAAGAACAAGAAGACCTCCTTTCACCATCTGCCCCAATAGAAGACTGGGTAAAAGTAGAATCTCTTCGTGCACAGTACAATCAGTTGTTAGCTGAAAAGGCCGAATGTTTTATGCTTGGGTCTAGAATATCTTACTTTGATCAGGGAGAAAGGGCCGGGAGGCTTATGGCTCTCCGTCTCCATACTCAAATGGCTGACAAGATAATCACCTCAATCTACTCGGTTTCAGGGGTTTTATTAACCTCTCCTCCAGATATTGTGAATGCATTTCACGACTACTATCAGCATCTTTACTCAGCCCCAGTCCACTCCTCCTTGCCCCAACAAATGAATAATTTTTTCCTAGATACTGATCTTCCAGTGTTATCAGAGGCACAGAGCAAAATCCTGGAAGTCCCTATTACTCTAATAGAAGTTCAGGAAGCAATAGATTCCTTATCACAGAATAAATCGCCTGGTCTGGATGGATTCACTACAAATTTTTATCAAACATTTAAAGAAAAGACTGCACCTATTCTCCTTGACACTTATCAATACATTTTTAACGAAGGTATTTCTGATACCTCGCTGAATCAGACTTTCATAATTGTCATTCCTAAACCAGATAAAGATTCTCTCCTTATTCCAAACTATAGACCAATCTCTCTAATCAACGTGGATTTCAAGATTTTAGCTAAAATACTCTCATCCAGACTAAGCCAGGTTTGGGAGTCCCTAAACAGTACAGAACAGGTTGGATTTGTTAAAGGAAGACTATCTTTGGACCACCTCAGAAAGGTAGCCTACCTCTCTTTTGCATCCAGGGATCTCAATACTTCCACAGCTCTTGTATCCCTGGATGCAGAAAAGCCTTTTGACAGGGTCTCTTGGGACTATTTCTTTTTGTTATTGGCTAGATATCATATTCCACAGGAATTTATACCATGGGTCAAAATATTATATACATTACCAAAAGCTTAAAGTTACTGTAACGGTGTTCTTTCCCTGTCTTTTACATTATCCCAGGTAACCCGACAAGGATGCCCACTCTCCCCATACCTTTTTAATTTTTACTTGGAACCACTTATCAGGAAAATAAAAAACTTGGAGAGGGTATCCGGGATACTAATTGGCCATACGGAATACAAAATATCGGCTTATACAGACGATTTACTTCTGCATATCACCAACATAACCCAATCTCTTCCGGAAGCCTTTCACATCATATCGCAGTTTGGGTCCATTTCGAACTATAAGCCGAATATTGGAAAAATGGAAGTATTTCCCCTTAATAAATTTACCCTCAAGAGTGAAATCGATTACTTGGGCTTAAGATGGAATACGGCAAAATTCAAATACCTCTGAATCCTACTGCATCCCTTTTCACGAGTAATGAAAAAACTCAATTTAGATATTCTAATTAGGACCCTATCGGAAGACTTTAAGCGATGGTCAAAATTACCCATTTCATTATGGGGTCGTTTGAGCATAAAAAAAATGAATGTGCTGCCCCGAATCTTACACCCTTTGCAAATGTTCAATGGGGTCCTCCCGATGTCATGGTTTTCGCAGATACACAGAATCATTAGTACTTTCATCTGGCAGGGGAAGAAAGTTAGACAAAACTACCTTAAACTTAATCATCAGAAAATTGACGGTGGCCTTCAAACCCTGAATTTTTATATATATTACTTAGCCATACATCTGGCAAGGATTAGATTCTGGTTACTCCCCTCAGAAGTAGTGTTGGATGTTCCCAATTGCCCCTCCTGGGTCAGAATTGAACAGAATCTATGTCTGGGGAATGGTTTTGACCCTAAGACTCTCCCTTTTATTACTAGGAAGAACTTCCTCAAATCCTTGCAGGATACACCACTATATGCCTTAATTAGCACTCGGCATCAGTTAAATAAATTCCTCAAAGTAGACGCAAATAGAGATATAGCTCAGCCCCTGTTCTCTAACCCTATCCTTTTAATAGCGGGTAAGACAGTTATACAACACCTTTTTTGGCCACATATGGGAGTGAAAAGTGTAGATCAGCTGGTTCGAAACCAAAAGTTGCTCTCTTTTACAGAAGTAAGTTCCATTTTTAAATGGCTGCGAATCAAGTGTTTAAGTTCTTTCAAGTATCTCACCTTTTAGTTTCCCATTTTGGTACTGGGGCATGGAACAGTTCCCTAATGTCTTCCTTACTCCCATATTTAGAATCCATACCTATATCTCACATTATTTCCTATTCATATAAATTTCTCCTCAAGAAAATTGCTGATCTGGAAGGTCAACGGTTTTATTGGTGGGACAACATTTTAAATCCGAACCCTCCTCAGAGGAATTGGTCCAGAATCAGGAAACATCTATATAAATACATCAAGTGGGATAGGTACAGACTTACGCAGTTCTATATTAACCAAAATTTCTACTATACACCATCTAAAATGCATCAAACAGAGGCCTTATCTTCCAGCAAGTGTCCAAAATGTCAAAAAGATTTTGCTGACTTATTCCATATGTTATGGACCTGTGAGAATATCCAATCTTTTTGGATGGATACACGAAATCGTCTTAATCCCTTACTTACGCTTGCTGATAGCTTCAGTCCTGAAGTATGCATTTTGGGTGATTTCAAGCAGGTTCCAGGGTCGCAGCAGAAAGCCCATATTGCTTTAATCTCTATGTGTGCTAAGAAAGTAATACTAAGACACTGGTTAGATTCACTCACACCACTTTACTTAGAATGGTTCAAGGAAATCATGTTTGCTTTACAAGCAGAGCACACAATAGCTGGTACCAAAAATAGATTGGGAAGTTATAAGAATAGATGGGATACACTACACACTCTCATATCGGTGCAATAATTTCCATTATTACTAAATTTGTACCGGTGTGTTAAATGAAGGATGTATCTATTTGGTATAATCCTGAAGCCAGTATTGTCATATCTATATTCCTCACAACAGTTCTTCTCAAGGCCACGTGGCAGATGGGGGGATGTGGAGGGGTGGCAGACAACTTAACTGTATTTCATGTAATTGTCTATTACCAGTTGTACTCTCTCTAACAACATGTTAAGCTGTCTGCTCTGACTGTACGGTTAAAAAAATACAAAATGAATAAAGTATATTACATTATTTTGTCTGCCTACTCTGTCCCTCAAGCCTCCGCAGTAGCCCAGCGAGTGTAGTGCCCCCTGCCCACCTCCGCAAAAAACAATGCCAAGACTGAACTAGCAGTTCCAGCAGTGCACGGCTTGCCTGGCTTTGTAAATGAAGGGGAAAAAAAAAAAAAAGGCCCTCCAGTTTTTATTTTTGCAGTCAGGGAGAAGGACAGTTAATCATTTCTCCCAACTGCTGTAATTGTTAATCACAGCACTCTCTATACCGCAGTCTTACACCCTTTCTTCAGATGCAAAATATAAAAAACACAATGGCAAGATTCATCATGCGGTTCCCCGCAGCACAAGGCTTGCCCAGCTAGCACTATTACCCTGTTCGGTTACAGTCTTTCCCTGCAAACAAACCTCTCAGCCCAGATAAGTTCAAAACAGCAGACTGTGACCAACAAATAATATAGGAGTTCCTCGTGATATTTATTTTGTTCTGCACCTTGCTCAACCTTCTGCCCCCGCTGTTCTCCTCATGAACTCCAATGCCTCCTGAGCAGCTCTCTAGCTCATGCTCTCCCCATACCTCCACCGTCTACAATCTAACTCAGCATCTTTTTTTATATGTATATATTTAAAATCAGTAGATGCATGCTGCAGCAAACCACCCATCAGCAACTTAAAAAAAAAAATTAAAGTAATGGGGAGGGAGGGGTACACATAAATGCATGGATGGGGAGGAGTCACTGAACTGGGGCAACTTTTGCTTTTTTAATTAAACTAGTGAGATAAAAGTTCCTAACTCAAAGTAAGAAAAAAAACCATCATTCTAAAGCAGGCAGAGTAACTATTTCATTACAAAGCTTATGTTAAACCAAGTTTTTACTTTTTTTAATTAAATTTATTTTTATTTGCAGTGGCCATTTTCTAAGTGCAACAGTACCCCCCCAGGGTGGACTTTATTGGAAAATACCAGACCTTTCAGGGGCAATTTTGTATTTCTCAATAAAGCCAGCATAGCTCATTCCCAAGAATGGAGAAGAAGGAAGTGCGAAGGAGCAATAGCTAAAGTTACATATGGAATATGAGGATGGTGGTGGGGGAGAAGAGTGATGTAAGGTAAGAGGGGAGGGAGGCCAGCCAGAATTTCAAAGATAAAGAAGGCACAATGAGCTATGCATCTAGCTTCAAGGGAGGGAAGGTAGAGGGAGAGGAAGTATAAGGAACAATGGCAAATGTGGAGTGGACAGTTTAAGGTAAAGCAACAGAGAAAGTGAAAGAGGGGTTACAATCTGGCTAGGGTGATCTTTGGCAAAACACTGTAGACAGTGTTGCCACAGTCAAAAGTAGGGAGAATAATTTCTGGATAACAGCTCAGCAAGCAGGGAGGGGGATACAGCCTTTGTTCCTGTGTAGCAGGCCGAGCTTAAGGCGGAGTTTTTGTGGATGGCATCCACATGCACCGGAAAGTCAAAGTGCCAGTCTAGCCAAGCTCTAAGGTACTTAAATGAGGGGACGTCGTCAACTTAAGACTCCATCTAAGGTATGGAAGGGGGGGATGAGCCTGGAGAGCTTCTGCTTAGTGCCAAAACACTCAGAATCAATTTTCTTGGCATTGAAGGATACATAATATGACCAGAACCAGTGTGGAACATTGCTGAAGTCCAGGTGAAGCCTGGCTGTCAGCTCAGCAGGGAAGCAACCAGAGGAAAATAGGACTGTGCCATCTGCATACATAAATATAGATGTGAAAGGGCAAAAAGAGGGAAGGGCAATAAGGAAGACCGAGAAGAGCAACAGGCCAAGGACGCAACCTTGGCGAAAGTACAGTTGAGTAAGAACTTACCGTAACAGTAGATGTTTGAGAGAATCTCTTGCAGCAGGTCACATGCCCCCAAACCACCCCCCAATTAAAATAACCAACTCCAATGGGGGGGGGAGGTTAACACTTAACTTTGCACAAAGTGTGAAAAATATAAATATTTCTTGTATCTGGGACTGAGAATCGAGAGCCAGTCCCAAATATACTGCCTCCTTCCCTTCCTTGCTGCTTGTGGCTCATCCTGTAGAGCCACGGCAGCTGCTTGCCAGGCCCACCTCCCAGTATAGGTCTCATCTCCTACCTGGGAACAGTGACAGTGTGCACTACCATGTATACACCCTTTTGTGGTTTTGCAGCCACTCGCTCTACCATACTGCAATGTTCCTGTTGCATGGTTTTAATGTATGCTACTATGCGCATGAGATACTGACCTGGTAGGTTTTGTTAACCGTCGACCTGGGACCACCCGTGACGATACCACGTGTAATGTCTTAGTACATATAAAAAGGCTCAGTTCCAGATGCTCCTTGTTCCTCCCACCTCAGTGATCATATATGATTACACGTTTCAAGGGGCCTCCAAGGAGTACCAAGGAGGCAGTAGGAGTACCATGATGTTTCCTAGAGAGCAGGAGTGAATCTCCCTCTTAGAGCAGGAAGCAAGGGGGTTGGAGGGAGGGGCAGCAAGCCCTGTGGTACGAGATTCACTCGAAGATCTACTGTTACAGTAAGTTCTTCTGCAACTATACAATCTTCATTAAGAATTTCTTGCAGCACTTCACACAAATAGTTGAGTCACCAACAGTTTGGGGGGAAACAAAGGGCTGCGGAGATGCAGAATAAAGATAGCAGACCTTGTAGAGCACCCAGCCAAAATTGATCTGTTTTTTGGGATGCAGTGTCCAAACTGTAATGCTTGGTAAAGGTATGACCTGTTGACCATGTTGCTGCTTTGCAAATTTCAGTTGCTGAAATGACTCTAAAGCATGTACCTGAGGATGCCATTCACTGTGTGGAGTGAGGTTTCACCACACCTGGGAGTGGTTAGTTAGATTTTTATAACAAAAAGTAATGAGGTTGGCCAACCATGTGGACACACACTGCTTAGAAATGGAATTGCCCTCTTTACCTGGGGTGACAGAAACAAAAGGTTGACTTGCACTCTGCATAGGTACAAAGATGATAGTAACGCAAAATTCTATGTACATCCAATATATGAATCAAAGTTTCTCCCAGATTAGCAGGCTCCACAAAGTACACAAGTAAGTGTATAGATTGATTTAAAGTAAATTCTGACACCACTATTAGGAGAAAATTAGGACTGGTTCATAACGACACCTGATCCTTGTGGAAATTCAGGTACGGTTCTTTGCACATAAGTGCTTGCAATTCCAGTACGTCTCACTGGCATGATCACAACCAAAGAAAAAGAGCTTTCCAGGAGATGTTCTGCAGCTCACTTCTGGCTGCAGGCTCAAAGGGCAAAATAAGTTTTTCTAGAACAAAATTTAAGTCCCATGGAGTGATGAGGTTTTGTATAGGGGGTTTAAGGGGGAGCAGATCTTTCAAGAAGGTCTTCAAAACCTGTAACTGAGTCAAAGTTTTGTCACCTACAGAGACGTGAGAGGCAGATATGGATGATAATTGTACTTTCACAGAACAGTATTTCAGTCCACCATCTGTCAGAGGAAGTAGATAGTCTAAGATGCATTGAGGTGGACATGTGAATGGGTCTACCCTTTGGTCCTCTGCCCACATAGTAAAATGTTTCCATTTCATTGAATAGAATGCCCTGGTGAAAGGCTTACAGGCTTCTCATAACACCTCCATTACATGTGGTGAAACATGGAACCTAGAAAGGACTACATTCTCAGGAGCCAAGCATGTAGATGCAGGGAGCAGCGATTGGGATGTAGAAGGGTTTCCAGGGTCTGAGAGAGAAGGGTGAGACTAATGGGAAATGGGTGACAGTCCCATTCAGTTAGTTGTAATGGTGGAAACCAGACTTGTCCTGGCTACAGAGGTGCAATAAGAATCATGGAGGCCTGGTATCAGATCAGTTTGGGTAGAATCTTCTGTATGAGAGGGAAGGGAGGAGAGGTATAAAGAAATTTGCTTGCCAAAGAATGAGATAATGTGTCCAGCCACACAGTTTCAGGACCTGGCTGTAGCAAGCAATAGTGAGGCAGTTTAACATTGTGCGGAGAGGCAAACAGGCCTAGTTCAGGTTGACCTCATTGAAGGAAGATATCTTTGACAACTTCCAGGAGGATCTCCCAATCATGTTTCTGAACCCTGGATCTGCTGGGCATGTCCACTAGTGTTGCCTGCGACATGTACTACTGTTAAATCTATTCCATGTTGAAATGCCCAATACCACACTCTGATTGCCTCTCAGCACAAGGGGTAGGACTGCATCCTTCCTTGTTTATTCAGATAATGGACAACTGTGGAGTAGTCAATGTGAATATGGAGACAACTTGTCAGTATTAGGTCTTTGAATGCCTGCAGGGTAGAAAGGAATGCTTTCATCTCTAAAATACTGATGTGGAGACATGCGTCCCTTGGTTTCCACCCCCATTGGATCTGAACATCATTTAGATGGGCTCCCCAACCCTGGGAGGAGGCAACAGCGGTCAAGGTGCAGTGAGGGAGGGGGCCTGAAATGGTACACCACATAAGAGGTTGTCCAGGGAAAGCTACTGAAGGTCATAGAGTGCAGGGGTGGAAAGCTTGACATGTGCTTCAAAATCATTTGTTAATTGGTCCCATTGTACTCTTAAACTCCACTGCAGTACCTGCATGTAAACCTGGCATGGGATACAGTCAGAATGGCTGCTGCCATGTGTCCTAGTCTTGGGCTGTGACGTACCTCCTGGAGCTGATCCTAGATACCAGAGTGGTCACGTTGTCCACCCAATCTTGAAGTAGAAAACCTAAGCCTGTGGATGTATTCAGGATGGCCACAATGTACTGAAGCCATTGAGTTTAATCCAGTTTGGATTTTGGTATGATGATGGTTATTCCAAGGGAGGAAAGCATCTGTAGAGTTTTGGATAGGGTGGTTTCCAACTGATGTTTTGATGAGGCTTTGAGAAGCCAATCATCTAGATAAAGATGTAGTGGCCCGCTCTCCTGAGGGCAGCCACTACCACTGCAAGGCACTTTATAAATACCCGGAGTGCAGAGGCCAAATCTAAAGGAAGAGCCCTAAACTGGTAATGGTCATTTTGGAAACAGAAGCAAAGATACCATATGTAGGCAGGGTGGATCATAATGTGCAGATATGCATCCATTATATCTAGTGAACAGAGCCAATCTCTTTTGCTGAGAAGGGGTAAGATCATTTGAAGAGTGACCATTCTGAATTTTTTGTAATCTATAAAGAGATGTAATTTCCTGAGATCTAGAATAGGTTGCAGATCTCCTGTCCATTTTTGGACCAGAAAGAAGTGAGAGTAAAATTCCATGCCCTTTTAAAGAAGGGGTAATGTTTCGATCACATTTTTTGGTACTAGGTCTTGTCTCTGCTGTCAGTAATGATTCATGATTGGGGAAGGGGTAGTAAGAGGCCCGTGGGGGCATACTGGGTGATACAGCCAACAATTCCAAAGTGTGTCCTGATGCCAACCCTGCAGGTACTGGGAGAATCTGCCGTGAGATTGGCCTCAAATCTCACAGGCATGGAGGAATGCTCAGGCAGTAGACTGTCCCTATTGGGGGACAGAGGGGGTGTAATGAGAGGTTTGGGGTTAGGACGAGGACCAGGAAAAGAGACAAGCATTTTGCTTGTTGGGTTGCTTGGAAGCTGACCACTGTCCATTGACGGGTCTACAAAAATTCCCATTATCGTAGGGTTTTGATTGGGTGTGGTATAGGGAGGTTTCAGATTGCAATTTATAACTTGAAGTTTGCAAGGATGTCAGGCTAACTTGAGACAGAGGTCCAAAAAGCTTGTCACCTTTAAAAGGTGCATTTTAAACAGAATGCTGTACATCCGGGGCAAAACCAGATACACAGAGCCAGGAATGTCATCCAAGACAGAGTCTGGCCACAGATGCCTGGGCCATAGAGTCAACACATCATATAGCGACCAACTGCAGAGGCAGTCTTGAATTTAGTGATAATGTGGTCCTTCTGGGAGACATCAGGGAGGGCTTGTACAGATTGCCTCCTAAGGAAGAAGTAACATAACCCCGAATCACAGAGGCAGGCTAGGAGTGTGAGAGCTAGAAAGTTTTTATTTCATGCTGTATGTTAACATTTACTTTGCTTTTCGTAAGTAATTATACTTTTTTCACCAACTCTGTATATTATATAATAAAATACTCTCACTGAATGTCAGCAGAAGTGACTTGCATTGTTATTCTGTACTAATGCGACAGCACCTTATAAACTGACTCCCTCTACTTTGGAGCATTTCAAAAGCCACAATGTTGTTGCCACCTTAACTTGGGTACCCTGCATGTCTGAGATATTCTAACAGTGGTATCAATACTTATTTTTGGAAGAAAACAGAACATATCTACATACCCCCCATAAAAGGTTCCTACTCCTGAAATCTGTGCCTCACTTCACCCCTTGAGACTGAGCTCACATCAAGGTATGGGAAGATAAAAATAATGTTTCTCCCTAAAAATACAACCTCATGTATACAGTCAATGTATGCAGGCATTATAGTGACTTTCAAAAAGCACAAACGAAAAAAGTCTCCTCAGTGGTAGCTGCTGAGGAAAGCAAAGCTACAGACTCCCTTAAACGGCTCACATTAAAGATGTTGCTTACCAAGCTGGAGAGCCATGGACCAATGTGACTGAAAGTACAGCACACCACTGGTGGCTGGCAGCACTTGGTCCTGTATTCAAAAGTCAACAAGTGTAGGAAGAAATTGAGGAAAGTGTGAAGGAGAACACAGAACAGCTTGTGAACATCACTGCCGACTTAAACATTATTCAGGCTTCCTATGATGCCACATCTGTCATTTAATTCAGGGCTCATGCCAGAAAACAACATGCAGGCACACAATCAGGTGATAGAGTGACAAATAGTGTCTGGATTTACGAGTACTGCAAGTGACCTGGAGCAAAATGGTACAGAGGAAGAAGCTGTGCCACTATGCATTGATGCAGTGGGCTTGAGAGAGGGTCAGCATGGCAAGAGTGCCAGGAGACCAACCCAATAAAGTTACTTCAGCTGCCAACTGCAGAACACAAACTCGTACTGGAAAACATTGCTAGCAAAAGTAGTTCATAGCAAAGCAAAATTACTGAATTTTTCACCAAATTAAAGCAGCAGTATTTGTTAGCAAAAAAATGGCATCATATAGTATTTTACCAAAACTATTTCTTCTGACATCCTTAGATTCTTCCTCAGTGTATTTTTAATTGTGTCATATATTTGTAAACAGTTTTTAAAGCTAATTTGGTAAATAATGGCTCACATTATGAAAGATGCCTGCTGCACACAATATCTAAAAACCTTGTGTGTTGAGAACTATTGACTGTACATAGAAGACTGAAACTGCGGATGTACTAGGATGGTGCTACCACATGTTTCTGATGGTAAATAGTCAGCACTGTATCAGGATATAATATTTAATGTTTTATAGCGGGCATGGCATGACAGAGACATTTTAGAAACTTAGAAATCCTGTATTTTCATTCTGGAATGAAAGACAATGACTACAAAAATATATACTGTATGTTGATTTTTTTGCCAGACAAACATTCTTGCTGAAATAATGATACTGTATGGTAATTAACTTACGCTGCAAGTAAGTTTTGTATCCGAATAAAGTTTGATCGATTACTGCCCTGCTAACTGCTCTGTTACTCATTTTGCAGTGTCCATCAATGTGACAAACACTGAACTATAATAAATACACTCACTGGCTTCTCCTGTGTTCATTATAGCAAGGGACTGCTGTAATTTCCATGCATGATCTCCCATCACTGCACCCTCGTTCCTCATGAACAGTTCACTGTAGTCCATCCCTTAGATTCCCTGTTGTACTGTTCTCTGTAGTTTACCTCAAAACATGACCACTGTAGTTGCATCTTCTTTTATAATTAACTGAGTGGCCCTGCTTCTAGTATTGCTTTGTATCTGCTCCTAGCTTGCAGCAGTCCAAGAAACTACATTCAGTCCTTCATATGATACTAAAGCTGCTGCCACTGTGAATACTAAACAAGATCAGTTTAAGCAGACAGAACCACATTTCTTTAAATACTACACCTACAAGTACTTATAAGTCATTATCATGCCCAACCTTTCCCTTCGTGACACAAAGGGCCAGATATTGAAAAGTTTGCACTGGGACTGCTCTGCAACTGTGCCAGATCGCCATACTCAAAAGGGCAAACAACATTAAAAGATAACGTATGCACAAGACAAAGTGAGTGGCAGGGACATGCATACAGGCACAACAGTATATCCAAATTCACAGCGCCGCGCAACTTGTGTTAGTATGACATGTAACACGGCACAAATTACCACCTATGAAAAAAGACAGTCTTAACTCGGGGCAAAACAAGGATGTAGGCGTGGACACAGCAGCAGCAGACTACAAGGCTGTATGAATTAACAGAAGCATGGTACACCTGATGACTACAGCCAATGAGGAGGCAGGGAGAAGACAGATGGCCACCCTGAGCCACTCCATATAACATGGAAGAGACATGCTGCACACAGATCTATCCATGTCACCATCATCTGGCAGCAGTCCCAACTCTGCCAGGCATTTGAGGGTGCCCCTGTGCCCAGTGGACACCTTGTCAGTGCACCCATACAAAACACACCTCCAGTCCCTCCACAGAGGTACACCAACACAATCCAGCTCACATATGCAGCACTGAGGTGAGGGGGGTGTTGATGGTAGGGTGTACAGGTGGCCAGGCTGCACCACATTGTAGGCGCTGCCACACGTCTGGGGTCCTCCACATAGTGCACAAGTTCAAGTGACAGGAATGCCCCTTAGATCACTGTGCCTGTATAATGGTATGTGTCTACCCCCCTCCCAGGGCACATACCATACAACTATACAGACACCCTGTCACACACTGCAGCATGTGTATGTTACGGTGAGAATCCCATGCCATTGGGGCAGCGGGTGTGACTTACAGGACAGTATGACAGTGGTGTCCACTGTCAGAACACATTTGCCAGCTGGGCCTGTCACTGCATGGATAGCAGCAGTCATTGTTGCTTGACTCACTGTAGGCATTGCTGTGTCTTTCACCATACCAGTTACTGTGGTACTGTAGCATCTGATACACACTGTAGCAACAATATGTGTATGGCAAGCAGCAAAAAAACATCTGTGTCTGTGGTGCTACACTCCTGGGACACAATGGTCTGTGTTGCTGTGTACAAACCCAGCCTGCAGCTACTGTCCTGTAGTACCAGTCTGACCTACAGGTGGTGCTGTGTGCATCCTGAAATAGCCCGGGCAAACCCCACATGGTAATGCATGCAAATCAAGCCATGATAACATGCTAATGTGGCTTTTTGCCCTTGGACTGCCTAAGCAGGTTCATTTGCATATCAGTTTTGAATACAACAACTGTTGCCTCGGGCTAAGATGTTTGCCCTGGGCAAACCTGTCAGACCCATAGCACGGTTCTGCAGCATTTGGACTATAAAGTTGTTTGCAGTTGTTGTGCACCACTTCTTTGCTAGCACCCACATTGGCCAAGTAGTTCAGCTTTGCCTTACTCCACCTGTGTGTGCACTGGGCTGCTGCTGCAGTTTGCACTGCCCAGTTGCTATGTTCAGTGCTGTCTTATTTGCCAGGCTATATTTGCACTGCACTCTGTGCCTTGTTTGCCTGGCTGTGTTTGCCCGCTATATTCATACGAACATACAAAGAAGCCAGCATAAGAAGGCCATTTGATCTATCTAGTCTGCACATATTGCAGGGTCCACAACTTGAGCTACTTGCCCTGCCTCCACCCACTCCTCTCATCATCCCTACCCATGATCCTTATCTTCCCCTATGCCTATCCCAGCCTCTCTTAAAGCTGTACACTGTCTTCAATGAGATCCCCTCTTTCTGAAGTGCATTCCAAGTGTCCACCACACTTTCTGTCAGGAAGTGCTTCCTTGCATCCATCCTAAACCTCCCACCCTCTAGCTTAACACTGTGCCCCCTCATGTAATGGTTGCCACGCAGCTTAAAGTAACTCTCCTTATCCACCTTATTTATCCCTTTCAAGTACTTGAAGGTCCCAATCAGGTTGTCTGTCTGTGTGTCTCTCTCTTTCTCCCCTGCCCCCCCGTCTGTCTTCCAGGGAGTACATGTTCAGTGCCCTCAACCTCTCTTCATATGCTTTGCCCTGCTGACTCACTATCATCTTTGTAGCCCTACTCTGGACCTCCTCCAGCAGGCTGTCCTTTTTGAGGTGTGGGCACCAGTACTGAACTCCATACTTTTGATGTGGCCTTACCAGTGACCTGAACAAGGGCAGTATAACCTCCTCTCTCCTACTACTGATCCCCCTAGCTATACATCCCAGCATTTTGTTTGCCTTTGCTGCTGCTTTCTTGCCCTGCGTGAAGCGCTTTCGGTCACTAGTGATTATCACTCTCAGGTTCTTCTCATGCTCTGAGGCAGATAACCGAACTCCACCCAGGTAGTACTTTGTCCTGGGATTCTTGGCTCCAATATGCATAACTTTGCTTTTTTCGTCACTGAAGCCAAGCTTCCAGATCCTGGACCACCTCCCCAGCTTTTCCAGAATATCCTATAGGTCCTGTGTCCCTTCAGCTGTGTCCACTCTCTTGTAGAGCATGATATCATCTGCAAATAGGCACATTTTGCCTTTAATGCCATCCCCAACATCACTGATGAAGACACTGAACAACACAATCACCAGCACTGAGCCCTGCAGGAGTCCATTCAAAAGGTTTTGCCTCAGGGCAATTCCTCTGAATATTGTGTGCAACTGGATGTAGGCTAGTTTTGTACGCTGGGCAGTGCAAATTTTGCCCTCAGACAAAGTTTTGAATATTGGACCCCAAGCGTGTACATGCTGAGCTTGCCAGCCTCTCAATATGATTGCCTTTGCTCCTCCGGGATAACTTCTGTGACTGTCTGGACAGACTCCAGATAGTCTCTGGCCTTTTCTAGGTGCAGATTCCAGAACGGTACACAGTATCCAAGGTGTGGTCTCACGAGGGATCTGTGCAGGGGCAATGTCAGCTCCCTCCTTCAACTGGAAAACCCTCTTCCTATGCACCGCCGGATCCTGTTAACTTTACCAATTGCACTGTTGCATTGAGCAGTAGAGTTGAGTCCATCACTGATGATGCATGTGAGATTTTTTACTCAAGTGTTTGATTCACTGCCGACCACGGCAGGCACAGGACACCAGCGCCCCTTTCAGAGGGGCTGAATTTCAGTGTATTGAGGAAACGGCCGAAGAGGCTGCATCCCCCACTCACAAGCGCACTGCCGACCGTGGCAGGCACAGGACACCAGCGCCCCTTTCAGAGGGGCTGAATTTCAGTGTATTGAGGAAACGGCCGAAGAGGCTGCATCCCCCACTCACAAGCGCACTGCCGACCGCGGCAGGCACAGGACACCAGCGCCCCTTTCAGAGGGGCTGAAATTTCAGCGTATTGAGGAAATGACCAAAGAGGCTGCATCCCCACCAGCGCACTGCCGACCGTGGCAGGCACAGGACACCAGTGCCTTTGCAGAGGGGCTGAATTTCAGCGTATTGAGGAAATGGCAGAAGAGGCTGCATCCCCCCCCCCAACAAGCGCACTGCTGACAGTGGCAGGCACAGGACACCAGCGCCCCTTTCAGAGAGGCTGAATTTCAGCGTATTGAGGAAATGGCGAAGAGGCTGCATTCCCCACCCACAAGCACACTGCCGACCACAGCAGGCACAGGACACCAGCGCCCCTTTCAGAGGAGCTGAATTTCAGTGTATTGAAGAAACGGCCGAAGAGGTAAAGAGCACCTCTACCACCCTCCTGCCTGACTCCTGCTGTGGGGTGCTACCTGCATGGTGGCTTTAAGGACTCTTTTTTTTTTTATCCCCACAGGAGTACTGATTGTTTTTACCGCAATTCTAATATTGCATTCTGCCTTAGTTTGGGAGTGAAATAGCAGGGAACTTTAAGGTCTGGGTCACCATACTATTGTGCCATTTGTGAGTTACGAGTGCTGCACACTCTCTCGTGTTAGCTGGACACTTGCTATTGCCTGCTGCATTGTCTAGCTTTCTGTTACAGTTTTAGCTGCATAGTTCTGGTTTTAGAGATATAATGTTGGAATAATCTTCCTACCTGGCTCGCAGTGTTGCCACGCTTGAAAGCTGCGCATGCGCAGTAAGGTTCTGGCCTTACTCACTCTCCCACTTCCCGCTGCATATAATCTCGGTCCTTTGTCTCTCTTCCCTTCTTAGGCTACCCCCAAGCCTGCCGACCCGGCAGGCACAGGACCTCAGCGCCCTTTCAAGGGGCTGAATTTCAGCGTATTGAGGAAACGGATGAAGAGGTAAAGAGCACCTCTACCACCCTCCTGCCTGACTCCTGCTGTGGGGTGCTAGTCAGACGATGCTTTGCGTCGTCTGCCCCACCTGCCCCAACCACCCACCCAGGGGCGGCGTTTAATTTATAAAGCCTCCCCTGTGACATCATTTCCTGCCACCGAAATTCTATCTCCCCACTTTCCCATTTGCAGGTTATAACTGCTGACCACCAGAGGGACTCAGCGATCTCTCACTTTATTTCCAGCTCTGATAGCACCTGTGCCCTCTGGCTGGCTCTCCTCACCTACCTACAGCATCTCTCCCCCTCCCCTTGGCCAATACTCTCCTTCACCTCTTCAGCCACCTAGCCAACTTGCTGGTTCTCCCCACCTGTCTGCAGCATCTCCCCCCCTCCCTTGGCCTCTACTCTCCCTTGCCTTTCTGCCTTCTGTCTAACCTATAACTGCTACCCCTCTAGACCCCCCGGAAACGACCCTAGCCTGTTACAACTGACCACAAGGAGTCACTACTGAGCTCCTTCTTTTTATGTCCAACCTCTACTGCCCCGGTGCTCAGACACCGACTTCCTTGACCCTTCCCCTGGTCCTTTCTCCTAATACCCAGGGTGAGTCTTGAATTTGGTACCCTGCATACCAGAGGCGGTGTCACTACTACTGAACCAAAGTGGCACTAACGGTCTCAGGTAATCTGCCTCCACTTCTTTCTTCCATACCTGTTTTAGCTCTTTAGCACTATGCATGCCACTCACCTCTGAGCATGCCTCATGCTTAGCCTATGTTTACTACCACTGTCATACCCAATTACCTCAGCACTATTGCGAACAAGCCATGTGACTGTGCCCCTCTCTGGGCTGGTACTGGACCCCTCCTATGTATCTGTGCTGGCTCTTAGGCACCCGGCAGCCACTGGGTGCTGCTGCCCACCATGAGCACCCAGCAGCCTCCGCCTAGCTCCCACCCCTGACGCACATGTAAGACTTATCATTCTTGTTTTCCCATCCTGTGCTACTCTGCCTATTCCCTGTATATGGAAACTCCCCTCCTCCCCCTCTCGTGTCTGTCATAGGAATACCTTTCTCCACCACCTGACCAGGGTGTTAGTTAGGCTACTCCTCTTGTCAGGTAACATTCACCCCAACCCTGGCCCTGTTCACTACAACCCTGCCACAGGCCCTTCTGGACTCTGTGTGGTCTCCGTGACCATCTGTAGCCTCATGAAAAAATTTGACTCACTCCAGTGCTGGGTCAATTCTCATAATCAAGACCTCATTTTCTTGACTGAGACCTGGCTGACAAAATCCACCCCAGACTACTTTGTCTCCCCCTCGGATACTCCCTCTTCCGGGCTGACCGGGCTGGTAAATGGGGTGGTGGCTGTGCCATCTACATTAAAGAAGCCCTCCCTGGACTTGTCCTACCAGCTCCTACCCTCGACTCTGGGACTCAGACGCTGACCTTGAAGCTGACCCCTGACCCGTTAAAGGGCCCGCTCTATCTAATAACAGCCTACATACCCCCTAGAAACCAAACCCCGGCTCTAGCCTCCCTTACGGAATACCTTTCCTTGCTGCCCCACCCCTCGGACCAAATACTAGTTGGTGACCTTAACATCAATTGGCTTAGCCCCTCTTCCTCCTCTGCCGTGACTCCTTTGCTGTGGTCGATATGACCCAACTCATCACCCACCCCACTAGGACTAACCCACAGAGAGGCACTAGTACTCTTCTTGATGTGGTCCTCTCCAATCGCCCTAATCGGATCATGGACATCCAAGTCCTTCCTGACTCGCTTAGCGATCACTCGCCCATACTTTTTCACTGGACTTCCACAGTATCCAAATCATCAGTACAGTCCTTTCCCCGGTGGTGCCTGAAGCCAGGAGGCCTGATGAAACTCAAGGAACTGCTGTCCCAAATTGATTGGTCTCCTATACAGTATGCCCCCGACACTGATACAGCACTAACCTTCTTTATCCAAACATTCAATAAAGCCTGCGATATCTTCGCTCCTCTGACAGTCCGCCGCTCCAACTTGCAAAATGCTCCTTGGGTGACCCCAGCCCTGATCCAACAACTCAGACATAGGGATAATCTATGGCACCGTGCTACGGAAACTGGCTGGTCTAGCGAAAGGCAGGTGTATGCGGCTGCCAGAAATAAGTGTACCTGGGCCATCAGAAAGGCCAAGGCTGATCACTATCAGGCCTCACTTACCTCCTCTTGGGGGAATCCTAGAACCTTCTGGGATAGTATCAAACAGTTAAATGGAAGTACACGCTCCCCCCGTCCCTCCCAGATCAGTATCAATGGCACTATCTCCTCCGATCCTGCCCTTATTGCTAACTGCCTCAATACCTCCTTTACGGAGCTCAGCCCTATCCTCTCCAAGGATTTCTTCAACCCTCCCCCCCCTCGACTGCACCAGTCTTTACACGCCCGTACTTTCACCTCCACCAGGTCACTGCCCAAGAACTCAGACCTCACCTAGTCAAGGCCCTTAGGAGCAATAGTACGGGTAGTGACACCCTGGACCCCTGTATCCTTCGTCAAGTTCTAGATCTGGTCCTTATGCCTATTACCAATCTCCTCAATAAATCTCTCTCTGCCTGGGGCATTTCCCATCAATCTGGAAAATTGCCACAGTCACATCCATTCTTAAAGGTGGAGACAGGTCTATGGCCAGAAATTACAGACCTATCTCCATTCTCTCCCCTCTTTCCAAAGCCCTGGAAAAAGCTGTGGCCTCCCAAATTACTGACTACCTCTCCAACTATGACATTCTCTGCCCAGAACAGCACGGTTTCCGTGCTGGCCACAGTACCACTACTGCCCTCCTAGAATTCTCTAATTTCCTCCACTCCTCCCTAGACCAGGGCTCCCTGGCTGCTGCTGTGTTTGTAGATCTTTCAAAAGCATTTGACACCGTCTCCCATTCCCTCCTTCTGGATGCCCTCAGTTACTCTGGCTTTGCCACTGGGCCTATATCCTGGTGCACCAGCTATCTGTCAGCCTGCTCACAGTGTGTAAAAATTAGCGGGGCTCTCTCTGACATCCGTCCCATCCTCTCTGGCATTCCCCAGGGCTCCACTCCTGGACCTCTACTCTTCTCCCTTTACCTTAACTCACTTCCAGGTTCCTGTAGTGGTAATATATTACTGTATGCAGATGACACCGTCATCTTTGCCACTGATCGTAACCATATCACTCTCCAAGACTCCCTGCAAAGATCCTTTAATGAAGCTGAGGGATGGTTCAAGGAATGTAGGCTGGTGATAAATCTCAAAAAAACTAAAACCATGGTCTTTGCTCACCTACAAAACAGGTTGTGCAACTTTAAGCTTCACATACACTCAAGCTCCGAGCTCATTCTCGAGCATGTCTGCTCCTATAAATACCTTGGGACCTACTTTGACTCTTCTCTCTCCTTCCATGGCCACATATCAGCCCTTGCCACAGTTGCAAATATCCGACTAGGCATATTACACCGGCACAAAAATTGTCTCCCCCCGAGGCTCTTCGACTCGCAGTCACCTCATCCAACCTGTCACTGGTGGACTATGGGCTGCCTGTGTACGGCGCTGCTGATCAGACCGCTCTCAAAAAAATTCACACCATACTAAACAAAGCCTGTAGGCTAATCACTGGGGTCCCCAGGTAAATGCACACCTGTCAGTTATATGCAAAAGCCGTACTGCTTGACCTGGATGAATGGCTTAAATATCAGACCTGTATCATAACTAAAAAAAACCTTCTTGGGATATCCCCTCCCGGTCTGATGGCCACCACCCAACGTGCAAACTCTCAAGTGCACACCCGTTCCTCTGACAAAACCACCCTATCCATCCCTAGGGCTAGGACCGTGCACGGTCAAAGAGCCTACTGCTACAGAGCCCATCCTGGTTCAAAACATTGCCCTCATCAATCGCTGATGCCCCTTCTATATCCTGCTTCAAATCCTACCTACGTAATCACCTAATTAGTATTCGTAGCTGTAATTGCAACTAGTTTTAGCCTGGCACTAACAATATGACAATGCCACTTGTAAGTTGCTTATGACTATTTGAAGTTAGAGTGCCACACAATATTATTGTCTGCCTCCCTCTGTTTGTATCAACTTGATGTACTACCCATTGTTTTGTACTGGTTACTGTTTACATGCTGTTGTACTGTGATCTGCCTTTTTGTGACAAGGTACCTTTGTAAATGAGCCTCTGGCTCAAAGGTTTTCAAACTGCTGTTCAAATAAATAAATTCACCCTTTCCCCATCATACCCGATATTTTGTTTTGGGGGTTTTATTGCCAAGGGGAAAAAGTAAAAAGCTTGAACGTATTTTAGTTAAATTTACACTGTCATATACAGGACCACCTCTCTATCCTTTCAAGATCCCTTTTGATGTACCTTTTCCCCTACTCAGTATCCACTCTGCCACTGATCGTGATGTCATCTGCAAAGACACTGATCGAATTTCCTCTCCATATCAAAGATATGTTGCCTAGTACAGGTCCTGGGATTGACTGTTGTGCAAAACCACCAGTCACCTCTCTGAACACTGAGTACTTCCCATTCATAAGCTAGATGTAATGGCCACTGGCTATGACACGTTTCTTGTAAATCCAAAAACACAGCACAGAGTCACAGGATCCAGCACATATCATGTCATCTCATCAAGGGCAAAGCCAGCATGGTCAGAAAGAGTGCAGACAAACCCTTGAAACATGAAAACACGCATCCAGATACTGATATGGAAGGAAAAAATTGTATGTTACACTGAGTGGTAGTCCAAGGCAGTGTGGTGTTGTAACAGTCCTACCATCCTCTAAATCCAAGCCAGTAGTCTGGATATGCAGTTTTGTGTTTCAAAAGTTTACCTGTGCTGTTTGTGTCGTGTTGGCTTTGCCCTCAATAAGATGACATGGATCTGATCCAGCACTTCCATCTGTAGAGAACAGCTTACACTGTGAGTGAATCTCCTGGATCTTCAATTTCAATTTCCAAATAAAAAGTCACATAGGTTGACTCACCTGAATTTGGGAATTTAAAACATTATTTAGCAATCTAGAAAAGTAGGATATAAAAATAAAATCATGTAAACAGAAGATGTTTATAAAAGATTAAAAAGATTTTTTAAATAATAAAGAAACATAAGACTTTGACAACAGATAAGGACCACTTGGCCCACCCAGTCTGCCCATTTCCCTACCTACTGGATAAGCTGTAGATTTTAGTTAATTAACAGCCTACTTTCTCTTACCCTCACTATAATTGCCATATGGCTGTCCTATGCATTGTAATCCTGCCACTGTTTTTGACCCCACAATCTCCTCAGGAAGGCGGTTCGATGCATCCACTACTCTCTCCGTGAAAAAATATTTCCTCACATTGCCCCGAGCCATCCCCCTCTATCTTTAAATTGTGCCCCCTTGTTCTTACACATCTCTTTTTCTGAAAGATGCTACCCTCTTGGACTTTGTTGAGTTCCTTGAGGTACTTGAAAGTTTCTATCATGTCTCCCCTCTCCCTCCTTTCCTCAAGGGTATACATATTAAGCTATCTTAGTTTCTTTTCATATGGCTTCTATTGCAGACCCTGCACCCTTTTAGTTATCCTCCTCTGGACCACCTCCATCCTGTCTATGTCCTTGTGGGGTCTCCAGAACTGCATGCAATACTCCCAATGGGGTCTCACCAACTGTCTGTACAGAGGGATGACAAATTCCTGTTGTCTACTGGTGATACCTCTCTCTATGCATCCCAGTATTCCCCCAGCTCTCCTTACTGCCTTTTCACATTGCTTGCTTACCTTTAGGTCATCTGATAGGACTACCCAGGTCCCTTTCCATTTTTGTTGTTGTTAATACCCACCCCCCACTGTGTACTCTTCACCTGGGTTTTGTTTCCCAGGTGTATTACTTTGCATTTCTTTGCACTGAATCTAAGTTGCCATACTTTTGACCATTCCTCCAACCTTGCTAAGTCCCTTCTCATCCTTTACATCCCCCTTGTGTATCAACTCTGTTGCAGAACTTTGTGTTATCTGCAAAGAGACATAGTTTTCATTCCAGACCCTCTGCAATGTCTTCTATAAAGATATTAAAGAGGACTGGTCCCAGTACTGAACCCTTCGGTACCCCACTAGTAACCCCCCTTTCTTCAGAGTGAATTCCGTTTACTATTACCCTCTGTGTCTTGTTGTGCAGCCAATGTGTTACCCAGGCTACAACCCTGGGATCCACTCCCAGGCTGGCTAACTTGTTTATTACTCTTTTGTGTGGGACTGTGTTAAATGCCTTGCCAAAGTCTAGGTAGGCCATATCCACAGCCCCTCCCTGGTCTGCTACTTTGGTCACCCAGTCAATGAAATTGATTAGATTTGTCTGATGTGATCTTCCCGCTGTGAATCCATGCTGCCTTGGGTCCTGTGCCCCACTGGTCTTTAGGTACTCAACAATTCTTTCTTTCAGAAGTGATTCCATCATTTTCCCTACCACTGAGGACAAACTGACAGGTCTGTAGTTTCCTGCCGCTGCCTTGCTCCCACTTTGTGAAGGGGAATCACAGCCGCCCTCCTCTAGTCCTCGAGTACCAAGCCATCCTGCCATGATTTGTTAAAAAGGGTAGTCAGTGGTGTCACTAGGTCTCCCCTTAGTTCTTTTAGAATTCTGGGGTGAATCCCGTCAGACCCCATTGCTTTGTCCACCTAGAATTTTAAGAGTTCTTTCAGGACCCTTTCTTCTGTAAATGGACTGGTGTCGACCCCCTGCCCAGAGTGCTTCTGTTGTTTGGTTTAGGTACCTCCTCTGCTGCTTCTTTTTCTTTTGTGAATACTGAGCAAATGTATTCATTCAATATCTCTGCCTTTTCACTGTCACCCTCTGCCCACCTCCCCTCCCCTCCCTTAAGCTTCAGTATCCTTCCCTCTGTCTTCCTCTACTCCCTGATGTACCTATAAAAGGTTTTATCCCCCTCCTTAACTGAGTTAGCTATCTTTTCCTCAGTTTGGGCTTTCGCTATTCTGAATGCCTTCCCCACTTCCTTCTGCTTTAACTGATACAGTTCTCAGTCTTGCTCCTTCTGTGATTCCTTATACTTCCTGAATACTATCTTTTTCTCCCTAACCTTCCCCGTCATCTCTTTTGAGAACCACAGTGGTTTTATTACTCCGTTTTGTTTTCTTTATTTACTTCACACAAAGGCTTAGTACATTCCTTAAGTACTCACCCATTTTGCCAAAGTCAGCCCTTCTAAAGTCCTTGTTTTTGTATGGCTTGACTCAACAGTTGTGTTTATCGTGAACCACACTGTGTAGTGGTCGCTCGTTCACAGATGGCTACCCACTTCTAAATCTGTGATCCTGTCTCTGTTTGAGAGCACCAAGTCCAAGATTGCTCCCTTCCTAGTAGGTTCCAACACTAGCTGTCTGAGGCATGCCCCCTGTAGGGCATCGAGACTGACCCTGCTCTTGGATGTGGCTGCTGTAACAGTTAACATCTGGCATATACTGGTCCTCCATCAACAGTATCTCCCCTTTTTCTGCCATTCTGAGAATGCCTTCTATCATTTCCTTGTCCATTTCCTTCCCCTGACATGGGGGTCTGCATATAATCCTTGTGTGGATTGTGTTGCCACTCCCTGTCTCCATGGTGTCCCACAGTGCCTCATCTCCTCCCCATTTACCCTTTAGTTATGTAGCTTTGATCCCTTCCATTATGTAGGGAGCTACTCCTCCTCCTCCTACTCTTTTACCCTCCCTGACCCTTCTGTAGATTGTGTACCCTGGTATGTTGACATCTCAGTCATGGTTCTCCATGTACCATGTTTCTGTGACTGCCACGATATCCAGGTGTCCCTCTTCCATCAGGGCCACTAGCTCAGGAAACTTGTTACCCAGACTACAGGCAGTGGTACTCATTGCCCTCCATTTAATGTTGGAATTATCCTTTTTTGACCCATCCCTGCCCTTACTGCCTTTGTCTTTTTTTCCATTTACCCTTGTCCTCCCCCATCGAACTCTGTACCTCTGGGTTTACTTAATAACTACATTGTTTTGTGGGGGTAGCCTTGGAAGTTCCTGCTTCCTATCAGCACCTTCCCCTTTGGCTAGTTTAAAAGCTTGCCAATGAAGCATTTAAACCTATCACCTAAGAGCTTGGTTCTCTTCCTGCCAGATGCAGACCATCCCGCCAGTACAGGCTCACATCTCTCCAGGTGGATCCCCAGTCCCCAATGAAGCCAAAGCCCTGTGCTGCACACCAGTCTTTCAACTGTTCATTGAACAGCATGGTGCAGAGTACCCTAACCTCACCTATGCCATAGACAAGCAGCACCTCCGAGAAGGTTACCGTGCGTGCTACTTGTCTAAGGCCCCTTCCCAACTCCACTAGCTACTCCTGCGCTGCACTGATCTCATACCCAGCTAGGTAATTTGTCCAAAGGTGGACAATGATGTCTAGTTCCCTCTCCCATGATGCTGCTCCTGCAATCCTGAGGGTTTGCCTCCTGCCCTTCCAAGCCATGGCACCAGGCAAGCACCTTACATCCCTCTTCCCTCCCTCCCTTCACCAGTTCTACCTCCCTAACAACTGAGTCCCCCATCAGGAACTGTTTCTGTCCCATGTGGAATTCCTTGCCACCCTCCTGTGGGTCTCCCTTGTGGAGGTTCCTAGCATCCTACTTGGTCTCCACTGCGGGTGCCGTCATAGAGAAACCATGCTCTGCCAGAATGGCATACGAGTTGTGGAGAGGTACAACTGTAGGGATGTGCCTCTGTTCCACCACCCACATCCTCCCAGAGTCCATTGTGTTCCAACAGCTCCTCATTCTTGGCAACCTCTGAGGCAGTGGTGGTGGCACTAGTGATCTTTGGGTGAGGGAGACTTCCCTACTCCTTACCAGTTCAGCTTGGAGATGGGCAACCTCATCCCTCAGTGCTGACAGTTGCCTGCAAATAGGGCAGCAAAGCAACTTCCAGAATGTCTCCCAGAAAAATTTCGCCCCAGAGCCAATGCATTGTACTACTCCCCACATGTCCCTTTCCCTTCCTGCTTATAATATATACAATATATCCTATATATATATTTTGGTATATGTGCTTATATGCACTGTGATGGTTTGTTAAGGATATGACAGAGTTGTGCCCCCTGCCCTCTTGAGGAAGTGATGTCGGAACCTCAGGTATAAAGGAAATGACATGCCTGGGGTGGGTAGGGTGAGGGGAAGGGGGGTGGCTGCCTCTCAGACTCCAGTGACCTTCAGAAACAATCAACTACACCTCTGCCCCACCACCCTGGTGAGTGCTGCCCTTCCTTTCAGTAATACAACCAGCACAACAATTTAACAGGCCATTTCACTTACACAAACCACTCCTCTAAACCCAGGAATAAAAATTAAATCAATCCTCAGCCAGCAGTACAATCCTAAAAGTTGCAAAAACATCCTTCCAAATACTAGGTCTCTACATAAGCGAGCAATCCACTGTAAAAAGCAAATTCAGTAGTATTTCACTCCCTGTGGGTATAAAATTAACAATCCTCAAATGGAATCCTGCAAGCCTCTTTGCAATTCAAATAAGCAAAAATGAAAGTATCAACAGAAAAGTGTGGCAAACTGTCCTCGAAGGTCCCAAGCAATATTTTGTATTTTTCCAGGTTCTCAGTTCTCAAATATGAGTATCATTTTTTTCCTCTGCAGCATAGCAAATTTTAGCAGCCTTTACCAAAAGCATTCAAAGCCCATCTACCTCCCTACATGCCTACGGTGTACAAATTGACTAACAAGCCAAAAATCAAGTCTTAAAAAATCTGATAATACCTAACAAAGTGAAATCAGCTCTGGAGATTCAGCCAACCAATCAACAAATTTGTTTAGAGGATTGGTCCCCTTTCATAAGCCAGATGTAAGGGCCACTGGCTATGACAATCCAATGCTTGTATATCCAACAGCAAAACACAGTCAAAAGATCTAGCACTCCAGTGTACATAACAGAACAGATTACTTGTTTTCTCTACAGAACTGTAATCCGGGCCAGGGTGCACAGGAAATGCCTTGAAGCCTCAAAGCGCACATTTCATCTGCTGCTGGTGAGCCACACACAAAGTTCCCCTCGGGACAGAATCAGTCACCTGGGAAACGTCCCCATTAATTGAATCCCAATTAAGTGGCTTGTACATATCACAGTTCATTACACTCTGCTTCATATCATTGCACTCTGCCTCACATTCACAAATCCTGCTGTTGATGGTGTTAACCTCTCTTCATTAACTACACCTGCTTGCTCTGTCCATTTCAGTAGCTGCACCTGTTTGTTCTCATCACCCTGTCTGCAACTTCTTGTTCTCTCTTACTGGCAGATTTCTTGGACTGCATTTCAGCCTCAGTGGAGCGAGATAAGGAAATGAATCCCCTTCAAAAAAATTGCTGACTTAACTAAATCTCCAGAGTTGATAGTACCATGTTGGGTATTACCACATTTGTTAAGAAATTATTTTGTTTTTAGCCCATTTGAACACTATATTATTTAAAAGATAATTTTTCATCTCATCTAGACGTCTTCCGTTTACCTAATTTTAGGTTATGTTTAAGTTTTCTAGAGCTTCCTGCACATTACACTGTAAATTCCCAAATTCAGCTGAGCCAGTGAAGACTTCTAAATCGTGCTCCTTCTATTTTTTTTTCAGTTCTTTTGTTAGTTTTTGTTGCAGCCATTTGTGGTGTTCCTTTCAATGTGAACTATACAAGGTATTCAACAGATGGGGCCACATCTGAAATAAATGACAGCGAGTGTAAGGGTGAAACGTTAGGGTTCCAGTGGTGCTCCCTGCTGATGTTTGTTGCTGTGTCTGTGTAACTTTTTAAATGGAAGTTAAAACTGAAGAAAATATTCACCCACAGTGTGAGGTGTTTTTCTTCCTTATGGACTGGAGTGCTAGATCCCTTGACTCTCTGTCCTCCATTTATGACCACCCTCTGAGTCCTTCTCCCCAGTCACGGTCCCAGCCACATGGTCAGCTTGTCCTTCACCCCCGAGCCACCCAGCATTTTTATTATCCTTCTGTGGGGTACAGAATCAAATAATTTGCTAAATTCTAGCAATATATAATGGCTAGCCCCTGTCTAATGCCTGCAGAGCCTACACTGTACAAATCCATCAGATGGGCTGGTCCACCAGTGCAACAGTATAGTTACAGCTCCAAACACTGTCCACTTGGGTTTGGGAACAAGCCTGGTTATCAGAGGGCTGCCCGGGGGAAGGTGAGCAGAGCATCCAAGCAGATGCTCCCGACCTTGGAGAGGGAGGGTGTATGACTGACCGTGAACTACCACCACCTGGGTGACCAAGGGAGGTGATGCAACCGGTGCCATCAGATCAGGGTGGAAGGATGCCTGAGTCCCTCCAGTGCATGTGCATGTCTCTGCATGCATGGTGTCTTGGGAGAGAAAATTAAGGGAAAAAGTATGACTGCGGTGTGCGGACAGCTACCACACATTGCAAGCCCCCCACCACTGATCATAACACTGGCTCCTCATGTACTGACTGAGTCTCTGCCAGGGGACAGGGTGCCCCTGGTGGAAATGCCCTGATGGGCATGTCAGTGTGCCCAGGGAGTTGAAGTCCCAGAAGTGGAAGATGGAATTGGGTGTAGGAGTCTGAACCAACAAGCGCCGGTTGACCATAGGAGGAAAAAAGTACACTAATTAAAACAAAGTACCTTAGTTTAGTCTTGTCAATCTGCATAATCTATGCTGGTTACCGTAGTGATAAAAATACAAATAAACCAGTGGCAAAGATCAAAGTGCTGGTGCTCGAGCAAAAACTACACAAAAATATTCACAGTAAGCTCGGCATCACACTCCAAGATAGGGCAGAAAATACCCTCCTTATGCTGCAGGATAATGTCCATCAAAAGGTTATTTTTTTCTCAATAACAGCAGTAAACATTATAAGAGTTCCTCACCCAGACTAATCAAATGATTTTGAGAGTGAGCACCCAACCGGAAATGATTGGGCAAGGGAGGCAAGATTCAGCGCCTGATCCACAGGGAGTTGGGCCTTGGCACAACCCAAGTCTAGCTCTGACCCATGAAGTGAATCACCTGTGAGGGGATCAGTTCAGACTTGGCCTGGACTGACCAGAAGGCTCAGGTCTCTGCAGGCCTGGAGGGCCAGATCCATGAACTACACTACTGCCTTCTTGAATGGCCCAGCAATCAGCCAGTCATCCGGTAGGGGCACACCCTGATACCCTGACACCACAGAAATGTTGCCACCACAGCCATGCACTTGGTGCAGACCCTGGGTGCCAAGCAGAGGCTGACTGGCATGCCTGGAACCAGTAGAGAGTAAATGCAAAGAACCAAAGCTACCACCAGTGGGATAGATGGACATGAATGTTAAAGAATATGTCCTAGATGTCCAGGGAGTAGAACATGCCTTGTTGCAGAGATAGTATTATCTGGTTCAGCATGCCCATCCTGAACTTGTGCTTCCCACGAAACTGATTCAGATTATAGAGATCCTGTATGGGTCACCAACCCCCCCCCCCATCCATTTTGGGACCAGGAAATACCTGAACACAAAGTCCTCACCAGCTATGGAGTGGAACACGGGCTACGGCTCCTATTTTGAGAATCTGAACAACATCCTCCCTGAGGTGGGCAGTGTGTCCTGGGAAACAATGGACTCCATTGGCATGTGAGGTCAATAAAGCAGGCAGGAAATCTCCAAAGCCAAGAAGCAACCTTCTGGCCTCCACTTCTGGAACTCACTTGTTGGAGGTGTTTACTGGCAAAATGTGCCAGAAGTTATGCAGCTGACCTTGCACTGGGAGATGGGGCAGGGACTGGACAGGTGTAAGATAGACACCCCTCCAATCCATCACTGGGCAGCTTTTTGGAGGAGGCACAAGTGCCTGCTGTCAGAGGGGCACCATTACCCATACCCCTGACCTTTCTGAGGTTCTTAACCAGGAAACTTGGTCTTAGTTTGCCAAGCCTTAGATAGCCCCTGTTAGGGATACTGCTGCTTAGGCTGATGTGACGGAAAGGGCCAAAACTGAAAAAAATATTTTCTTCTGCTTCTGGCCTTTTGAGCTCTTCTGAGTGGAGGTCACAGAACTCGATCCTGATGAGTTGTCCTTCCACCTTAGGGCCAAAGAGAAGTAGCTGCTCAAGAAGGGGATATCAGCCAACTTGTGCTGGGTGTCCACTGAAATCAGCAGCCAGTCACTGCAACACACAGCAACAGTCACTGCCATGGCACAGGTACAGGAAACACCAACACCCAACGCTGTCTGAAGCTGGTCTTTTGCCAGCACCTGACTCTGGTCTCAGACCACTTTCACTGCCAGCTGCTTGTCAGCAGGGAGGTATGAGATGACATGATCCAGGACTCCTATCGGGAAGTGACCATAGTGGGCCATCATCAGTGTGTAACTTGCATGACAAAGATATTGGTAGGATGCAGTGAACACCATGTTTGCTGTATGCTCACGCTTTCTGAACTCCTTGTTAGGGGCCTGTTCACATTCCTAATACTGCCAGACATATGGAAGACTGAATCTACCACCAGATCCTTGGCCGAGGAGTAATCTGAAAATCCAGAGAAGGTGCTGGTAGGGACTGCACACTTGTGGACCATATGGGCAGAGGGTGCCGGGCTTGAAGTTGGGTTCTGCAAAACCTCTAGCACCAGTCCCAAAATGGCTGCTGCCATGGGGAAGGCAACCCTGGGGATTTATCCCCATCTAGGATCTCAGTAAAGGGGTAATTGACCATTTTTTGGATGGTCTCCAAGGGAACAGCCATGAACTAAAACATGAGCCTGAGAAGACCCCCAAAGGACACCAGCCTTTAGTCGGTAGTCAACTCTTCAGCCAAATCAGTCAAAAGTATGAGTCCTCGAAGATTGCATCAAGGACCCATTAAAGTCATTAAGGAATCTTTAAAAATGGTCCACGGTTGTTTTCTGCCATGCACCATTTGGGACACATCCGAGTGTGTGATTTCCATAGACAATCAGCTTGGCAAGCTGGTAGCCAGCTGTCATGGAGGCAGTTCCATCTGAACTGGTGGAGAGACTCATGTTTGGGATAGCTGTTTAAGCAAGACCAGTGCAGGCTGAAATGTTGACAATCAGGTGATCATGGGGGTTAAGGGTAGGGCCTTACTATGCCCAATCAAGACCCAGTGCTGCAAAAGGAGTTCTTTGTAGCACCGCTGCATACTCTGATGGAGCTTCTCACTGTCCAAGGATGATGAGGAGGAGGAGTGTCAATGGTGATGCCTCCCACTTGAGCAAGACCAAGAGACCAAAAGTGCAGGAAATTCCTCAGCCTCAACATGGACCTCCACCTGGATCTTGAACATCAACATGGCCAATGACAACAAGGGGACATGAACAGAGGCCAGTATATACTACTTATATAGAGTTTGACCATTTGATCCTGGAGGGAGAAAACTCTTGAGAGGAGACAGATGGGTTTGCATACTACTTCTGGCCCTCTTGTGTGAGGCCCAGCAGGACCAGGTTCTTGGAGATCGAATTGTATTCAATCTCTTCAGACAATGGGTTGACAGAGTTAAGAAAAATTCTGATGGCCTGTTTGACCTGCATTAAGGTTTAACAAGCTCAACAAAGACACCGTGGACTTAGTGACCTATCCCTTGACCAAATCAGTTTTGTCTGAAGCCAAGGGCTCGACAGCCATCAAGCGGTCAAGAGAGTCAAGGGAGCAGGAAGAGTGCACCCTTTCCTTTACCCACAACCAACTTCATTGACTTCTTCACCTTACCATGGTAGGCTGGACTCTCACTGAAGATCTGGAGGCTCTTGCATATTTCAATGTACGTTACTTGCAAGTATTGTACTGATGCTGGCCCATAACAATGCTGCAACCAATAAGGTGCCTGCTGCAGCCTTGGCTGCTGCCTCTTTCATAGCTGCCAGGTGGGCTGTGGACCCTACAGCTGCGGGGATCACCTTGCAAGCTTCCTTGGATTTCACCAGAGGATCCCATTCGCTAAAAATACCACCAACAGTTTAATCTGGTTCAAGGGCAGTTAGCATCCATCTGTATCCTCTTCCCCCCAGGTTGTGCCTGAAAATAGACAAGAGTTTGTCTAGTGCACTTACCCAGTCAACAAAACCTAAATAAATAAATTCAGCTCACCAGCTGGTCAGCCAAAGAGAAGCTGAGCACAGCAGTCTTGGAGAGAAAAGTGAAGCACAGCCTGACACAGGCCACAGGCTGTGATGTTATGTTGTTCACCTAAAAAGTAAACGCATGACACATGCAGATCTATCAATGAATTTTTTGACAGCACTGGGCACAGCACTTGAAGCTAGGAGCCAGCTTAGAATCCCCACAGTCCACTGTGTGTACTGGAGGATGAGAATGGTTCCACCACTTTACATCGTCAGCAAAGCTGCCGACATCCCCGACAGTGACAGGAACAATGCTGACTGTCAGGAGAAAGTATTTTTCTGTGGGGTGCTGTGCCACTTCAACCTCTCTATCTCTAAATATTCAACTCAGACTTGGTGGGGGTGGAAAACTGGGAGTCGTACTGCCACTGTACAGTGCGCCACCACAATGATCTGGTGAGATTCGGTGCTGTGGTGGTGTTCGCTGTGAAACTGTCATTGTTGTGGGGTGATACCAATGAGAACAGAACTGAGAAATATGTTCAAATTACAAACTGGAAAGAAGTTTGAAAAACATTAGCAAAACATCACACTACAAACAATTTGAGCCTACACAGCGCACAGAGCTGTAAAGGAGGAGACCCAACTCTTCCAGTGAAAAGGATGATCTCATGTCATGGGGTGGAGTCAAGGTACACACCACCTGGATAGTGGGAGAAGCTTCTATCTTTTTTTTTTCAATTTAAGGTTTATTAGAATTTTACAATACAGAGAATGGACCATGATACATACATACATATCAAAAAGATTACATCTCAGAAAATAAGTATGCCATCCTCTCCCCTTCCCCCCCCATTTAAAGTCCCACATACTCCCCCTCCCTCCTCCCTTTGCAAAGAAAGCTGGTAATACGTTGTAAGCAGCTATGAGCTTTATCAATACAATACAGGCTAACTAGAATAAAGAGTTATTAATGGTCCCCATATCCAGTTAAATCTTTTGATCCTGTTGTGGAGACGTGCTATAGTTTTCTCTGCACGAAGATAGGCTAGAAACTCTTGGAGCCATTCCGTATAAGAAAGTGCTATATCATTTTTCCAATGTTTCAACACAATCTTCTTTACTGACATGGAGATTAATGCCATATAAAACTTTCAATTTAAAACAGGGATAGTTGAAAAGTCACCTAACAGGCAGATTTCAGCTGAGAAAAGATCAGCTATGTCCAAAAGAGGATCCGCTTCTTGCTGGATTAAGGTCCACAGGGGAGCCACTTTGGGACAAGTCCAGAAAATATGTAACAAGTTACCCTCCCCTTGATTACATCTTACACATGTTGAGGATCTCACAATTCCAAATGTAGCCAATTTTTGGGGTGTATAACAAATATTATGTAAGATATGGTACTGCATGAGATGGAGTCTGTCTTGGGTAATGATTCTGTGACAGGAGTTCCATAATTGAGACCAGTTAATTTCTGTATCTGGGAATAAAGTGATCCAGTAATTTGTAGGACAAAAACTATCTTGACAGACCCAATTATGTGCTGTACTATAAATTTTTGAGACAGCATGTGAATGGCCTGCTAATGGGCTTAAGTCCCTTTGAAGATCAATTGGGGCAGGTAAGGGAGGACTGACTCCAAATTCCTTGATAAGGAGGTGTTGTATTTGAAATGCTTTAAATACAGCTGACATTGGAAGATCAGCTTTTCTAAAATTTCGGGGGGGGGGGCAGGTCCTGTCTTTCTTAACAAAATAGAGAAGACAGCAGTCTCTGATTTGCGGGAGCCATCTCGTCGAAAGAAGTTCTCCCTCTAATCTGACATTGGGATTATACATAAGGGGTTGATTCAGGTCAAGGGTATGTTTATATTTTAGGTAACTGCAAAACTGTGAATGAACTTTAACAGATATTGCAATGGGTGTATGTTTTATTTGGGATGGGAGAGAGGTCGCTTTCATATGTAGTAGCGCCACAGGGTAATGTCCTTGACTTCTCAACATATCCCGCTCTACTGTGAGCCATACCGGGCTAAATGGGGAGGCATTTTGTGTTTCTCCCGGGATTTGCCATCTAAGATATTTGTTAGCATGACTCGCCCAGTAATAAAGGCTTACATGGGGCAAGCATAGTCCCCCTTTTTCCTTAGCAGCAGCTAGTTTATGATAGGCCATTTGGGGTCTCTTGCCCACCCAAATGAAGTTAGTGATGAGAGCATGGATTTTTTTAAACCATGATAAAGGCAGCCAAAGATTTAAAAGATTAAGTGGATAGAATAAATGAGGAAACACGTTCATTTTAATTAAGTTAACTCTTCCCCATAGGGAGATTGGCAAATGGGCCCATCTTTTAATGTCCTGACTTATTACTTGGAGAAGGGACTCTAGGTTAAGTTTGAAAATATTGATTGGGTTTCTTGCAAGCTTAATACCTAGATAAGTCAAGAAATCCTGTTTCCATGTTAGTCCCAAATCGGTAATATTTTGTTTTAGAACATTATGGTTAAGGGGAATACTACTGTTTTTTCTATGTTTAAGTTATAATTAGACATACTACTAAAGTTGTTAATAATGGAAAGCATAGGGGGTATGGATTCTTCTGGATTTGAAATTTGCAAGAGAAGATTGTCCGCATAGGCTAACACCTTGACCTCTTGATTTTGTATCGGGATGCCTTGAATTTCTGGACAAGCCTTTAATCTGCAAATGAGTGGCTCAAGATACAAATTAAAAAGGAGTGGGGATAAGGGACAACCTTGACGTGTCCCAGAATTTAGTATAATAGATGAAGAAGTGGTGCCATTACATGTTATCTTAGCCATTGGGGTTGCATAAAGAGTGTTGATCCATTGATGAAATTTAGGGGAAAACCAAATGCCTTCAAGCAGCCTAGCAGAAATTGCCAGTTGACCCTATCGAATGCCTTCTCTGCATCCAGAGAGGACAAGACCGCTGGGAAATCAGCATCTCTGAAAACCAAAAAGACATTTGACAGGGTACTTAGATGGTGAACGGACGAGCATCCTTTCATGAAACCAACTTGTTCCGTCCTATGAGATCAGGAAGCACATCACCTATCTGGCTGGCTAATAGTTTGGTCAAAATTTTAAGATCTTGATTTAGTAGCGAAATGGGTCTGTAGCTTGATACTGATTGCGTGCATTTCCCTGGTTTGGGCAGAAGCACTATAAATGCATCAAACAGGGAAGTGTCTACCTTCACTCCTGAAAGAATATATTGGTAAAGGGGTAGGAGGACAGGAACTAAATCTTTTGCAAAAGTTTTATAAAAATTTGTTGAAAGCCGGCCCGGTGGCGCTGAGGGTTGAGGTGCTGGATGCCACACCTCGCGCTACGCCAGCGACCAGGGTTCAGGAACAAACTCGGGTGGCCAGGGGTTGGCAGGGGGAGAGAGGATCGAGCATCCCAACGGATGTTCTCCTCTCTCAGGGGTGGGGACCAAGAATGCATCTGCGTTCTGCATCCCCTCGCAGCTGGTGGGAGCACCGACAGCAGAAGGGGGTGGAGGCGGCTCCGTTCATCGGAGTTGGGGAGGGGGGACGTCGGCGGTGCATGAGAGGTCTGGTGTGTGTCAGCACGCCTTCTCTGGGACGCGCCCTAGCGGGACGCCCCAGGGAGCAGGGATTGGGGAGAAAAACGGAAGAAGACACCTCTCGGCAGCCCTAAATGAAACCGCCTCCAGATCCATCCAAGACCACCGAAGAGGGACAGACCCCGCTGTGCAAAAAGGGAAGGAGGCACTCTAGGGGCAGATCCCAGGAAGGTGGAGTGAGGTGGGAAGGAGTAGAATGGAAGGAGTGGGCACCAAGAGGAGGGAGAAAAAACTGAAAGTAAAAAAAAAAAAAAAAATTGGTGAAAAACCATCGGGCCCCGCACTTCTATCTGCTGGAAGGGATTTGATCACTTGTTCGACTTCTGAAGTAGAAATAGCTGAGATCAACGAAAACTGTTGTTGTTCGTTTAATGTGGGCAGGTTAGAATCCTTAAGATAGTCCTCTAGACAGCTTTTGGAGGGAGGTGTGGTCATTGGCCCATATAATAACTGATAGTAGCTTTGAAATTCCGTCACTATATCTGTTGGGGAGTTCTTTAAGATGGTATTACCTGCTGAAAGGACAGCCTCAACATAGTTAAAAGATTCCTGTTGCTTAATCTGCAAAGCAAGTAGATGGCCTGCTTTCTCTCCTTGATCAGTATAAGTAGCTTTCGCTCTCTGTATAGCAAACTCTGCTTTTTCACTTAATAACTCCAAATAGGAATTACGATGTTGGATAAGACACTGCATATCTTGTTCCGAGGACTGGGAGGACATGTATTTTTCTTTATCACGGATTTGGGAAAGGAGGGAAAGAAGTTGGGCTTCTTGTTTTTTCTTTTTTTGGGAGGCGAGCCCTATTAAAATTCCTCGAATATACGCTTTTAAGGCACACCACTCAACATCTGGTTTGCCTATGGTGTTATAGTTAGTCAAGTGGAAAATTTTAATCTGGGATGAGATATAGTTGACCACTTCAGAATCTTTCAGTAACTGATTATTCAGTATCCATCGACCCCCTAATTTGGGAAGAAAGTAAAAATTAACAGTGCATGAAACTACAGAGCGTCCGAGGGTGGGTCAGGATGAACTGAGGAGTCTATAACACATGGTATCAAAGATTGGGTAAAAAGCAAATAGTCTATCCGGGATGATGAACTATACACAGGGAAAGTGAATGTGTACTCTTGGGTATTAGGGTGGAGAACTCTCCAGATATCACAAAGGCCCAATTGATCAAGCACATCGCGCAGCGCTCTCTGCGCTGGAGAGAGACCCATGCGCGACGTACCCAATCTGTCAATAAGAGGGTCAAAGGTTATATTCAGATCACCCCCTAAAATTATTGGAATAGACAGGAATGGAGTTAAAACATTAAGTAACTGCGTGAAAAAAATGGGTGAATCTGTATTGGGATCATACATATTGACTAGTACAATTTTGGTTTTATGAAGGGTACCTTGGACCATTAGGAACCTACCTTGAGAATACCTTATAATCTGTGAAGAAGTAAAGGGAGCATTCCTACCCACCAATATCACAACCCCGGAGCTTTTCATGGTTCCTTCAGCTGAGAAGCACTGACCCACCTGCTGCCATCTCAGTTGCAAGCTTTCTGATTGAAGCAAATGTGATTCTTGAATAAAAGAGATATCGGCCTTTAATAAGTTCAGATGTTTAAGTAGTTTATACTGTTTGACCTTGTGTGTGGCTCCCTTAACATTCCAGGTTAAACATTTTAACTCCCTAGCCATTTAAATCATTCTCTTCGTAAAATACCCATATAAGTTTATGAAATGAACGTATATCCTTCTTTGTCTTGGGCTGTATATTCTCTGCAAATCCTTCTCTAAACCAAGTCCCCAAACCCTCCCTCCCAAACCATGAAACCCACTCCCCAACAGTTACTGAAAACAGGTATTGTATTAAATTTTACAGAAATCCAGATCCCAATAGTATCCCTAAACTAAGATAGTATACTCAACCCACCCACCCCTTTTTTGTTTGAACAGCGCTCTGCAGTACACAATGCATTACCTCCTCTTCCCTCCAGCCACCCTAATTAGCGAGTGAAATATAGCATTATATTCCCTAATCAGACCAATCATGAATGCTATCTTTCTTCCCTGAATCTTGGAACAGATTCTAAAAAATAAAGAAAACATCTAGTGAGCGTCCTGTATCTAGTTTGCCCAGTTCTATGAACTAATAAAAAAAGGGGGTAGTACTTAATATGTTATAATGAATTCAAGCACAGCCCATAATAATATCAGGTGAGCTGTAAGAAGACAAAATACTGAATCAGCATGTAACACTCTGCCTGATTTGTTCCCCCTTTCTTTTTCCACCTTTTCTTTTCCCTTCTTTCCTGTTTATTTCTTTTTTTTTACATTAATGAAACATTAATGAAACTAAAAGGATTACCCCTTCAAAAACTATATAAGATAAAAAAGAAATGCATTGGCACAGTTTCTTTTCAGCATCGTCCTGGGGAATTAGACTTGTCCAAGCATCAACGTTATAGGTGATAATACTATTTCACCTAATTAACTCAGAAGGGGCCATTCTTTATTCAACCAAATTTGTTATCACAACCAACATGAGCATGTCTCTAAATCCCTTATGTAACTAGTATGAAAAAAAGAAAAATAACCCAGTTTAAGGAAGCAGTTAGACATGTAAGACTAAAGAATTTAAAAAAGTGAACATGAACTGTATTTGAGATTTAACTTGGAAAAAATTTTTTTTCAAAACTTCCTTAGCTTGTACATAAAAGTAATCCTCCAGTTACAAGGATTGTGATAAAGGAACTTATAAGTAGACTCTAGCAGATTAAAAAAAAATGTAAAGACCCAGGGTCAAATGCCTTCTTGGTTCCTTAGGAAAATTATCTTGTTTGCTCAGCAGGCATTAAATTGGAAACAATAATATGTCTCTCACTTAAAATGTAGAAGTAACTGGCGATGCACAAGAAACCTTTGAATCTGGACAACTTAAGCATTTATTTTTGCCCCTTAAGCGTCCAAGGGTAGTGGTAGAAAAATGTTGTCACTTGTAGCTGTGTAAAGTCGTGAGAGCGACCAAAACGATGCACCGTGCACCTGTAGCTTAACTTAAAGTGAGAGTGTGGGGCTCACTCCAGTGGTACAAAAATGATAGTAACTGCAAAGAGTTATTGAGTGTATCCGAGACGATCGATGGTGTGCACTTCCACACAGCACAGAAGCCACCATGTAGAATTTAGAACAAGTAAGAAGGAGCCATTGCAGTCAACTGCTTTTTGTTAGAAACAGGGTGAGCAGGTATTTCTTATCACCTAATTGTTCCCATTCTAGCAGTAAGCAATCCTGCAAATGAAAGATCGCAAGAGTTATTGGCTCTTGTGCAGGAGATCGGATCCAATCAATGCAGTGCGAGTTCTAATTTGCTTCCATATGCCAGAACTCTAATCAATAAAACATAATTTCCACTTTATTGTGTATACAGCTGAGTTCCTCTTTCTATTATGCTACTTCAAGGGTCCCCGAAGAGATCTGGAAGGGCCGCTTTCCGCCCCGTGGCCGCCACCTCAGGCTCCTCGTAAGACAACCATTTACCGGCTATTAAAACTTGCAGTTTAGCTGGAAAAGACTTTTTAAATTTCATCACAGCAGCTATTAAACGGGAAACCAGTGGGTGAAAAGCAGATCACTTTTGACATACAGTAGTCGGCAAGTCCTGTGTAATTCGAATGGATTTGCCTTCCCAGCATACTGTTTATAATTCTTTCCTTTTCAAGATAACAGGTTGCCTTTCTAGGAAGTTTAAGAACCTGAAAATTAGTGGCTGAGGAGGACAGCCTACCAGTGGTTTAGGGTGCAGAGCCCTGTGCGCTCACTCAATAATGTACTTGTGACCAAATTGAGAAGGGCCTGCAAGCTTTTCAAGTAGTTTTTGTACAAATAAGACAGTATTCTCCTTCTTCTCCTTTAGGAAGCCCTATTAACACCGCGTTGTTGTGTCAGCTTCTACCTTCGAGATCCTATACTTTCAGTTCAAGCTTTGCCATTTTTTGTCTAATAGCAGCTATTTCGGGGTCTATTTTCTCTGTTTTCCTTTCTAAAGAGATGATATGAGCCGTATTATCTAAGGCTCTTTGAGATACATCTTCCATAGCCTGTGATGGGGTTTTGATTTCTGTGGAGATGACATGCAATTCCTCTTTAAATGGAGCAAATTCAGCTCAGAGCTGCTGTAGCATAAGTGGCTCCTGATCCATTGTAAGAGAAGCTGCGGTGGCAGTTTCGGTGAGTCCCTTGGCCTGAGGCTTCTAAGGGGCCTTTTCCAGAGTCACAGGAGGAGTGTGTTTTAGTGGAGCTCTCCTCATTTCCACCTCCACTGGATGATTCAGTTGGAAGATTGGTGTAGTCCACAGATTAACTAGATAATCCAGGTAATTATTATTGTGTAGAACTGGAAGAAAAACTTTAAAAAAACATAGCGGGTGGCTGGAGCAGTAGAGAGGAGCTGTTAATGCTTGCTCTGCATCACGTGCCTCTCGGAAGAAGCTTCTCTTAAAGACAATTCATTATTACTAAAAGTTTTCTAGGCTCCAGATGACATTTAGGACTGTAATGAACCATCTCTATAGGAGGGTAATTTAAATGTTGGGACTCTGACATAGGAACACAGGAGATGATATGACCAAATTACTGAATCAAACATGAGGTTACAAATGTCAAGTCCTTACATAAAAACCAGGTTCAAGGTCAATCAATCAATCACTTTATTTAACCAGGCATAAACACCATTGAGCAAGCTCATTTTCAAGGTGGTCCTGGGCATTAATACAATACAGTACACTTCATAAGATTACAATTACGGTGGACAACGGTGCAAAAAAAAAAAAAAAAAGGAAAAAACATTGTGAAGGTGCCGGTCAATATGGGCCTATACAGACCGGTCAACATAATTAACATGCAAAGGTACATAATGATAAGCTTTAATGAAATGAGAAGAGACAACAATCCCATATAGTCTCCGCTAAGTAAGAGCTCATACCTAAATGATAAAAAAATAAGGAGGTATTAAGGAATAGGGTAGAAATTGGGGTGAAACAGTAGGCAGCCAAAAGGAAGGCCAGAATAGGTAAAAGGTAGAGAATAGGCAGGGCCATCTTGGATTAAGGGAACTAGGCTTGTATGTCCTAGGTTTCTGTTAGGAATATGGGGTGGATGAGATACTTAGGCGTAGAATTTGAGAGTGGCACTCGGGGCTTAGGGGTCATCGGCGTCTGAAACAGTTGCATGATTCCTTCAGATAATCCGTTAATAGAGCTTTGAATGTGAAAATGCTTGGAAGTGAGGATAATTTTAATGAGTCTTGCATAGTGTTCCAAAGTGACGGAAGTGAGAAGTTGATTGCTGCTGAGCCAAGGGTAGTTTTCACTCTAGGAATCTGGAAGCAGATTAAGGGGAAGCATCTCAGGCCATAGGAACCTTTAGCCCGTTTGAAGATGTTTAAGATGTGTGCAGGGAGGTTATCAGATAATGCTCTAAAAAACCAGAGGAGAGCATTCCTTTTTCTTCTAGTTGAGAGTGAGGTCCATCCCGAAACCTGGTATAGATGACAGTGATGTGTACTACAGGGTAGATTTAAGATAAATCTTAAAGCCCGGTGGTAAAGGGTGTCCAGTTTGTTTAGCATCGTTGATGGGCAATGACTGTAAAGGAAGTCAGCGTAGTCTAGGATAGGTAGGAATGTAGTTTGTACTAGTCTCATTCTGGCTTCTAACGTGAGTAGGTGTTTAATGCGACAGAATAAACCTAATCACTGTCTTAGTTTCTTCGAGGTTTCATTTAAGTGGCACAGAAAGTGCCCCACGTGTACAAAGTCGCAGGAGGAGTGTGTTTTGGTTGAGCTCTCCTCATTTCCACCTCCACTGGAGGCACGTGATGCAGAGCAAGATGAGGCCCCGAGGATAATTTCTAGAGGCATCTGCCAGTGCAAGGCCTAGTAATGTCATCAACTGGAGGAACTGTTGGCCAAAAAGTGAAGCCTCACCACTAACCCAGGCATAGGCAGTCTCAAACATCAAAACTTTGAGAAAGCCCATGACTAGGTCATCTGTGAAGCATGTCAGATCTTAGCTCCTGCAATAATTTATTCTTGTGCCCTGCAGACAAGTACATGAGAATGATCCTGCAACCTGCACCTGACCCACCTTCTGACTCACAGTCTTTCTCCCCAGGGTTTTAAATAATTGATTAGCAGTTTTTTTTTTCTTGGGACAATGCTAACTGTACAGAAAGTATTTATGTAGGTTTTCTAGAAGTGTTATGTTTGTTAAACACAGTGAAGCAAGTGCTATGCATTTTCACAAGGTTTTAGCACTTTTATGAGCAAAACGCTAATCAATTTTTGGAGTTAAATAAATCCCTGCTCCCTATCCCCTGCTAAAACCTTAGCTCAGTAGTCTTACATTTCCTATAATTTTTCATCATTTTTACCATTTTTCAAACCATAACAGCCTTCTCCTCTTTGTATATGTCTATTGAGTGTACTTACTCGAACTGTGTGTAGTCATTTGAACTATATTTATTAGACTGTTTAATGCAACTAATTACAGCTCAGTTTGGAAAAGTTGTTAAGCTACCCTCTTTTCTTTTTCCTCTGCCTTCTACTCTCTTGTTTCCCCATGCCTCTCTCTCTCTCTCCCAGAGTAACCACTAGCCCCCACCCAGCTTGGCTTCTCAGAGCCATCCCCTTTCTGTGTATTGCCCTCCTTTAATCACTTAATTTACTCCTGCTGTCTTCCTGTATCCACTCACTGATTGCCCCACCCTGCGACTGCCTTTTTAATTTCATCCCTATTTCTTCCCTCTCATTTCTTCCTAGTAGGTGTCCTGTGACCATGGCAATCCAGCCTGCCAAAGAACAGTATCTCGGGACGCGGCTTAGCTTTTCCGTAGTCCCTGCATATCTAGCACACCCTCAAGCTCTGCAGGTATGAAGTTCCTTGCGGCTTGCCCCACTCTCTCCCTGTTTTTACCTCCAGCTCCTGATTGGATGGCGCTGGCAAATCCGGGCTCTCAAATGGCTCCCTACTTCTTTTCACTGTCTGAATTTTACTGTACACCTCCTAGCCAGAGTTTTAACTGGTGGGTGCACATTTTTCAAACCACGTGTAACCCTCTGTGCATTTTTCCATTAGCAAATTATACTCTACTGCCACTAGAGGAACATATTCTTTATCTAAGCAATCCCTGGCTGTTGTTCATATAGATACCTTCCTAAACTTCAGCTCCCACCTCCATCTGACCAGCCCCTTCCTCTGCATCCCCTGCTTACAAATTCTTCCTCTTCCTAAATCAATTCACTAATTTCTCTGACTTATGAAAATGCATCCCCTACTGTCGTCTCTCCCTCTTGTTCTGCCCATATCCCTCTCTTTACCACCTCCACTTGCTCTCTACTCACCTATTCCTAATAACTCTCCCAACCCCATCAGTTACTATCTCCAATCTCCTACCCAAATCCATGCTATCTCTCCCTCCCTGTCATTTGAAATATGGTCTCATTCTATCACTATTCCTTATGTAGCTTTGATAATGGTGTCCACTTTCACTGTGGTTCTCCACCTTCTTGTTCCTCACTCATCCACTCCCTTCTACTCAAAGCTCCCAACCTCCTCCCCAACCCCTTCAAAATCATCTATGCTCCACTTTCTTATACTTGCCTTTCCCAATTTCCCCTTGCTCCTCTGGTGACTCCTCCTCTATTACCTCCCCCCGCTCTCTTCTCTCAGCCCTCCCAAAGGGCTTAAAGATCCTGCATCTAAACACCTGCAGCTTGTTGCAAAAATAGACCAGATTCAGACCATGGTGTGCACTCTAAAATCAGATATTCTAATCATCTCAGAAACTTCACTAAAGAACAGTATCCCTGACCACTCGGTTTCCATTCCTGGCTACTCACTGCTAAGGCAAGACCGTTCTGGTAGGGGTGGTGGTATGGCAATTTATGTCAGAGTCTCCATCCAATATTGCATCATCTACTCATCCTCCAATTCTGAGACCCATGATACCCTAGCTATCCATGTGAACCCTCCCCTTCACTCTCCAAATCTTCGTGGCCGGCACATACTGCCATCCAAATGTTCATCCTTCGGTCACGCTAGACCTCCTAACCTCCAGCACTTCCCTTGCTCGCTGTGGGGAATTATTCATCCTAGGTGACTTCAATATAAATTGGTTGTCACCCAAAACTACCAAAACTAAAAATGAAATTGGAGCCCTAAACCTCTCCCAATGGATCTCCGAACCCACCCGCCCAAACCACAAGACACAGCAACACTCCCTACTCGACTGGGCCCCTTACCTCCCACCCCCACCGCGTCATCACCTCTGGCATCTTCCCCAATGCTCTCAGTGACCATAACCCAATATTCATAGTTAGTAAAGTCCACAAAACTAAATCACCACACAAAACCATACAACTGCACTCTTTCAAGTCTCTTGACTAATCTTGCCACTTCTTACTGGTCACCCACCCCCTAACCTCCTTCCCCTCAGTTGATAAGGCCCTTGCCTAATTCAAAGAAATCTTTCTTGTACAATGGAACACCTTTGCCTCACTCAAACAAACCAGAGTCAGAGGTAACCACTTATCTTGGATAACCCCTGAACTTCTAGCCTGTCTCAGGGCTAGAAATCGAGCCTGGAAGCATCATAAAGCTACCCAGCATCCTAGTGACCTCGCAAACTTCCGCATGCTCAGAAACACTTGCACCAGGGCAACGAGTGTTAGCCAAGTCTGAATATTTCAAATCTGCCTCCATCACCAACATAAATTCCCCTTCAAAGTTCTGGAAGGTGGTGCACACCCTATTTACCCCCTCATCTCACCCATCGCCCCCGGTACTTAAAGTAAAGTAACTAGCTCACTAGTGTCTGACCTACCAGCTGTAGCTGCAGAATTTAATTCCTACTACATCTCCTGCGCCAATGAGCTACTGACATCCCTCCCCTCCTACATATCCCCTTCCCCACCCTCTACCAGTAAGCACCCTCCACCACCTTCCCTTCTCTTTCACTACTGTAACCCCAAATGATGCCCTAAGTACCCTCCTCACCATCAACCCCTCTAACGGTACCACTCTGATGGCCTTGACCCAAAACTCCTCTCCCTGTCCACTACGGCCATTGCCTTCCCCCTCTCAATAATCCTAAATCTCTCATTCTCTACTGCTTCTGTCCCCTCTTAATGGAAGCATGTTGTGGTCCTCCCTCTACCCAAAGGGGGTGATCCCTCATCCCCTGGCAACAAGTGCCCAATTTCTCTCCTCCCTACCCTTGCCAAGTTTCAAGAACACATTATCCTCTCCCAACTCACCTCTTTTCTATCTGACACCTCCTTTTTCACCCTTTCCAGTCTGGTTTCAGGAAAAAAAACACTCAACCACCACCTCTCTCCTACGGCTCACATAGTCCTTCCTAACCAGGATGGACAATGGGCAAATTACCTCTGCCATGCTGTTGACCTGGCCAAGGCCTTCAACATCGTCTCTCACTCCCTTCTCCTCACACTCACTCCCAGAACCTGACCTATCTCCCTCCACCACAAACTGATTCAAGGCATACCTTATTGGCAGAACCCAATCAGTTAAGATCTTGGACGTCACTTCCCCTCCCCTCCCAATTAGCACTGGAGTACTCCAGGGCTTGGTATTAGGGCCCCCTCCTTTCCTCCACCTTCTTAAACTACCTTCCCTCTCTTTGCTCCCCATCCTCCGCTATACATATGCATGCCAAGAATACAGTCCTGTATACATCTTTCTCCTGTCCTCTTGAGGTTACAACCAGCTTACAGCAAGACTTTGATAAGATTCAGCTCTGGTTTGCTAACCATAAACTTTTCCTCAATGCCAAAAAAAATGTCTCCATGACCTTTAGCACAAGGCAGAGACTCTCTAGGCTTCCCTCCCTACCCACGTTTCACACCCTTGAGGGGACTTTACTTGAGGACACATCCTCCTTCAGGTACTTAGGTGTTTGGCTGGATCAACACCTAAACTTCTCTGGACATATTAACGCCATCCAGAAAAAACTGTATCCCAAGCCTGGTGTCCTGTTCAGGAATCGTAGTTGCATCCCTCCTACGGCTAGGTGTGAACTTGTCCAGAAGATGATACTGCCCCTTTCTGACTACTGTGTCATGGTCTACGGTGCTGCTACTAAGTCCTCCCTGGCCAGAATGGACACCCTCTTCAATTCCTTCTGCCGCTTTGCCCTGGATGCCCCCCCCCCACACCATCACTGTGATCTTTATCGTGCCCCATCCTTCCCCTCTCTTACAAATAGGTGACTCTCCCACTGTGCTAAATTCACTTCCAAGCATTGGTTGGGTAAGATCCCTTCCTACCTCACCTCCTCCTTTATAACACTCCCCCCACCCTCTCATTCCCTTAGATCAACCAACTCCCATACCCTGGTTGTCCCCACAGATCCACTCAAATCGGCCAATCCAGTTACTCTCACTGCCTCCCAAAAATTTGGAATCCCCCCCATCCCAAAATCTGGCACTCATCCTCCACCTACTCCATCAGCTCTGCCCTCTATAATTACCTTGCACCTAGCTGCTCCTGCCATGTCCCTCCCAAATTCCCTCCTCTAAGCTCTGGACAAACACTACCCCCCATCATCACCTTCATTTTACCCTGAACACACCCAGCCTGAAAATCTCTAGCCCCTCTCCCCTTTCCCCTAAATAGTCCCCCTTACTGGCCTCCCTTGATCTCTCACAGAATGTAAAGGACCCTGAATGCTCGCCATGGGTCCCTCTCCTACCCCCCCAAGGAGCTTGTATCTCTCATCTACTCACTTCTCCACCATCTTAAAAGGGGTCTCTCTGGGACACTGCCTTATCTCCTTCTCCCTGGTTCCCCTAATCCCCTTGCAGGGTTCCTCGCATCCTGAAGGGGTCTCCAGGGACACTACTCTCCCTCCTCCCCACTTCACCCCTCCCTCCCTCCCCTTTCCCCTTTTCTTTCATGTAAGCACTTGTTTGCTTATTAACCCGCCACTTATTATTGTCCACTCTTTCTACATGTTATACACAACACTGTTGTAACACTGTTGGTAACATCTGCCTTACAACTGTATGTTAATGTTGATCTTGTAGCTTGAATGTTTAATGTCTCATTCTAGTTGTGCCCCTTCCCCCCAGGTGGCACTGCGAGATGAGGACATAGACAGGGTAGAGAAGGTTCAGAGGAGGGCAACAAAGATGGTGCATGGATTGCATCACAAGTCCTATGAGGACAGGTTGAAGGCACTGAACATGTACTCCCTGGAGGAGAGGAGGGAGAGAGGGGATATGATAGAGACATACAAGTATCTTACAGGGAGGAACAGGGTGCAGGAATGCACTATTTTTAAGCGAAAAGATGTTACAGGACTAGAGGGCATGGGATGAAGTTGGAGGAGGACGATTCAGAGGAAGCGTGAGGAAGAATTTCTTCACAGAGCGGGTGGTGGACAAGTGGAACACCCTGCCAGAGGAAGTGGTGGGGGCTGAAACAATCACGGGATTTAAGAATGCATGGGATAAACATAAAGGAATTCTGGAGATCAGGGGTAAGGGGCAACAGACTTCCTGGAAAACATAAACTGAACTTACAAACTTAAATGGGCAGACTGGGTGGGCCATAGGCCCTTATCTGCCGACACTGTCTATGTATGTATGTATCTATGTATGAGCAACTTGTCGCTCAGTGTGCCTTCCTGGTGAAACATTTCAATAAATAAATAAACTATCGGCTCCAGTTTCTCTGGTCTAGCCTTCCCATCCATTTCTTCTTCTCCAAGTCCTCCCTCAGTTCAGAAATCCCTGCACTGTGACTCCATTTCTCATGTCTGTAGCTGTGCCTACCTCAATCCCTATGTGACATCCTTAAATCTATCAAATGCTTTATATATTCCCCTCTCCCAGATTTCATTCTTCATCCTTCATTGATATCACCCCTTCCTTCAACTGATTCTCTTACGTCCTGTCCTCTCTACCTCTCCCCCCCTCCATAACCTGAAACATCTTGTACCAAACCCAACCACCCCCAGTCCCCAAAATACATATATGTTCCCCTAACTCTTTCTCAAACTTATCACTGTGCCAGCCTGGTGATGCTGAGGGTTGAGGCACTGGATGCTACACCTTGCACCACACTGGCAACCCGGGTTTGGAAATAGACTTGGGCTGTTGGAGGTTGGTAGGGAAGGGAATGGATCGACATCTGGAGGGCTGCTCTCCCTTCCTGGGGTGGGCTTCAGGGGATGCACCACTCAAGGGTGGCCTCTAACAGTAATCAGGGGTGTGCAGAGAAGTAGCGGTACATGCGAATGTGGGGGCACAGCTGCTGCGGATGTTGGCGTGTAATGCCAAGACGTTACTGCACATCCGAGTCCCGAGAAGCAGAAACCAAGGTGGAAAACCCTGGCTGCTTGGGAGGCAAGGCAGGGAGAGTAGGCTTAGCCCACATGCCCAATGCCGGCTCAGATCCCGCCTTGACTCTCTGTGGTCCTGCCTCCCGGGGGGAGGACCCAGCACCTGATTCCTCATCCGGGTGAAGGGCACAGTGGGTGGTAGATGCAACATGCCTGAGTGCCCATGCTGGAACGATGCCCAAGTGACCGGAGACCGAAGGAAAAAAGAATAAGAAAAAAAAAATGATCACTGCTGCCATTACCCCTCCCTGTCCCACTAACCTCCTGTGAAAGGCAACCCTCTCACGGTACCTACCTTATTTTTAAATTCTTGAAAGGATCCCTTTGCTGTTGTCTCAGCTCCCTTATCTCCTGCCTCCCATAGTGCGTCCTGCCCCCTTCTTCCATGCTTCTGACTCGCACTGTTTTTCCTTATCCCCTGTTAAAACAACATTAGAACAGCAATCTTATGTTTCTTATAGGATTCTGTTCTCTGGTTTAGCCTCCAGATCTGTTCCTTTTTCAAGTCCTTCCTCCGTTCAGAAATCCCTGCTCCGACTCCACTTCTCATGTCTGCAACTTCACCAGATCCCTTTCCCTGTGACATCTTCAACTCACTCACATGCTTCACATCCTCTCCACTCACAAATTTCATACTCCACCCTCCACTGATAACCACCCCTTCCATCTGTAAGCACCCTTTTGGGAGCATACAGGTTATAGAAGCTGGCAGCTAGTGGAGAGAGAGAGACAGGAAAGGATGGTGCCAGTAGTTCTGGGATGTGGGCCGGCTGCTGACTGCAGGCGGACCCATCTTATGGATATAAATAGGGGTCAATTGGTGTGAGAAAAGGGAGACTGGGAGAGAAAGAGAGAGTCGAGGTTGTCCTGTTGAGTTCAGACATGAAGGCTGTGGTGGGTGGATCATCTGCCACCCTGGCTCTCCTCTCTTGAAGACTGGCAAAGTGTGGCGGTTTGGGGTCGAAAGAAGTGTGGAGCAGAAAGAGTGTCCCAAGTAACTAGCAGTCGTACCCGTGGGTGAGTGCAGCTTGAGAGCCAGTGAGAGGACTGTGGAAGGGCCTGTTATGGCAGAGGGATCTGGGGCATGGTCCAGAGGTGGCAGCCTTGATCGTTGGTGGGACAGTAGTGGAAGCCAATCCCCTCTCCCTAGACTGAGTGCCACTGCAAAGTCTGGAGTTCCCATGGTATGTGCAGCCTGTGGAGGCATGGGGTGCCGCTGGCTGGGACCTCAGGTGGGGTGGCAGGCCACCTGGGCACTCTGTGTGGCACTGCAGCTGGGCTCCTTGGTGAAGGCAACCCTGGACTTAAATCACTGCATGAGCAGAAAGAGCCTTGGGTCTCTGAGATTGCCAGGGATGCATGAAACTCCCTGGGATGCTCGAAGCAGGCATGTGGCATCAGTGATTGGGTGCCAGGAGGGTTTTTGGTGAGACTGTTCATACCAGAGTAACACCACCACTGAAACCAGAGTAATCTCTGTTTTAAGGAAACAAACTAGGAATGGGACTGGGCAGTAGAAACATCTCGTACAGTCTCAGTTTACCTAAGTATTTAATTGCTCAGGGAAAAGGAGTTTAGTGCTGGTGGATGAAATGTTTGGAAAGTTGCAAGGAGCATGTAAAGGGATTGCTGCAAAGTTCGAAGTACAAATCTTGTGTGGCATTTTCGTCCCACAGTAACAGTGCTGCTTCCAGAAAACGTAGCCTTTGGTTTTGAGAAGCAATGCTGCATATTGTAAGTAAAGTCAATCTGTTGGAAAAACAGATTGCTGCAGATTCAATGTCAGGTTGTCTGAGTGTGAGTTTCCCCCACTGTTCATCATTATAACCTCATGCTCCATGGAGTAGACATTTAGTTTAATCAGTTGCATCAAATGAGTTCTTTGTACTTTGGTCCTACTGTGGACAATAGACTAAATCCAGTAATTGTTGCCTCAATGTTGTGAATCTAACCACTGTTGATCCTGCAGCTGTGCTCCTCAAAGAGAAGTGAAGCACCTTGTCCCCTGTACCATCTTCCCAGAGCTGAACCAGGTAAACAAGCATATTTACTTTTCTGGACTTTGTTTTCTGGCTGTACAGTCACTCCCTCCCATCTTTTATCAACTGGCATACTTCTAGACATCGGGAGTGGGGGGAGGCTTGCACTTCTACTGATTCTCTTACTAACATAGAAACATAGAATTTGATGGCAGATAAGGACCGCTTGGCCCATCCAGTCTGCCCATTTCATTACCTAATGGATAAGCTGCAGATCCTAGTTAACCAGCAGCCTACTTCTTCCTACCCCCACGCCCTAGAATTGCCTTATGACTGTCCCATGCATGCTTGAATTCCACCACTGCTTTTGACTCCACAACCTCCTCCGGAAGGCCGTTCCATGCATCCACAACCCTCTCTGTGAAAAAATACTCCTTGGTTACCCCTGAGCCACCCCACACCCCCATCTTCAAATTGTGCCCTTGTTCTTGCACACCTCTTTTTTTGAAAGATGCTACCCTCTTGGACTTTGCTGATTCCCTTGAGGTGCTTGAAAGTTTCTATCATGTCCCCCCTCTCCCTCCTTTCCTCGAGGCTATACACATTAAGTTATTTAAGTCTCTCTTCATATGTCTTCCGGTGCAGACCCTGCACCATTTTAGTTGCCCTCCTCTGGACAGCTTCCATCCTGTCTATGTCTTTGCGGAGACTGGGTCTCCAGAACTATACGCAGTACTCCAGATGGGGTCTAACCAGCTGTCTGTACAGAGGCACAATAACTTCCTGTTCTCTACTGGTGATGCCTCTCCCTATGCATCCCAGTATCCCCCCAACCCTCCTTGCTGCCCTCTCACATTGCTTGCCCACCTTTAAGTCATCTGATATGACTACCCCCAGGTCCCTTTCCATTTTTGTTGTCGTTAGTATCTCACTCCCCACTGTGTACTCTTCCCCTGGGTTTTTATTTCCCAGGTGCATTACCTTGCACTTCTTAGCATTGAATCTAAGCTGCCATACATTTGACCATTCCTCTAACCTTGCAAAGTCCCTTCTCATCCTTTCCACCCCACCTTGTGCATCAACTCTGTTGCAGATCTTTATGTCATCTGCAAAGAGACATACAATTCCTTCCAGCCCCTCTGCAATGTCGCTTATAAAGACATTGAAGAGGACCGGTTCTAATACTGAACCCTGCGGTACCCCACTAGTAACCCCCCTTTCTTCAGAGTGGACTCCACTTACTATTACTCTCTGTGTCCTATTCTCCAGCCAATTCTTTACCCAGGCTGTCATCTTGGGACCCACTCCCAGGCTGGCTAATTTGTATATTAATCTTTTGAGAGGGACTGTGTCAAATGCCTTGCTAAAGTCTAGGTAGGCCATGTCCACAGCCCCTCCCTGATCTACTACTTTGGTCACCCAGTCAAAGAAATCTATCAGATTCGTCTGGCATGACCTTCCCACTGTGAATCCATGCTGCCTTGGGTCCTGTGCCCCTCTGGCCTCTAGATACTCATCAGTTCTTTCCTTCAGAAGTGATTCCATCATTTTCACTATCACTGAGGTTAAACTAACAGGTCTGTAGTTTTCTGCTTCTGCCTTGCTCCCACTTTTGTAAAGGGGAATCACATATGCTGTCCTCCAGTCCTCGGGTACCACTCCATCCTCCCATGATTTGTTAAAGAGGGTAGTCAGTGGTGTCACTAGTTCTACCCTTAGTTCTTTTAGAATTCTGGGATGAATCTCATCAGGCCCCATTGCTTTGTCCACCTTCAGTTTTAAGAGTTCTTTCATAACCCTTTCTTTAGTAAATGGGCTGGTATCAACTTTTGTATTCAGAGTGTTTCTACTGTTTGTTTTAGGTACCTCCCCCTCTTCATTTGGAAATACTGAGCAAAATATTTGTTTAGTATCTCTGCCTTTTCACAGTCTCCTCTGCCCACCCTCCTCCCCTTTATTAAGCTTCACTATCCTCCCTTAGTCTTCCTTCGCTCCCTGATGTACCTATAAAGGGTTTTATCCCCTTCTTAACTGAGTTGGCTATCTTTTCCTCAGTTTGGGCATTTGCTGTTCTGACTGCCTTCCCAGCTTCCTTTTGCTTTAACTGATACAGTTCTCTGTCTGCTCCTTCTGTGATTCCTTGTACTTCCTGAATGCTTTCTTTTACTCTTGAACCTTCACTGCCACTTCCTTTGAGAACCACAGTGGTTTCTTGCATCGTTTTGTTTTATTTGCTTCACACAAAGGCTCGTTACCTCTGTGATGGCAGTTTTTATTATTCCCCATTGTTCTTCCACCCCTCCTTCCTGCCCATTTGCTAGTGCATTCCTTAGGCACTCACCCATTTTGGCAAAGTCAGCCCTCCTAAAGTCCAGTACTTTTGCCTTTGTATGGCTTGAATCTATTGCTGTGTTTATTGTGAACCATACTGTTCGATGGTCGCTAGTTCCCAGATGGTCACCCACTTCTACATCTGTGATCCTCTCTCCATCTCACCTCTACTCCCTGTCTGCATCCCTCTACTCCCTAATCTGATACCTCCGGTACTTAATACAACCCCTGCCAGTCCCCAGAATACAGATACGACATTGCTGGACTGCCTTCTAACCCCCACTTCATTAAGTCAGTACAATTAGGGTGGACAACCAGGAGATGGGGTGGAGCAGTCTACATCCTTGCAGCACAAAGCAGACTGCCCCTCCCTCATGGTTGCATGCCTGCTTGCTCCCATGCTAGAGTGAATATTAATGGGATTGGACGCACTTAAAGGGGAAGGTTGACTGAACTAGCCCATCTATGTAAAATGTACAGAGATGCCATCCAGGATGCAATACGGTAATACTGCAGTATATCACAAAATACTGCAGTACACTGCAGGGGAACAGTGTTATTCAATGGCAATTAAGCCCTTTTGTCATGCAATATTTTGTGACATGTCAGTTACTGCAAATTATTGCAATGCATTGAGGCTGGCCCCACTGTATTTTGAAGAATGAGGGCAACTGAGAAAGTGGGGTGTTTGTAAAAAGATATGCTCAGCTCCTAGCCTTGTGCCAGGAACATGCATTGTGTTATCATTATCTTTGTTTCTATTTCTATTATTCCGGATCTTGCAACAGCTGAAACTTCACAATGCATATAATGTTAAGCAGGGGTGAGAATTGGTCTGCTGTCAACCCCAAATATTCAATAAGACCGTGCATTTTACTCCCTTCAAATTTTGTAATTTATTATACAACCAACTGTCCACCAGCACTCTTATACCTCCACTTTCTCCCACCAAAGGGAGACCCATTGAAGGGGCAATGAAGGAAATGACATAAATGTGCAATCCGCTTAACTGCAGACATGCCCTTTAGCCATAAAGATGCTGCAGCAAGTAGCCTGTTTTTTTTTTTTAAATAGAAATGGGTCTGTGAAAACAGCAAAGACGTGGAGGGCAAGAAATGACATGTGGGATGTCAGATACCATGGGCTTTGTGGCTACCTAGGAGGCCTGGAAGGTTTAGAAACATAGAAACAGACAAGGATGGCAGAAAAAGACAAGTGGTCAATCCAGTCTGCCCAAATTCCATATCTAACCCTGGGACCTACTGTCCAGCTCGGTCCTAGCCCTCCACCTCCTCCTCCTCCCCCCTTCTTCTTCACAAGTCTGTTGCCCCTAGCGACTACTATACCCACCACTCTGTCCCAACCACGTCTGAAACTGCCAACTGTTTTAGCGCCCACCACTTTGGCTGATAAGACTGTTTCATGGCTCCTCCACTGTTTCTGTAAAATAATACTTCTTCACGTCCCTCTGAACCTCACTCCTATCTGTTTCCACTCATTCCCTTATGACCTCAAACTAGCATGCAAGCTAAATTATTCCTTGCAGTTCAGCTTTTTTAATCCTTTTAGAAACTTGAAGATCTCTGTCATCTCTCCCTCTCCCTTCTGGTTTCCAGCAAGTACATCCTCAGTGCCTTGACATGTTCCTCGTAAAACCTGCCTGGTTCACCCAGAATTTACAGTGAGTGTGTGTTTAGTGCCTCAAGACACTCCTCACAAGACCTGCCCTGTTGGCCCTGAATCATTTTGCTACCCGATGCCGCACCATCTCCAGTCTGTCTCTATCCTTCCTGAGGTGGGGGCTCAAGAACTGGGCGCAGTACTCCAGGTGTGGCCTCACTGAACATCTATTAAGGGGTAGTTATTGTGACGCTTGGCATGCTAGTTGTGATTGTTCTATGATATTTGTAATGCAGGGTTTTAAATAATTGATTAGCAGTTTTTTTTTCTTGGGACAATGCTAACTGAACAGAAAGTATTTATATAGGTTGTCTAGAAGTGTTATGTTTGTTAAACACAGTGAGGCATGTGCTATGCATTTTTACAATGTTTTAGCACTTTTATGTGCAAAACGCTGATCAATTTTTTGGAGTTAAATAAAACCCTGTAATGTATAAATATAGTGTGTGACTGTCTCGCATAAGACAGCCTGTGCTCCTGGGTGACCGTCCCCCTACCAGGTTTCAGTGAAATGACAAGATATATATTAAACCAGGAGATCTCTGTAATGTAATTAACTTTCTTGAGACATTGCATTTTATAGCCTTTTTATGACCTGCTGCTTCTTTGAAGTGGAAACAAAATGGGTCTTTATGAGTCTGCCAGAAGATGAAAATCAAACTTTTATGACGTCTTAAGAGGAAGACCATTTAATATCAACTGGTGTTAGAAAGCTATAAAACCCTTTGAAATGCCTTGGGAGAAGGAACTGGGTAATCAAAGACTCATAATTTGGAAAATGAGTTTTTGTTGATGTCACCTTGTTTAAAATACCTCCTGATAGGACATCATGGTTGTATTTTTTTATATTCTAAAAGGAGGATCTAGATGACTCATAAAAGGGGTGTGGAGGGACACAGTTTAAAACAGAATACTGTGTCTGAAATTACTTGACATATCATTTTGGGGACTCTCGAAACACAGCTCTAGCGCTTAGACGTACTACATTAGATAGAAAAAGTCTAATTGTATGTTGGAAGGAGTTAATCTGTAGTTTTCATTTCTTTTAAGTGATTGTATGCTCTTTCATATATTGTTCTGTGTTTACATTTTTCATATTTTTATCCATTTTTAGTAAATATATTATTTGAAAGACTGCCTTGGATTGTCTGCCAGTTCTTTTTTGCATGTGACGTATAGATGGTTAAGTCTGACAACTGTGCAAAAGCTTGATGGTATTACTAAACTATGAAGGTAAGAATATACCTAAGGTCTTTTACAGAGTTTTAAGGGTTCATTTTGGAAGCCTGGCTTGGTGCCCCTGGCAAAAGATTGTACCACAAATCCTGAAGAGGGTATGTATCTGAGCCTGTACATTGGGTACTCTAGCATAAGGTTCACAGTTGGAATCCCCCACAGTACTTCAGACTAAAGGTGATTCGGACCCACAAGCAGACAGGAGGGTTACCCTGTCTGTTCTCTGTTCACAATATTGCGCTTGGAGGTTGGCACTGTGGGAGCAGAGGGCCTGACCTGCTGAGTGCGTTTGTGACAGATTTGGTTGGCAGCAGTGCGGATAAATTTGGCAACACAAGCTTTAACTGTTCAGTGTCTCGGCTTAATACTGTACAGCTCACTTGCAAAATAAGGCAGTGATTTATTTTTTAAAAAAGGAACAGAACTATATAATTTTGCTTACAGTTAAGTTCCTACCGGTTTTATTTTTTTCTAAAGTGCAAGTAAGAGTAACCGTAGTGAGGGAAGAAGATGGCTTCCAACTACAGTGGGTACACTGCAGACTACTTGAGGCAGTTGTGCAAGGACAGAGGAGTCCTGCACAATGGGAGAGACACCAAGCAGAACCTAGTGGATGCACTGATGGCAGCAGATGCCCAGAGCATCGAGTCACAGACTGTGACTGAAAAGGACCGAACCTTGGAAGTGGAGGGGCTAGCGGCCAGTGCAGTGTCCAGATCTGGTGAGGAGGACAGCAGGGCTAGTGCAAGCCAAGGGCCACAGCAGCAAAGAAAGGTCACCAGCATTCTGAAGCCAGAAGCAATCAGGCTGCAGACTGAATTGTACAGAATGGAGCAGCAGTTCCAGAGGGAGGCTGAACGAGAATGGCGAGAGGCAGAGCGAGAATGGCGAGAAGCGGAGCGAGAACAGAGAGAGGCAGAGCGAGAGAAGTGAGCCACAAAGGAGAAGAGAGAGTGTGAACAGCGAGAGACAGACCAAGAGGAGCGAGAGTGCCAGAGGCAACATGAACTGGAGAAGCTACGATTCCAACCACCAGAGCAGGTAAGTGGCTTGGGTTTAACTGGAACTACAGGACTGGGTTACAAACTGATAGCTGAATTTAAAGAGGGGGAGGATATGGATGCATTTTTAAATTCCTTTGAAAAAGTTTGTATTCAGGCAAAAATTCCTAGAGGGTCCTGGAGCTTCCAGCTATCCCCGCTACTTACCGGGACAGCTCGGGATGCATTGGGTCAAATGAACAATGAGGACAGTAATGATTACAGCAAACTTAAAGCTGCATTTTAAAAAAAAAAGTTTGATTTAACTGCAGAAGCATACAGAGCTAAATTCCATAAGCTCAGGAGAAGCCCTGACATGAGCTATGAGGAGCTAGCCACGAAACAACGTCAATGCTTAAAACGTTGGTGGGAGGGAACTGAAGCAAACTCTGTAGATAACATTGAAAATGCTATTTTGTTAAAACAGTTTTTCTGGGCATGCCCAGTAGAACTGAATACCTAGCTGGAGGACTGAGATCCAAGACAGTGCGAGAGGCTGCTGAACTCACGGACCGCTATGCCAAGAGCAGACCTGCTCTGAGAGCAAATGGGGCAGGTGTGACAGCACAGAAAGGGAAAAGAGCACCTTCAGGGTAGCTAAAACCCTCACTGCCTCAACTAAAACCAGTTAGCCCTAGGTTTCAAAGAAAAGATTTCTCTGAGAAAAGAAATGAATGTTGGGTTTGTAAAGAAGCTGAACATATTGCCAGACAGTGTCCCAAAAGGATGAGCAATACTCAACATGGGGCTAGGAAAGAAGTGGATTATTTATGTGTCCCTGGAAGCATGCCTGTGAACATGAAGGAACACATGCACCCAGTCAAGGTGAATGGTGTACAGACACAAGGGTTAAGGGACACAGGGGCATCCTTGACATTGGTAAAAGGGGATCTGGTAGAGCCTGGTCAGCTTGTACCCAATGAATTTGTAACTGTACAAGACTTCACTGGGGGGGTGGACACTGCCACTCGCTAGTGTTCTCCTAGACTGGGGGGGGAACTGTGCAACAGGTGACTGCAGCCGAAACTTTAGCAGTTGATGTGATCCTTGGCAACAATCTCAAATGGGATGGTGTGTGCAGTTACCCGTAGCCAAGCGGGAAGGGGAAACTGTAGTTCCTTGTACCCCACAGAAGCCAGTGTGGAAATAACTGGGAGGCTGATTCCTCAGCCTGTGTCTCCTGATATGGAGACTATTAAAAAGTGGCTAGAAATTTCCCCAGTAGCAGTTAATCACACAGCTATGGAGGGTTACTTCAAAGAAGGAGGGGTGACCCATTGTCAGAGGGGTAGGGATGACAGTGATCCCGAGTGCCCTAACACTAGTGCTAGGGACCCTAGTTTAAAGACTGAAGGGGACTTGTTCCATGCCTTGGGAATATGTAAGGAGTCTGCAGCCGCTCAGAAAAGTGACCCTAGTCTACAGAAGCTGAGGGCTTGGGCAGACTCTGATGCAGCACAGGGAAGTTATGATAAACATAAGGTTTATTGGGAAAATGGACTGATGTATACTCAGGATGTGAAGACAGAGGGAGGGGTGCTAGGCAGGCAGCTTGTCATTCCCCAGGTGTACCACGAGCAGTTGCTCAAGACTGCACACAATATTCCCTTGGCTGATTATCTGGGAATCACACGCACTACGCAGCAGTTGGCACAGAATTTCTATTAGCCCAACTTTACCCAGCAGGTGAAGGAGTATTGCAGGTCTTGTCACCGGTGCCAAGAATAGGGAAGGCAGGTAAGAAAATCCAAGCCACCCTAATTCCATTGCCCATAGTGGAGGAGCCATTCCAGAGGGGGGGGAATGGATATTGTGCAGCCTTTAAATACCCCCAGCTCCTCTGGGAAGAGGTTCACCCCGACTGTGGTGGATTATGCCATCCAGTATCCAGAGGCAGTCGCCCTATCCTCACTAAGGACAGACAAAGTGGTAGATGCCTTACTTGGGATTTTGTCCCATGTTGGGTTTCCGCAGGAGATTTTTACCGATCAAGGGGGTTCCTTCATATCGGACCTAATAAAATGTTTGTGGGAGAAGTGTGGGGTGGTGAAGAGACGCACAACACTTTATCACCCGCAAGCCAATAGACTTGTGGAAAGATTTACTGGTACCCTGAAGTCAATGCTCCAAGCATTTGCTGAAAAGCATGGGAGGGACTGGGAGAAATACCTTCCCCACCTGTTGTTTGCCTATCGAAAGGTGCCCCAAGAGTCGACAGGATTTTCCCCCTTCGAGCTCTTATATGGACGCCGGGTACATGGGCCCCTAGACTTGATCTGGGAGGACTGGGAAGGCAAGCACGCTACCCAGGGAACTCCCATAGTGGATTATGTCCTTAGGTTTAGGGAAAGGCTGAAGGAGCTGATGGGAACAACCCACAGCAACCTGGCAGCTGCCCAACAGAAACAAAAAGTGTGGTACGACCACAGAGCCAGAGCTTGCTCGTACATGGTAGGTCAGGAAGTCATGGTCCTTATCCTGGTCCGGAAAGACAACCTACAGGTTGAATGGGCAGGACCATACAAAGCAGTTAGGAAGGTAAATGACGTGAACTATATCATAGTTACCTGATAGAAGACATACAGAAAGGATGTACCATGTCAACATGATGAAGCCATATGTTAATAGGGCTGACACGGTGTTTGCAGTATGCAGTCCTGGGGAGGGGATGGATGGTTGAAGGAGACCACTTTCTGGACTTGCTGAAAGAAAGCAAGTGGAAGTCCTCTGTGGAGGCAGTTAAATTATCTCCCCAGCTGGCCCTGGCAAGATCCAGGAAGAGAGGGAGGTTTTAGCAGACTTTGCCCCACTGTTTAGCGCCAAGCCTGGACTAACCCCCTTAGCGACGCACAATGTGGAGACAGGGACACAGATGCCCATACGGCAGACAGCATATCGGGTGTTAGAGGCTGTCCAAAAGGACATAAGGAGGGAGGTGGAGAAAATGCTGGATTTAGGGGTAATCCAGAGATCTCACAGCCCCTGGGCCTCACCCGTATTCCTTACGCCCAAGCCAGATGACTCCACTAGTTTCTGTGTGGACTATCATGGACTGAATGCAGTCACAAAGTCAGACGCCCACCCGATGCCCCAGACGGACGAACTCCTGGACAAGTTGGGAGGGGTATTGGTAGGCAGAGTTAACTGACACAGCTAGGGAGAGGTCGGCCTTCATCACTCTGATTGGCTTATTTGAATTTAAAGTAATGCCTTCCGGAATGAAGTACGCCCCGGCCACTTTCCAAAGGTTGGTGAACCAGGTATTAAATGGTGCTGAGGAGTACGCCGTGGCGTACCTGGAAGACATTGCTATCTTTAGTGCCAGCTGAGAGAAACACCTGTCCCACCTTAGGGAAGTGCTGAGCAGAATACAGAGGGCCAGGCTCACTGTCAAAGCTGAGAAGTGCCAGGAAGCCATGGCTGAAGTGGCATACCTCGAGCATGTTGTAGGCCAGGGACAGCTCCATCCTAACCAAGTAAAAATAGAGGTGATCAAGGCATGGCCCAGACCAGAAACGCAGAAGCAGGTCAGGAGTTTTCTAGGGACAGCAGGGTACTATAGGAAAGTTGTACCCAATTACAGTTCCCTGGCTGCTCCCCTAACTGACCTGGTAAAGAAAAGAATGCCTAAGAAAATGACCTGGGAACCAGCCTGTGAAAAAGTCTTTACCAGACTGAAAGGGGCAGTGCTCCTGTGTTGACAAGTCCTAACTAGAGCAGGCTTTTTATATTCCAGATTGATGCCTCAGATGTGGGTATTGGGGCAGTACTGAGTCAGACATCCAACCAAGGGAAAGATCACCCCATAGTGTACCTGGGTAAAAAGTTACTTCCCAGGGAGCAGGCTTACTCTACTGTGGAAAGAGAGTGTCGTGCCATAGTGTGGGCCCTAAAGAAGTTAGAGCCATACTTATATGGGCAGCATTTTGAGGTACAAACGGATCACAACCCCCTGGTTTGGCTGACACAAATGGTAAAAACTAATGGTAGACTATTCAGATGGAGTCTTGCCTTGCAAGGGTATGACATGTGTAACCCCTAGGTGGCGCTATCCCAAGGGCTACTACCCCTGCCTGCTTGGCTAGTAACAGGTTAAGGGGCCTAGGTTTGGTGACAGGTGTCTCCACCCAAAAGTTAGGGTTGGTTCTGGTCAAGCTAACCAGGCCACAGCCCTCTGGGACACTGTGATCCCCCTCTTTTCCCACTAGTGGCCCACATAATACACAATATTTACCCTCCCAACACCCCAGATATGCTTTGTACATACACTTACATTTGGCACTTACCCCCAAGACTGCTTTCTTCCGCTTGGCTCTGGGGACCCCCTGTAAAACAAGGTGATGCAAGGCAACAGGCAACAACACAATCCCTTAAATATAAACTGACACCACAGGCAAGGTAAATTTCAGAAAAAAGTAGATCTGATTTATTCAGGGGGCTATAACAAGGATGGGGGATAATCAGGTTAATTTGCCTAGTCACACTATGACTCACATAGCTGTGCACCCAATCAAGGTCCCTATCAGTCACACTCTCTGGGTACCCAGGATGGAAGGAAAAGGCTAGCCAGGACCATTGCCCAGTTTAGGCTGATGTTGCAGTTGGTCGGGGCCCTGTGAGAACAAAAAAAAATCAAACAAACAAACACATGCACACTCCTTAATTGTAATCTGGAGCCGGAGGGTTCAGTTCATGGAAACAACACAACAAAATAATCAGGTGACACACTTTTTGATTTAAAAGATGGTAGCAAGGAGCTACCCTGATAGTTACTCAAAGTACCCAAAACTGAACACAGGATGGACAGTGGTCAAGACGGTAGCTGGATTTTCTGGATTGCCAGAAGAAGCAGGGCCCACACGAGTCACTTCTGCGTCATTTCTGTTCAGGCATGGAGCAGGGGGAGCTGATCCCCTGGCAGGTCTCTTGTCAATGGATTTTCTCTATGCAGCAGGGTAGGCAGACAAGGCCCTCGAGGCAGGGTCTAACTGCGTTAGGCAGCAGCAGATTCAGTCCGAACTGAGCTGGATATAACTTCCAGCCCTCAGCACACAACTCAGCTCAGGGGAAACCAGGTCGTGACTCCCCTTCAGTACACAGCACATTTATATGTAAAATGCCAACAGCACACAGTTCAAGCTGGGGGAAAACCAGATTGCAACCCCCCCTCCAGTTCACAGCACATTTATATGTACAAGACAGCAACATGCAGTTCACACAGTGGGAAACACAGCACATTCACATGTACAAGTCAGCAGCACACAGCTTACATGCAGCCAAACTAAATTGCGATTCTCGAGGGTCACGTGATGGCAGCTTGCTAAATGGCAGCTGAGGCCTAGAGCTCTCCCCTCTTGCTGTCCTAATCGCCGGATTCTAGATCCCCCGAGGCACCAACGCCTTCGAAAACAGTACCAAGAGGGCGCTTAGTCACTGATTATCGACCTGAGTAGGTGTTGCTCCTGGTTTACCCTATTTACAAACTGAGATGGAGGTGGATAAGAAGCAGGCCGCAGCGAAGCATACGCCGCCTGCGACCCCTGAAAAGGCTCCCAAGAAGCTGCGGAATCAGGCGGGACCGGGGTCGGAGAAATGTGGGGAAAAAAGCCAGTCATCTAGTCCCCTAACGAAAGATAAATTCATGCAGGAATTAACTCCATTGAAGGGCATCCTTCAGGACTTCACCGTGGAGTTGAAGTCCCTGCGGAGTGACCTTTCCTCCCTGTCTACACGAGTATCTGATACGGAGGCCAGAGTGTTCTCGTTAGAGCAATGGAAGGTCAAAACAGAAGGGGAGATGGCAAATCTAACCCAACAGGTGCGGAAACTACAGTCCAAAACCGAAGACTTAGAGGGACGTAACCGACGGAACAATTTGTTGATCCTGGGCCCGCAAGATGGAAGAAGGGCCTGATTTAATGGCGCTTCCAAAAATTCCTTGTTAAGGTGGTAGGCCCATCGCCATTGCCCAAGCTATCATATCGAGAGGCCCATCGTCGCTGAGACCTCGACCACCGCCTGGTTCCCCCCCACGCCCGATTATCATGAAATTTTTAAGTTTCATTGAAAGGCAGCACGTCTATGGTAAATCTCGGGCTTTGTAAGAAATTGCATGGGGATCGGGGAAGATTCGGATTGCCCAAGATCTCCCAAAGGAAACGAGAGAGAAGAGGGCCGCCTTTCATCCCACGGTCCAGAAGTTGATCGCTGCATCCATCCCTTTCAGAATGATGTATCCAGCTACTCTAAGACTTTCAATTGGTAACACCACTCACAGTTTCAACTCGCCAGAAGCGGCCTGCAAAGACCTCTCTACCAGACTTCCTGACCTGTTTAAATTTCAGGGCTGAGAGACTCATTGCATCTGTAGCCATATAAAAAGGGCTGGTTCTAATGCTTTGCCAGAAGATACTAGCTTACCCCCCTTTTTTTTTTTTTTTTTTTTAGCTTTATGCTCGGGTTTTCCCTATAAGTACTCCTCCGATTGCTTTTAGAGTTACCGGGTGTTGCCCTCCCTTTCCCCGGCTATTATTCAGCTCTCTTACCTGTGCTGTGTATGTTTCATTGGCCTGGGGAGCCGGGTGACGTCCTGGGTGGTCGGCTGAGAGAGGGACCGGACCGAGATGACGAGGTCTGTGGTTATTCCCGGAACTCAATTTTATACGACAATGGTTGCCGGAGGTAACTTCCTGGCTGTTGGACCGGCCTGGTCCTGTACCGAATTGATGCCCCCTGGAATCAAATGGCCCGAAGTGAGATCAGTCCTCCATTCTGGGCCTGATTACTGATTTTGAATCCCCCCTCTTTGATACCTGAGACAGGGGTGAGTTGCTGTCAATTTTAGATCAGACCTATTTAGTTTACCGATCTTTTGGTTTAATAGAAAAGGGGGTAGCATCGGAGGGGATTACTATATTCTGTCTCTATATCTGGTGTGGTAATTGGCGGTTTGGAGGGAGGTGGGGAGTAGTTAGCTCTAAAGCCTCGCATCTAGTGGAGGCTGAATTACGAGCCTATGGAAGGGGGGTTGGCCAATCCAGTCCCAGTCGCCGGGCTATTACTGTTTTATTCACTGTGGAATGAGTTTTATTTTTATTCTAGGGGGTTCGGAACTTGGGGTCTCCCTTCGTTAACTGACCCGTTGGCGTTGGGAGTTTCTGGATTCGCAAGGTGGGTCTGGCTGCCAGGAGTTGTGCTTTTCCATGTTGGTTCAGTTCATTATCAGCCCTGGCTCCAGGTTGTAAATAGTTGTTTGTTTAGGGTTTATGATGAGATGGGTGAGTTGGGGTGGGTAGGAGATTTCCATCAAACTTACATCCTGTCAGATTGCCTTATGGGGGGTTTCTAGATTGGGTGGGGAGAGTTTGGGAGGGGGTGGGCGGCTGGTTGGTTGTATTTCTTTCACTACTATATTTTAGTACTATCTACTGCTCTGCTAGAACTAATACTAAAGAATCTCTGTGGGCGAGTTGGGGGGGTGGGAGTGGACAAAGATTCGAGTAGGCTCATTTTCTTGTCCTTTTTCTGGAGGGAGTGGGGTGCGGGTTTGCTGGTTATATCCTGTTCAGTTCTGTGTTTCAGTAATAATTCCTGCTTTGTCAGAGTCACCCTTCAAGGGTCTTCGACGGCAAGTTGGGGGGATGGGGGTGGAGGGTTCGAGTGTGCTCATCTTCTAGCTCTAGCTCTGGATATGTATATATCTCTCTTTTTACAATACAAATTCTAAAATGGCTATGTGTACGTTTAAGGTGATGTCATGGAATGTGCGGGGGCTCAGAGAGAGGGTCAAAAGAACCCACATTTTCAACCACTGTGCATTGCTGCAAACAGATGTTTTGTTCCTACAAAAAACCCACTTAGGACGGAGAATAAGTGGCTATCCAGGTCCGGTTTCTCCCAAATTTATGCTGCAAGTGGATCTAGCTCTAGCAGGGGAGTAGCTATACTCATTAAAAACATGTCCTATTTTTGAAAGATCTGGTTGTGGAGGACCCAGAGGGGAGATTTGTCTTGGTTAGAGGTTCTTGTAATGGAAACATTGTTGTTTTGGGCTCTATTTATGGCCCTGTTGGAGGAAGCCCTGAGTTCCTAATGGACCTCTCAAATAAAATTAGTGCCCTACTTCCCTCTCAGCTTATCCTAGGGGGGGATTGGAATATTTCACCCTGCCACTTCCTAGATAAAGATCCTCAAGGTACCCGCTCCCTCACTTCCTTGCAGAGAGCTCTACAGGACTTTTCGCAGCTGTTAGGTTTGTGTGATCCTTGGCGGCTCTCTAACCCTTCTCTTCGAGCATTTTCGTATTTTTCTCAGCCCCATAGATCATGGTCTAGGATTGATTATATCCTGCTCAGTATGAGTCTACTTCCGGGTTTCCTTCAGGCTGGCATTGAGCCGATAATTCTTTCGGATCATGCATGTGTTTGGATCAGACTCTCGCTGGACCCCGAGTTTCATCGAGATACTGCCTGGAAGCTCAATACGCAACTGCTTAAGGATCCTAATACGGTGGCGCGCATTAAATCTTTAATATCCCTATTTTTGGAAGATAATCTTGGAGCTGTCTCAAGGTTTGATCTGGTCTGGTGTTCCCTAAAATGTTACCTGAGGGGTGAGTTAATTAAGTTAGCTTCAGCAAGGAAAAAAGCTCGGCAAGCGCAAGCAACTTTCTTAATGAGCAAGATCAGGGAAATTGAGGCCACTCAATCTTCTACCTCACCGGTAGCTTCTTTTGGGGCCCTTTTGGCGTTAAAAAGCTAATACACTGATCTTCTTAAGGAGAAGGCTGAATACTGCTGGATCAAAACACAAGTTAAATATATTGACCACGGGGAGAAGGCTGGGAAGCTGCTGGCCTTAAGGCTTCGGTCCATAGAGGGTTCTAGACTAATTCCGGCCTTGCAAACACCTAATGGTTCTATTCAGACTTCCCCTAAGAAGGTTGTACAGATTTTTGAAGACTATTATTGGGATTTATATAGTATGCCCATATCCCCCCCATCTCTTTTAGATATAGATACATATCTGGCTGACATTGACATTCCACAGCTTCTGCTGGATCATGAGAGGGCTCTAACCGTCCCAATTTCTCTTGCCGAGATAGAAGAGGTTATTGCCTCCCTGGTCTTGGATAAGGCACCCGGCCCGGATGGGTTCCCTGCCAACTTTTATAAAGTGTTTTCGAACGAGCTCGCTCCGATACTTCTTAAACTCTATGAGTACCTTTTTCTTCCCGTCATTGATCCTCCTTCTTGAAGCCACCGTTGTTCTAATTCTCAAGCCGGGCAAAGTCCCTACTGACCCGGCGAGTTATCGTCCTATATCTCTTCAAAATTATGATATGAAAATACTTTCTAAGATTCTAGCTGAGCGAATGAAGGGGGTTTGGACCCATCTTCTCAGTCCAGAACAGGTCGGTTTTGTTCATTCCCGATCGCCATCGGATCATCTTAGAGTCCTCTCCCATATTTCTCAATATGCCGGCGCTGCCTTAACCCCAATGGCTTTGGTCTCGCTGGATGCTGAGAAAGCCTTTGACCGGGTGGACTGGGTCTTTCTCTGGGCAGTGCTGGCTAAGATGGGGTTCCCGGCTTCCTTTCTTAAATGGGTCCAAACCCTCTACAGATGCCCTTCGGCTAGGATATATTGTAATGGGCTTTTCTCATCACAGTTCCAGTTATATACTGGCACCAGACAAGGTTGCCCCCTCTCACCGTTCTTATTCAATCTTTATTTGGAACCCCTTCTCATTAAACTTAAATCCTCACCAACTATTAGAGGGTGCCTCGTATACCAACGGAGTTAGTCCTCTCGCGATGCAGATGATATCCTTCTGCACGCCACGCACCTCACGAGTCATTAGAGCAAGCGTTGACAATCAGGCAATATAGGGTCCTTTCCCGATACAAACTGAATATTTCCAAATAGGAGATTTTCCCGTTAAATGCTCTTACACCTAAATCAGACCTTGTTAATTTCGGCATGAAGTGGGCTCCCAAATCAATTAAATATTTAGGAATTCACTTCTCGACAGATCCCCCCCTCCTTAAAAAGCTCAATTTGGATGATCTCAAAAGTTGTATTCAGCAAGATTTGCAGCGGTGGTCCGCTCTTCCCATCTCCCTTTGGGGTCGGATTAACATTATAAAAATGAATGTCCTTCCCCGTATCTTTTACCCCCTTAACTTGCTAAATCTTTGGTTGCCTGTCTCGTACTTTCAGCAGTTCCATAGAATGTTTTCCAATTTCATCTGGCAGGGTAAGGGGGTTCGACGTTCCTTTGTTAAGCTATCCTTACCTAAAGATAAGGGCGGTTTAAGGCTTCCTAATTTGCTGCTTTACTACTGGGCGGCGCATCTGGCTAAATTAGGGAGATGGCTACCGGTTAACCCTAATCCCACTTCCCCAATCTGGCTCCAAATCGAGAAATCAATTCTGCTTGACTCTGGAGTCGACCCCTATGCTATTTTTCACACTCCCCACTCCATACTCTCACACTCACTAACAGACCAGACAGTTCTTTGTCCCTCAAGTCCCTATCACAATGTATGCGTTCCTTTAAGATATTCCCGAAGAAAGATCTGAGCCAACCGGTTATGCTTAATCCCAATGTTAAGATTGGGAATTCAATGATCACTCCCGACTGGCTCCCACAGATCAAAGAGACTTGTCTAGAGCATTTCTACGGATGCGGGTCCCTCCTCTCGTCTACGGACATCCTAGATAAATATGACATCCCCAGGGTAAACATTTTTAAAGTATACCAACTGAGACATCTTATTGCCAGTAAGTTTGGTATGCTTTACAGGGAGTTGGTAGTTCGTCCCTTTATCTCTCAGGTTCTAACTCTTGCCGCTAAACCGTATGCCATTTCAACAATTTACTCCTTTCTGTTGAATTACAAGGTTTCAGAGCCTTTGGTAGGCTCCAGGACCTGGTCCTCCCTCTGTCCAGACTCCACTCTGAATTGGTCCCGCCTCTGGAAGGATCTCCATAAGTATCATACTCAGGATAGGCTAAGGCTTACCCAATATTATATTGTAAATAACATGTATTACACTCCTAAAAAGCTTTTCCTACTTAAAAGGCTTCCCCTCCCGACCTGTTCCAGATGTATGCAGGGTGAAGGAGATTCCTTGCATATTTTCTGGAGCTGTGACAAAGTCTCTCCTCTGTGGTCCTCTATTCGTGATAATATGGATCCATTTTTGGGCCTTTTTGAGTTCTTCATTCCCGAAGTCTGCATCTTAGGGAACTATGCCAAGGTTGACAATGTAGAACGCCGCTACCACATGGCGATGATTGCTTCTGTGGTCAAGAGGCTGGTCCTCAGACATTGGACGGATCAGCTGACTTTGTCATACGCTGAGTGGTTGACGGAACTCTCTGCCTGCCTCAATGCCAAAAATTGCCTGCTAGCTCATGTAATCGTATAGATCTGTTTCAGAAAAATGGGGTAAGCTGTATTCTGTGCATTCCATTAGTGTTCAATGACCTTCTCTCTGTGGCCTGCTGTAGCTCAGATACCCTTCGATTTGGTAGTAGCCGTCTTCCTGTATGGGAGATGAAGCTCGTTTGCATAGATAGACATGCTGTATATCCAGTTCTGTAGTATTGCTTGGCTTGCACACTCTGTTAGGGAGGGAGGGTGGTGGGTGGTGGGTGCTTTGGGGGTTGGCGAGGATGGATGGGGAGGTGGGGTTTATTTTGTACCATGTAATTTCATGGCTGATTACTAATGTCTTGCTGTATGTTTTGGTTTTTATTTGTTGAAAATCAATAAACTTAAATTTCAAAAATAAATTACGATTCTCTTTCAGTACATAGCACATTTATATTTCAGAATTCTAACTGTACCTGGCCAAATGCTACCTAGTCACAATCGCAAGTCTCTGCATACTCTGGGAGCTCAGAAGTGACTGGAATTCCTGACAGGAAAATCGCATTCAGCAAAATCCTCGGTCTTTTACAGGTTGAGCCTGGTTACACCTTGGTGGCTTCTTTCACTCTCTCAAACTCGGATTTAGTCCAAAAGTACCTTTCCTCTCCCCCTCAGGGCAGAAACAAACCGGCAGGGCAGAGGGCAGGCCTTCCACAGTTCTCCCGCGTGAACTACTGCACAAAACTGCCGCTTGAACACACGAGCTGTTGCTCTCTCAGCTTCCAGCTTAGATCTGGCTTGCCAGCAGACAGTTCAGGACATTTCCTTTAGATCCAAAATGTTCGATTGGTTGGTTCTGCTGTCAGTCACAACATGCTCCCACTGTTGGTGCAAAAAGGCACCAATAATCCAAAACTACAATTCCCAGAGTCTGGCACCACACAGTCCCACTCTAACAGGCTTCACTTTAGAGTCCTAAAGTACTGATTGGTCCAATCCGGCAGTTCAAGACCAATATGGTGGAGTTAAACAGAAACAGCCCTTGCTGCAAAGAAAGGCAGGTTAGAACAAGATCCATTTTCATCACTACTCTAAATGATTACCAGCAATTAGTTACATCTTTCAGCACGGCTCCCTCTGCACAATTAGCGATCGCAGAAACAGAGCGATTATTCAGCAGACCGGGCAGGACTCGAGCAGGAAAACACTCAGACCCCCCCATTTAGAATAATTATATCTGCAATCAAGCAGGACTTAAAGAGACAATAACAGAGGCTCTAAAAGGTCTCGCTGGCAGCAACCTTTAAGCGTCTTTATCGCCGAACACCAACCAGGCTGTGAGCAATTATGCAAGCTCTTGGAAGACTTTTTGAGAACCGCCAGGGGTTACACATGACAATCTTACACAGGGCTGGAGTGACCAATCAGAACACAGATGGCTTATCACGTCTGTATGAGGAGCGAACTGACTTGGGATGCTCATCCCATGCAGAGGATAGAGCCCCCAAATTCAGTCTAGGTGGGGAGGACTGTGACGCTTGGCCAGATGGTTATGATTGTTCTATGATATTTGTAATGTAAAAATACAGAATGTGATTGTCTCGCATAAGATAGCATGTGCTCCTGGGTGACCCCCCCCCCACCACCAGGTTTCAGTGAAATGACAGGATATATATTAAACCAGGAGATCTCTGTAATGTAATTATCTTTCTTGAGACATTGCATTTTACGGCCTTATTAAGATCTGTTGCTTCTTTGAAGTGGAAATGAAATGGGACTTTATGAGTCTGCCAGAGGATGAAAATCATAAACTTTTATGACGTCTTAAGAGGAAGAACATTTAATATCAACTGGTGTTAAAAAGTTATAAAATCCTTTGAAATGCCTTGGGAGAAGAAACTGGGAACTCAAAAGACTTATAATTTGGAAAATTAGTTTTTGTTGATGTCACATTTAAAATACCTCCTGATAGGACATCATGGTTATATATTTTTTATATTCTAAAAGGAGGAGCTAGATGACTTATAGAAGGGGTGTGGAGAGACACAGTTTAAAATGGTATACTGTGTCTGAACTTAGTTGACATATCATTTTGGGGACTCTCGAAACACTGCTCTACCACTCAGAGGTAATAAGTTAGATAGAAAAATTCTAATTGTATGTTGGTAGGAGTTTGTAGTTTGCTTTTCTTTTAAGTGAGTGCATGCACTTTCATATATTGTTCTGTGTTTACATTTTTTCATATTTTTATCCATTTTTAGTAAATATATTATTTGAAAGACTGCCTTAGGTTGTCTGCCAGTTCTTTTTTGCATGTGACGTATAGATGTTTAAGTTTGACAACTGTTCAAAAGCTTGATTGTGTTACTAAACTGGGAAGGTAAGAATATACCTAAGGTCTTTTATAGAGTTTTAAGGGTTCATTTTGGAAGCCTGGCTTGGTGCCCCTGGAGAAAGATTGCACTGCAAATCCTGAAGAGGGTACATATCTGAGCCTGTAGATCGGGTACGCTAGCATAAGCTTCACAGTTGGAATCCCCCCCAGAACTTGAGACTAAAGGTGATTCAGACCTAAAAGCAGATAAGAGGGTTACCCTGTCTGTTACCTGTTCACAATATTGTGCTCGGAGGTTGGCACTGCGGGAGCAGAGGGCCTGACCTGCTGAGTGTGTTTGTGACAGTTATTACCTCATTCCTCCTGCTATCAATACCCCTCCCTGTACACCCCAGCTTCTTACTTGCATTACCATAGGTCTTGTTGCACTGACTTGAGGGTGTTATTAATGATAACTCTTAGGTCACTTTCCTCAGCCATAGTACTATGTCTCACCCCACCCATCCAGCTCTCTGTCTGGGGATCTTATTCCTTAGATGCATCACTTTGTACTTTTTGGCACTGAATTTCACTGCACATTTTTGGACTGAATTTCAACTGCCAAACCTTAGATCACTCCTTTAACTTTTTGTAAGTCACTCTGCATTTCTTGGACTCCCTTGCTATCCACTCTCTCACAGAGCTTAATGTCATTTGCAAAGAGACACAACCTTCTCTGGATACCTTCTCCAATGTCTGTGATGAATGTATTGAAGAGGATCAGGCCCTAGACAGATCCCTGTGGCAAAACACTTGTGACCTCCCTCTGATTCGATAATCTCTGATTTGACCCTGTCGACCACAATCCTCTGCTGCCTACCCTCTATCTAGTTTCCTACCAAGTAAACTATGCCCTTACCCACAATAAGATCTTTAATCTTCCTCAGCCAGCATATGTGGGGCACCAACTCGAAATCCTTGCTTAAGTAACCAAAGAGCAAATCTAAGGCATTGCCCCAATCCAATTCTCTCATCACGAATAAAAGAAACCTATCAGGTTTGGCTTACAGGACCTCCCTGCCATGAATCCATGCTGTTTACTATCCTGGAGACCATTGTTCACCAGGTAGTCTACGAGGTCTTCTTTGATCAGTGAGTCCACCAGCTCCTCTACAATACAGGTCAGACTGACATGCTATAGTATAGGTTTTGTTCCTGATCTGCCTCCCTCCTTATAGAGCAGAACAATGTCCACCACCCTCCAGTCCCTCAGAACCACCCCTGTCTTTAGTGAGCAGTTGAATAGCCCTAACGGGTTCAGCCAGTTCCACTGCCAGTTCCCAAAGTATCCTTGGATGCAACCCATCTGGTCCTGGGCTTTATGTACCTACAGGATGGCTAGCTCTTCCTTGACAATATCCCTTGAAAACAGTGGCCACCTCATCTTCAGGATCCCCTTACTGGATATTATGGTGCCACTTCAGGCAGGGCACCACCTTCCTCCCTGGTGAAAACTGAGCAAAAATAATTATTAAGGAAGGCAGCCTTTTGCCCATCCTTTTCTAGCACCCTACCTTGCTTTGATAGCCTACCAGCACAATTTATTCAACTGAAGTGTGATACTGCACCATAACTTAAGCATCCCCTTTCTGGAAAATAAATGGCTGGTTATTGACACTGAAGTCCGGTTTGGTTTTGACTCACTCCTAAAGTATATGAAGAGCTAGTTTTTCAATGTTGGCAGTTTATCTATTTCTTGCAAATATCCTACAAATCAGCTTGAGATTCTTCCTGGGTTATAGCTGGCAGTATAGCCTAGAGGTTAGAGTAACAAGCTGTGAATGAGTTTGGTACATCCAGCAGACCAGAACTTGGTTTGATTCTCGCAGCCTCCACTTGCATACTGTGTGACTCTGAGCAAGACACTTAACCGCCCAGTGCTCCCAGGTTGCCCCTGAAAAACAGGCACCTATGCCTAGTAGTACCCGGTTACCAAAGATTAAAATTAAAAATGTTATTAAATTATTTCAAGTGGTGCCCCTGCAAAGGTAACTCAGCTATTGTCAGTATAATGTATCACATCCATGAGCAAATGCAATGTTTAAAATCACAGTTCACCGATAGTCTATGAAGACACTGGTTTCAACATAATCTTTCCCTGGAAATAGGGAGACTGTACTTAGTATCTTTATAACATCGGTAGGTGCAGGGAGTTTCCTGATTGGTACAGGACTGTCACCTGACTGTGCAATAATACACATTATCAGCACAGTTAAGGTGAAGAGGCCCCCAGATCTGAGATCCCTGGGCAGACCTGCACTTGTTGTGTAGTGGAAAATAATTTTACAAAGGGGACTATTTGCAATCTTTGCTAAGTGACTGGCAGTATTACTGCACAAGACAGATGTGCCTTTTCACAATTATTGTCCCCCACAGAACAACTGCAAAAGTGCAGTTGTGGTAGAATAGTAGACAGGGGATCTGTCTTCCCCTGCCCTATACAGATCACTTCTGTCCTGCTGTCACTGTGACTGTGCTGTAGTTGTAAAGTGACATTTTTTCCCTCACCACTGTTTGTCTTCCCATCCACCCGGCGGACCTCCAGGGACAGAGCAGACAGGAAAATTCCTACAATTTTCCTCAGTGCAGTACTTCAGAAATGCAGTATTATAGAGAGAGACAAGCTGAGACAGCCATTCAGTGCTGCAAAACCTATGTGCTGTGTCCAATGTAGAATCATGCTATTGTCTTGTCTGTGTCTCTTGCTCTCTGTTCAGTCACAGTGGATGTACAGATCAGAAGACGAGAGTGACAATAAGAGCAGGGGGTCTGGTGGTGATGATGTCCGCTCCCCCTGAACAGCAGAGTCCACACAGTGCTGTGGCGAATTCTGGTAGCTGCTCTGAACACTCACCTGATTACCGCTGTGGTGTATTATGTTAAGGGTTGGCACCCCCCTCCCCTTCATATGTTTGGTCCCTGTCCTTGGGAGTCACAGTTATTGAGAGCCCCGGCGGTGTAATTTGCCATGTTCTCTCCTATATGGTAAGCCACAGGGAACAGTGCATGCTGCTTGTTGCAGTGTGAGTGTGGTCTGCCACCCTCCCAAAAAAGAGTGAGAGGTCCAAAGCAGAGCCAGTGCCCACAGTGATGCCTCCAGCCCCCCTAAAAGAAAACACAGATTGACTAGAGTGCAGCACTACCATTCGTGCCCCCCCCCGATGTGGTTCTGTCCAATCTCAGTAGGATGTTGAGACTGTGGGGAGGGAGAGGCAGAACCACATTGACCGCCCGCAGTGATGCTTCCAGCAACCCCAAACTCCCCCAAGCCAAGCACAGGTTACAGTGTTGTCTACTGCTCCTGTCTTTGAGAGACCCTGAGAAGAGAGAGAGACAGGGAGAGAGAGAGAGAGAGAGGAGAGAAAGACACAGATTGTCATTCACAGTTGCTGCAGTGTGCTCTCTCTCTCTCTCTGTTTAAACAGCTGGCAACAATGTGTATGTCTCTTTGTGTCTCTCTCTCCTTTATCACCTGTAGATCGAGTCAGTGTTCAGGGCAGAAGTGGCTGCCACCAGGTCCATTGAATTAGGCTCCCTTTCCTCCACTCTTCAAGAGTGGGAGTCACAGTGACAAGCATGTGTGTGTGAGAGACAGAGAGAGCACTAACGAGAGGGGGGCAGAGAGCGAGTCACTGAGCAAGGAGACCACAGCTTGTCATTCACAATTCGTGGACTATCCTCTCTCTCTCTCTCTCTCTCGCTCTCTGTACATTGCAAACTGGCGAGATCCTCTCTCCCTCTCTCTGTTCTTCCGCCATAGTACAGATGTCTGTAACCTCTTAAGTTTTAGACTTCTGTGTCGGCAGCGTAGAGAGAGACATCGGGTTGTGCAATGAAATCCTCACAGAAGTACTGCATGTTACTCCATGGTGAAGGAGAGAGAGAGTGCAGCTGAACCCTGTGCAGCAGAGAGAGGGGGAGAGCGAGCGAGAGGTGCAGCAAGGAGAGACTGCGAGAGCCACAGACAGGTTGTTTTTTTCTTGTTGCAAAATTGGGTTTGGTCAGTGTGATGTGATCACATGACAGAACTGTGGAGTTATTGTTGGAGGTCTGATCAGGCAGGCAGGGTCCCGTGTGGTGTGTGTTGTGAAGAGAGAGACAGGGAGACAGTGGCAGCATAGGCCGGCGTGGCAAAAGTGAGCCCAACACCATGATACTGAGTGAAATGGGTGGGTGGGGCGGTACACAAGTTCTCCGTGGGGCGCGTGTGACATGTGCTGCAATATGATGTCTCAACACCAGAGAGAGAGAGAGAGAGAGAGAGCGAGTGTAAGACAGTTTTCACTTGGAGAGAGAGAGAGAGAGAGAGAGGCGCACACACACAGTGTGTAACTTATACTCGCTGCAGTGTCGTGTGTGTGTGTGTGTGTGTGTGTGTGTGTGTGTTTCTGTAGTGGCTTCCTGAAGGAAGGGTCTTTCTGCAACTCATAGGACTTGTAGGACTGCATGTTATGCACAAGAAATGTTACAGATCATCTCAGTAGTGTATCTGTGACATTTTGGTGTACATAACAGCACTGCAGGATGCATTATTTGTTAGGGACTATTTTGCAAGGTGACAGGGTACAGTACTTTTTGTTGATATTTAAACAGCACAAAAACAACTTTTTTGATATTTTATTTTGTTTAAACATAACCCATGTTATGTAAGCATTAACACACGACAGGGTGTCATGATAATGCGGATTAACACTCACCATGGGCGCATTTCACGACACACACCCTGGAGGGCATTACTGCTATTATATAATGGCTCTTCTTTATTAATAGTGTGGGGAAAAAAACTGAGCACATGTACATGGCTAAAACATTTCAGTTAGGCAGAGAAAGTACAGTTACGCAAGAACTTACCATAACAGTAGATCTTCGAGAGGAGCTCTTGCAGCAGGCTATTACCATTAAGACTAATGCCGCAGGCCTTAGGACCCACCAGAAAAAAAAAACTTGGCTAGCAATACCCAGCAGAGCCCATCCCCTTATGTCGGCTCTGCCCCGCCGGTCATGACACAAGAGGGGCGGTCCCTAGCTCCACCTCAGTTCATCCACCGAGGACCCGCAAACAGACCCCAGCAAATGAACCAGGAGAAGCTTGCCTCAGTCATACTGAAACTCTCTGGGGGAGGAGGGTGGGAAAGCAGTGCCTGCTGCAACAGCTCCTCTTGAAGATCTACTGTTATGGTAAGTTCTTACGTAACTGTACTATCTTACTTTGATGGGGAGCTCTTGCAGCAGGCTATTACCATTAGGACTGAATCCCAAGCAGTCCCGTGCTAAGGAGGCGCCAAGCCCTGGGCGGAGGATGGCAGGAACTAATATGATGGCATTGCCTAACCAGGCAGGGAGCCAGCACATCAAGACAACAGTCCTTGAACGACCGCCAAGCCGAAACAGGCTCGGCGCCTGGAAGCAATGTCCAGGCTGTAATGCCTGGCAAAAATATGTACTGAACTTCAAGTAGCTGCTGCACAAATGTCTTGGATAGAGACATTTTTCAAAGAAGCAAAAGAGGTAGAAACTCCTCTAGCATAATGACCTCTAGCCACTCCCGGTAGGGTTTGTTGTACTTCTTGTAACAGAAGACTATGCAGTTGACTAGCCATGGAGATATATTCTGTTTAGACACTGGTTTGCCCAGGTGTTGAGGTGCAAAGGCCACAAACAGTTGCTCCGATTTGCAGTGTGCCGCTGTACACTTGAGGTAGTACCTCAGTGCCCTGTGGACATCAAAGGTGTGCAAGAGAGCTTCTCCTCTGTTGGAAAGGGTTGACTAATAGACTGGAAGGTTAACTGACTGGTTGAGGGTTAATTCAGAAACCACCTTGGGTAGAAACTTAGGATTTGTCCTGAGGGAAACCCTTTCCCTATGAAAAATCAAATAAGGCTCCTTGCACATCAGGGCCTGAAGCTTGGAAACCCTTCCAGCTAAAGTAACAGCAACTAAAAAGGACACCTTCCAGGAAAGATAATGCAGCTCACACTCTGCTGCGGTTTTGAAGGGAGGGAGAGTAAGCTTCTCTAACACAAAAAGGAGATCCCAGCGGGGAACTGGATCTCTAATGGGAGGCTTTATATGAAGTGTGCCCTGTAAAAAGGTGCGGGCCACGTCCAGCTGGGCTAGAATTCTGCAGAAATGGGCCACATGTGCACTTTAATGGAGAAGTAGCTCAAGCCTTGTTGTAATAAGGAGAGGAGTTACTGTAATGCTGAGTTCACTGGACAGGTAAGGGGATCCAGATGATGCGACGAGGCCCAGAAGCAAAAAATGCTTCCACTTCATAGCGTAAGTGGAATGAGTAGAGGGCTTTCTCACTGAAATGAGGATGTCTGCCACCTCTTAGGAGACCCCATACCTTATTTTAACTATGTTTGCAGGAGCCATGCATGAAGATGCAGGGACTTGAGATCTGGATGCACCAGCTTGCCCTGATCCTGGGACAGCTACTGCGAGCATATTGTCAGCGGGGTCGGAGGTTCCGCTGACAACTGGTGAAGTAATGGGAACCAAATCTGCAGTGGCCACAGGGGGGCGATTAGGATAATTTGAGCCCGCTCAGTCTGTACCTTCAACAGAACCCTCTGAATTAGGGGGAAGGGAGGGAAGGTGTAAAGGAACCTCCTTCTCCAACAAAGTGACAATGCATTTGGCCAAAATGCACCAGGCACGTGTTGTCACGAGGAGAAATGTGTCAGTTTAGCGCTGCATGGAGATGCAAAGAGGTCCAGCCCTGGAAGACCCCAAGTGTTGAAGATCTGGTCTGCTACTGATTGGAGTAGCTCCCACTCATGTGCCCTGGAGCGAGACCGGCTTAGGTTGTCTGCCAAGGCTTTTTGGATGCCAGGAACATGCAATGCAGTCAGAAGAATTCAATGTTCCAGCACCCAGTACCGGACTCTCATCGCCGCCATGCACAGAGGGTAGGAGTGTGTTCCCCTTGCTTGTTGATATAGAAGACAACAGCCATGTTGTCTGACTGAATGAGGAGAGAGCCTGGCGCTAGGTCTTCTTGGAAGGCCCAAAGGGTGTTGAGGACCGCTCGCATTTCTCGAACATTGATGTGGAGGTCGGACTCCTCTGGGGGCCAAATGCCCTGAGTCTGGCTGTCCCCTAGATGAGCCCCCTAGCCAAGGTTGGAGGCGTTTGTCGTCAATATCTGACACGGCGGCTCCTGTTGAAACATGACCCCGTCTCCAAATTGAGGGGATCCAACCATCAAAGAAGGGTCTTCCTGACTTGCCCTGAGATTCTGACCATATGGTTGAGACCATCAGAGTTTTGGTCCCACTGCACCCTGAGCATCCACTGTGGGACCTTCATGAGGAGGTGAGCCAAGGGAGTTACAGGGATGGCCGCCACCATGTGCCCCAGTAGCCTGAGGAAGGTCCTGGCCTGGACCTGTGGGGTTATGAGGACTGTATGGGCCACTTCTCGCAGGCAATCTCCCCTTTCCTGTAGGAGGAAGGCCATGCCCTGGACCATGTCCAGGACTGAGTCTTTGGCTCGGCTCTGGGGATGACTCTGGAAGATTCAGGGTGATCCCCAACTCTCGGAATAGCATATAGATGTCTCCGAGAGTTTGAATGATTCGCATTCTTGATGAGGCCGCCAAGAGCCAATCATCCAGGTAAGAGAAGACAGAATGCCCCTTGCGCCTTAGAACCGCAGCTATCACTATTAGGCACTTGGTAAAGACTTGAGGAGCAGAGCAGAGGTCAAACAGCAGAACCCAGAACTGGTAGTGTCCCCCTTGGAAATGGACCCTCAAGTGCTTCCTTTGAGGGGGAAGACCCCGATATGCATGTATGCATCTTGCATGTCCAGAGAACAGAGCCAGTCTCCTTGGTGCAGCAGAGGAATGAGACCTGGAAGGGTCACCATCCTGAAACTTCAGTATTCTATATAGTTGTTTAATGAACTGAGGTCCAGGATGGGCCAAAGATCTTGAGTTTTCTTTGGAACCAGGAAGAAATGAGAGTAAAACTCTTTTTCCCCACTGCTGCAGGGGGATTGGCTCTGTTGCCCTTTTTTGCAAGAGGGTCTGAATCTCTCCTTCTATGAGAGGTACGTGAGAAGGAGAATACCTTGAGGACCTTGGTGGTGTCTCTGGGGGAATCTGAGTGAACTCCAGCGTATGTCCCCTCCTTATGATATCTGGGACCTAAAGGTCCAAAGTGATTTTGCTCCATCCCTCCAGGTGAAGGGAGAAACAACCCCCTACTGCCTCCCCTTGTACATCTGTCGGATGGACCAGATTGATTTGCCTGACTCCTGGAGATGAGCGATAAGGCTCTCTGTCTCTGACCCAAACAGTATGGAACCATGGAAAGGAAGATTCGCGATTCCAGCCTGTAGATCCTGGGAGAGCCCTGCGACTCGCAGCCAAGCATGGTGCCTTAGGCAGACACCAGACGCTGTCGCCCTTGATGCTGTATTTGCAGTGTTGTACGAGGCATGAAAAACATGGGTGCCTACGTCCAAGCCCGATTTCAGAATGTCCAGGAGCTCCATTTTTTGTGAGGAGTCTAGCAAGGCATTGGCTACCTCCTGTCCCTTTGTCCTATAAGGCATTCTGGTTCTGGACCATATGCATTAGGAAGTTCAGGGAACTTATGGAGCAGCTGGATGCAGGGAACACCTTCTTGCCCACCTGGTCCAAATAACAGGACTCCTGATTGGGAGGCTGGGAACTAAGGCGCTTGAACTGTCGAAACTGATCATGAGCAGCTGCTATGACCATCGAGTCAGCCTGAGGGTGTTCCGCCAAATAGGGCTCCTCCCTCGGCGCTCTATACAGCCCATCTGATTTTTTGGGAACTGCTGGGACTGTGGCTAGTGTTTCCAAGTGATTCTTGTCAGGTCTTGGAATGTATCCACTGAAGGAGGCACTATCAATGGCTTAGGCTCCTTTTGCCTCAGGTATCTAGTCAGTCTCCGGCGTTCCAGATCCAGGTCCTCCATCTCTCGTTTGTTGGAGGCCTGGATGTTCCTCATGATGTCCATAAAGGCTGAATCATCAGGGGATGAATGGGGTGTCTCTTTGTCATCAGGAGAACCCCCAACTCCTGAGAGGGACTGGTCCGAAGAGGATGAAGATGAAGTGGACCGTCTCCTTCTGGGACGAGGGGAGCCCGAACCATGCCAGTAGGGACTACCCTCCCTAGAAAGTCGGAGACTTTCCAACTGACGTCGGCTATGGGACTGATGTTGGCTTGGGGACCGACAATGGAGCAGAGACCTGTGCTTGTCAGGGGACCGGCATTGGCTAGAGGAGCGTCCTCACCTAATGATAGCTCTATGGCAGCTGTGGGACTTGCTCTTGGGCTGAGGACCAGTGTCAGCTAGAGGACCTTGAGCAGCGCCGATGACAGTCTTTAGACCAAGACCGGGATCGAACCACCAAGGGCGAGTGGGATTTGAAAGGTTTACGCCACTCGTTGGGGGTTTTGGAAGGTGACTTCATGGGAAGATCCCCGGTGTCCTGGATGTCCGGCCCACCCGGGTACCGGTGTCGGGTCTGGCTTTGGGGTAGACTCGTCCTTTTTGACTTGGGTCCACCAGAAGGAAAAGAGCTCCTGCAGCTCCTCCTTATTAAAAACCGAAGCCGTCGTCCCCTTCAGGGAAATCAGTGAAGCCAGAAGGTCTGGCAGGGCCTTGGGAGAAGATTCCGAGGAAGAGCTTTCTGAAATAGAGGTCCTCAGGGCTGGCGATGGTAACGTGACCTATGAGGACTCATCCTGAGGCACGTCAACCTTAGACACCATGGACGGCACTGTGGTTGACGTCTTGGCTGAGGTCGGCTCTGACTTTGCCAAACTGGAAGGGAGGGACCCAGAAGGGGTCTTAGCCAGAGGGTTCCGATCCTTGCTCAACGACTTACCCAACCCTGGTAAAGCCATGACTAAGGCCTTTTTTGGCAGGGCTGAAGCATGCACCGAAGTGGAGGTCTTAGTTATGTCCGCCGAGGTGACAGAGGTACGCAGCAGCGTAGCCTTCTCCCTGGCCAGTTTGTCAGAAGTAGCCCCACTGGGGCCGGCATCTGTGTCTTGGCAGAGGCGTCAGACCTCACCTTTTCTTCATGTTTCGAGTGTCTTGAATGATCGGAACCACTCGAGCCTGAAGACGAGGCCTTTTTGTGGGGAGAATGTGACCTAGACCGCTGGTGGGACTGGCTACGGTCCTTCTCACGGGACTTGTGGATTTATCCCAGTGCTTGGACTTTTCCCCGGGAGAGCTGTTCATGATGTCCATCTCTTTCTCTAAAAGGTGGGCTTTCAAGGCCTTTAGGTGCCTGATCTGAGTCCTGCTGGTGAAACCCTTGCAGGACTTGCAGTCTTGGGGGTTGTGGTCTGGGCCCAAACAGAAAACACAGGCCTTGTGTCATCCTTCGATGGGATCTGGTGGCCTCAGGCACACTTGGTCTTCTTGGGGCCGCAGGATGAGACTGACAACTGAGACAACATACAATGATGAAATCCGAGAATAGGGGAGAATCCAACAAAAGGAGAAAGATTCTACGGAGGGAACGATAAAGTGTCACCAGATTTCGCTGGAACTGCTGAAGAACACACTAAGACTTTCCCAATGAGAGCGGGTCTGAGGCAGGAAAAGAATTGAGGTGGAGCTAGGGACCGCCCCCTCTTATGGCATGACCGATGTCGGGGGTGGGCCCTGTTGGGTATGCTAGCTAAGTTTTTTCCGGTGAGTCCTAAGGCCTGCGGTATTAGTCCTAATTGTAATAACATGCTGCAAGAGCTATCCCATGAAGTAAGATCAAGATTCACATCTCCTGTGGGAACATCTCTTTTATAGTATTAGTTTAACAGTTTTTTTTTTTTTTTGAGGAAACACTCCCAATGTGAAAGCACTGCATCATGGCTATGCAAATAATCAATTGCCTGGTATCACTGTAGTGTGTTATGCATTACCAGGCATTACGTATTTGCATACCCATGATGCAGTGCATTCACATGTGGTGCGTTTCTTCATACAAAATGTAACCCCCGGGGGCGCTATCCTGAGGGCTACTACCCCTGCCTGCCTTAACTGTAAGAGGGTGAGGGGCCCAGATCCATTGGTGGGTGCCTCCACCCAAAGGTCGGGGTTAGAACAGTCGAGGTTGACTTGGTCACAGCCCTCTGGGTAGCTGCAAACCCCCTTTCTTCCCACTAGTGGCCCACACAATTCAGTTACAGTGCCCTTACCATAGACACTAACCCCCCAGCTCGATCCTCTCAGCTTACTCCGGGAACCCCCTGAAAAATAATGTACAGTTACACAATATTCCTTGGGCAGCATTTCACCATTAATACACAAGCCAGCCAGTGTGCTTTTGCAAAACAAGCAATCTGATTTATTTAAGGGAAGATAACAAGGACCGGGGGGAAATCAGGGTAACTGGCTTACCACTACAATATATGCATATCTACCTAGGTCTCTGTGCACAGGCCTAACCTATAAGTTACTGTCTATGAGTACCCAAGCCCTAAAGGCTAGTTCCTCAATGCAGCTGGTTGGGGCCCTGACACAAATGAGCATTTTAATTCCTACGAAGATTAGAGGGAGCCAGTAGGCTCAATAAATGTAGTCAGCAAAGTAACCAGAAGATCTTGCTCTTGCTAGGAATCTTCAACGGGGAGCTACCCTGATTTTATACTCACGACTCCAGAGGGAAAAGCGCTCTCTCACCTCTCGCAGGGCCAAGCCTGAACTTCAGACACGTCTCCACACATTTATATGCAAAGCAACAGAAGGGTACCATACCAGGCAGCTGCTCCTATGGCCCGACCGAACACACCGTTACTCGGGAGTCTCCCTGCAGCTTCATCTTCCTGACAGACCGAGCGCGATTCAGCTGATTCTCCAGTCCTCTACAGGGTGAGCCTGGTAGGTAGCTGTGCTTTTACACAGCCTCCTCTGACCACTGCCTCACAGATTTAGTCCGAAGCTTGCTGGCTACTCAAACGGCCGAATCCAGCTTCTCACTCGCTTCCCACGTGAAAACTCAATGGCGCAAGAGCCCAGAGCTCCTTCCTCGTCCACAGTCACAACGTCTCTGCCCCTTAGTAGTATGGGGCAATCCTCTAGCTCGGGCGCCACCTGACCCCATTGGCTGGCTGCAGGTGCCAGTCACTTAGTCCTGCCCTCAGTGGTGCAAAAAAGGTGCCCTGATCTGGCCTTCACTTCCCACAATTACTAGCGGTATCTCCATTGGTCGGTCGGCTCCCTAGAGAGCCCTCATTCTGGTTGGTCGCCAGTTACTCCATTTGGGGCACCTCCTACCCCCATTGGACCCTTCAGAACGTCCTGGTCCAAAATGGAGGGGCACAGCACACACAGTTCCAGCTGCAAAAGAAGCAGGTTAGACAAACTATGTCCCCACCAACAGTCTAACTAATTGTGCCCAAACAGTTACAGCTCTCAAAAGGGGCTCCCCCTTCGCATATAGCGACTGCCAAACGGGAGCGATTCCACCGCAGCTCAGGCGGGATTCGAACAGAGAAACCATCATCTCCCCCCCCCATATCAACCTGCTGGAGCCTACAAGCAGGCAGCTCTTAAAGAGACAGTACTGGAGGCTTTGGAAGCACTCAACACCCACATTTAGACGGCATTGCGCCGAACATCAGTTAGGCCGGGAACATTTAGGCAAAATCCGTGAAGGCTTATAGGAACCCCCATTTGTAAGGGAGTTACAAAAATAAAACTGTAAAATTAATACTATAAAACAGATGTTCCCACAGTACGAAGGAGCTGTTCTGAGACTTGTTCTCTGCCTAACTATGAAATGCTTTTCTCATGACAAATATGTTAGTTCCCACAATATTAATAAATAAGATTTTTCTATGAAACTAAGATTTTTCTACTTTAGTTGCAAGACAAACTCTCTTGGTGAGATGAGGTCATGTATGTGGCTGGACTGCACATAGTGATGTTATACTGAGTTAATGTCACTGTTTCAGACACACACTGACCAATCAGAGCTCAGGGATTTTTTTCCCCCATTGTATACTGCACATTATCAGCACAGTTAAGGTGAAGAGATTCCTCATATCTGAGATCCCAGGGCAGACCAACACTTGTGTAGGGGGCATTAATTTTGCAATGGCAACCATTTGCAATCCTTGCTAAGGGAGTCCCAGTAGTACATAAGATAGTGGCGGCTTTGCGAAATTAGTGTGCCCTACACAGGAACTGCAGGTATACTGTAATTGCAAAAATAAGGGTCAGTCTTCCCCTGCCTGTGTATTACTGTCGGCCTCTTCACCCATCCACCCTGTGGACCACTGGGTACTGCTCACTGACTGGGGAGAGGGAGAGACAAGAGAAAGACAGTGATGAGAGAGCAGGGAGCGTTACTGCAGGAATTGCAGTCTCCTGTATACGTGTACATTTCTGTGTGTCTGTCTGTCTGTCTGTCTGGTTGTCTCTCTGGAGTTGTGATGACAAGTGCAGATTTTTCCCCTCTGGTCCATTACAGTGCCAGTAGGGCAGCATAGTTACCCCCCATGTTGTCCACTTTCTGTTGCTGTTCCGAGTAGCGGGAGCAACCAGAGATACCTGTCGGACAGCAGTCTCACAGTGGGTTGCCCTTCGATAATATGTAGAAGTAGGAAAGTGTGCTGCCATGCCCCTCATTGCACTCCCCTGCAATTCTGCTGCATATGGCCTGCAAGCAGTCCCCTTATGTCAACTCTGATCTGTGATGGGGTGACATGGAGACAAAAGAAGCACTCCAGGCAAGGTTTTTTGTGTGTGTGTTGTGTGTGTGTATATACATTGTTGCCCAGACTGTACATCAAGTAAGAGTGAGGGATCCAATAAGGAAGCTGCAAGTGGTGATGGGGGGCAGTGAGAAAGCGAGAGTCTGATGCAGTGCCATAATGTAGTGCCCATCTCCCTTGGGGCTTCCCCTCCATCCTCACCCCGGATGACACACGGTATACAGCTACATGTTCCCCTTTTAAGCACTGTCTGTCTATGTGTGTTAAGGCAGTAGGGTTCCATGTCATAATGGCAATCGCCAAATTGTGATCGCCATTACAGCAAGTGTAGATTGCCAAAAAACACAAAACAGCAATATACAATCCCAGCGAGGCAACACCTGTGAAAACAAGTGATTTCTATGTAATTTTATGCGGGAAGGGGCTGTGCCCCCCCCCTCCCAGCAGCCCCTTTAAAAAGGATTCTTAACTCCAGGGGGTGCATGTTGGAGATGGAGAGGGAGAGAACCTTGTAAAAGAAATAAGTCCCACATGCAAAAAACAAAATATTATGCTCCTCCCAGCCCCGAACTCTGTACTCTCCCCACTGCAGCCAGCCATCCTCACCAATGCACCATTTGACCAGCTCGGCAGCGTCTCACTGCATTACATTCCACATACCTTCCTTCCTCTTCCATTTCCCATCCTATATTTCCGGTCGCCTTGCTGTTCACCCATCACTATCCTTTCAGGGTAGCTTACATAATGAGCACTGAACTTGAGTCGCTTATATCTGAGTCGCTCAAGTTCAGTCACCGTTTTTACTGGTTACCGGTAGTAGCAGTATAGCAGTGTAAATGAGGAAAAACCTCCTAATGACACTCCCTCTACCCCTCTTTGTTGATGTTATGATAGCAGGTCAGACAATGGTGGCAAACAGAGAAAGAGAAACCCCTTCAGTTCAGAGCTGCAGCACCTTTCAGAGCGCATCTCCTGTTCTGTTACTAAGGCTGCCTTGGAGAACTGGGTCTGGCTGGTTGTGTCTATCCCCTACAGCAGCAACCGTCTGTGTGGTAGCCTGCACTGACACTGTATTCCCCCACCAGGACCCCGTCCATAGGGAGACATAGCCACAAGCAGCTTACTGTCAGCAGAGAGAGAGAGAAGCGTGAGCAATCATACAGTCACTGTCACAGTGTGGGAAGAGAGAGAGAGGCACTGACCCCCTAGCAATCCCTCTTATGACAGCGACATGGAGAGACCTGCACAGGCAGCGACACGGTGCACAGCAAGACAGGGAATGGAACCACTGACAGACACAGAGAGAGTATGACATGTATGCAGTACGGCAGTGTGACTCACCAGGACAGTGTGCGAGACAGCTGTTGGGAAGGGGGGGGCAATGAGCAGGAAATATAGTGTTGCATTCGGTGCTGCTAGAATCGGGAGAGGCACTGCAAAGTTCAACAGTGTATCTAGAAAAGAACTGTCACTGAAGAGACAGAGCAACACACAGTGCTCCCTTTCAACGAGTGCCTTTGCCAGTCTGATGAATGAAAGAAATGTCTGTGCATCTCTCTTCATCCCTAGATCACAGCCCTATAGCTCATCCCACTGTGCCCTTGTGTCTTGTTCCACAACCGTAAGGGAAAGTGCTTCCCCAGTCAGAATGAAATGCTGTATGTTTCACATAACAGCACATGCAATCAGCAATTTTTTCTGTGCGTCTCTCTCTCTTTCTCTCTCTGTATGTAACTGTGGTAAGAGAGAGACACAGACAGCATGTGTGTGGGGTGGGGGGGCACATGACAGTTGTCAGGCATGGTTGTAGAGGGTGATATGACGAAAGAAATGTCACAGATCATCTCAGTTGTTTATCTGGGACATTCCCATGTGCAGAAGTCATGGGAAAATAGTTTTTTTCTTAGGGACTATTTTGCGAGGTGGCAGGATACAGTACATTTTATGCCATTTAAACACCCGAAAAATACCTTTACAGATATTTTTAAACACAAAAAAACACTTTTACCAATACGGATATTTTTTGTTGTTTAACATAACCCATATCATAAGTGCACTAACACACTGCAGGGTGTGCTGATAATGTGGATTAATGCTCACCTCAGGGGCTGTGAGTCACAATGCCCCTGAGATGTGCGTTAATCCACATTATTGGCACACCCTGAAGTGCTTTAATGCTTACTTATTTTTTTGTAAATGCTATCAAATTTAAAGTTTGCAAAGGGAAACAAGCAATTTTGACTTGTTTTTATCCTTCTTAACTGTCAGCCATTTTAGGAAACGCCCCATACATGCCATCTACTTACTGTTGGGGGTGTCTTCAAGATGATCCTCCTGCTGCTGAGTTTCTTCCTCCTTTACATCACTGATGGGGAGTTCCTCATCCCTCTCAAATAGCAATAACAAGTGTTCCTTTGGGATATTGTACCCTGCACATTTGTTACAAAAACAGAAACCAGGTAATAAAACAGTTATATATAATCAGAGCTGGGCATTTAACTTTTATTTAATTGTTTTACCAGGCAGTGGGCTGGGTTAATGTCCCATTTTCAGCCACGCCAGGAATGTAATAACATTTCCATTTTGGTAAAGGAAGTAAGAGGCGGAAGAAACAGACAAATTCACATTTAATTGGGCTGTCTTATTTTATTTATTTATTGAATTTTGTTGACCAGGTAGGCCCACTGAGACTAGAAGTCCCTTTTTCAGGGGTCACTCAGAGGGAGAAATGGACAGTAACCAACTGAAATTGAATCACATTAAACTGTTGGTGGTATTTTTAGTGAATGGGGGAAATCGGGCCAGGACACCTGGTGAAATTCCCCTACTTTTTTCAAGAAGTGCATGGGATCGTTAACGTCCACCTGAAGAAACACCAGAACAGGCAGACGGGACCTCGGTTTAACGTCTCATCTAAAAGATGTCTGGCTAGTCAGAATCTGTCAGCCTAGGGCACATGAAATAAACTTAGAGCACACCCATGTACCCTCCAACGCCAGCCTAACTATTCCCTCCCATTTCCTTTTTTTCCTTACGTACCTAAAAAAAAATGTATTCCTGCCTTTTATTCCTTCAGTAATCCACAGCGTCTTGTCTGCCTTTGCCCACCTGACCACCACCCCTGTCTCTTTGAGTTTAGCCTGATAACCATGCCAGAGTTCCTCTAGTACTCAGAAAGGCCCTTTCTGTTTGTTCTCCCAGCCATCCTCACCCCCTTTAAGAACCAGATCAGCTATCTGTGTTTGTTTCTTTCAGCAACCTTCCTTGCCTAAGATTCCCCAGCTGAGTCAGTAAATAATCAATAATGCTTTTTTGAATATCAGTCATCATCGATCCTTGAAAATCATCAAATGTTAACATACAATAATCAAGGGACAGTTGGCCCGCTGATGCAGTGGCAGCAATACCGCTTGTGATGCCTACGACTCAGGTGCAAAAGCGAGCAAAGGATGTTGGAGGGCCAGCCAGGGAAGATGATTGAGTTTGGACTGCTCTCCTTCTCAAGAGGGGGAAGGTAGTGGAGAGCCAGATGCTTGACTGGTCCCTGGCAGAAGCCAAGGAGAAGAAGTCACAGCTGGAAGTTTGGGGAGGAGTGGCAGACACTGGCATGTGCATCATTATATCATTGCATGCCACATCTCCCCCATAGGGGACAAAATGGAAAAGCCCTGGTTGCAGCAAGACGACATCTGTCCTCCACAGGCCCTGCCCCTGGCAACTCAGGCACCTCCTGGAATCTGGATCCAATGCTGGCAGGTCGGTGGACTCCCCTGCCACTCTGCCACAGAGGGCAAGCTGTGGGGGCCTATGTGAGAGGTAAATGCTGGTAGAAGCTGGGGTGAAAGGGCTGGGAGGAAAAGCAGGAAGGAGGGCCAGCCAAGGAGATGGGGCACGTAAAAAAATGATCAAGGGAGATCATGATCTAAGATCCTCATCATCTAGATCATGATTTAATCAGCCATGATTACGGGTTATTTTTACAAGTTTAAATCGGCATGGTTTCTGATGATCTGTGGACGATCAATGATGAATACATTAGTTCTGTATTGTAAACGTTAAGTCACACGAGGAATACTGTACAGTACTTACTCCAAAACAAGTGTCCCAGAACAAACCAGCCACACAGAAATTATTTTTTCAAAGTTCATGAATTTTATTTTCTTCCTAAGCTGGCCCTCACAGCCTGGCCCAAAATATCTCCCTATGTGGCCTCCTTGAGTATTTTGTTCGAATGAATTTTCCTCTCATTACACAAGTGAACAGTACATACTGCTCAGTCTCTTCAGACCCAAAGAAACTACATAACTCAAAACTACAGCACTCTCTGTCCATAGTTCAATGTAGGTAAGGATCAGATTTCTTCTGTAACATCTGTATACAGGAGGAGATGCTGCCAGTATGTAGAACACTCTGCAGAGCGTGAGCAGAACAAAAACAGAAAAATTGCTGCTCATATTAGCAGAAATTAGAATAGAAACATAGAAGTTGATGGCAGATAAGGACCACAAGGCCCATCCAGTTTGCCCATTTATTTTTCTACCTTATGAATGTGCCATCGGCCTTTGCTCTGTCAATGGCCTATCTATTCATACTCATCTGTATTGCTCCCTTATGTCTATTCCATGCCTGTCTGAAGCCCTGCACTGTATTCATATCCACCACTTCCTGAGGTAGGCTGTTCCATGCATCCACCACCCTTTCTGTGAAAAAGAACTTCCTCACATTACCTCTTAATCAGCCTCTCTCTAATCTCATGCTGTGTCCTCTTGTCCTGCCATTTTTCTTATACTGAAACATGTTAGACTCTTTCACCTTGTTAATGCCCTTAAGGTGTTTGAATGTTTCGAGCTGCACTTCTGAGGTGCCGTCTTTCGGATGAGATGTTAAACTGAGGTCCCATCTGCCTGGATTGGTGGTAGTTCAGGTGGATGTTAAAGATTCCATGGCACTTATCGAAAAGAGTAGGGACATTTCCCCGGTATCCCAGCCAAATTTCCCTCATTCACTAAAAATACCACCAACAGCATAATCTGGTTCAAGGTCAGTTGGCATTCATCTGTATCCCCCTCCTCTGGGTCGTGCCTGAAAATAGGCAGGATTTGTCTAGTGCACTTACCCAGTCAAGAAAAATTAACTAAATAAATATCACCTCTCTCCCTCTTTTGCTCTAGGGTACACATATTGAGCTCCATTAATCTGTCCTCATATGTTTTCTGATGAAGTCCCTGCACCATTTTGGTTGCCCTTCTCTGGACTGCCTCAATTTGGTTAATGTCCTCATGAAGGTGTGACCTCCATTACTGCAGCAGTACTCCAGATGGGGCCTAACCAGTGTCTTGTAAAGAGGGACTATTACCTCCCTCTTCCAACTTGTGATACCCCTACTAATATACCCCAACATCTCCCTAGCCTTACCTACTGCTTTAGTGGTCTGCTTGGATGATTTTAGGTCATCAGTGATGATGATGCCCAAGTCTCTTTCTTCCCTTGTGACTGCCATTAACTCCCCTCCCAGCCTATATGTGGCTTCAGGGTTTCTCTTCCCTATGTGCATGATCTTGCACTTCTTTGCATTAAACCCCAGTTGCCACTCTTCCAACCATTTTCCAGTTTATCCAGATCTCTTCTCATGCTGCCCACCCCATCTGAATCATCTACTCTGTTGCAGATCTTCGTGTCATCTGCAAACAGACAAACCTTACCCTCCAGTCCATCTGCAATGTCACTGATGAAGATATTGAAAAGAAATGGCCCCAAGACTGATCCCTGAGGTACCCCACTTGCGACTTGCATCTCTTTTGACTGTATACCGTTTACCTCCACTCATTGTTTTCAGTCTGTCAACCAGTTTGCCACCCAGTTGACCAACTTGAAGATGGTCACCAGGCTGGGCGTACTGTGAGTTGCATCGAGCTGCACCGAACACTTTGCATTTTCTTCCTGCTCATTTTTAAGCTTTATAGGGTTTTATAGGGATAACATGTTTATTTTAAGTATTTGTTTTATGTTTAGTCAGTAGATAGTTAGTTTGGGAGTACTAAAGTGAGGCAGTGAGTTGAGTAAGTGTTATCGGGATTTCGTATTGCCCTGTAGTATGTATCAGGGTTAATTAAATAGTTTTGTTTTGTCTAGAAGAAAGACTTTTATTATCGTCTTTTTCTATGTAATCCTCCCGATGCTATACTTCACGAGTGGGTTTATGATTTTGCTGCCTGCTCTGTGAAAGGTCCTAATGTGGAAAGTTTAACTAACTGCAGGAATAAACTGAGAGGAGGTATTGCTGTGAAGTGGAGTGGAGTGGTTACATGAGAGGAAACTTCTCCGGATGTGCTGAGTTCTGAATAGAAGTCTGAAGACTGGAGTGACGTCTGGGATTATTGCTGGCATCTATTTTGCTGTATGAACCTAGGAGGTGTTGTTATTGGGTCAAATGCCATGGGATTTGTGAGACTTGTAATTGTCACGGTGAGAGGACTTAACTCTGATTGGAGACCAGCCGCTGCATCTGTCGCGGTACGGAAGTTCCGGGTTTCGAGGGAGCCAGAGAACCGACAGGTGGGTTCCTGATTCTCCTAGGCCAGCGGGGGAGTCTGCTGGCAGGCTGACACCTTCCATGGGATGAAGTTACGGTGGCAGAGTATATCTGGCGGCGGTCTCCATTAGTGGAGTTTCTTTGGGCCTCTGCTAACTTTGAAATGGACTTGGATCGGTAAATAAACGAAGAAGATATGGATTTATCCTAGGACTCAAATCTCCAGACACGGTCAGACCTCATTTTCTTATTTTATCATTTGATGGTTTTATATAAATCTCTCAGGCAGTGAGAGTGCCTGGTGAACTGTGTAATTTCCAAGCAGTGAGAGTGCCTGGTAAACATTTCTTCAATAACTTGGTTGGATCTAATGCACTTATGTGAGAGGTAGTGCATTTGAACTATATATGGTCCTTCCCCCTTCATATGAGAAGTGGTACATTTGAATTTTCCCTGCTTTAGTGGAAATTAAACTTTCTGACTTGAATTGATACACTGGAAAAGATTTTTGATGACTGGCCTTTCATTTTGTTAACTCAAATTACTATCTGCAATTGTATTATAAGTTATTTGTATTAAAGGGTTTGGAGGATTTGGTGGGAAGGGGGTGTAAGGGTTTATTATGAGTATATGTGTTTACTGTTATTTAATATAGTTGTTTGTTTGCTTTAAATCCATGTCCTCTCTGTGAGAGTGAGAGGGGAAGGGTTACAATTAAAAACTATGAGAAGGGGTGGGCTTTTAAAGTGTTGAATTGATAAGGGTTAATTATGTTTTTTAAATAATGGGGGGAAGAAGTGTTGGTTGTGTGGGATCATAAATTGATACTGTGTTATTTGGTGTTTTTGAAATATGTGCTGGGGTATCAGGGATACAGTCAGGCAGTACTCCCCCTCAAGACTAAAGGATCTCCACCCTTTGAATATCCTTCTCTTTCTCCAGAAGTCTATAATAGATGGCGAGTTTTTCGTATCTTGAGACGGAGGAGTGTAAGGAGTCGGGGATCCTGGAACTGTTGGGGGTGTGTGAAAGGAGTGATCAGATAAGAACAGTGAGGTCCAGGAGGGGCCCTGGGGCGAAATGGATGCAGGAGCGAGGTTATCCTTGCCTTGTGCCCATACCCAAGGGTTCTGACTTTGTCAGGCAGGAAGTGGAGTCATCCTTGGACTCTTGTCCCTTTCAGGCGGTGTTGTGCAATGCCAGGTCCATTAGGAATAAGACCGCAGTAGTGGCGGATCTTTTTGCTTCTGTTGACCTGGCTTGCATCACCAAGACCTGGCTGGATGAGAATGTGGGCCTTATTTTGGAGTCTGCTGTTCCAGCCAGGTTCTCGGTGATTCATCGCCCGAGAGTGGACCGTCGGGCCGGGGGGGGTTGCACTCTGTTTTAGACAGGAACTGGATCTGAGGGAGGTGCCAGCTGGATGTATCAACTCCTTTGAGTGTATAGAGGGTGCAGGTGCAGGCTACAGGATCCTTCTCATTTACCGTCCACCAGGTGATGGGAGGGAGTTCCTGAGGGAGGTTGCGGACTTGGTCGTTGAGATGGTGTTGGAGTCCCCCAGATGGTTGATTCTGGGGGACTTCAATGCCTGGGTTGATGATGACCTCTCACCTTTTCGACAAAACCTCCTCCAATTGATGGATTCATTGGGCCTGACACGGGTTGTTACCTCTGCAATTCATGGGGGGGGGCATTCACTGGACTTGATATTTCGTCTGGGGATGGAGATATCTGATGTGGAGGTGGAGCCAATCAGTTGGTCTGACCATCATGCCCTGAGATTCAGTTTCACAGCCACTGGAAAGAGGCCTGCCCCTAAAGAGTGGGTACAGTTCCATCCTTTGAGAGGAGTTACCTCGGATGGCCTAATGACAGAGCTGGACTTCTCAGGAGTGCCAATGGATAGCACTGACCCAGGGCCCCTGGTGTTGGCCTATAAGAGGACTGTTGTGGAGGCCTTGGATGTCATTACTCCAACTCAAGTTCGTCCCCTTACTCTTCATCCGGGGGCTCCCTGGTTTACCAGTGAGATCCGTGAGTTGAAGAAACAGGGGCGAAGACTGGAAAGACGCTGGCGGAAAACTCGCCTGCAGGTGGATAATCTTAGGTTGGTGGATCATTATAAAATTTACCAATCAGCAATTTCCTGTAAGAAGGCAGAGTTCCTGTCCAGGGAAATTGCTACAGCGAGGAATAGACCGGCCCAGCTCTTCTGGACTGTAGACAGACTTTGCAATCCAGCCTGTCTCCATGCCAGTTGAGTTCTATCACAGTTACAGTGTGAGGAGTTTGCGCAATTCTTTGCTGATAAGGTGTCCACCATCAGGGATGAGATCAACCAGCGCCTTCCCATTGGGCCTTGCATGGATCAATCGGGTAGTACTAATACCCAGTTGACTTGGTTCACCTTTAGTCAACCGGTAGTCATGGATACAGTGAAGATTGTCCAGACTCTGCAACCTACTACTGTAGTCTGGATCCGGGCCCTACTCACCTACTAGTGGGATGTGTAGAGATTATTTCCCCGATCCTTACTGGGATAGTGGCAGTTTCATTGGAGATAGGGATCTTTCTAGATCCCTTAAAGGAGGCAGTAGTTCGCCCGCTTTTGAAAAAGCCCTTCCTTGATCCCGACTGCCCAGGAAACTACAGGCCAGTGTCGAACCTACCTTTTGTAGGGAAAGTTATCGAGAAGGTGGTCACTCTGCAGCTGGAGGATCATTTGACCAGCCACAGTATCTATGACCCTCTCCAGTCTGGCTTCAGGAAATGGTATAGCACTGAGACAGCTCTTGTGCGGGTATTAAATGAACTCTTGATGGCGAGAGATCAGAGAGCTCGATCCATCTTAGTTCTCCTTGATCTCTCAGCGGCATTCGATACCGTGGATCATGGAGTGATGCTCTAGCACCTGTGGTTTTTCTGTGGACTGAGGGGGGCGTTCCACAGTTGGTTTTGATCCTTCCTTGAGGGCAGATCTCAGAGAGTGGTGTCCGGGATTCATTCCACGGCTCCTTCCGGCCTGCCCTGTGGGGTTCCGCAGGGTTCGGTGTTGTCCCCCCATGTTATTCGTAGTGTATATGCTTCCATTAGGGGACATTATAAAATGATATGGGCTGAGTTTTCATTGCTATGCAGATGATTCTCAGCTCTATATATGTCTTTTATGCCCGAACAGGAGTCTGATTCAATCACAGTGTTAAACAACTGCTTGCTGGAGATACAGAACTGGATGAGTACTAGTTAACTTAGGCTGAACTCAAGTAAAACAGAGATATTGGTGGTGGACCCTGGGGTTAGGATGTTAGGGTCATGGGCGGGGAAACCCTCAGCCTTATATCTGGGGGGACCACGCTTATGGCCTTGGGCCAGGTGCGTAAACCTAGGTGTTATAATTGATGAGGGCTTGACCCTGAGGACGCAGGTGTCGGCTGCATTCAAATCTTCCTTTTTCCATCTAAGGAACATAGCCCGGGTGAAGCACCTGGTTCCATCTGAAGATCTTCCTACCCTGGTCCACGCCTTAGTTACTAGTCGTCTTGACTATTGCAATGCCCTCTAACTAGGGCTACGGGGGGTGGATATCCGTCGCTTGCAGTTAGTGCAGAATGCGACGGCCAGGTTGTTGACTGGAATCTCTAGATCCAGCTATATAACACCTGTGATGTGGGAACTGCACTGGCTGAATATACAGTGACGGATCACCTTCAAGGTCGCATTGCTGACCTATAAGGCCCTACACAAGTTGGGACCTCACTATCTGAAATAACTCCTGGTTCCTTACTGTCCTTCCCGTTCTCTCCGATCCTCCGATGAGGGATTGCTAGAGAGTCCCAGGGTGATTTTGAAAACATCTGGTGAAAGATCTTTTGCCTTTATGGCACCTACCCTGTGGAATACTCTACCTCGCCAGACACGAGATAGCCCGACTGTAGAAGTATTTAAAAAGTCACTGAAAACCTTCTTGTTTAAGCAAGCATTTTCAGAAACTTAATGTATATCTTATATGTTTGGGTTATTTATAATATGGATTTTAAATTTATCTGATTTTGTATGGATTACTGTAAGGGTGCCCTGAGCTTAGGAAGGGCGCCTTTTATAAATAAAATTTACACTGCATTACATTACAACTTCAGACCCACCCCAAGCCTACCCAGCTTATTAATCAATCTTCCATGTGGAAAAATATCGAAAGCTTTGCTGAAGTCAAGGAAGGCGACATCAACTGCTCCCCCTTGGTCCACCACTCTGGTTACCCAGTCAAAGAAATCTATGAGATTAGTTTGACAGGACCTTCCTTTTGTAAACCCATGCTGTCTTGGATTCGGTGCTCCTATGGATTCCAGGTGTTGCACTATCCTTTCCTTAAGGAGTGCCTCCATAATCTTGCCCATTACTGAGGTAAGACTGACTGGTCTGTAGTTCCCTGCCTCCTCCCTGCTACCACTCTTGTGGAGCGGGATCACATGAGCCCTTCTCCAGTCTTCTGGGACCTCTCCTGTGCTCAAAGACTCACTAAACAGTTCTGATAATGGCTCTGCTAGTTCCACTCTTAGCTCCTTTAGTACCCTGGGATGTATGCCATCAGATCCCATTGCCTTGTCCACCCTGAGCTTATCGAGCTCTTGTAGGACCCTTTCTTTAGTTAAGGGACTAGTGCACACCTCCCTCCCCACTGTGTCCATGGTGCTGAGCTGTGGGCCCTGCCTTACCTTCTCTTCAGTAAATACTGAGCAGAAGTATCTATTTAGGATAGATACTTTTACATGGTCCTCCTCCTCACATGCCTCCTCATCTCCTTTGATCTTAGCAATACCCCCTCTGGACTTTCACCTTTCACTAATGTATCTATAGAAAGTCGTCACCTTCTTTTACTGTTTGTGCTAGTGTTTCTTCGGTTTGGGCCTTTGCCTGCCTTACTGCCTTCCCTGCTTCCCTTAGGGAAGTTTGGTATGCTTCCCTATCTTCATCCCGCTGCGTTCCCTTACATTTCCTGAAGGCCAGCCTTTTGGCTCTGTCCTTTTCTGCTACTGTTTTTGAGAACCAAAGTGGTTTCCTTCTTCTTTTGCACTTCCTTTTCTCTTCAACACAATGGGATTTTGCTTCAAGTATTGCATCCTTAATGCTTGCCCACTTTGCCTGTACCCCCTCACCAGTATTTCTTTTTACCAAGGCTAGCTTAACGCTGTTGGCCAGCTTATCAAAGTCAGCTCCTCTGAAGTCCCATATTTTGCATTGGAATGGGATGATTTAGTTCTAGTGGCCAAACTGAACCATACATAAACAGCTGCACGGGAGTCTGAGCTGGACGTCATTGTCCACCTTGGGACAAATGACTTGGCTCATCATGAGATTAGAGCAGTGCAGAAGGACTTTGTAGAATTGGGGAGGGGCCTAAGACAAGTAGCACACACAGTATCCTTCTCAGAGGTGCTGCCTGTCAATGGCATGAGTGAGGCAAGGGTACTTTGCACCATGCAGTTTAATGAATGGTTGAAAAATGGTGTGGAGCACAGGGTTTGGCTTCATTGGGGACTGGGGTTCCACCTTGAGGGACACCAGCCTATACTGGCAGGATGGTCTGCATCTGTCCAGGAAGGAACAAGTCTTTGAGCAATCGGTTTAAATGCTTCATTGGCAAGCTTTTAAACTAGTCAAGGGGGGAGGCGCTGATAAGCAGCATGAAAATCCCGGCCTCCCCCTACAAAACAGGGTACTAAATGAGAAAAAGGCCAAGGTAGAAAGGTCAGTGGGGGATGCTGCAACAGAAGGTAAAGCCATTAAAAAATGGAGAGCAATGAGTACCAATGCCCGTAGTCTGAGTAACAAGCTTCCTGAATTAGTGGCCTTGATGGAGGAGGAACATCTGGATATCGTGGCAGTCACAGAAACATGGTACACACAAAATCATGACTGGGATGTAAACATATCAGGATACACTATCTACAGGAGGGACAGGGAGGGTAAAAGAGGAGGAGGAGTAGCTCTTTACATAAGGGAAAGAATCAAAGCAACAGAACAAAAGGGTAAACAGGGAGGAGAAGAAGCACTGTGGGTAAATTTGGAGACCGGCAATGGCACCACAATAGCACAGGGGTTAGAGCACAGACCTCTTCTCAGGGGAGGAAATGGACATGAAATGATAAAAGTATACTTAGAATGGCAGAAAAAGGGGAGATATTGCTGATGGGTGATCTGAATATGCCAGATGTTAACTGGAGTGCAGTTGCAGCAGCCACTTCGAAGAGTGGGGTTATTCTAGATGCCCTACAGGGGGCATGCCTTAGACAACTAGTATTGGAGCCCACTCGAGAGGGAGCAATCTTAGACCTGGATCTCTCAAATGGAGATGAAGAGAGGATCACAGATGTAGAAGTGGGTAGCCATCTGGGAACTAGCGACCATCGAACAGTATGGTTCACAATAAACACAGCAATAGAGTCAAGCCATACAAAGACAAAGGTACTGGATTTTAGGAGGGCTGACTTTGTCAAAATGGGTGAGTGCCTAAGGAATGCACTAGCAAATGGGCAGGAAGGAGGGGTGGAAGAACAATGGGGAATAATAAAAACTGCCATCACAGAGGTATCAAGTCTTTGTGTAAAGCAAATAAACAAAACGAAACGAGGTAAGAAACCACTATGGTTCTCAAAGGAAGTGGCAGTGAAGGTTCAAGAGAAAAAGAAAACATTCAGGAATTACAAGGAATCACAGAAGGAACAGGACAGAGAACTGTATCAGTTAAAGCAAAAGGAAGCTGGGAAGGCAGTCAGAACAGCAAAGGCCCAAACCGAGGAAAAGATAGTCAACTCAGTTAAGAAGGGGGATAAAACCTTTTATAGGTACATCAGGGAGCGAAGGAAGACCAAGGGAGGGATAGTGAGGCTTAATAAAGGGAGGGAGGGTGGGCAGAGGGTGACTGTGAAAGGAGATACTAAACAAATATTTTTGCTCAGTATTTACAGAGGAAGAGAGGAGGTACCTAAAACAAACAGTAGAAACACTCTGGATACAGAAGTTGATACCAGCCCATTTACAGAAGAAAGGGTCCTGAAAGAACTCTTAAAACTGAAGGTGACAAAGCAATGGGGCCTGATGGGATTCATCCCAGAATTCTAAAAGAACTAAGGGTAGAACTAGTGACACCACTGACTACCCTCTTTAACAAATCATGGGAGGATGGGGTGGTACCCGAGGACTGGAGGAGGCAGATGTGATTCCCCTCACAAAAGTGGGAGCAAGGCAGAAGCAGGAAACTACAGACCTGTTAGTTTAACCTCAGTGGTATGGAAAATGATGGAATCACTTCTGAAGGAAAGAATTGTTAAATATCTAGAGGCCAGAGGCACAGGACCCAAGGCAGCATGGATTCACAGCGGAAGGTCATGCCAGACAAATCTGATAGATTTCTTTGACTGGGTGACCAAAGTAGTTGATCGGGGGCTGTGGACATGGCCTACATTAGACTTTAGCAATGCATTTGACACAGTCCCACAAAAGATTAATATACAAGTTAGCCAGCCTGGGAGTGGGTCCCAAGATGACAGCCTGGGTAAAGAGTTGGCTGGAGAATAGGACACCGAGAGTAACAGTAAATGGAGTCCACTCTGAAAAAGGGGTTAGTAGTGGGTACCGTGAGGTTCAGTAGTAGACTCAGTCCTCTTCAATGTCTTTATAAGTGACATTGCAGAGGGACTGGAAGGAAAATATGTCTCTTTGCAGATGACACAAAGATCTGCAACAGAGTTGATGCACAAGGTGGAGTGGAAAGGATGAGAAGGGACTTGGCAATGTTAGAGGAATGGTCAAATGTATGGCAGCTTAAATTCAGTGCTAAGAAGTGCAGGTATTGCACCTGGGAAACAAAAACCCAGGGAAGAGGCACAATGGGGTGAGATACTAACAACAACAAAAATGGAAAGGGACCTGGGGGTAGTCATATCAGATGACCTAAAGGTGGGCAAGCAATGTGAGAGGGCAGCAAGGAGGGCTGGGGGATACTGGGATGCATAGGGAGAGGCATCACCAGTAGAAAACAGGAAGTTATTATCCCTCTGTACAGACAGCTAGTGAGACCCCATCTGGAGTACTGCATGCAGTTCTGGAGACCCAATCTCCACAAAGACATAGACAGGATGGAAGCTGTCCAGAGGAGGGCAACTAAAATGATGCAGGGTCTGCACCGGAAGACATATGAAGAGACACTTAAGGAGCTTAATATGTATAGCCTCGAGGAAAGGAGGGAGAAGGGGGACATGATAGAAACTTTCAAGTACCTCAAGGGAATCAACAAAGTCCAAGAGGGTAGCATCTTTCAAAAAAAGAGGTGTGCAAGAACAAGGGGGCACAATTTGAATATAGAAGGGGCTCAGAGGTAATTTAAGAAGTATTTTTCACAGAGAGGGTGGTGGATGTATGGAACGGCCTTCCAGAGGAGGTTGTGGAGTCACAAACAGTGGTGGAATTCAAGCATGCATGGGACAGTCATAAGGCAATTCTAGGGGGTGGGGGTAGGAAGAAGTAGGCTGCTGGTTAACTAGGATCTGCAGCTTATCCATCAGGTAGGGAAATGGGCAGACAGGGTGGGCCAGTCGGTCCTTATCTGCCGTCAAATTCTATGTTTCTATACCATGTGATGGTCACTGGCCCCCAGGTGACCTTCTACCTGGAGATCTGTGATGCTTTCCCTGTTAGTCAGTACTAGATCTAGGATAGCCCTGTCTCTTGTGGGTTGTTGTACCAGTTGTTTGAGGCCCTCCCCCTGCAGGGAATCCACCATGTGTCTAGTTCTGGCAGATGTTCCTGCTAGTATTGACCAATCTGCATCTGGCATGTTGAAGCCTCCCATTTAGCTGTCATGTTTTGTATATCTTCTAACAGTAATGTGTATGTGTCCTCCCCCTGATCTGGGGGCCTGTAGACAACCCCAGTTCGGATGGCTGTCCCATTTCCTGTTTCCAGGGTGACCCACAGTTCTTCTGGCTCCTCACGTGTATTCTGAATTTCTGTAGCTTTGATATTTTCATTGACATACAGGTCCAATCCACCCCCTTTTGCACCTCGGTCTCTTCCGAATAGTACATAGCCAGGTACTGAAGTCTCCCAAGTATGGATACTGGTAAACCATGTCTCGCTGATTGCTACTATGTCCAGTTTAGCCTCTATCATTATTGCCTGCATGTCTGGGATCTTGTTTCCCAGACTGCGACCATTGTGTACATGATTTTCTATTGGCCAGATTTTGGTGCGTTAGTTGTTGGGTGAGGTCTGGCATTTCCCCTGTGTGTCGCATGGGGAGCCGGACATTTTTCCTTACCTGGTGATGCAAATGAACTGCAAACATGCTGAACTCCTGTTTGACCACTAGTTGAGGGGGGAACGGTGTTCTTCCCATTAGACATATGGGGTGCCGCACCCCTCTCCCCATTTGCTAGTTTAAACATTCTGCAAAGACGTCAAACTTCTGCCCCAATGCACTGACTCCCTCCTTAGTCAGATGCAGTCCATCAAATTTAAAGAACTTTCGCTCCCAAAACAGTTGCCAGTTCCCTACAAATTTGTGTCTTTTTTCCTGGCGGCAGCCCTTGAGCCACATATTTAGCTCCCCTATCTCCCCTTCTCGGACCTTCCGTCCATCTGCCCCCCAGACTGGCAGGATCTCAGAGAAGGAGATGCCGGATGAAATGGATGATAGTTTGTCACCCAGCCTGGTCAGGTATTCCTTGTTCTCCACAACTGACTGGCTGGTGACATCGTTAGTCCCTATGTGTACCAGGACAGCAATGTTTTCTCCTGCTTCCTGAACAATTTTAGCAATGCGGTCAGTGTCTCTCCACGATGATGTACCTGGGAGACATTTGACCATTACCCCTGGCTGGAGATAGGCATCAACTCCCCAAATCATGGAATCTCCTATGATCAGAAGTTTTTTGGATTTTTTAGATTTCCTTTTTGCTTCTTTTTGTTTTGGGTGAGTTTTGTTGTGCTAGCTCCTGTGCTGCTGTGTCCTGCTCTGCAGTGTCCTCTGCCCCTTTGTTTGATTTCGGAGATAGAGGCAGATACCTGTTTGTGGTTTTATATGGTTTGTGGAGGTAATATGTTGGAGAGCACCGAGTGACGGGGCACCTGATTTGCCCCTCCTAACCACCTGCCAACCTCCTGGACCAACTACCCTCTGCGATCGAGGTGCTTCTGTTGGATGTTGGGGAAATGGCGGGTGCTTCTTATATTTCCTCTTGAATATGCAATTTGAGGTGCGCAATCTCTGCTCATGCTGCCTGGAGATGAGCCCTTAGATCTCCAATGGCCCATCATGTATGACAGTGCCCTGTAAAACTGCCCTTCTGAAAAGTGTTCCGCAGTACCTGCAATTAATGATGTCCATTCCAGATAAGTTGCTGGGTTTATAACCTAGTCAGAGTATCTAGAAGGAAGAAAATGAAAGCAAAAGTTTGATTTTGTGTTTTGTTTGTTTGTTTTTGTATAACTTGTTATAACAAGTTAAATTACTAGTGCCCCTGTAAATGAGGTCACTGTGTGGATACTGCCACGATCCGCCCCTTCCTGCTTTGCCATAGGAAATGTCATGACTATGCTACCCTATAAAAGGACCGTAGTGTGGGGTGGTTGGCTGGGCCCTTCCCCTGCCAAAAAAGAAGAACCACGGATGAAAGAAACAAGGAAGTAAGAGCAGAAACAATCAGCCAGCAACAAATGCAGTAGCCCTGAAAGCTTATCCTAATGATAGATAAAACTGTAAAACCTGTAAAGTACCACCTGTAATAATTTCACAGAAGATATACCCTGTAAGAAACACTTTGCTATAGAGAAAATAAAGCAGTAACAGAAGAATCATCTTGCAAAAGACAATTTGAATGAGAAGATTACAGCAGTAATATGTTAGCACACACCTGTAGGCACACCCGGTAATAATGCAGCAGAAGGTATACCCAGCAACAACAATTTTATTCAGAGAAAAATAAAGCAACAAAATGTTAGCAACAAACAATAACAATTGCTGTGAGTACAAAATAAAAATAACACACAGTAAATCTGCCTAGCCAAAAGAAGCCTTAATCCTTTCCCTTGCTCTGGTAAGATTCTTTGCTCTGTCCTTTCATGCAATCTAGAAGGAAAGAGCTCAGATCTGATTCTTACCTACAATGAGCTGGGGGCCAGATTTTGAAGAAAATAACATTCATGGATTTGGAAATAAGACTTTTTGATTTGTGTGGCAGGTTTATCCTGGGACAGTAGTTTCTGAGCATCTACTTTGCCTACCAGCTCGGGAAACTACCTAAACACTTAAAAGACTGTTTCTGAAGGGTACCCATCTGTGCATCTGGTCTTGAATAATACTGTACTTAATGTTTTATTTGTTACTAATATAAACGTATGATGTCAAATATCACCAAAAATAAATTAATTATGAATTATAAAGTGAGTAAAAGTAATCCTGTGTTCATATTGGTCAGGACCTGTGTCCTTATAGGATAACCCAGCAGATGGCACTTTTTATGACAAGCTGGACGCAGCACAACCCAAATATCCATGCCTGCCAGAAACGTTTGAAAAATTAAAAATTTCTGCCACACACTGCTGTAATGGAAAAAGGTTAACACCCAATAATTGCCATACCAAAAAGAAAAAAAGAAAAAAAGCCACATAAACCTTCTTATATATTTGAATAAAAACCCAGCCCACACAAAACAGATAGAAACCAAATAAAAAAAAATAAATGCTTCATGTTCAAACTAACCTTTTTTGGAGACTTTATTCAGCTGGTTTGTAATCCACAGAGTGCAGCATCATATCTTTATTGCCCTATACGCAAAGTGCCCCCCAACCAGACCCCACCCCCAGACTTCACCCGACTTCTGTGCAGTGTTCAATCATAGACTGTGAGAATAAAAGGACTCCAGATGAAATTAATAATTATGCAATGGCAAGAAAGAATGACGGGCTCTCACTGGTCAGTCTGGGACTGGACCCGGGATGTTATCCCAGTAGAATATCAAGGGTCTAGTCCTAGCACAGAGATGACCACATCAGTCTTTAAGGGAATCACTATATGAAGCCTGCTGCAGTAATGTCTGCTTGGCAGCCACTTCAGTGACTGCTGCCCAAAACCCGCTTCACTGTCTCCAACTCGTATGCCACCACCAGCCAGAAAAACACACGGTTTAAACAACCTCCTATCCCCACCCCCATCCCCATGCTATTCCTCCAAACAGAAAAATCTTTTAAATGCAGTCGTTGAAATTAAGTTTTGCAGTCACTAGCCAGCAGGGCTAGTGACTGGGAAAATCCACTAACCCCACAGAGTTTTCCACTGGCCCAGCTGGCATTCTTATTGAAATGTTACCTTCTATAGTACAAGTCTGCATGGCTAATTAAAGGAAAATATTACTAGCCCGATAAAAACAAAATTACCAACATTTGGCTAGTGGGCCAGTGACAGTTTCAACCCCTGAAATGAAATAAAAAAGCTGTCATTCAACACAGCATTTCAATTTTCCCCTCAGCGCAAGTACAAGCCCTTTCAAACAGCCATGGTCCCACTCACTGGCCAGACCGTTTGCTTCTGGAAATGGCCACAATGCTTAAGGCCACCTTCAGAAAAAAAAAATAATGAATAAAGTCAGAATCAGTTTCAAAATGCCATACTAAGCAAACTGAATATTTGGACCAGTACCAGTCAGTGCTTGAAAACTAATGGCCAAAACACCTGTAAGTGAAACTGCAGTTCCTGAACTCCTCTGCTGTTCCTTCAGCTGTACTAAAAGAAAAAAAAAACTGCTTCTCAAAGCTATGGTAGGTTTCACAGTCCAGATAGGAAAACATCACTGGCAGATATGAAGATGGACACTGGGAAGCAGATAAAACAAAACACATAAACCCAGCACCACCAACTAAAAAACACACAGCTCCACCAACTGCAGATATAGAATAGGAACTATTCTTTTATTTAAACATGCTTCCACAGTCAAAAATAAAAGACAAAAACTATTTCAATAGTATTATTTATCTTCTTTTTGTTTTATTTACAAATGAATCATTGTATAATAGTAATAATGCACGTTAGGGTGTGTGTTGTGCTGGAACAATGTCACTTCTAGGGTGTTGGGTGCACTTGGTCTGCAGTCTCTTGCCCAACCACCTCAGGTGTGACGATATCCCACCACAATATACACCCTGCTATGCATTATTGATTAATTATAACACTGCCAACATTGTAAATCACGCTGCAGTTCACCAAGTGCAACCAACATGCTCTTCTGCCAGCTTTTCCCCAAACCTGGTAGTAATGCAAGTAAGGCAAAGCAGCCCAAACAGTTACACCGGTAGGTAACTTTCACAGCTGAACCATCCTCTCATATGCTACCACACCTGATTTAGCCCTTGCAGACACTGGCTTGGTACAGATGCTTTTTTTCCCTTAAGTAAACAGCAGTGTTAGATATCTACAGTTGCCATGGATGTGGAGCTCTAATACTCAGAGGACTTCTTCGGAGAGTGGGGCATTGTCCCATCTGCAGAAATCTACATGAACTAATGGCACAGCTGAAATCAGCATGGAAGGAGATATCTCAGCTGTGGGGCCTGCTATGCTGGCACGGAAAATGGAATCCATGCCCTTATATTCTGCAACATCAATTTCCTCTAAAAGTCCACTCCTACAGAGAAGGTCCGGTCCGGGGTGGAAGGTGGCACAGCAGGGAGGAAGTAAACTTAGCAGGATGGATCAGCTAAACCCTCTCCATGCCATGACATCCCAACTGCAAACTGCTTTTCACCACTGACAGAGGAAAAGGATCTCGGCCAAGTGGAAGATGAAAACAAACCAGTTGAAGGGCCAAGACTGCAACCAGATAAGGAGAATGGTGGAGGCAACATTAAGGACAAGAAGGAAAGAAGTAGAAAAGTAATTATCATGTGGGACTCCATGATCAGGGGGGTAGAGATCCAACTGAGTAACTACAAATGTCCAAGAGTGCTGGTCAGATGCCTCCCAGGGGCCTCAGCAAAACATGACACCAACTTCATCAGAAGGATAGCAGAGAAAGAAGGGGAGGACCTGAAGATCCTGGTACATCCAGGGACAAATAACCTGGCAGCACAGTCGGTAGAGGAAGCCAAGCAAAACCTAGCAAAACTAGGAGACGGACTGGCCACTCAAACAACCTCCCTGGCCTTCTCCAAGGTCCTTCCTATGTGGGACAAGGGCAGTAGCACAGAGAAGATCAGGAGTAAAGAAATGGAAAAGTTCTACGAGTAGTTACAGAGCTGGTGTCAAGAAAGGGGCTACCACTTCAATGGTGCACATGGGTGTCATCAGACATACTCAGTGTACTTTGCTGAGAACAGCAAAATCTGAAAAATCCAGGGGCAACATGAGCCACAGGACAGGGCAGCAAACACAAATAGCCTGATGTACCTGAAGAAAGTACAGTTGTATAAAAACTTACCGTGATAATAGATCTTCGAGAGTATCTCTTGCAGCAGGTCATAACACATGGGCTATCCAGTTGCAGGTGTCATTTCCTCCAGATTACTTCTCAAGCAGTTGACCATGGCAATTCCCCTCATGTTACCATGTGGTGTCAGTCTGGCACATATAAAAGGGGGAGGTCCCAGATACTCCTCAGTTCTTTCCCATCATAACGACTGAAAAAGAGAACACATTTCCCTGGTCTCTGATGGGAACTAAGGAGAACAACAAACAGGCAGCAGCTCAAGATTGCAGTGAAAGACTGGAGCAGTTACCCTTCTGAAGTAGTAGTAGCAAGGGGGAAGGTGGGCGGGGCAGCATGACCTGCTGCAAGAGATACTATAGAAGATATTCTGTTACGTTAAGTTCTTATGCAACTGTACTACCTTTTTCAAGGTACTCTCTTCCAGCAGGTCATAACACATGGGAAAATTCTCAAGCAGTCATTATGCCCAAAGGAGGAAGAAGCGAACCATATAGAATTAACACAGAAGGCCTTGGAGAATGGCCCATCCAAAATTGGTCAGCTTCTTGGAAGCAGTGTCTAGACTGTAATGTTTCATGAATGAATGTACAGTAGACCAGGTACTGACTTCACAAATTTCCAAGGCACAGCGACCCCAAAAGCACGCCACTGAGGCAGCCATGCCTCTAATGGAGTGGGGTTTCACAACTCCTGTGAGAGTTTTTTCATATTTGTTATAGATAAAGGAAATGCAGTTGACCAAAAAGTTGCTCAGTTTTGCACAACTGTGAGGTGCAGAGAAGAAAACTCAATGTTCTATGCACATCGAGAGTATGAAGCAGGGATTCCCCTGGATCTGAAGGCTCCTCATAGTACACTGGTAAGTGAATAGTCTGATTTAAGGTAAATTCAGAAACTACTTTTGGAAGAAAAGTTGGGCTAGTAAGTAAGAAACCCTTTCCTTATTAAACTGTGGGTAGGGAGGTTTGCAAATTAGTGCCTGTAACTCTGAAATACATCTACCTGATGTGATGGCAACTAGGAAGATAATCTTCCAAGACAAATATCGGAGCTGGCATGAAGCAGCAGGCTCAAAAGGACTTAAAGTCAGTTTCTCAAGCATAAAATTAAAATCCCAAAGTGGGAATGGATCCCATATAGGGTGATGAAGGAGAAAGATACCTCTTAAAAAGGTTCCAATCAGAGTTAAATGGGACAATAGTTTGTCCACAGGCAAATGAAAAGCTGAAATTGCCATAAGTTGAACTTTCACAGAGGAATATTTTAATTTACTATCCGATAGGGAGACCAAATAGTCTAAGATGCTCTGAAGGGAACACTCATGAGGATCTAAGCCATGAGTTGACCCTCAAATGGAGAAGTGTATCCACTTCATGAACTAGGAAGACCGCATACAGTTTCCTGGCAGCCCATATGATTTCTGCCATCGGTGGTGACACCCTGAAGTGCAAGAGGACTACATCCTCAGGAGCCAGGCATGCAGGTGCAGGAAGCAAAGGTCCAGGTGAAGCAAGGAGCCATTTGCCTGGGACAATGGAGCCCAGCAAATCAGTAGACGCCTGAGTTCTAGGTCTGAGACTTGTAGACGCAATGGGATCCATATCTGTATCAGCCAGAAGGGTGCTATGATGATCATAAGTGCCCTGTCATTGACCAGTTGGAGTAAAACCCTCTGAATGAGAGGAAAGCGTAAAGAAATCTTCCTGTCCAAGAATAAGATGAGTCCTGCCATAAAGTTCCAGGACCTCACTCAAGAGAGCAGTATAGAGCCAGTTTTGCATTTCACAGAGAGGCAAATAGGTCCAACTCCGGTAGGTCCCACTGGTGGAAGATGCCATCTAGGATGTCCGGAAAGAAGTTCCCACTCATGGGCCTGAGCAGTGGATCTGCTTAAGGCATTTGCCAGGGTGTTGGGACACCCCGGGAATGTGGACCACCACAAGATGGATGCCCCTCTGGATCAACCAATACAATACCCTCATCGATTCTCTGCAGAGAGGGTAATAATGGGTGCCACTTTGTTTCTTCAGGTAGTGAACCACTGCAGAACTGTCTGATTGGTTCTGAAGGCAAACTTGATGGAGCAGAGTCTTGAACGCCTGCAGGGCATATAAAACAGCCCTAATTTCCAGGATGCTGATATGGAGACGAGCTTCTACACTCATCTGAGAGCTCTGGGAATGAACCTCCATGAGATAAGCTCCCCAACCCATACAGGAGGCATCCATTGTCAGAGTGACACATGGGGCAGGAGAATGTAACGGCATGCTGTGCATCAAATTGTTTGTAGATTTCCACCTCATGTACAGCCTGAAGAGCTGGGGAAGACAGCAGTACCGGGGCTTTGAAATCATCCACTGCCTGGGCCCACTGGACTCATCGTGACCACTGAAAGATCCTCATATTGAGCCTGGCATGGGGGACAGTTGGAATAATGGCAGCCAGATGACCCAGAAGGTGAAAGTAGTCTCAATCTGAGACATATCAACAGGACTGCAGCCTCTGGGCCATGGCAAGAAGGGCCTCCATCCGAGCCTTGAAAAGACAAGCCATACCCAGGGAGGTGTTTAGAACAGCTCCTATGTAAAGGAGGCATTGTAAGGGAACCATCATGGATTTCAGATGGTTGACAGTGATCCCCACCAAGGAGAACAGCTGAAGAGTATGGGACAGGATGATCTCATGCAAATGGTGAGATGACGTTTTCAGGAACCAGTCGTCTAGGTATACAAAGATTTACCACTGACACAGCCACCAGGCATTTCGTTAATACCCCGGGGACAAGGAGAGGCCAAAAGGGAGGGCTCTGAACTGAAAATGATAACCCTGAAATCGGAAATGGAGAAACTGCCAGTGCATGGGGTGCATCAGGATATGGAGGGGTACGCATCCTTCACATCCAGGGAACAGAGTCAATCCCCTTTGTTCAGCAAAGGGAGAAGTGTCAGGAGAATCATCATCCTGAACTTTTGGTATTTTATGTAGAGGTTGAGACCTCTGAGATCCAAAATAGGGTGCAAGTCCCCTGTCCATTTGGAAACAAGAAAAAAAGGGGAATAAAATCTCTTGCTCCTCTGATGAGGGGGAACTGGTTCGATGACTCGATTTATGAGTAGAGCATCTATTTCTGCATGTAAGCCTAATACATGGTCTAGAGGGTAAAGAGAGACCTATGGTGGTAAGGGAAGAGGTGTCTCCGTGAGATCCACCATGTGACCCAATTCGATCAGTTGGAGGATCCAAAGATGTGAAGTGATCCCTTGCCATCCTGGGAGGTTCAGAGAAAATCTGTCCCTGACAGCCAAGGGAAGGGTCTCCAGTTCCACGGCCACAGAAAGGCCTTAGGCTGAAGGCTGACCCTGCTGAGGGTTAGCAGGGACATAACGGGTCATTTCTGGAGCATTTCCGGGACCAGGCAGGGCTAACCAAGCCTTACCCTTATTAGCAGGCTGCCTTTTTAAGTATTAGGTCTAGACCCATTAGGGTGGCCTCTAAAGAACCTCCTCAAGGCCGGTTTTGCTTGTGTACAATACAAGGTATGAACCAACTGAAAGGTGCAACCAGAGTCTTGTAAATCCTTCAAAATGCTTTGGGTTTGGAGCCCAAAGAGTTTATCACCCCTAAACTAAATTGGTCATGGAACCAACTCGGCAGAAGGCAATACTGGACCTTGTGCTCACAAACAGGGACAGTGTGATGGGGGTAAAAGTGGGGGAGCACCTGGGGAACAGTGACCACCAGTCACTGTGGTTTGAAATCACAGAAAGAGCAGAACCAAACCACACAAAAACATGTATCCTGGATTTTAGGGGGGCAAACTTTGGGAAAATGGGGAGATACTTGAAAGAGGCATTAAGGGGAATGGGGCAGGAATCAGGGGTTGAGGAACAGTGGGAAGTATTTAAATGGGGATTACAAGAGCAACAGAATTATGTATTGAGCAGGTTAGCAAGAAGAAAAGAAGAGGAGACCATTATGGTTTTCCAAAGAGGTAGCAAAGAAAGTGAAAGCCAAAAGATTGCATTCAGGCAATACAAAAAGACACAGGCAGAAGGGATAGGAGAAGTACCAGGAGAAGCAAAGGGAGGCAGGGAGGTCAGTAAGGAAGCCAAAGCTCAGACAGAAGAACACATTGCAAAATCAGTGGGTAGAGGGACAAAACCTTTATGTGTACATAAGAAAAAAAGAAAGGCAAAGGGAGGATAGTGAGGACTGAAGGGGAGATGGGGCTGTGTGGAGGATGACAACAGTAAAGCTGACATATTGAACAGGTATTTCTGCTCAGTCTTTACTGAGGAAGAGGAGGGTAATGGGTCTGAATGGAGTACAAGGGGTGAGAATGGTGCAGAAATGGACACAAGTCCCTTTACATGAGAAAGGGTCCTGAAGGAAGTGGAAGTAATAAGAGTTGATAAAGCAATGGGGCCAGATGGGGTGCACCCCAGGGTCCTTAAAGAACTAAGAGAGGTGGTGGCTGAACCTCTTGCTATCCTGTTTAGCCGATCACTAGAAACAGGGGAGGTACCCAAAGACTGGAGGATAGCAGATGTAGTCCCCTTATACAAAAGTGGGAACAAAGAGGAAGCTGGGAACTCATAGACCAGTCAGCTCACATCGGTAGTGGGGAAGACGGAAGCACTACTGAAGGAGAGATTGGTGGAACATCTGGCTGTCAATGGACCACAGGACCCAAGGCAGCATGGTTTCACCCAGGGTAAGGTCATGTCAGACCAACCTCATTGAATTTTTGACTGGGTGACTAGGAGGTGGATCAGGGAGGGCAGTGACATGGCCTATCTGGACTTCAGCAAGGCCTTTGACACTGTGCCACACAGAAGACTATTGCACAAACTGGAGAATATGGGTGTGGGCAGGACAGTAGTGCAGTGGGTGGGTAACTGGCTGGGCAGCAGGACACAGAGGGTGGTGGTAAATGGCTGTCACTCCACAGAGGGAAGAGTGACCAGTGGGGTACCACAGGGATCAGTGCTGGGACCGGTACTATCTAATATCTTCATCAGTGACATTGCGAGGACCTAGAAGGCAGAATTTCACTGTTCGCTGATGACACAAAGCTCTGTAACAGAGTAGACACACCAGAGGGTGTAGACAGAATGAGAAGGACCTGCAGAAACTTGAAGAATGGTCAGGGTTTGGCAGTTGAAATTCAATGCAAGGAAGTGCAAGATAATGCATATGGGGCACAAAACCCTGGCACAATATATCAGTTGGGGGTGAGGATATAGCATGCACCAAGCAGGAAAGGGATCTTGGAGTTATCATCCTGATGACCTCAAGGCAGGAAACAGTGTGACAAGGCAGCAGGTAAAGCAAATAGGATGCTGGGATGCATAGGCAGGGCATCACCAGCAGGAAAAGGGAGGTCATAATTCACTATACAAGACACTAGTGAGGCCGCACCTGGAGTACACTGTGCAGTTCTGAAGACCTTACTCAAGTAAGGACATAGACAGGGTAGAGAAGGTTCAGAGGAGGGCAACAAAGATGGTGCATGGATTGCATCACAAGTCCTATGAGGACAGGTTGAAGGCACTGAACATGTACTCCCTGGAGGAGAGGAGGAGAGAGGGATATGATAGAGACATACAAGTATCTTACAGGGAGGAACAGGTGCAGGAATGCACTATTTTTAAGCGAAAAAAGATGTTCCAGGACTAGAGGGCATGGGATGAAGTTGGAGGAGGACGATTCAGAGGAAAGCGTGAGGAAGAATTTCTTCACAGAACGGGTGGTGGACAAGTGGAACACCCTGCCAGAGGAAGTGGTGGGGACTGAAACAATCACAGGATTTAAGAATGCATGGGATAGACATAAAGGAATTCTGGAGGTCAGGGGTAAGGGGCAACAGACTTCCTGGAAAACATAAACTGAACTTACAAACTTAAATGGGCAGACTGGGTGGGCCATAGGCCCTTATCTGCCGACACTGTCTATGTATCTATGTATATGTATATAAACAGTACGTTAAGGATCGACTGTTGTATGTCCTGTGAAAAACCTGAAACTCTCAGCCATGCATGGGGTCTGAAACAAACAACCGCACAAGAAGCCCTAACTGAAGAATCAACTGCATCATAGGTGGCCCTAAGCAAGTGATGGCATATTGCAGCTGCAGTGGTCAACTTGGCAGCAGTATCTTCCTGAGGCGAACCAGCAGGAAGGGATTGAACCATGGCCTGGGAGGCCTTGAGAATTTCCTGCTGATATTTGAGGTGAACCATATAATTAAGAACATGGAGCGACATTGTAGCAGATGCAGAAACCCTCTTCCCCATGACATCCAATTTCTAGGATTCCTTGTCTGGGGGTTCAGCACTCATATGTTGTGGTCTAGCTGACCTATCATGAGCAGCATTGATCACTACTGAATCCGCATGAGGTGGAGAAGTGAAGTAGGTGTAATCCACCAGAGCTCGATAAGGCCTATCAGCCTTGCAAGAATAAGAGGGGATCTTGAAGGGTTGTTGCAAAGCCGCCCAAATAGTCTCTTCAAAGGCATTCACAAGAGGTGGAATGACTAAGGTGGGGCATTCCATCACACCTAAATATTGAGCCAGTTTCTTTCTGGAGGCATCCTGCTCAGTACTCTGGAACCTGAACGTTTTCTGGAGATGAATCATAACCTCAGAAAATGATAGGGTCATCTTGAGGAGAACATGGTAGGTCAGGTGTAGGCTCCCCCTGTATGGAATAAGCAGCACACAAGGACTGAGGAGAACCAGGATCTTGCTCCATGTCGTCATCATCCTCCAGGTCAGCAAGATTCCACTGCTGTAGGAAGGGGTCCTCCATGTCCACATCCCATGGCTGAAAACCAGAAGAAGCATGGGAGGAACTGGCCATCCTCAAGGCCAAAGAATGCCTGGAAGGGGCAGAGACAGAGACTACTGCCTCACCAGTCTGGTGAGGGGTAGAATTAGTAAGATCTAGGATAGTGTACACTACAGCCTGGACATCCACAATGGCTAACTGCCCTGCACAGGTAGTAGGGGCAGTATGGACAGAGTGGATGGGAACCACTGAAGGTATAGAGAATGGTGGTGGTGCCAACCTGTTAGCTGTTGATGAGGGGTGAGTATATGGCCCCAGAATCATTAACAAGGGAGCTAACATAGAGCTCCTACAAACCTGGCCGGTCATCAATGAGAGGATCGTCGATGGGCCACAAGCCACTGACAATGGACGATGGCTTGAAACATGAGAAGGGGGACGCAGAGATCGAAGCTGCAGCAGAACCCCTGAACTCGCGGTCCATGGAGGAACTGTCAATGAGGTAAGAGAGGAGCCAACAGTCATTGACAGTAGAGAAGACAACATCACAGTGGCTACCTTCTCAATACTTACCTTTTTGGTAGAGCTCGGGGCACTCATCCTGGATGACGAGAGCACAGGAGAAATGTGCTTAGTTTTGCTAGCATGTTTCTTACCGGCACTCTGGCTTGTCGATGAGGAGGGCTCACCCACAGAGCGGTGAGATCCCAAGGAGTACATCAAAGTCTCCTTAGGCTTGGAGTATTGGTGCTGCTCCAGAAAGGCAACCTTTTGCTCCATGAGGAATTCACGAAACTGCTGAAGCCTTCGACGTTTGGTGGCCTTGTTAAACTGCTTACAGAGGATACAATCCCAGGTATTGTGTTCAGAACCAAGGCACTGAACATCATGAAGATCCTTTGTAGTGATTCATTGACCACAGGAACACTTTCAGAATAAGGGATCCGAAGACATCAGTAGATGAACCCGTTTAGAATGAACGTTAGGTCGGTAGAACTCTTCGTCGACGACTGGAAAGACTCTGAAGGAGAACTTGATGAATGCATGGTTGCAGTTGAAAATAATTGAGGAGTATCTGGGACCTTCCCCTTTTATACACGCCAGACTGACACCAGGTGGTAACGTGAAGGGGGAGGTCCCAGGTTCGACTGCTGAGAAGTAATCCAGAGGAAATTATGCTTGTGGCTGGATATCCCATGTGTTATGACCTGCTGCAAGAGATTACCTTGAAGAAGATTTGTTTTTCCCCTGCTTGGATGTTTTAGTGTGAGATTATGAATGGTCTTTGGAAGATGTGTGGGTGCTAAACTTTAGAAGCCAACTGTATGTGTGACCTGACTGAGTATTTATGGATGAGTGCTGGTGTGAATGGACTTCTGTAAGACTAGCTACTTTGATATGGTACAGTAGCATACCTTGATATGGTACAGAAGCTTATTATAATGTATCTTAAGCACAGCAACTAAAAGCCAGCCATCTTCTGTCTGAGTGGTAGTATGTGTGTGTGTGTGTGTGTGTGTGTGTGTGTGTGTGTGTGTGTGTGTGTGTCTCTCAAAATAAAATATTGTGAATATATTACCCTATATGGCACTTACTGTCCCCTGCACTTCTTGTACTTGCCTGTTCCTTCTACCCTCACTAATCCGATTGTTATAACTGTTATTGTTTTCACAAATTGTTGCCTGATTTCAATTAGTACTTTTGTTAAATCTAGTGCAAGTAATTAATGTAATGTATTCATTTTTCTTAGCTCCGTAGAATGGCTCGTTCTTAGCCTGTAAACATTGCTATGTTTTGTTCTCATTTCATGCTGTGCCATGACCAATGTCACTCCTTTCTGTACTTTGTTTCTCCTGTTTTGTACTCTCCCGGGTCGTGCCAGAATATAGGCAATACTCTTGTCTAGTGTACTTACCCGGTAAACAAAAACTAAATAAATACATAAATATCAGGATCACTGGCTTACTACATATTGATGTCTGGTGGAGCAATGTTTGCGTGGCAGGGTAGCACTTCTTTTGGTTTGTGTTTATAGAGGGGGAACAACAGCTCCGTCCACTCTCAAGTATAAGTTTAAAATTCCTGGCTACACCCCTGTTGGTACATGGGGAAACTTCTGGGAGAAGAGGTTCTTCAATGATGGACTGCGCCTAATAAAGGAAGGAGTAAGAGCACCAAGTACAAACATTTGATGTATGCATTGCATATTTAAACTAGGGAATGGAGAGCTGGAGGCTAAGGAACCTATCAAATACACCCTAGAAGATAGGAACTTAGCTGTAACTCTCCCCAAAACAGAAATTACTCACAGAATGCAAAAAGGACTAGCAGGAACACAAAGGGAGGTAAACAAACACAAACAGAAGTGGGACTCAGTAGTATGCCTACTAGAAAGAAAGTAGAAGTAAACCACAAAATCAAGGGAGGAAAAATTAGAAAGAGTGTAGACAGACCATGGAAGGCCATTTGCATGAACACTCACAGCCTGGCGAATAAAATTTCACACCTAATGGCCTTGTTGTTAGAGACTAACCTGGACACTGTTGCTCTGACCGAGACATGGTACACAGGAAACCATGACTAGGATATAGCTCTGTCAAGGTACACTCTGTTCTGAAAAGACAGGGTGGGAAACAAGGGAGAGATGTGGCTATCTACACTGGGGTGAAAATAAAAGCTATAGGGCATAAGGGAGGTACAGGAAGCACTGTTGGTCATACTGGAAATGGGGGAATGGTACCGGCATTCGAGGAGGTGTGATCTACAGGCCTCCGGCACAGGCGAAGAGTTGCACTAGTGGAAATGATCCACAAAACTGCAGCAAAAGGGGAGATATTGCTGATGGGAGACTTCAATTGGACAGATGTCAATTGGAGCCTTGTCACAGCATGTGGGAATAAACTTCAGATAAGGCAAATTTAGAGGTTTAAAATACACCGTTGTGAGATATTTATTTTTCAAAAGTTAGAAAAATAATAAATGAAAACAAAAAAGTTGCAAAGAAAATCACTACTTTACATCAGTAGTTTCTCACATAATACAGTCCTGAATCTTAGAGCTCCTAAGACCCTTTTCATCTGCATTCAACAGCTTGTCTACAGTAGCACCTCTCTCCTTCACGCTCAAGATTGAACTCTACTGGACTGAACTGAACTGAACTCGATGAAGAGGTTTTATATTTTTTGATGGGGTCACCTGACTGAGCTCTTTCTATTCACATGTCTGGGCATGTTTCAAAACCAAGGGTGATTTTTGTTTAAGGGGACTTCCTAGTTCAGCTAAAGGTACAGTGTATATCTCCATAGATACTGACTCTATATCTCTGATCCACAGTGACTAAGCACTTTTATAAAGCATATCACATTCTTTTGTACAGCCTCCTACATAGAACTTTATACAGTAACAGGTTTATAGTGTGAATTTATGAAAATACCTTAAAGATTTCTTATAACTGTACTAATCATGAAATTATTATTGTTTTATATGGCTTCTGGATCCTTTTTATTTACAAAATCTTTATTAATTGTATGTATTCCCATTTAAAATAGCCTCCATTTTTTTTTTTTTTTGCTTTTTTTGGTTTTGTTACACAAAATGCACTTACACACTTTACACAACACCTCTCTGTGTGTTTGGCATTATTCCAGGGACTGGATGGATGGAAATGGAAAAAGAATGAAAAGAACTAGTAGGAAGTTTAGTAGGGATAGTAAAAAGCTACGCTAGGTGGTCAACCTAGGGTGAGGGGGGAGAAGAGCAAAGAGAAAATGGTTAACTGTCACACAATATAAGTTGTGGTAACTAGTAAATAAGGAGATAGAAAAGCAGTCCTTCAGTCACAGCTGAGGGTGTAGCCTAACTCTGACACAAGCCCCCATATTGCAACTACAGCAAAGAGCAGAAACATCCTGGAAGCTCTTCAGGGGAAGAACTCGGACAGCTAGTTGTAGAATATACCCATGAGGGGGCAATACTGAACCTGATGCTCACCAATGGAGAAAGGGTGATGAATGTAGAAGTGGGGAGTCACCAGTGGTCCAGTGATCACAGTACGATATGATTTAACATGAGGATAGTTAAGAAATCCAGCCACACCTAGGTAAGGGTCATGGATTTCAGAAGGGTCAATTTTGCAAAGATGGAGGTATGTCTAAGCAAAGTCCTAGGAGGTAGAGTGTAAAAAGGGGATATAGAGGAACCATGGGCACATCTTAAGGGAGCCATAACAGAAGCCGCAAGCTTTTGTGTTAGGCAAATAAGTAAAACAAAGAGGAAGAAAAAGCCACACTGGTTCTCACAGGAGATGGCAGGGAGGGTGAGGGAAAAAAGACATAATTAAAAAAATACAAAGAAACACAGAGGGAAGAAGATAGAGGAATGCATCTGGAAAAGTTAAAGGAGGTGGAGAAAGCAGTCAGAAAGGCCAAGGCACAGACAGAGGAAAGAATAGCCAAGGCAATTAAAAAAGAAGACAAGCCCTTTTGTTAGATACATTAGAGAGAAGAGAAAAAACAGGTGGGATTGTGAGAATAAAAAGGAAAGGGAGGGGGTCAGCAGAAGGGGACCAGGAAAAAGAAATCCTAAGCAAACATTTTTCTTCAGTGTTCACAGTAGAAGGGGACGGAGAGGGACCAAAGCTAGGTGCAAGAAGTACCAAGGGAGGAGTGTAGATTCCAGTCTGTTCACAGTAGAGGGAGTCCTAAAGGAATTAGAAAAACTGAAAACTGATAAAGCAATAGGGCTGGATGAAAAACATCCCAGAATTCTAAATGAACTAAGAAAGCAGCTAACAGGACCACTGACAGGCTTGTTCAAAACATCATTAGAAATGAGTGTGGTTCCAGCAGAATGGAAGACAGTGAATCTTGTCCCTCTCCATAAGAGTGGGAGTAAGGAGGAGGCTGGTAACTATAGGCCAGTTAGACTAACCTCAGTGGTAGGAAACTTGATTGAATCATTACTCAAGGAAAGGACTGTTACATACCTTGAATCCAGCATACAGCAGAATCCAAGACAGCATGGTTTCAAGGCAGGCAGGTCTTGCCAAACAAACCTGATAGATTTCTTCTACTGGGTGACAAGGGACATTGATCAGGGAGGGGAGGTAGATGTGACCTACCTGGATTTTAACAAAGCCTTTGATATCGTCCCACATAAAACGCTAATAAACAGATTGAGCAGCATGGGAGTCAGATCTGGAGTGGTTAACTGGGTTAGAAATTGGCACAGCAGTAGGACCCAAAGGGCGGTAGTGAACAGAATTCAGTCCACTGAAAGGGAGGTGACTAGTGGGGTGCCTATGGGAGCAATGCTAGGCCCAATCTTCTTTAATGTCTTCATTAGCAGTATTGTAGAGGTGCCAGAGGGGATGATGTGCCTCTTTGCAGATGACACAAAGATCTGCAATAGGATAGACACACCAGGAGGGGTGGAAAGAATGAGAAGGGACCTGGGCAAGCTGGAGGATTGGTCAAATGTACGGCAGTTGAGATTCAACACAAAGAAGTGCAAAATTATGCACTTAGGTCACGGGAACCCAAGAGAGGAGTACTCAGTGGGGGGGGGGGGGATTTCGGCCACCAAACAGGACAGAGATCTAGGAATAATAATATTTGAGGAACTAAAGGTAGTCGGAGAGTGTAAGATGGTGATTAGAAGGGCCAGGTGTGTGCTAACAGATTACTGCTGTAATCTTCTGATTCAAATTGTCTTTTGCAAGGTATATCTTCTGTTACTGCTTTATTTTTCTCTGGAGCAAAGTGTTTCTTACAGGGTATATCTTCTCTGAAATTATTACAGGTGGTGCTTTACACGTTTTACAGTTTTATCTAACATTAGGATAAGCTTTCAGGGTTACTGCATTTGTTGTTGACTGATTGTTTCTGCTCTTACCTCCTTGTTCTTCGTCCGTGGTTCTTCTTTTTAGGCAGGGGAAGGGCCCAGCCACTCACCCCCATCCCCAACCACCCCACGCTACACTCCTTTTATAGGGTACCACAGTTGTGACATTTCCTGTGGCAGAGCAGGAAGGGACGGATCAGTGGGGCCTCCACAAGGTGATCTCATTTACAGGGGCACTAGTAATTTAACTTGTTATAACAAGTTAAACAAAGCACAATTAAACCATTTCTTGCATTTTTTTTTCCTTTTTTTTTCCTTCTAATTACTCTGACTAGATTACAAACCCAGCAACTTATTTGGAATGGATTTCATTAACTGCAGGTACTGTGGAACAATTTTCAGAAGGACAGTCTTACAGGATTTAGGACACTGTCCTACATGCTGGGCCTTTGGAGATCTTAGGGCTCAGCTCCGGGCAGCATGGGCAGAGATTGCACGCCTCAAATTTCATATTGAAGAGGAAATACATTATAAGAACCACCGCCATTTCCCCAGCATCCAACAGAAAACCTCGACCGCAGAGGGTAGTTGGTCCAGGAGGTTGGCAGGTGGTTAGGAGGAGCAAATCAGGTGCCCCATCACTCTGCTCTCCAACACATTGCCTCCAAAACCATATAAACACTACAACAGGTATCTGCCTCTATCTCTGAAATCAAATAAAGAGGCAGAAGACATTGCAGAGCAGGACACTGTACAGGAGCTAGCACAACAAAACTCACCCAAATCAGGAACCAAAACTAAACAAGCACAAAGGAAATCCAAAACTTCTGATCATAGGAGACTCCATGATCCGGGAGTTGATACCCATCTCCAGCCAGGGTGATGGCTGATGTCTCCCAGGTACATCAGCATGGAGAGACACTGACAGCATTGCTAAAATTGTTCACAAAGCAGGAGAAAACATTGATGTCCTAGTACACATAGGACTAATGATCTCGCCAGCCGTCAGTTGTGGAGACCAAGGAACACCTGACTAGGCTGGGTGACAAACTATCATCTATTTCGTCGGCATCTCCTTCTCTGAGATCCTGCCAGTCTGGGAGAGGGGAGCAGTGGACGGAAGGTCAGAGAAGGGGAGATAGGGGAGTAAACATGTGGCTCAAGGGCTGGAGCCAGGAAAAAGGACACAGATTTGTAGGAACAAGATCCCAGACCTGCAGGCAATAATGTCAGAGGCTAAACTGGACATAGTAGCAATTAGTGAGACATGGTTTACCAGTAACCACACTTGGGAGGCTTCAGTACCTGGCTATGTACTGTTCAGAAGAGACCGAGGTGCAAATGGGGGGAGGAGGTGGCCTGTATGTTAATGAAAATATCAAAGCTACAGAAATTCAGAATACACATGAGCAGAAGAACTGTGGGTCACCCTGGAAACAGGAAATGGGACAGCCATAAGAACTGGGGTTGTCTACAGGCCCCAGACCAGAGGAGGACATAGACACATTACTGTTAGAAGATATACAAAACATGACAGCTAAAGGAGGTTCTGATAATGGGAGACTTCAACATGCCAGATACAGATTGGTCAATACCAGCAGGAACATCTGCCAGAACTAGACTCATAGTGGATTCCTGCAGGGGAGGGCCTCAAACAACTGGTACAGCAACCCACAAGAGACAGGGCTATCCTAGATCTAGTACTGACTAACAAAGAAGGGATCACAGATCTCCAGGTAGAAGGTCACCTGGGGCCAGTGACCATCACATGGTATGGTTCAATTTGGCTACTACATCTAAATCATCCCATTCCAAGGCAAAATATGGGACTTCAGTGGAGCTGACTTTGATAAGATGGCCAACAGAGTTAAGCTAGCCCTGGCAAAAAGAAACACAGGTGAGGGGTCAGGCAAAGTGGGCAAGCATTAAGGATGCAATACTTGAAGCAACATCCCATTGTGTTAGACAGAAAAGGAAGTGCAAAAGAAGAAGGAAACCACTTTGGTTCTCAAATACAGTAGCAGAAAAGGTCAGAGCCAAAAGGCTGGCCTTCAGGAAATATAAAGGAACACAGCGGGATGAAGATAGGGAGGCATACCAAACTGCCCTAAGGGAAGCAGGTAAGGCAGTAAGGCAGGCAAAGTCCCAAACTGAGGAAACACTAGCACGAACAGTAAAAAAGGTGACAAGACTTTCTATAGATACATTAGTGAAAGGAGAAAGTCCAGAGGGGTATCTAGCTTAATGGAGAAAAGGGAGCATGTGAGGAGGAGGACCCTATAAAGGCATCTATCCTAAATAGATGCTTTTGCTCAGTATTTACTGAAGAGAAGGTAGGGCAGGGCCCACAGCTCAGCATCATGGACACAGGGGAGGGAGGTGAGCCACTCCTTCATAAAAGAAAGGGTCCTACAAGAGCTTGCTAAGCTCAGGGTGGATAAGTCAATGGGACCTGATGGCATACATCCCAGGGTACTTAAGGAGCTAAAGGAGGAACTAGCAGATCCATTAGCAGAATTGTTTAGTGAGTCTCTGAGCTCAGGAGAGGTCCCAGAAGACTGGAGAAGGGCTCATGTGATCCCGCTCCACAAGAGTGGTAGCAGGGAGGAGGCGGGGAACTACAGACCGGTCAGTCTTACCTCAGTAGTGGGCAAGATTATGGAGGCACTCCTTAGGAAAGGATAGTGCAACACCTGGAATCCATAGGGCACAGGATCCAAGACAGCATGGGTTTACAAAAGGAAGGTCCTGTCAAACTAATCTCATAGATTTCTTTGACTGGGTAACCAGAGTGGTGGACCAAGGGGGAGCAGTTGATGTCGCCTACCTTGACTTCAGCAAAGCTTTTGACACTGTTCCACATAGAAGATTGATAAATAAGCTGGGTAGGCTCAGGGTGGGTCAGAAGATGGTCAACTGGGTGGTAAACTGGTTGACTGGCAGAAAACAGAGAGTGGTGGTAAATGGTATAGTCAGAAGAGATGCAAGTCACAAGTGGGGTACCTCAGGGATCAGTCCTGGGGCCAGTCCTATTAAACATCTTCATTAGTGACCTTGCAGATGGACTAGAGGGTAAGGCTTGTCTGTTTGCAGATGACACCAAGATCTGCAACAGAGTAGATGAGCCAGATGGGGTGGGCAGAATGAGAAGAGATCTGGATAAACTAGCAGAATGGTCAGAAGAGTGGCAACTGGGATTTAATGCAAAGAAGTGCAAAATCATGCACATAGGGAAGAGAAACCCTGAAGCCACTTATAGGCTGGGAGGGGAGTTGCTAGCAGTCACAAAGGAAGAAAGAGACTTGGGCATCACCATCACTGATGACCTAAAATCATCCAAGCAGACCTCTAAAGCAGTAGGTAAGGCTAGGGGGGTGTTAGGGTGTATTAGTAGGGGTATCACAAGTCGTAAGAGGGAGGTAATAATCCCTCTGTACAAGACATTGGTTAGGCCCCATCTGGAGTACTGCGTGCAGTATTGGAGGCCACACCTTCAAAAGGACATTAACCAAATTGAGGCAGTCCAGAGAAGGGCAACCAAATGGTGCAGGGACTGCATCAGAAGACATATGAGGACAGATTAACGGAGCTCAATATGTATACCCTTGAGCAAAGGAGGGAGAGAGGTGATATGATCGAGGCATTCAAACACCTTAAGGGCATAAACAAGGTGAAAGAGTCTAACATGTTTAAATATAAGAAAAATAGCAGGACAAGAGGACACAGCATGAGATTAGAGGGAGGCCGATTAAGGGGGGAATGTGAGGAAATTCTTTTTCACAGAAAGGGTGGTGGATGCATGGAATGGCTTACCACAAGAAGTGGTGGCTATGAATACAGTGCAGGGCTTCAAACAGGCATGGGATAGGCATAAGGGAGCAATACAAATGACTAAGAATAGATAGGTCACTGACAGAGCAAAGGCCGATGGCACATTTATAAGGTAGAAAAAGAAATGGGCAGACTGGATGGGCCTTGCGGTCCTTATCTGCCGTCAACTTCTATGTTTCTATGTTTCAGCGTGCTGTTGGGGTACATAGGGAGAAGCATCACAAGCAGAAAAAAGAAGAATATGGTGATGCCACTATACAGCTCATTATTGAAACCTCATCTGGAGTACAGTATCCAGTTTTGGAGGCCACATTTCAGGAGGGACATAGACATTGTGGAGGCAATCCTAAGAAGGGATACAAAAATGGTACAGGGACTGCAGCAGAAGTCATATGAGGAGAGACTAAAAGACATCAATATGTATTCTCTAGCGATGCAAAGAGAGAGGAGGAACATAACAGAGATGTATGAATACCTGAAAGGGATCAAATAGGTGCATGATGGTAGCATCTTTCAGAAAAGAAGACAGACCAGAACTAGGGGACATAGGATAAAGTTGGAGGGATGAAGAATCGGGGTAATGTGAGAAAGTATTTCTTTACAGAGAGGGTGGTGGATGCTTGAAACAGCCTCCCCACAGGGGTGGAATGGGCAAAATGGTGTAGGAATTAAAAAATGCACGGGACACACACAAGCGAACCCTAGAAAAAGGCAAGAGTAGGAAAGCCACAGATCAACTACAATCTGCAGCATAAGTTAAAGGTAGAAAACAAGCATTTGTCAATACTGAATGCTTGATGCATTGGAAGATGTCCACCCCTGCACCTTGTTTATGTCTTTGAGGTACTTGAATATGTCTATCATGTCCCCCCACTCCCTCCTTTCCTCCAATGAGTGCATACTGAGGTACCTGAATCTCTCCTACGTTCTGTGTTGCAATTCATGTACCATCTTGGTTGCCCTTCTATGGACCGCCTCCACCCTATTAATGTCCTTGTGCAGTTGTGGCCTCCAGAACTGCACACAGTGCTGTAGGTGAGGCCTCTAAGTGCATTATACAATGGCATCACCACCTCGTGCCTTCTGCTAGTGATACCTCTGTCTATGCACCTCAGCATGTCATTGACCCTCCTTGCAACATTTGTGCTTTGTTTTGACACCTTTAGGTCATCAGAACTGATAACTCCTAATCCTTTTCTTCCTTGGTGATCATCAGCACCTCCCTTCCCCCCCCCATCCTGGAACTCTCTCCAGATTTCCCTCTTCCCAGGTGCATTATTTGCACTTCTTTGCCTTGAACATCAGTTGCCACTCCTCAGACCATTTTTCAAGCCTCTCCATGTCCCTTCTCATTTTCTCCACCTCTTCTGGGGTATTCACTCTGTTACAGACCTTGGTGTGATCTGCACACAAGCAGACAGGTCTTTCCTTCTAGCCCTTCTGCAATGTCTGCAATGAAGACATTGAACAGAACTGGTTCCAGAACTCATCCCTGAGGTACCCTGCTGGTCACCACCCACTCCCTGGACTGGATTCCATTACCACCACCCTTTGCCTCCTGTCTGTCAGCCAGTTTCTAACCCAGTTTATCAGCTTGTGCCCTGTGGCCAGACCACCCATCTTGTTAATCAGCCTTCTATGTTGGTCAGTGTTGAAGGCTTTCCTGAAATCAAGGTAGGTAACATTCACCTCCCTTCCCTCATTTACTTCCTTACTGAGGTATTAGGGTTTCCAACCCTAATGCCAACCCCCAACCCCACCCAGCAGAGACTGATAGGCATTGGGAGTGTGCCTTTGGGTCACTGGCTGTAATGCTCACGCCATTCCACCTCACCCCACCCTGCAGACACAGACAGGTATCGCAGTGTGCTTTGGGGCCTTTGGCCCTTATGCTCACCCCATTACATAAGGAAATAAGCAGAGATGGGTGCAGTATAGAAGAATGTGGTGAACGTTAAGGCCATAGACCCCAAGGTACACCTCAATGCTCGTCACTGGCTGCAGGGTGGGGGTGGAATAGCATGAGCATTATGGCCACCAAGTCACCACCCCCCCAATGCCTGTCAGTCTCTACAGGGTGGGCGGGGCGTTACAGTCAGAAAGCCCAATGCCCAGCAAACTGGCTAGTCGTGCGAGTCAAAACAGAGTGGATCGCACAAAATTGCAATTCATTTTTTCCATGTTTTCTAGTAGTTTCTGCCTAGTTCGAGGCACAATTTCAGCCACAGTAGGTATTTTATTCAAAATGGACATTACTTTATGCCTGTTAGTTCTGCCTACCCTCCACAGTTATTGGCTGCCAGATACCGTGCTCCAAGTGGTTTGAGAGCAGTGGAAAATGTGACCTCAGAGTAATGCAGTGAGTGAGAAGGAAGAGCAGCTCCCGTGAACAGCGAGAAGACCAGCGACCCCAGACTACAAAGCAAAGCTAAAGGTGGGTAATTTTTGTGTCTGGCAACTCAGAGGCATTTATTGGGCCGGGGGCATCAGTTTATTCTGTCATGATGCGGTGGTCAGATGGGATTTATTAAATAAAGCTCTCACGCATGCCTTGGGTCAGGGACTTGGCTCACTAGTTGGTTTTGTGTTGAGACAGGCAAGTAGAATGCAAGAGCCCCCACCCCCACCCCCACCCGTGGTGCAGAACTCTTTAATGCTAGGACAGGTGAGGACACTAGGTCGGTTTGCAGCTTGAAGTGTACACTGGCTTTATGCCGTCAATGGACAAGCAGTCTTGTCTGCATGCCGCACTTATCCTGGGCCCAATTTCTATACACCCCTCCCCTCCATGGTCCCCAGGCTGCTCTGGACCTGAATCAGAACCCCTTCTGCATTTTAGCAGAGAATATAATTTAGCAGGTAACATGGTTAGTGCAGGAATCTGGTGGGGGGGGGCTGCTGGAAGACAGTGTTAGTTGCGCTGCTGCAGGCCATCCAGACGTTGACCGCGTGTCTGCTGCATGCTGCCAATAGGTTGTTCCTGGGCTTGGCTGAGCTCCGCCAAGAATTTGGATCCAGCTCCTCATCTCCCCACCCTCAAATGACTGGTGATGCTCTCCCCTGATCTCCCCTCCCTCCCTCCTGTGGCATCCTCCATCGACTGGTGCAGCACTGCAGCCCCGGCCAATGATCCCTGTGTTGTCCCCAGTAAAAATCGAGCTTGTGATTTCCTGATCCATGGAGCTGCTGAATCCTCAGTCGCCCACTCACCCCACTGCACCCTGGCTGAATTTCAGCAGCATGAGTGATCGGAATGGCTTAAAGTGACACGGTCTGGCAGAGACTGTCGGTTTATGAGTGATCACTGTGCCACAACTACTGGGGGGTTTGTGTTGGTGGGGGGGTTGCTGAGTTACAGTGCATAATGGGCTGTCAACCAGTGGTCTGTGGCATGGGTTGGCCACAGTTGTCTCCAGGGGTGGTCTGAACAGGTCCTCAAGTTGGGGGGGGTGCTGTCGTTCCCCACAGTCTCCTTCGGTAACAGGCTGCACTTTTTGTTCTCAGTCTGGGCACACTGCCGTCAGCAAGCAGCAGTCAGTGACCCTATGCCCACAAGAGCTCAGTAAGGGACTGTCTTTCTGATCTCTTCCTGTTGTACAGTCAGTATGTTTGTTCTCTGGTGTCCTTGGCTTGCCTGCCACATGGGGAGAGGACTCAGGAGGTAGTTGAGATTCTTCTGAGTGTGTAACTTTGTTCATCTGCAGCTGCAGTACTTGGTGGTGGTCCCAGAGGCCCTTCAGGTTAGGGTGTGGGTCCATAGGGGGACAACTCTGCACAGCCATGGAGTTATCTGGCAGACTGCCATAGACTGCCCTTATGCACAGTGAAACCCCATCCGATTCAGCCCAGGGGGCTGGGGCAATGCACAGGGACCCACTAGGATAAGTTAGCTACTGTCTCATGTCACACTCAGGTCAGGCATACATAGATACATAGATACATAGACAGTGTCGGCAGATAAGGGCCTATGGCCCACCCAGTCTGCCCAGTTGAGCTTGTAAGTTCAGTTTGTTTTCCTAAAAGTCTGTTTCCCCTTACCCCTGACCTCTAGAATTCCTTTATGTCTATCCCATGCATTCATAAATCCCGTGATTGTTTCAGCCCCCACCACTTCCTCTGGCAGGGTGTTCCACTTGTCCACCACCCGCTCTGTGAAGAAATTCTTTCTCATGTTTCCTCTGAATCGCCCTCCTCCAACTTCATCCCATGCCCTCTAGTCCTGGAACATCTTTTTCGCTTAAAAATAGTGTTTTCCTGCACTTTGTTTCTCCCTGTAAGATACTTGTATGTCTCTTCATATCCCTCTCCTCCTCTCCTCCAGGAGTACATGTTCAGTTCCTTCAACCTGTCTTCATAGGACTTGTGATGCAATCCATGCACCATCTTTGTTGCCCTCCTCTGAACCTTCTCTACCCTGTCTATGTCCTTACATAGGTATGGTCTCCAGAACTGTACACTGTACTCCAGGTGGGGCCTCACTAGTGTCTTGTATAGCAGAATTATGACCTCCCTTTTCCTGCTGTTGATGCCCCTGCCTATACATCCCAGCATCCTATTTGCTTTACCTGATGCCTTGTCACACTGTTTCCCTACCTTGAGGTCATCAGAGATGACAACCCCAAGATCCCTTCCTGCTTGGTGCATGCTATATCCTCACACCCCAACTGATATATTGTGCCAGGGTTTTTGTGCCCCATATGCATTATCTTGCACTTCTTTGCATTGAATTTCAACTGCCAAACCCTTGACCATTCTTCAAGTTTCTGCAGGTCCCTTCTCATTCTGTCTACACCCTCTGGTGTGTCTACTCTGTTACAGAGCTTTGTGTCATCAGCGAACAGTGAAATTCTGCCTTCTAGGTCCTGAGTAATGTCACTGATGAAGATGTTGAATAGGACCGGTCCCAGCACTGATCCCTGTGGTACCCCACTGGTCACTCTTCCCTCTGTGGAGTGACAGCCATTTACCACCACCCTCTGTGTCCTGCCACCCAGCCAGTTACCTACCCACCACATTACTGTCCTGCCCACACCCATATTCCCCAGTTTGTGTAATAGTCTTCTATGTGGCACAGTGTCAAAGGCCTTGCTGAAGTCCAGATAGGCCATGTCCACTGCCCTCCCCTGATCCACCTCCCTAGTCACCCAGTCAAAAAATTCAATGAGATTGGTCTGACATGACCTCCCAGGTGAAACCATGCTGCCTTGGGTCCTGTAGTCCATTGACAACCAGATGTTCCACCAATCTCTCCTTCAGAAGTGCTTCCATGATCTTTCCCACTACCGAGGTGAGGCTGACTGGTCTGTAGTTCCTCGCTCTCTTTGTTCCCGCTTTTGTATAAGGGACTATATCTGCTGTCCTCCAGTTTTTGGGTACCTCCTGTTTCCAGTGATTGGCTAAACAGGATAGCCAGAGGTTCAGCCACCACCTCTTAGTTCTTTAGGACCCTGGGTGCACCCCATCTGGCCCCATTGCTTTGTCAACTCTTATTACTTCCAGTTCCTTCAGGACCCTTTCTCGTAAAGGGACTTGTGTCCATTTCTGCACCATTCTCACCCCTTGTACTCCCTTCAGACCCATTACCCCTCTCTTCCTCAGTAAAGACTGAGCAGAAATACCTGTTCAATATGCCAGCTTTACTGTTGTCATCCTCCACGCGACTCCCATCCTCCCCCTTCAGTCTCACTATCCCTCCCTTTGTCTTTCTTTTTTCACTTATGTACCTGTAAAAGGTTTTGTCCCCTTTAACCACTGATTTTGCAATGTGTTCTTCTGTCTGAGCTTTGGCTTCCCTTACTGACTTCCCTGCCTCCCTTTGTTTCTCCTGGTACTTCTCCCTATCCCCTTCTGCCTGTGTCTTTCTGTATTGCCTGAATGCTATCTTTTTGGCTTTCACTTTCTTGCATTAGCAGCCTTGCCACGGCACACCAGGCCAATATAACTGTGATGCCCAGCCCTGCGTTTATGATTTTTGGAGGAAGGCATTAGTTGAGGGGCTGCCAGGTTGATCCAGTTTTAATGTAATTTTTACTTGTTTCAGCCTGACAGAGGTGCACTGGTAACTAAGTGCACAGCCTGAGAGACTGCCTGCAAGAACTGGCAGCCCTGTATTAAGTTACAGTCCTACTCACACTAATGAAATTTGAATTTAGCAATCAGCCTGAGTCGGTCCCGAGGGTACTAACACATTATTTTTTGCACGGGCTCACTGACGCAGTGGTTTCACCCGGCCAGCAAAGTGGGTGCATCCAGTTCATCCACATAAGGTAGGGTAACTTAATTTTGGGGCAAGCACTGTGGGATTGTTGGACAAAATTGGAAACTTACCTGCAGCTGCTTTAGCTGTAGTAAGGTGAGTACAAACACTGACAAATTCTTGTCATTGTGTTTGTAGGTCAGCAGAGGTCCAATGTGAGCTGCAGCTGGACTGAAGCTGCCAGACAAAAGGAGCTGGGTAGACAGGAGGAGGGAGAAGAAAAAGCAGGCTGAGTGACAGGAAGGAAAGTGCCAGGAGTAGAAGGAGTTGAGTGGAGGAAGGAGAAGTCAAGAAAAGCAGGCTGACTCACTTATAGTGGACTGAAAAATTAATAAAGTATGAAATTATACTGGACATTTGGTTATCTGAATTGAGGCTGATGCCGGTGTTGTTTGTTGGCAAGGGCTAAGGTCTCATCTGCCTGAAGGAATTATTTGGGGGGTGCCAGGTCCGGGGTGGGTCAGGCCTGGAAACCAGCATTACAGACTACAGATGACCAGTGTTAAGGTGGTGCTCAGAATTTAGTCGTCTGAACCCCACCCCAACCCAGATCATCAGCTCTGCACAGTGTACAGTGCAAATGTTAACGGTTGTTGTATGGACACGTCACTTACTGGTGACTTGTTACAGGAAAATCTGCTCATGGCCCTTCAGAAAAGTCAGTATTTCACAGTTCTTCTAGATAGGGCAACAAATGAAAGTTGTACTGAAAGAGAATTAATGTATATTATGTATTTTAACGAACGGTCTTGTTTAGCGGAGATGAGCTTTTTCAGATTAAAAGATATTTAGTACGTCACTGCAGAAGGTTTGTTACAAACACTTCAAGAAGCCTTCTTAGAGTTAGGCATTTTAGACTTGAACAGTCACATGGTTGCTATGTGTGCAGATGGAGCTGCAATAAATTTTGGGAAAAAAGGGCTATCAGCTCTGTTAAAAGTGGAGATGCCATGGTTGCTGTCTATTCATTGTCTTAACCGTAAGACTGGAACTGGCAATTAGAGATGCACTGAAAGAAACATTTTTTGATCAAGTTAACGATAATCTCATGACAGTGTACTACCTGTACAAAAAAAGTCCAAAGAAACTTTGTGAGCTCAGAGAATTAGCTAAAATAGCGGGTGGTGAAGTCAGCAAACCAGAAACGGCATTTGGAACAAGGTGGGTAGATCACAAACTTTGTGCAGCTCAGACACTAGTACAATCCTACACAGTTACGAGTCATCATCTCGAAAATCTCGCAGAAACTGCTAGTACGCCACCAACAGAGAAAAGTTAAGGGCATTTTGATCAAACTGAAAACTGCCAAATTTGTCACGCATTTACTGTTCTATATTGACCTTCTAAGGCTACTGTCACAATTCTCCCTTAGTTTACATAGTTCTTCTGCTGACTTGATCTTAGCTTTGTCTTGTGTTGACGCAACCTTACGGCAATGACAGCATCTCACAGATAATCTTCTCGGAACATGCAACTCTGATCTTAAGATACTACTCTCACAGCAGCATGATCATGATGTTGACAATGACAAGTCTGAAGATTCTGAATCTGTCGTGTTTAAAGATGTCATGGTCTCGAATGCGAACAACTGCATCAGGCACCTTATAACATAAGTACCCAATTACATCAGTAGAGTACTGTAGTGCATTTCTGATAGATTTTCAGATATCACTAAGTGTCGCTCTCAGGACCAACACAAAATTTTTAGGACTTTAAAATTGTTAGATGTGAAACAGTGGCCTAGGAGTGCTGATGAGCTGAAAATATTTGGAAATGTAAACTTGGATGAATTTGTTAATTACTATGGACAGATACAAAACATAATGCTGACCTTGCTGCTTTACCAGGAGAATGGTCTGAGCTTAAAACTTTATAGTTCTACAGAGAACAGTTCTCAAACTTGTACCATGTTGTCGTTAATTGCAGGCTCATTCCAGTATCCAATGCAAAGCTGGAAAGGTCATTTTCAGTAACGAAGGGTGTCAAAACTGATTGGAGAAACAGACTGAGTTAGGTAATGTTGGAACACCTGGTTAGTGTTCCAGTTGAGGGTGACAGTCCAGAGACATTTGATGCTGTTCCAGCTGTAGATAGATTCTTCAGCACTCCAAGAAGAACTTATGTGCCGGCCCGGTAGCGCTGAGGGTTGAGGCGCTGGATGCCACACCTTGCGCCACGCTGGCAATGCAGGTTCGGGTGCCAGGGGTCATCAGGGGAAGGATTGGATTGAGCACCCGCTGGGCTGCTCTCCTCTCCCGGGGGGAGGGTACTGGGATGTCCAGCGCTCTAGTAGCCCCTGGTGGAGACTGGGGGAGCTACAGAGTGCTGGACCGCACGTAGACAGTGTGGCCCAATGCAGGCAGGATTGCCGTGCACCACAATGATGGGACATGCACCATGCATGGAAGAGGGGGAGGAGGGCAAATAAGGGGAAAAAACCCTTCGGCATGGATAGACGATGGCCTGCAGGTCCACCAGCCACACGTCCAATGCTGGACCTCCATCACCACCCCTTCGATAACCTGCAGGGCTTAGTCCCGGGGGCTCCGTAGGTACCATAACGTCTCTGAGGTTGGTGGAGGCCACAGCGGGCAATAGAGTTGGGGATGTGTCATGGCCCGAGAGCCATTCCAGACTCTCGAAGGTGATAAAGAAACTTGGAAAAAAAAAGAAGCACTTATGCGAAACCAAGACAGTCTGAAGTAAAAAAGTCAGATTCCTCTGTCAGTGCCACAACTGTAACTAGTTCAGAAGATGCAGCAAGTAGTAGCATTATTACGTCTTCTGCTTCAACCAAGTCAGACCATGACCATGATGACTGATCATTCAGTAGCAGCTCCTGTAAACTGAGGCAAGTCTTTGGCTTAAAAAGTTTAAGCCTTGGCATGTTGGGTAAATCAGGTCCTGACTGAGAGGGAAGCAGGTCAGTATACTGAAGAATCCACACCAGTCAACTGAGTGACACCTCACTTCCATGTCTGCCAGCTCCGATCCCCATGCTTAGACGTCCAGATATTCAAGCAGGGGAAGTGCACTGGTAATAGGGGGTGCCCTGCACGCTCCCTGTTTAGCAATCTAGATCTCAGAGCACAGGGGTTGGCACAGGCAGATGTGTGGGACTCGGCATCCTGGCTGGCCATGGGAATTCGGCTCTTTCAGAACACAGCTCACCAATCTGCACAGGTCAGAACTTTACTTACTTCAGCAAATGGGCTGCAACTAAGTTCAGCAACCACCTGCACAATGTAGGTAAGTCTGCACCAACCATGCCATGATGAGACCATGTCCCATTTAAACAATGTAATACAAGTCATTTTGTCATGTGCTGACTTCATCACACCTTTACTAATTCTGCTGAGCTCTCAAGCCTGTGTGGTATGGAACATTGTCAGTCTCACTAAATAGTTAAGTATGGGCACTTACTCACAAGTGCTAGATGTAAGGGACTTTAGTTTTATGTTTGGAATTAGTTTTCCATTTAGTGAAACATTTTTTAGGGCAAATAAGTCCTCAGGTTGGCTGGTGGAGACCGCACATTTATTTTTATGTTGGCGCACTTGCGCAGCCAACATCTTGTGGTAGTGGAGATTCATTTGAAACTGACCATTTAAGTTAGAGGCTCAATCCAAATGATTGGCAGGTTGAGTACACGAGTCAAGTCAGGTTTGTAAATCAGTTAGTTTAGGGTGCAGTCAGCTGCTTATTCTCACTCCCCAAGTACTGCTGTTCACTTTTGGGTCACATAGTAGTCAGGCTTTGGGAAGGTTCATTGGCAAGTGGAACAACTGTTTAACTACTAACTAATCTCTGTCATGCTATAGACTACAGAGTAATAGTACTGTGTTCAAGAGAGTACTGAACTTGAAAAATAATATGTAACAAATTTACAGCTTCCTCTGGCAAAGAGTGGTTTCTCTATGGAGGCATCTGTAGTGGAGACCAAGGAGGATGCTGGGAACCTCCACAAAGGAGACCCACAGGAGGGTGGCACAAGACCCCACAGGGGAAGGAAACAACTCCTGGTGGGGGACTCGATCATTAGGGGAGTAGAAGTAGGGGAGGAAGGGGACAGGGAGGTAGGGTGCCTGCCTGCCACCATGGCTCGGAGAGACAGGAAGCGAATCCTGAGGATCGTGGGAGCAGCTGCACGAGGAAGGGAGCTGGATGTCATTGTCCACCTAGGGACAAATGACTTGGCTGTGAATGAGATCAGAGCAGTGCAAAAGGAGTCTGTGGAGTTGGGAATGGGCCTTAGACAAGTAGCATGACAAGTAGTATGTGAGGTAACCTTCTCGGAGGTGCTGTCTGCCTATGGCAAAGATGATGCTAGGGTATTCCGCACCATGGGATTCAATGAATGGTTGAAAAACTGGTGTGGAGCTCAAGGTTTTGGCTTCATTGTGGACTAGGGAGCCACCTGGAGGGATGCAGGCTTATACTGGCGTGATGGTCTGCATCTGTCTGGGAGGGAACCAGGAGCCTAGGTGACAGGTTTAAATGCTTCATTGGCAAGCATTTAAACTAGCCAAGGGGGGAGGCACTGAAAAGGAGCAGGGAAATCCCAGCCTACCCCCACAAAACACAGTAGTTAGAGCGGTAAACACCAAGGTAGAGAAGTCAGTAGGGAGCAGGACAGGGGTAAATGCAGAAAAAGGCAGTAAGGACAGGGATGGGGCTAAGAGGGGTAAGGCCATAAAAAGTAAATGGAAGGTGATGAGTAACAATGCTCACAGTCTGTGCAACAAGCTCCCTGAACTAGTGGCCTTGATGGAAGAGGGATGCCTGGATATTGTGGCAGTCACTGAAACATGGTACACAGAACCATGACTGGGATGTCAACACACCAGGATACACAGTCTACAGGAGGGACAGGGTGGGTAAAAGAGGAGGAGGAGTAGCTCTCTATATAAGGGAAGGGATTAAAGCAACAGAACTAAAGAGTAAACAGGAAGTTGATGAGTCACTATGGGTCGCCATAATCCGCATGGAGGTTGTGTACAGACCCCCATCTCAGAGGAAGGAAATGGACAAGAAAATGATAGAAGGCATCCTTAAAATGGCAGAAAAATGGGAGATATTGTTGATGGGGGACCTGAATATGCCAGATGTTAACTGGAGTACCTTTGCTGCAGGCACATCCAAGAGCAGGGTCATTCTTGATGCCCTACAGATGGCATGCCTCAGACAGCTAGTGTTGGAACCCACTCAGGAGGGAGCAATCTTAGTCCTGGTACTCTCAAATGGGGAAGGAGAAAGGATCTCAGATTCAAAAGTGGGTAGCCATCTGGGAACAAGTGACCACCAAACAGTGTGGTTCACAATAAACAGTCATAGACTCAAGCCATACAAAAAGAGTACTGGACTTTAGGACTGCTGACTTGGGGAAAATGAGAGAGTGCCTCAGAAGAGCAATAGCAAATGGGCAAGAAGGAGGGGTGGAGGAACAATGGGGAATAATCAAAACAGCCATAGCAGAAGCAACAAGCCTTTGTGTGAAGCAAATCAACAAAACAAAATGAAGGAAAAAACACTATGGTTCTTAAAAGAGGTGGCAGGGACGGTTAAGGAGAAAAGGATAGCATTCAGGAAATATAAGGTAACACAGAAGGAGCAGGACAGAGAACTTTATCAGTTAAAGCAGAAGGAGGCAGGGAAGGCAGTCAGAATAGCAAAGGCACAAACTGAGGAAAAGATAGCCAACTCTGTTAAAAAGGGGAATAAAACCTTTTATAGGTACATTAGGAGTGAAGAAAGACCAAGGGAGGATACAGAGACTTAATAAAGGGAAGGAATGTGGGCAGAGGTGACAGTGAAAAGCATGGATACTGAACGAATATTTCTGCTCAGTATTCACAAAGGAAGAGGAGGGGGAGGTACCTAAACCAAACACGAGAGAAACTCTGAATAGGGGTGTCAATACCAGTCCATTCACAGAAGAAAGGGTTTTGAAAGAACTCTTGAAACTGAGGGTGGACAAAGCAATGGGGCCTGATGGGAGTCACCTGGGCATAATGGGCAGACTAGGTGGGCCAAGCGGTCCTTATCTGCAGTCAAATTCTATGTTTCTACCTAAGAATTCTAAAAGAACTTAGGGTAGAACTAGTGACACCACTGACTACTCTCTAACAAATCATAGGAGGATGGGGTGGTACCTGAGGACTGGAGGAGGCAAATGTGATTCCACTTCACAAAAGTGGGAGCAGGGTAGAGGCAGGAAACTACAGACCAGTTAGTTTGACTTCAGTGTTAGGGAAAATGATGGAATCACTTCTGAAAGAAAGAATTGCTGAGTACCTAGAGGCCAGTGGGGCACAGGACCCAAGGCAGCATGGTTTCACAACCAGAAGGTCATGTCAAACGAACCTAATAGATTTCTTTGACTGGGTGACCAAACTAGTAGACCAGGAAGGGGCTGTGGATATGCCCTACCTAGATTTTAGTAAGGCATTTGACACAGTCTCACACAAAAGATTAATATACAAGTTAGCCAGCCTTGGAGTGGGTTCCAAGGTGGTAGCCTGGATATAAAACTGGCTGGACAACAGGAAGCAAAGGGTAATAGTAGACGGAGTCCACAGTGAAGAAAGGAGGGTAACTAGTGGGGTACTGCAAGGTTCGGTACTGGAACCGGTCCTCTTTAATGTCTTTATAAGTGACATTGGAGATCTCCTGGAAGGAACGGTATGTGTCTTTGTAGATGATACAAAGATCTGCAACAGGGTTGATACACAAGGTAGGGTGGAAAGGATGAAAAGGGACTTGGCAAGGTTGGAGGAATGGTCAAATATGTGGCAACTCAGATTCAATGCAAAAAAGGGCAAGGTAATGCATCTGGGAAACAAAAACCCAGGGGAAGAGTACACAAAGGGGGGTGAGTTAATAACAACAACAAAAATCAAAAGAGACCTAGAAGTAATTATATCAGATGACCTAAAGGTGGGCAAGCAATGTGAGAAGGCAGTAAGGAGGGCTGGGGGGATACTGGGATGCATAGGGAGATGCATCAACAGTAGAAAACAGGAAGTTGTTATCCCTCTGTACGGACAGTTAGTGAGACCCCATCTGGAGTACTGCATGCAATTCTGGAGACCCCATCTCTGCAAAGACATAGACAGAGTGGAAGCTGTTCAGAGGAGGGCAACCAAAATGGTGCAGGGTCTGCACCAGAAGACATACGAGAAGAGACTAAAGCAGCTTATTATGTATACCCTTGAGGAAAGGAGGGCAAGGGGGGACATGATAGAAACTCAAGTATCTCAAGGGAATTCACAAAGTACAAGAGGGTAACATCTTTCAGAAGAAGAGATGTGCAAGAACAAGGGGGCACAATTTTAAGATAGAGGGGGGGCCGCTCAGAGGTAATGTTAGAAAGCATTTTTTCACAGAGAGGTTTGTGGATGCATGGAACAGCCTTCCGGAGGAGGTTGTGGAGTCAGGAACAGTGGGAGAATTCAAAAATGCATGGGACAGGCATAAGGCAATTCCAGTGGGGGGTAGAAGGAAGTAAGCTGTTGATTAACTAGAATCTGCAGCTTATCCATCAGGTAGGGAAATGGGCAGACTAAGTGGGTCAAGCAGTTCTTATCTGCCATCAAATTTTATGTTTCTATGTTTCTTTAGTAGCCTGTTTTTTTGTTTTTTTTGAAGTTCTTTGTTCCTTCCGGTCACGGTGCCATGGAACCTCTCTCAGGCAGCCTGGTCCTTATCCTGCCCAGCCTGAGGCCCCCCCCCCCACCGATTGGAACCTCCTCTCTCCTCCCCCTCCCCGCAGCCAGTGCCCCTGGTTTGACCCACCCAGGGTGGGTCGCCCTCTCCTCGTCAGCCTCTGGCTACGAGGTAGGGCTAGGGAACGGAGGACCTGGAAAGTCAGTCAGGGTTGGCTTGGCAGAGGGCATGGGGGACAGGTGCTGTCGCCTGTCCATGGCGCCATTGGTTTCCTTGTTCTGTGTGTGCCCCTCCCACTCCCTCCCTGCATGGTGCAAGTCGACGCACTGGCGTACAGCAACCCTGCCGGCGGCGTCCACGCTAGATACGTGCTTGTCGTGGCTGCTGTAGGGCCTCCGGCCTCCACTGGGGGTCACCAGCATGCCAGGACAACCCACCCCGTTCTACCCGGGGAGGAGAGCACCACAAGGACACTCATCCTCAACCCTCCCCCGGCCGACCCCCGGTGGCCGAGCTCGTTCCAGAACCCGGGTCACCGACGTGATGCAAGGTGTGGTGTCCACCGACTCAACCCTTAGCACCACTGGGCCGGCTTCAGCAGCCTGTTTTAGACACTAAACTTGAAACAAATGTAATAAAGTGATAAGTCACTTGACCCACCTCCTGGGTCTGTGTGGGTGGTTGTTTGCGTTTCTCTGTGTCTGTAGCTTAGTTTTTGGGGATTTACAAGATCTTCCGCTTGCAGTAATTACACCATTCTTGCTCACTACATCTGTGAATGTCTCCTGGACTGGATTTCTGCAAAACATCACGACCAGGTATTTGTATTTTCAGTTTAAAATCAACTTTTTGGAAGCTATCCCAAGCAAACCAGAAGTCAAGCAACTAAGTCTGACAAATTCAGTGACTCTGGGTCCTGCTTGAATCCACATTTCCATCTGACCTTCTCCTGAGGGATCTGTATGTGGGTTTTTAAACAACCTCTTTAAATAACAAAAGGAAGCATAAGGACAAAAGGATTTCACATCCTGCTCTTGTACATGAGTAAGTGTGCCCCAGGCTATCAATGTAATGGGGCAGGGGAGTGCATGCCTGCAAACTCTTGCATAACCAAAGCCTCTTGTCAAATCCTTGCCTAGCTGTGACCCTGGGTGACCTGTATCATGAATTGTACCAATAGCCCAGGACATCTAAAAATTGTATCTCTGAATATCTGCAGCCTTCTCTCCAAATTGCCACAATTTCAGGCCTGGGTGGTTCAGATTGATCCTGACGTCATCTCCCTAACAGAAATGTGGCTATCACCAAAGATCCCATACACAGCAATTGCCCTTCCTGGATATAACCTGTTCTGGCAGGACCGTACCTCAAAAAGGGGGGGGGGGTCTGGTTTACCTCAAGAGTGACATCAAAGGGCAAATACTATCAATTAGCTTCCACAGCAAGGAAGCACAGGTTCTAACACTAAAACTTAATATTGGCCAACAAAACAAAGTGCTCCTATTAACCACCGTATACCTGCCTCCTGGGACACTACTCACTGGCTCCCCACAGCTCATTAGCCACCTCGAACAGAACAATAAACTGGGAACATATAACCCTAGGGGACTTCAACACTAATTGGCAAGCACAGGATGCAGCAACAGCTAGAGACCAAATAGCTGGACTGTACCTGACCCAACTGGTCACACAACCCACCAGACAAAACTACTGTACAGGAACCAGCACCCTCATCGACTTGCTACTCTCCTCCTGTCCTGAACATATCTCAGAGGTAACAGTCCTACCTGACACCATCAGTGACCATTCCCCTGTACTACTTACCTGGACAAACAAGTTCACCAAGAGTAAGCCTAAGACCACCAGGAACAGATCACTAAGGCCTGGTCAACTAGACTCCTTCAGGCACTACCTAAAAGGGATTGACTGGTCCCCACTGGATAGAGTCAAGGACGGAAACCAAGCACTGGCTTACTTCTGCAGTATTTTTACTAAAGCCTGTGACATCTTTGCTCCTTACAAAACAAAGAAAGCCAGAGGAATCCCCAAACCCTGGCTGTCCAGCCCTCTAACTGAACGCATGCGACTTAGAGATCACCTGTGGCATAGGGCCAAAGTCACCGGGAATCTAGCTGACTCCCAAGCATATAAGGCAGCTAGAAATATCTGCACAAAACTCATACGTCTGGTGAAAGCAGCTTACTACAATGACCTCCTAGGAAAGACCTGGGATAGACGGAGGGAGTTCTGGGACTCTGTAAAATCTCTCATGGGTAGAGCCTCAAGGGCCCCACCGGACCTTATAGTTACCACCTCTGGTACATTGCAAGACCCAAAGGAAATCGCTGATGCTTTTAATGTTGCATTCACAGACCTCAGCAATGTGTTCCCACCTGAATACCTGAATCACACCCTTGCAGGCCAGAAGCACAACCTCAACACTCCATCACCACAGGATAACGTTACCCCGCCATTCTACTTCAGGCAAATCTCCACAGGTGAGACCAAATATATCAAACGGGTCCTTGGTAAGACCAATATGGGAAGTGACATGATCGATATGAAGATGGCAGCACTCACATTAAACGAACATGTGGCCCCACTCACCAAGGTATTCAATGCCTCTCTAAGATCTGGCATCTTCCCTGACAGGTGGAAAGAGGCTCTAGTCACACCTGTTTTTAAATCAGGAGACAGAGCTAACTTAGCAAACTTCCAGCCCATCTCGATTTTACCCCCCCTCTCCAAAGCACTTGAAAGGGTGGTCTCAGAACAACTAACTGAGTACCTAGAAAAGCATAGCTTTCTCTGCTTGCAACAACATGGATTCCAACAAAACCACTCCACTGTCACTGCGCTAGTAGAGTACACCACTCAGCTTTATGGGGCCCTGGATAAAGGGATGGCGGTAGGGTCTATCTTCATAGACCTCAACAAGGCCTTTGACGCAGTCAGTCAGTCACCAACTGCTACTGAAATGTCTCCTCTCTACAGGATTGTCAATGGAATCTGTGTTCCATAGTTACCTAAGCCATAGATCTCAATGGGTCAGGATTGGCAATATGATCTCTGAGCCCAGGGAAGTAAACCTAGGGGTCCTCTCTTATTCAGTCTCTTCATAAATGACATGTCTTCTACCTGTTCTGCACACTCCGTACTCTATGCAGACGATGCTGTTATTTCCGTCCCAGGGAAAGACCTGGGATCAATTAGCTCTGAACTTCAGCACAATTTTCGTGCATTGGAATCCTGGTTCACCCAAAATAAGCTGCTACTCAACTACAAAAAGACAAAGAGCATGCTCTTCAGCACCCCACAGAGCAAGATTCGAGGGTCCTCACTGCATATACTTAGCAGCTTAGGAGAAGCACTAGACCAAGTCAATACATTCAAGTACTTAGGGATTCACCTTGATGACACCCTCACCTTCACTGCCCATGCTGAGCAACTGGTAAAGTCCACCAACATGAAGCTTGGCATCCTGTACAGACATCGCACCTCAATGACACTGGCTGCCCTGAAACTTGTTACGTGCAGTTCAGTTCTCTCATCTGTGGATTATGGCCTTGTCATATACGGGGCAGGCACAGACACAGCACTTAAAAGGGTCAAAACCATCTTCAACAAGGCCTGCCGCCTGGTCCTGGGAGTACACAAAATTACTCACTCTTGTGACCTATACAAGGAAACTGGCTGGCTCCCACTCCACCACAGACTCCAATACCAGGCCTGCCTCCTTGCGAAAAAGTCCCTGATGGGGTCCAATACTAGGGCTACTTCAGCCCACTTTGAGCCTGCACAACCATCAAAATGCACAAGGAGTGCCTCCAGAACTGTTCTAACTGTTCTCTTCAAACGAACCACCCTTGGTCAAAGATCCCTCTCCTACTGTGGGCCTAAATGGTTCAATGATCTGCCTGCAGACCTTGCCAACTCCCCCAGACTTGGCTACTTTAAAAGTGGGCTTTGATCTCTTCTTGCCAGCAAATCTGACTGCCAGTGTTTCTGTTAACCCATGGCCTCTGACAGCGGTTCTCACACCCGTCAAACGCTACTCTCTCTCACTCCCACCCTCCCGTTCCACAACTGCCCATCCCCCCCCCGCCACCTTCCACCATCTACTACCTCCCCTTGACTGCTAAAACATGCATTTCAGCAGACTGGGAGCACCCCATCTGAACTGTAGCATGATTGTTAAACACTGTACTGCACTTAATTAGTGCTGCATTAATATGTTCCTCTGGAAGTGTGGTCCTGTTTCTCCTTACTTCTTGTACCCTGCTTAGTGTTGTAACTGCACACTAATACTGTACCACTTGTTAGTTGATGTCTTTCTGTTCTGCAATGTTTCATCACCTGTAAATGTCTTGTATTCCTTGTTGACTTGCAGCCTTTGTAAACGAGCCCCTGGCTCAAAGGTATTAATCCGAATTTGAAATAAATAAATAAAAATAAATAAGACAGTGACTGTACACTCCTGTTCCCGAGTCTTTACCTTTTTCTCCACACATCAAATGAAGCCAAAAATGTGTTTATCAGGTGAGGAATAACACCAATCATAATGTATCTGGTAAATATGACAACTTTTTTAGTGTGCTAATCAATTCGATCCAATTGCTACACATTAGCAACACTGAGGAGCACTTTTCCGTGCAAGAGTGCTAATCAATCAAAGATCCTTATTTAAAACTCTGAATGCCCCAGGCGTTTGTGGTATTTTTGCTCCAAATTTTCAACATGGGCTTTTTGGAACCCCATCTCATGAACACTGGCACGATCATTTTGTTACTCAATCCCAAAAGGTGATTTCATGCAGCAACTGCTTTATTCAGCACCACAGGTGCGAAAACACATTTCAGGCAGGATGTGAAAAATTACAGCTATACTATTCATGAGGTGGTGGGAAAAACTGGCAATGCTGAATATTTGGGGTGAAAATATAAAAATTTGCAAAATGTTACGCGTATGCATAGCGAAATTTAAACAAGCGCATGTCACTCAGGCGTTTTGAGATATTTTTGTATCAAATTTTCAACATGGCCTTTTTGGGACGCCACTTCATGAACAGTGACACTGTGATTTCATTAATCTATCCTGAAAGTTGATTTCATACAATGACCGCACCATTCTGCGACACAGGTGCGAAAACACATTTCGAGCAGGGTGTAAAAAAAATGGCAGCTATACTGTTCATAAGGAGGTGTGAAATAATGGCAATGTTAAAAATCTGGAGTGAAAATATTAAAAATGAAAGAAGTTACGAATGTACATAGAAACTGCACAACACATGCTTGTAATGCACTCATTTTTTGGAATTTTTTCATCAAATTTGTAATGTGGGATTTTTGGGACCCCACCACATGAACAGGAACTAAATGACAGTGAGGGTTCACAAGGTGGGGTCCCAAGACTTACATATTGACAATTTGAAGCCAAAATTCTTAAAAATAGCTGAGATATCAACAAAAAGACAGTCGCAGTAGTAAGGGACAAGTTGAATATTTTGGTGATGGGGAGGCAAGAAAGGGGGAAGCCAGCCTCAATATTTTAGGTTTGAGATCATCGGGGCCAATGCTACCTCAAGCTGGGACAGTGTTTAGAAGTCACAACACCTCACTGCAAGAGGCAGAAGTACAACAGTGGGGTGGAAAAGCATGATGGTGGGGAAAGAGACTCAGTAGGGTACTCCATTAGTGAATCAAATACAGTTAGGTCAAATAAATTGGAATTGAAAGCATTTTGCAATGGTGACATACATATTATAGTTCAAGTTGTTGTCATATCAGATGGGGTTAGACTTTTACTGTTCCCCATGAGCCTCTTGATGTGGGTCCAGAATCTCTTGGGAATCTCTGGCAGAAGCATGCAGCATCTCCCTGCAGTATTTGCTTTTGGCCAGATGGAGTTCTTTTTGCAGGTATTCCTCACAGCCTGATAAGCCACCCAGCTGCAATGAAGTGACAAGGATTTAAATCTGGTCCAACATTTGTCTCAGACCTTAAATATAGATAGCTGGAAACTACATAGCCAACGTGAGGGGTTATCTCGCACCTTATGTCTAATTAGAGGAACATGTTTATCTTGAAGGGACTGAAGGGTGGAAATAAAGTAAGCTAGGGCTTCATCCACATCAATGAATTGTGCATCAGTGGATCCAATGCAGAGAAATCTTGAAGGACTATCTCCTTGGAGGCGGGCATTCCAAATGCAAAAGACTAGGGAGTGACTGCTGATGGTATCAGCAAGGGTACAAGCAGCAATTATCCTAGCCATCCGGTTTGACATGACCCAGTCAATTAGAGAGCGATAAAATCATTTGGGGGTTGATCAACAATCAAGAGCAGAATTTGCTTAGAAGTGATTAGAAGGATTTGGGGTTAGCATAAAAATCAGTCCAGATTAAAATCTCTCGTAAGAATAATTTTATTTTACCCTACTACAGCAGGGGACAGATAGTTAATTTGGTTAGACCACATCTACTACCCCCTAGGAGGATTGTATGTGCAAACAATGTGAATTTTCTTGGTGCCCCTTAGTAGTAGAAGGTAGTGAAGAACTTGACATGAGGGTAGGGTGACCCCAGGCAGAGCAGTTAGGTTCAGGTGATCCTTATAATAGGGGACAATGTCTCCACCCATTTTGGTGAAGGGGCAATCAACTCTCAGTAGTTTATATCCTGCCAGAGAGCACATCTCTTTTTCTGAAAGATGCTACCCTCTTGGACTTTGTTGATTCCCTTGAGGTACTTGACAGTTTCTATCATGTCCCCCCTCTCCCTCCTTTCCTCGAGGCTATACATATTAAGCTCCTTTAGTCTCTCTTCATATGTCTTCCGGTGCAGACCCTGGACCATTTTGGTTGCCCTCCTCTGGACAGCCTCCACTTTGTCTATGTCTTTGCGAAGATGGGGTCTCCAGAACTGCACACAGTACTCCAGTACTGATGGTGTAGTTTTCCTTTAAATAGAACTATAAAATGGGTAGGAACAATTTCTAATTGGCTGAGGTAGGCTGGCAAGTCGTTTAGTTTCTCCTCATAGGGCATCTGATACAGACTCAACCATTTTAGTTCCCGTCCTATGGACTACCATCCCTCCTGCACCTTATTTACTCCTGACAACATATAGGTGGACTGTGGCTCTAGCACAGTTGATGGCAGGTTATTTATAAACAGTAAATAGTGGTGGCCCCAATATATACAAATGTCCATATTGATAGAAACATAGAATCTGATGGCAGATGAGAACCACTTGGCCCATCCAGTCTGCCCATTTTCCCTACCTAGACTATTACTTCAGATCGTGTCTGAGCTACAGCACTTTCTCCCTTCCTCCTTCCATTCCACTATGATTCTTTTGTGCTCATCCCATGATTCTTGAACCACACTACTGTTTTGGCCCCCACCCCCTCTGCTGGCAGGCTGTTCCAAGAATCCACCACTTTTTCTGTGAAGAAGTACTTCCTCACATCTCTCCTGAATCTTCCCCCACACCATCTTGGCTCACAAAACAACTAAGAAAAATAAATCAATCACCTTATTTCATGAGCCAAGACTCTACTTTCATAAGTGATTTTGCAATCTTGAAAGAAGGTTGGCTCACAAAAGAACAATGGAAAAAAAAAATCAAGTCCACCATCTTCTTTTGTAAGGTGAGATTCTTCTTTCATGAGTTCTTCTGTGTCTCATGAAAAAAGGTTGGATCATGAAAGAAGAGGTGGGGACTTAATTTTTTTTCACAGTTCTTTCTTGAAGTCAAATGAAAGAGCCATAGTTCTTTCATGTGAGCTCATGAAAGAACTGCCCATGGGTGGGTGGGCTGTCTGTCTGGCTATCCGTCCGTCTGTCCATCCATTTTTATTTGTGTGAAGCGAACCAGGTCAGTCACCCCATTTTTTTTTTTAACACTAAGCAGGCCAAGGTGCCCACCCCCAGTACCCCTTCTCTTGCCCTCTCCCCTCCAGATCACATGCCTCCCTTCTGAATACATATGGTAGCACTGGGACGCCCATTCCTGGTGCCACTAATGATCATTCAGACACTGGGGTGCCCACTCTCCAGTACTGGATTCTGTCACCCTGCAATAAAGAAAACAGTCCCTCATTAATCTTTTTATTTCTAACCTGTGAAAGAAAATGGTGCCTTACCGATCCAATCCCCCCCCCACACACACACCTCTTAAAGAATACCTAAACCATCTTTTCTACCCATTTTGTTTTAAAAAAAAATGACTCCATAGGCTAAAAGAGAGGCTGTTGTTTACATTTATACTGAAACTGCATTTATTAATGCAGGATAAATACAGTTTCATGGCATTTGAAAATTGTAAACACAGCCTCTCCTGATTCAAAAATCCTGCTCTAAGAATCCTAAAATGGCTGCCTTGATGAGGTCATTAGCGAGAGAGATGCCCAACTGTGCAGATGTATTCTAGCTGTGCTTATCATATTCAAATACAAGTAACTTTAAAATGAAAAGTGATACCTTAGTACTGTGAGCACAAAAGTTATTCAGCACACAAATATCTACAAAATGACTGGGGTTTCACTCACAGGTACTGTTTAGATTTTTAAAAATTAGTAAACAAGAATTGGCAGAAAATTCAATTTTTTTCACTTTTTCAACAAACGAATGCAAATATTACTTAAAGAAAAAATTATAGCATGGTACTGTGAGCACAACATTTGTTCAGCACAATAATATCTACAAAATGAGTAGTGTTTCATTTATATGTGCCTTTTAGTTTTTTATAATTAGCAAAAAACAGTAGAAAGTTCAATTGTTTTTCTCTTTTTGCAACAAACAAATGCAAATAGCTTTAAACTGAAAAATGATAGCATGGTACTTTGAGCACAAAAGTTAATCAGCACAAAAATATCTACCAAATGAATGGTGTTTCATTTATAGATACCTTTTTATCTATAACACTCATTTGGTAGATATTTTTGTGCTCAAAGTACCATGCTATTATTTTTTCAATGTAAAGCTATTTGCATTTATTTGTTGCAAAAAGTGAAAACTTTCTGCTGTTTTTTAGCTAATTATAAAAAAAATCTAAAAGGTACATATAAATGAAACACTACTCATTTTATAGATATTTCTGTGCTAAACAAATGCCATGCTCACAATACCATGCTATCATTTTTTGTTTTAATATTTGCATTTGTTTGCTGAAAAAGTGAAAAATAATTGATTTTTTTTGCTGCCTTGTTTGCTAATTTGTAAAAAAAAACTAAATGGCATCTATAAATGAAACACCAATCATTTTGTAGATATTTTTGAGCTGAACAACTTTTGTGCTCACAGTACCATGCTATCATTAATCATTTTAAAGTTACTTGCAATTGAATATGATTAGCATAGCTAGAATACATCTGCACAACTGGGCATCTCTTTCTTCAATGACCTCATCAATGCACCCATCTTAGGACTCTTGGAACAGGATTCTTGAATCAGGAGAAGCTGTGTTTAAAACTTTCATGAAACTGCATTTATCCTGCTTCAATAAATTCAGTTTCAGCATAAACGTAAACAACAGCCTCTCCTTTACAAGCCTATGGAGTAATTAAAAAAAAAAAAACATGTAAAAAAGATGGTTTAGGTATCCTTTTAATATAGGTGGTAGTTACTAGGGTGCCCAGCACTAGTGCCACCAAAGATCATCCCGACACCGGGATGACCAATCCCCCTTTTTGGCTTCTGTCCCCCTACAGTAAAGAAAACCATCTCCCGTTGATCTCCTTATGTGTTTTACCTAAAAAAAAGTCCATCCAGCACACCACTGTCTGCCTGTATGACTGTCTATCTACATACCTTTCTAACCATCTACTATGTACCTATCTAGTTACCTACCAATTGAAGTGGAGTGAGTTGTCTACCCCGGTACCACTTCTCTTGCCCCTCGGTCACATGTCTCCTTCTTATCTGCTGCAGCTCCAGGGTGCCCAATCCCCAGTGTCAGTTTCTGTCCCACTACAATAAAGAAACTATCCTTTACTGATCTTTTTTTATCTAAAATATTCTATTGACAACCTGCTCCCAATTGCACCGCCACCTGTCTGTCTGTCTAGCTAGCTAGCTACCTACTTATTGGAGTGGAGCAGGGCACCCACCCCCAGTACTGCATAGTGTGAGACTGGCACACCAGGATATGTGGACATTTCCAGGTGGGTCTCTTCTTATTGGATACTTGGCTGCCTTCTGAACTCTGAAAATGTTTGCATTTATCATCTTTTTTTTTAAATAAATGCAGTATTTGTGCAACTGTATGTAAATGTAAGATGCAAACACATAGTGAGTGTATCAGATTTAGGTGGAATACTGATATATGTGCGTCATCTTGGGCCCTCCCATGTTGATTTTACCAGGTGGACCCCCGCATCGACCCCCATACCCAGTTCAACCTGTCTCTTGCCCCCACTCCCCTTCAGGTTGCTGTTCACTTTTCCATCTGTGGTGGCACCAGGTTTCCCACCCTCTGTGCCACCAAACATACTCCCAACAATTGGGTGCCCACTTCCCAGTGTCTGCTTCTGACGCCCTACAATAAAGAAAACCCTCCTTGATCTTTTTTCACCATCTACAAAAAAGGAAGTGGTCCATCAACGAGCTTACACCCGCAGCCACCCCCACCAACCTCCCCCAACCCCCACTCCGAACCCACCTCCTCATCCCTCCCACACACATCCACACTCACATGAACAGGTCCCACAATGTAGACTAACTCTTCTGTCGAAGACGCAGCTTGCTGCTGGACCCGGTGACTGCATTATAGTTTTGCCATTTTTGCAATAAATTTTCAATATGGCTCTTTTGCCCCCCCCCCAAAACCTCCACCCAATGAAAAAGATGGTGAAATTATGCAAAACCACCCCAGATGTTATGGATGGGTTTTGACATTTGTTTCCACTTTGTTCATGATGTGGGGTCATAAAAAGTCTATGTTGAAAATGTGGGGTAAAAATATTGAAAAAAGCGCAGTTATGAGTGTATGTTGACATTTTTGCATATTTTTAATTTTCAATATTTCGGCGCCAAGATTTTGAACATACCCATTTTTTCACAATACCTCACAAACACTATAGCTGTAACTTTTGAAATCCTAGCCAAAATTTTTTTTTTTCACATTTATGGTGCAAAATGATGTTTCAGTCAGTATTCCATAAATTTCACCTACCAGGTTTATGAGGAGGAGTCATAACATGGATATGCTGAATATCTGCGGTGAAAATATTTAGAGACATCAAAGTTATGAATGTACAAATATGTTTTCCTATGTTCACGTAATGCTGACCCCTAATTTTTGAAACAGCCATTTTTTTTTTTTTTTTTTTTTTACCACCTCATGAACATGACCACTGTCATTTCAGATCCTGGATAAAATGTGATTTTGCACCTGTGGTGCAGAATATTTTGGCGGGCATGTGAACATTTTTATCTTCATGTTCATGAACTGGGGTAATAACAAGGCTATGCTGAAAATGTGGTGTACCACTATACTAAAATGCCCAGGTTATGAGTGAATGTTGCAATATTTCACTGTTCCCTCAACTTTTGCTAATTTGTAATATTTTAACTCCAAACTTTCAACACACCTATTTTTCCATACCACCTTATAAACATGACAGGTATCATTTTAAAAAAGAAATGCTCGGTGAAATATGTCTTCACCCTTGTGGTATTAAATGACATTTCAGACAATATAATATAAACAACCATCTTAAAAATATAGGGGTCAAAATAAAAACAAAATTATTAAGAAAGGCTGTGTGTCTGTGCCTGTCTTCACCTTTGTAGGGGATGTTTTGTGATCCCGTGCCAGTAAGCTGGGTTCAGAGGTGAGCCTAGTAACTCAGCTACATGGGATGAGGGTGATGGGATGGTGTAGTTATGCAACACCCCCATAAGCCAGGAATGAAAGCTGCACAGGTCCGGGTAGTGAAGACAGCTCTTCTCTTGGTATAGGGCCCTGCACCTCTGCACCTATGGGTGACAGAGGGCCCTGTGTACTGGCTGACAGAGGAACTCTTTGCCCTGCGCATCTGTATCTCCAGCCACACAGAAGTGCAGGGAGTACAGGGCCCTATGCTTCCTCAGCCTGTCAAACAGCCCAATGAATTCTTGACATCCATTGATGGACTTGACTCTTTTTAATGCCCACCCAGTTCCCTGAACAATATCAGACATGACCTCTTGCATGGCCCTGCATGACAATAGTTATAACAAACTGCGCTGGCAACATGTGGCGAGAGACATACTTCTCTACCTTTGAAGAGTACACCACTATGAGGCACTCTGAAGCTGTGCCTTCTGCTTCGGACAGAAGGCTATAGGTTGGGGGCAGGGGGAGCATTAGAGTTGACAACCCCAAGGAAAACCACACTACTGATTCACTAATACTCAGGAGACCCAAAACTTTAATGCAGTTTACTTTTGTTGCTTGAGGCTAGGGGTGGGGAGTTAGAGATGGAAACACTAACACAACATTCACCTACTTTTGCAGCATTAACTTGAACCCTAACTGAAGCACTGACAAAATTTCTTGCAAAGAATTAAAGAGGCACAGACGTGCCACTTTAGTGTTGAGTAGCACATTCCATGTTAATCCTCAGATTTTGCACTTTAATAATTTTGCAATCATTCAATGGATTTGCATAAAATTTGGTATGCGTTGTCCTGTGGGGTAGATCTCTTGATGTGGCAAGTTTCGTCCTGGTCAGATATGCAGACTCAGATCCAGGTAGTGGAAAATAAGAAAAACAACACACCCTTTTTTGCAGTTTTTTCCTTTCATTGCCTTGCAGCCAGACAGTGTGGAATTTATGCATGATTTTTGTAGGGTAGGAAGAACTTTGGCAGTAGAACTGACAGTGAAACTTTGATGCAATAGTATTAAACTGTTGAAAAGTTCTTATGTTTTTTTAGTTTAGATTATATCCTAATGGGACGTTTCTGAACGTTTCTTTTCTAGGATAGAAGTTTTTTTTTTTGCGACAAACGATTTCATCTAGCAAAAAATGATTTAGTCTTGTGAGAGAATGTTCTTTTTAGCGAGAACAAAATCCTTTTTTGTGAGCCATCTTTTTTCTTTTTTTTTTAAATAAAATTGAAAAGCACCCAAAATGAAGGTATCTACAGACACCAACATATGTATCTTGTTCATTAGGACTCCATTAAGGGAGGCAGTATAGCGCAGTGGTTTAAGGCATTGAGCTGCAAATCTGAAGAACTGGGTTTGAATCCCACAGCCCCCACTTGTATTCTGTGTGACCCTGAGCAAGTCACAACTTCCCTGTGCTCCCAGGTCGCACCTGTAAACAAGCTTTCAGCTCAGTGTGCTACTCCTGGTTAAACAATTAGGGGAAAAAAATTAAGTGGACTGTGAAGTTATTTGGTTGAACAACCTTGCAATGCCTTTTTAACATTGTAATTCCTTTTTTCTGACTCACTTAGATCCTTTTTCGCAAGCCAATTCCTTTTTTGAAAGCCGACTCTTTTCTCATGAGCTCATGAAAAGGATTTTACAGGCTGCTTTGATGCATGACTCAGCCTGTTTCTTGAGATTTTGAACCCAAACTTTCATTATGGCCTCTTAGGGGGCCCCACCTCATTAACAATATGACAGTCATTTGTCAACTTCTGCCCAAAAGATGACTTCACAGTCACTTGGCAAATTCACCTTTCTGGCAAGACTGGGTAATGACAGTCACATTGTTCATTAAGTGGGGTCCCCAAAAGGCCATGTTGAATATTTGGGGACAACATATCAAAAAATAGCCGAGTTATAACCATTAATTGCAATTCTGCTATGCACACCCATAACTTTGTAAAGGTAAAATATTTTGACCCCAAATTTGAAACATAGACTTGTTATTACCCCACCAAATATATGTCAAAACTACCATTTTTTCAAATCCTGACTGAAATGCATTTTAGCAGCTGCAGTGTGGAAATGGCCTTGTATAGTGCAGAATTACGTTTCAGCAGGGATTTAAACTTTTAGCGCAGTGGGCACATTAGGTGGGGTAATAACGTGGCCACGCTGACAATTCCATCACTCTTGTGCTATAAATGGAAGCGCTTGGGGTCTGAGCCCAGCACTTGAAGTTGCAAAAATGATATGCATCTACGAGGAATGGGCGACCTAGCTATATACATATACGCATCTATGAAAGAATGTGAGTGCTGGACCCGACTAGTAAATTAGGATAGGATTATACTATCTCGAAAAGAAAGGAAATAAATTTCAAAAACGTTGTTAATGCATCAGTTAGGGTTAAAGCAACAAAAGTAGGAAATGTGGTTGGGGTTTCCAACCTAACATCCCTCCCACCCTGCACAGATGAAGCGGATTTGTGGGGTGCATCAGTTAGGCTAATGCTCATCCCATTCTCCTATGCTGTGCCCACCCAGCTTCTAATGGAATGGGATGAGTGTTAGGGCTGATGACCCCAATGTCACCCCCGATCCCTCTTCATCTGTGTAGGGTGGGGTGGGGTGTTAGGGTTAAAATGACAAAAGTAGGGAAATGTGGCATTAGGGTTTCCTACCCTAACTGATGCAATAACAAAGTTTTTTTCCAGTTTATATAATATAGGTCCTATTTCTGACATTAACCAATCACTGAGTTTCATTACCTGGCTCATGAAATACTCATACTGAGACTTGCATTTCAAGAACTCTATAAAACTTATCACAATGCTCCAAACTTTTTGCATCTTATTATTTCAAGTTATGGACCCACATTTTATGATTGCTTACCTTCTCTAAGATTTGTTGATGTTGTGGGTTGTTGTACAGGTGTCCTTTCATACTAGGACTGAAATGCATTCTAATTATACCCAACCTTGTTTTCATTCAAATCCCTGATCTACCATTATCTACTTCTTGAATACTGGGAACAATCCTAAGCAGTGCAGCCACTCATGATACCACAGTCTCCCCTCCTACCACTGCATCATCATCATCATCACAAGTGGCTAGACAGAGATGGGGAGTTTCCCAAATCCAGGAAAGATGCAGTGGGAGCTGTTCAAGAATTGTAAACAAGCTGGCCCAGTAGTACTGAGGCACTGGGATGCCACACCGGTGACCTGGGTTTGGGAACGAGCTCGGGTGCCAGGGGTTAGCAGGGGGGGGTAGAGGATCGAGCGTTTGATGGACTGCTCTCCTCTCCCTGGGGAAGGATCTGGGGTCTCTCCAGTGCAGTGGTGAACCCCTGTGGAACCAGGGAATCACTTGCATGAAGCAACAAAGGGGAGGATAAGGTGGGCGTCTGGTTCAGCCGTGCAGATGTCATTACTGCGTCCGCGCTTCTTAGGGAGAAATGAAGGAAAACCCTTACCACACTGGTAGGCGACAGCACAGATCAGTGGCGTGGCCCCATGTCCAATTTCAGGCCGTCCGTCCTGAGGCTCCCAGTCTCCCTCTGCTTCTCTGGTCACTCCATCAGATTCTAGATAAGTGCCAGAGAGTTAGCTGTCCCTCCCTGGGGGCTCAGAGCCGGGGTTGAGTGGCGGGGGGTTGGAGGAGGGCCGGGCAGGACAGCGCCAGAGTTGGAAGGATTCAGGCAGGCAGCAGAGCCCAACCGAGTATCCGCCCCGAGACAGTCTGGTGGGGTAAGTGATAAACAAACCATTCAAAAAAATTAAAAAGAACTATAAACAAACACATTTTTGAGTGGTACACCTAAATGGAAGGTAGTCTGTTTTTCATTCTTAAAAGGAAAAAAGGAATCAAGCATCAAATTTCCAGCTACATCAGCAATCTCTACAGAATACAACAAATTGTAATGTGTGTTTTTTAAACTAGAGACACTTTGAGGCTGAAAGAAGTTGACAGTGTCCCTTTAAAATCATAAATGTGGTTTTAAACTTTCCTTTTCATGTGAAGTGTCTCCCTCCACTGCCAGCAAAAAGTGACACAAATGGAGACAGATGGGAAAACCTAATAGTCTTCACATGCTGCTTTAGTTTTCAAAAATATACAAGAATGGTATGACAGGCCCCAATCCCATCCAGTTACTACATTACCTGGGCACACCATCATACCTGAAGTTGTTAAAACCTCATTCCCCCAGCCTTACCTACTGAAACCATAGTTTCATAATTCTGCACCATCACTTTCCTGTGTAGCTCCTTCTCCTGCTCGCTTAACATCTTCCACTCCTCTTTAGAGAAAGCAACTGCAACATCTTCAAAGGTTTCTGGCAACTGAAACAATGCGAGATGTATTTTATTCTTATTTTGCTTAACACATTGACAGATCTGCAACTTCTTAACTAAAAGGGGACAGACAAGGTTCAGATTCAGGGTTTTATTTAACTCTAAAAATTGATTAGCGGTTTGCTCATAAAAGTTCTAAAATATTGTGAAAATGCATAGCACTTGCCTCACTGTGTTTAACAAACATAACACTTCTAGGAAACCTATATAAATGCTTTCTGTATAGTTAGTATTGTCCCAAGAAAAAAACTGCTAATCAATTATTTAAAACCCTGAGATTAACAGCCGGTGTAGGCCAAGGAGCCCCAGGTCCATCAGTGTTTAACAGAATGGAGTCAGACCAAAATCCATCCCCCTGCTAGCTTAGCAGATGTTTCCTGAGATGTAAGGTAATGCACCTGGGTAAGAGGAACCCAGGAAATAAATATGTCCTGGAGGGGCAGCAATTGGAAGAGACAAAGCTCGAAGGGGTCTAGGAGTTATGATATCAGGCAATTTAAAAGTAGAAAAGCAATGTGAAAAAGGGGCGATAAAGGCAAGCAGCATCCTTGGCTGCATAGGTAGGGGTATTACCAGCAGAAAAAGTGATAATCCTCCTGCTCTACAGGTCCTTGGTGAGGCCACACTTAGAGCACTGTGTGCAGTTCTGCAGACCTCACCTAAAAAAGAACATAGACCATCTGGAAACCGTGCAGCGGAGAGCTACGAAGATGGTACAGGAAATAGACTCAAACAGTTGAATCTATTCTCCCTAGATTAGAGAAGGAACAGCGATGACATGATGAAAACACTGAAGTATGTTAAAGGGATAAATGTAGTACAAACCGGAAACCTCCTCCATGAAAATAGGACTGTGCACAGAAAAGGGCACGACCTATGCCTGGTAGGCAGTAGTTCAGAACGAATATCAGAAAGTACTTTTTCACGTACAGGGTTGTAAACCCATGGAACAGCCTCCCATCTGAAGTGGTGGCAGCTAATACAGTCAGAGAATTCAAATGGGCATGGAACAGCCAGTGTAGTCACCTCAGCAAGAGCAGTTGATAAGGGGGAGGGGGTAGTCATCTTGGGCAGACCAGATGGACTGCACTCTCCTTCTGCCAGCAAATTCTTATGTTCTTGCTTTCTTATGTTATTACTCTTTTATTATAATTTACTTTTCATGCTCCCACACTGCTCTCACCCCCTTCCTCTGGGTCAGCCCCAGCAACCCTCCCCCATTCCCTTCTTTCAGCTCCACAATGCAGCCAACCCCCCCCCCCTCGTCTTCATGCGTGGTGCAGAGGCAGGAGTTCCTGGGCTGGAGAAGCAGCAGACAGTGGTGAGGGTAGAGCCCATGTGCACCTGGGTCATCCTGCACAGAGCAGGGCTTTTCCTTGTTCTGGTGCCGAGTCATGTGTTATACTCATTAAGCCTGCAGAGGGGGGAGGTCCATCATCATCATCCCCCTCCGAGTTGCACTGCACTGCTGCCTGTGGTCACCAAGGTGACAGTGTTGTAGCAGCTGCAGTAACCCTCCCCAGAAAAGGAAAGCATCCCTTGAGGCGTTTGATCTTCCTCTCCCTGGCTGGTTGTGAATGACAGATAACAGTGCACAGTGCAAGCCCATGGGTTGACAGGGTCTACCAATGGGCTTCCAGGCGTACAGTAGCTGTCATTCACAGGAAGTTCTGTCAGCAGGCAGCAGTGGTGGTACGTGGATGGAGTGAGCTGCCCCCAGATGTTGGGAACATGCTGGAACAGGGGGAGTGGGGGTGGGGTGCCTCAGTGGGTGGGGGTCCGCTGGATCACCAGGGTGACTTTGAGGCAAACTACCATCGGTGTTGCGATCAGGTTGGGGCAGGGAGGGGGCTCTACTAGAACAAGGGCTTTTGCTGCATATTTTTCCATTTTACCAGTGCTTCGGGCAGAGAAGGGGCTACTATTATACAGCCAGGGATATTACCGTGCAGTTTACTGCACGATTGGGGATATGGGTGAGGGGGGACCACTATACCACCTGGGATATTACTACACAATAAGGGATACCGGGGGTGGGGGGGGAGGAATCACTGGATCACCAGGGATACTGTGAGGTTTCAACACGGAATGCGATCGGGCCGGAAATGGGTAGTGGGTACACCAACGCTACTTGGGGCTATGTTTGTGGCTCACAGCCCTTGCAGGGCGCCCGGTGAATTTTGCTGGGTGCATCCCTGCAAGACTCATGCAAATGGCCCCACTGCACCATGCACTACTAATAGCCCTATTTGCATGCCTGTGGCTGTGAATGGCAACATTGGGCACAGCACATCTGGAGATACGCTGCCCCATTGGTTTCCCTGCCTGACTGGGGGCTACGCTGATGCATCACAGGTTGGGCACAATTGTTGTATTCACAGAGGGCATGAGCTGGGAGCATCCTCTTTCGCATCTTCTGTGAATACCACAGTTTGGGCTTGGTGCATCTCAGTTGCGCAGGGGCAGTCGAGATGTGCTGAGCGCATATGCTTTGAGAATCCTGCCCCAGGTCTGGAATCCTTAGATCATGATAGATATTTACAGATGCGGTCACTTCTATGCACCACTCAAATTTAAGACTGACTTAGGATCATCACAGCTAGTGCTGACTGCTTTAGTAAAGGGGGCAGCTATGCAATCAGAACCAAAACAAAACTGAGGTGGAAGACTAGGTTTGCTGGCGAAGGCACCTAGCTTCACCTGGGCTCTTTTCTTCTAGGTTGCTTGAAAGGACAGAGCAAAGGACTTTACCAGAGCAACAATAAGGATTAAGGCTTCTTTTGGCTAAGCAGGTTTACTGTGTGTTATTTTTATTTTATACTCACAGGGATTGTTACTGTTTGTTGCTAACATTTTATTGCTTTATTTTTCTCTGATTCAAATTGTTGTTGCTGGATATACATTCTGCTGCATTATTACAGAGTATGTGCCTACATGCGAGTGCTTACAGAGTACTGCTGTAATCTTCTGATTCAAATGGTCTTTTGCAAGGTATATCTTTTGTTACTGCTTTATTTTTCTCTGTAGCAAAGTGTTTCTTACAGGCTATATCTTCTGTGAAATTATTACTGGTGGTCCTTTACAGGTTTTACAGTTTTATCTGTCATTAGGATAAGCTATCAAGGCTACTGCATTTGTTGCTGGCTGATTGTTTCTGCTCTTACCTCCTTGTTTCTTTCATCTGTGGTTCTTCTTTTTCAGCAGGGGAAGGGCCCAGACACCCACCCCATCCCCAACCACCCCACACTACACTCCTTTTATAGGGTAGCACAGTCGTGACATTTCCTGTAGCAAAGCAGAAAGGGGTGGATCAGAGGGGTATCCACACAGTGACCTCATTTACAGGGGCACTTGTAATTTAACTTGTTAATACAAGTTACACAAAAACAAACAAACAAAACACAAAATCAAACTTTTGCTTTCATTTTCTTCCTTCTAATTACTCTGACCAGGTTATAAACCCAGCAACTTACCTGGAATGGATATTATTAACTGCAGGCACTAAGCAACACTTTTCAGAAGGGCAGTTTTACAGGATTTAGGACACTGTCGTACATGCCGGGCCATTGGAGATTTAAGGGCTCAGCTCCAGGCAGCATAGGCAGAGATTGCACATCTCAAACTGCATATTCAGAACCGGCCCGCCAGTGCAGTGGTTTGATTTTCCACTTGCGACGCCAGCGACCTGGGTTCGGGAACGGACTCGGGTAGCTGGAGGGCCGGCCGGGGGAGGAGGATTGAGCGCCCAACGGCTGCTCTTCTCCTCAAGGGGGGAGGGTGGGGATGCAAGTCCGGCTGCAACACTGCCACCTGGGTGACCACAGGTGGAGGTGCAGCGAGACTGCACAAAGCAGGGAGGGAAGGACGTCTGCGGGGGCAGACATCAGGCGCGTCATGGCGTGCTACATATGGCTCCCCAGCATGCACGTCCTGTGGAGGAAGCAGGAAAATACCTCACGGACTCCTGGTAGGCGGAGCTCCTGGCCCGCGATCCCCAATGCCCTACCGGCGTCAGTACCAGCATCCCCGACCCGAAAAACGCTAAGTCACGTCGGGTGTGAGAGACCTCCACCCCATACCGGCCTGGGGGGTACAGCCAAGGCTCCATGGGGGGATGGACTGCACTGCACATCGGCTAGTAGGAGCGGGGATGAATCAGGCCGATGGCGTCTCCAGAAGGAGCAGGAGTTCGGTGGTGAGAGAGGGGGCATACAAAGTAAATATAAAAAAAAAAAAAAAAATTTCATATTTCAGGAGGAAATATATTATAAGTGCCACCCGCCATTTTCCCAACATCCAACAGAAGCACCTCGACCGCAGACGGTAGTTGGTCCAGGAGGTTGGCAGGTGGTTAGGAGGGGCAAATTGGGTGCCCCATCACTCGGTGCTCTCCAAACATATCCCTTCCAAAAACCATATAAAATCTACAAACAGGTATCTGCCTCTGTCTCCGGAATCAAAGGGACAGAGGACACTGCAGCACAAGACACTGCAGCACAGGAGCTAGCATATCAAAATGCGCCTAAAACGGGAACCAAAACAGAGAAAGCAAAAAGGAAATCCCAAAAACTTCTGATCATAGGAGACTCCATGATTCGGGGAGCTGATATGTATCTCCAGCCATGGGTAATGGTCAGATGTCTCCCAGGTACATCAGCATGGAGAGACACTGACCGCATTGCTAAAACTGTTCAGGAAGCAGGAGTAAACACTGATGTCCTGGTACACATGGGGACTAACAATCTTGACAGCCAGTCAGTTGTGGAGACCAAGGAACACCTAACCAGGCTGGGTGACAAACTATCATCCATTTCGTCCGGCATCTCCTTCTCTGAGATCCTGCTAGTCTGGGAGAGGGGGACAGATGGACAGAAGGTCAGAGAAGGGGAGACAGGGGAGCTAAACATGTGGCTCAAGGGCTGGTGCCAGGGAAAAGGACACAAATCTGTAGGAAACTGGCAACAGTTTTGGGAGCGAAAGTTCTTTAAATTTGATGGACTGCATCTGACTAAGGAGGGAGTCAGTGTATCACGGCAGAAGTTTGATGTCTTTGCAGAATATTTAAACTAGAAAATGGGGAGAGGGGTGCAGCACCCGAAACATCGAATGGGAAGAACAACCCTCCCCCATCAGCTAGTGGTCAAACAGGAGTTCAGCATGGTTGTAGTTCATTTGCACCACCAGGTAAAGAAAAAGGTCCGGCTCCCCATACGATGCACAGGGGCAACGCCGGACCTTGCCCAACAACTAACACACTGAAATCTGACCAATGGAAAATCATGTACACACATGCTCACAGCCTGGGAAACAAGATCCCAGACCTGCAGGCAATAATAACAGAGGCTAAACTGGACATAGTAGCCATTAGCGAGACATGGTTTACCAGTAACCACACTTGGGAGACTTCAGTACCTGGCTATGTACCGTTCAGAAGAGACCGAGGTGCAAAAAGTGGGTGTGGAGTGGTCCTTTATGTCAATGAAAATATCAAAGCTACAGAAATTCAGAATACACATAAGGAGTCAGAAGAACTGCGGGTCACCCTGGAAACAGGAAATGGGACAGCCATATGAACTGGGCTTGTGTACAGGCCTCCAGAACAGGGGAAGGACATGGACACGTTACTGTTAGAAGATACCCAAAACACGATAGCTAAAGGGGAGGTTCTGATAATGGGAGACTTCAATATGCCAGATAAAGATTGGTCAATACTAGCAGGGACTTATGCCAAAACTAGACACATAGTGGATTCCCTGCAGGGGAAGGGCCTCAAACAACTGGTACAACAACCCACAAGAGACAGGGCTATCCTGGAACTAGTACTGACCAACAAGGAAAGGATCACAGATCTCCAGGTAGAAGGTCACCTGGAGGCCTGTGACCATCATATGGTATGGTTTAATTTGGCCACTAGAACAAAATCATCCAATTCCAAGGCAAAAATATGAGACTTCAGAGTAGCTGACTTTGATAAGATGGCCAACAAAGTTAAGCTAGCCCTGGCAAAAAGAAATACAGGTGAGGGGGTACAGGCAAAGTGGGCGAGCATTAAAGATGCAATACTTGAAGCAACATCCCACTGTGTTAGTGAGAAAAGGAAGTGCAAAAGAAGAAGGAAGCCACTTTGGTTCTCAAAAACAGTAGCAGAAAAGGTCAGAGCCAAAAGGCTGGCCTTCAGGAAATATAAGGGAACGCAGCAGGATGAAGATAGGGAGGCATACCAAGCTTCTGTAAGGGAAGCAGGGCAGGCAAAGGCCCAAACAGAGGAAACACTAGCACGAACAGTAAAAGAAAGTGACAAGACTTTCTACAGATACATTAGTGAAAGGAGATAGTCCAGAGGGGGTATTGCTAAGAATTGCTAAGATCAAAGGGGATAAGGGGGCATGTGAGGAGGACCATGTAAAAGCATCTATCCTAAATAGATACTTCTGCTCAGTGTATTTACCAAAGAGAAGGTAGGGCAGGGTCCACAACTCTGCACCATGGACACAGGGGGGAGGGAGGTGTGCACTAGTCCCTTCACAAAAGAAATGGTCCTACAAGAGCTCGATAAGCTCAGGGTGAACAAGGCAATGGGACCTAATGGCATACATCCCAGGGTACTAAAGAAGCTAAGGATGGAACTAGCAGAGCCATTATCAGAACTGTTTAGTGAGTCTCAGAGCACAGGAAAGGTCCCAGAAGACTGGAGAAGGGCTCATGTGATCCCGCTCCACAAGAGTGGTAGCAGGGCGGAGGCAGGGAACTACAGACCAGTCAGTCTTACCTCAGTAGTGGGCAAGATTATGGAGACACTCCTTAAGGAAAGGATAGTGCAACACCTGTAATCTATAGGAGCACAGGATCCAAGACAGCATGGGTTTACAAAAGGAAGGTCCTGTCAAACTAATCTCATAGATTTCTTTGACTGGGTAACCAGAGTGGTGGACCAAGGGGAGTAGTTGATGTTGCCTACCTTGACTTCAGCAAAGCTTTCAATACTGTTCCACGTAGAAGATTGATTAATAAGCTGGGCAGGCTCGGAGTGGGTCAGACATTGGTCAACTGGGTGGCAAACTAGTTGACGGGCAGAAAACAGAGAGTGGTAGTAAATGGTATAGTCAGAAGAGATGCAAGTCACAAGTGGGGTACCTCAGGGATCAGTCCTGCGGCCAGTCCTCTTCAATATCTTCATCAGCGACACTGCAGATGGACTGGAGGATAAGGTTTGTCTGTTTGCAGATGACACCAAGATATGCAACAGAGTAGATGATCCAGATGGGGTGGGCAGAATGAGAAGAGATCAGGATAAACTAGCAAAATGGTCAGAAAAGTGGCAACTGAGGTTTAACGCAAAGAAGTGCAAGATCATGCACATAGGGAAGAGAAACCCTGAAGCCACCTACAGGCGGGGAGGGGAGTTGCTAGTAGTCACAAGGGAAGAAAGAGACTTGGGCGTCATCGTGGCCGATGACCTGAAATCATCCAAGCAGACCTCTAAAGCAGTAGGTAAAGCTAGAGGGATGTTAGGGTGTATTAGTAGGGGTATCACAAGTCGGAAGATGGAGGTAATAATCCCGCTTTACAAGACACTGGTTAGGTCCCATCTGGAGTACTGCATGCAGTACTGGAGGCCACACCTTCACAAGGACGTTAACCAAATTGAGGCAGTCCAGAGAAGGGCAACCAAAATGGTGCAGGGACTGCATCACAAAACATATGAGGACAGATTAACTGAACTCAATATGTATACCCTGAAGCAAAGGAGGGAGAGAGGTGATGTGATTGAAACATTCAAACACCTTAAGGGCATTAACAAGGTGAAAGAGTCTAACATGTTTCAATATAAGAAAAATAGCAGGACAAGAGGACACAGCATGAGATTAGAGGAAGGCCGTTTAAGGGGTACTGTAAGGAAGCTCTTTTTCACAGAAAGGGTGGTGGATGCATGGAACGGCCTATCTCAGGAAGTGGTGGATATGAATACAGTGCAGGGCTTCAAACAGGCATGGGATAGGCATAAGGGAGCAATACAGATGAGTATGAACAGATAGGCCTTGACAGAGCAAAGACCTAGGGCACATTCATAAGGTAGAAAAAGAAATGGGCAGACTGGATGGGCCTTGCGGTCCTTATCTGCCATCAACTTCTATGTTTCATTTCCAAGCTTTACTTTGAGCTCAAGAAGACAACATGTGAAGCGAGAGCAGATAAGTAGTGGCTGACAATTTGGCGTTCAGTACATAAAACGACAACATCAGGTAGTTGGAGGGAATTTAGATGGCAAGTTGCTACAAGGTATTTTTATACGTCAGAAAGATCGAAGCACTTAGGAACCAGTCCTTTTGATAGATGCTGGAGGGACTGTAACAAGGTTGGTGCACCCTTTCATATATTTTGGGAGTGCCAGGAGTGAGAGGTTTTGTACCATGGTAAGCAGACAAATAAAAACACACTTACATATTAATGTGGATCTGGGGTTTCCAAATCTGGTATTAGGCCTTCCCCCTAAAGGGGCTACCTGGGGAAATTATATCCACCTTTATCAGGTCTTTATAGCAGGAGCTCTTAAGCTGATCACACAAAGATGACAGATGAATGATTGCCCTGAAATAGATGATTGGATTCAGATCCTAACAAGCATTTGTCAATGCTGAATGTTGTCTTGTTGGTGTTGGCATTGGTAGTGCAGGAGTTAGAGAGATGCATAATAGGAATGGCAATGAAGTATGGAACCAACATCAACCACACCCCACCCTGCAGAGAGTGACAGGCATTGAGGTGTGCCTTTGGGCTGTCGGCCAGAATGCTCTTGCCAGTTCACCTCACCCTACCCTGCAGATTCTGAAAAGTGTCATGTTGTGCCTTGGGGTCATCGGGCCTTAGGCTCATCCCATTCCATAAGGAAGTACATAGAGATGGATGCAGTATAGGAGAATGGGGTGAACTTTGGGGCCAAAGAGTCCAAGGCATACCTTGACAGGGTTTTAAATAATTGATTAGCAGTTTTTTTCTTGGGACAATACTAACTGTATAGAAAGCATTTATATAGGTTTTCTAGAAGTGTCATGTTTGTTAAACACAGTGAGGCAAGTGATACGCATTTTCACAATGTTTTAGAACTTTTATGAGCAAAACGCTAATCAATTTTTAGAGTTATTTAAAACCCTGCTTGATGCCAGTCAGTGGCTGCGGGGGCATGTGGGGTGTGGAAAGGCATCAGCATTACAGCCGACAATCCACAGGCATACCCCTGACGCCTGCTAGTCTGTACAGGGTGGGACGTTATGGTTAGAAACTCTAACACCCCAGGCGTTTGTTGGTATTTGCACTCCAAATTTTCAACATAGCCTTTTTGTGACCCCACCTCATGAAAGCATTGGGGATCTCTTCTCATGAACAGTGGCACTGTGATTTTGTTAATCTGTCCCAAATGTAGATTTCCAACAGTGACTGCGCGATTCTGCGCCAGTTGTGCGAAAATACAGTTCGGGCAGAATGTGCAAAATGACAACTGTACCATTCATAGGGAGGTGTGAAGAGATGGCAATGCTGAAAATCTGGAGTGAAAATATTAAAAATTCTTGAAGTTACGAGTGTGCATGGAAACTGCGCAATGCACGCTCAAAACATAGTAATTTTGTGGAATTTTGTCACCAAATTTTCAACAAAGGCGTTTTGGGACCTCCGCTCATGAGCAGTGTCACTGTGATTTTCTTAATCTGTCCAGAACATTGATTTCCCACAGCGCCCACGCCATCGTGCACTGGACGTGCAAAAACACATTTAGGGCAGGATGTGAAAAATGACAGCAGTTCTGTTCATAAGGAGGTGTGAAAAAAATGGCAGTGTGGAAAATCTGGAGTAAATATGTTAAAAACTCTCGAACTTACAAGTGTGCGTGGAGACTGGGCAATGCATGCTCCATAACACAGTAATTTTTATTTATTTTTTTCACAAAATTTGCAACATAGGCTTTTTGGGAGCCCACCTCATGAACAGTGACACTGTCATTTTGTTAATTGGTCCCGAAAGGTGATTCCATGTAGTGACCGCAAAATCACCTTTCAGGACCAAATAATGACATTAACGTGAGCGAATTCATGAGGTGGAGTCCCAAGAACCCCATGTTGAAAATTTGGTGCCAAAAGTTGCAAAAATAGCCAAGATATCCACCTACGTTGAAAAACCCCCATTGATGCCATTATACAGCTTACTGGCATTAATTCAGTTTGTGGTCGGCTTTTGAAGAGTGCAGACATGTTCCTGCTCCAGCGAAGGCCGTTGCACCGGGCTCTGGAGGCAAGTATGGGATGTGGGGGGTGCGAGGAGGTGGGGCACAGAGGGTGGGTATGGGTTGGGGGAGGGGCCACCACAGACAATGAGGGACCATTTTCTTGTTTGCAGGTTAAAAATAAATAAAACATCACGGAAGGTTTTCTTTTGTAGACCGGTACATTTGGCATGCTGGGGTGGGCTCCCTGCATGCTTTTGGGGGAACTGGTGCCAATGGGGATTGGGCACCCCATTGGCATAGAAAAAAGGGACTGTGTTGGGAGGGACATGATGCGGGGGGGGGGGAAATGGGCACCGCCCTCGGCAAACAAATTATACAGTGGAACATTTTGCTGATGGGGAGTGGGCTTCTTCATCAGCAAATGAACTGGGTAGGGGGCATGCTGACAGAGGGATTGGGTACCCCCGACGCAGCTTGTTGGGGACTGTGAGAGGTGGAGGGCGACAGCCGCCATGTTTATTGAAATATTACACCAGATAACGCACGCCCTGCAATGACAGGGTCACTCCCTCATTGCAGTAATGAAATCATTTCAATCTGGTGGCACACTTTTGCACTGCTGTTATAGACAGTGTGCTATTTGATTCATGCCACAGAGCCCAGCCCGAAAAAGCAGTGGCGTCACTGGTCACAACACGACCGCACCTCCAAAACTTGCTATTCCAAGCTACCACAATATGTTGCTTGTGCATGTGCAAGACAACATAAAAAAGTTAAAAATCAATGGAACAGATCCCTGCACAACTTCACTTAAAACAAGAAAAATGTATACCAAGATGGTTACGCTTTGAACATTTAAGTAAGAAGAATATCAGTTCTGGATCAGTGAGCCTTGATATAGGTAACAACTGTTTTGCATTCAGTTTACCTTGGTAGAAATTTACTGTAACAGTCTTGACATCAGTAGTTTCTTTGCCCATGTTATAAGGGCATAGCCTTTACAGAAATGAAAGTGTGCTGCGTACATGCACAATGTATGCCACATGCTTAATTCTGCAATGTTTGCATGTGGTTAGCATACACAAAGTGAACCTAAGTGAACATAGATCTAAAAAGCACATTGGGTTCACATGCTGCAAGCCTGACATGCATGCAGCAGCTAAGCTGATGCAGACATCATCTAAAACTCACATCAGGTTCCCAGGTTGCCCACCTGACATGCAGCAGCTTGAGCAAGTGCAAACCTCATCTGAAAAACACCTGCTATTTCTCATACTGCTAGAACTGCTGGGTGCCACAGGACACAAGCAGCCTACAGTATTAGATTTCAGAAGGGTGGATTTCACTGAAATGGGTAGATGTATACAAGCAGTCCTAGGGAAGGGAGGGGTAATAGAGGGGGTGGAGAAAGTGAAAGGAGCCATAGTGGAGATAATAAACCACTGCGTTAGGATAGTGGCCTAAGGGAAAAGAAGAATGAAACTACTATGGTTCTCTAAAGAGGTGGGGGACAAAGTCAGGGCTAAAAGGCTGAGTTTCAGGAAATATGAGGGGAGCCAAAGAGAGAAGGACTGAGAGGTGTACACTGAATGTCTAAGGGAAGCAGGGAAGGCTGTTAGGAGGGCGAACGTGCAGACAGAAGAGGGTTTAGCACGGTCTGTAAAGACAGAGAATAAGGCATTTTATAGGTATATCAGTTAAAGAAGAAAAACTTGGGGGGGGGATTGTGAGGCTCAAAAGGGTGAAGGGAGAGTGTAAGAAAGGGGATCTAGACAAGGCAGAAATACTGAACAAATGCTTCTGCTCAGTATTCACTAAAGAGGGGTAGGGTCAAGGACCACAGTTGGGTTTCAGAGGCAGTGGTGGGTAGAAGTGGACACCAGCCCATTCACAGTGGAGAGAGGTCTGGGAGAACTCACAAAGCTGAAGGTGGATAAGGCCATGGGGCCAGACGGCATCCATCATACCTCTCAACTTTCCCACATTACGAGGAATGTTCCTCATTTTACTTCACAAAAGCTCCCTGTTCCACATTGTGAGGACTTGTCCCACATTAAGTGTTAACATTTTAAAGCAAAAATATATAGTAAATGATGCAAATAATATATTATTCAATTAATAACAGACTTCCTGAACATAAATGCAAACATTTTAATAGTGTGCTGAGCTTCTTAGGTAAGATTTGATTAAATGTTCCACATTTTGCTCATTTGTTCCACATTTTAGGAGGCAATGTTCCACATTTGGGGGACAAAAGGTTGAGAGGTATGGCATCCATCCAAGGACATTAAGGGAGCTGCGAAGGGAACTAGTAGCAGCTCTGGCGTCCCTGTTCACAGAGTTACTCAACACGGGTGTGGTTCCAGGGGACTGGAGGAGGGCACATGTAGTCCCACTGCACAAAAGCAACAGTAGGGAGGAGGCGGGGAACTACAGGCCAGTCATCCTCACCTCAGTGGTGGGAAAGATAATGGAGACACTGCTGAAAGAAAGGATAGTGGCACATCTGGAAGTCAGCATTGCTCACGATCTGAGGCAACATGGATTCACAGCAGGAAGGTCATGTCAAACAAATCTAATAGATTTTTTGGATTGGGTGACTAAGGAAGTAAATTAGGAAGGGGGTGGTAGACATCTCCTACCTGTATTTCAGCAAAGCTTTCGAAACTGCCCTACATAAAAGGCTGATAAACAAGATGGGTATTCTGGACATGGGAGACAAGGTGGTGATCTACGCTAGGAACTGGTTAAAAGACAAGAGACAAAAGGTGATGGTAAATGGGGTTCAATCTGGAGAGTGGGAGTGACCAGTGGAGTACCACAGGGATCAGTAGTAGGACCAGTCCTTTTCAATGTCTTCATTAGTGACATTACAGAAGGGCTGGAAGAAAAGATCTGCCTGTTTGCAAATGACACCAAGATCTGCAACAGAGTGGATACTCAGAAGGGGTGCAGAAAATGAAGAGAGACCTGGAGAAGCTTGAAAGATGGTTGGAGATGTGGCAACTGAGGTTCAGTGCAAAGAAGTGAAGAAATAATGCACCTGGTTAAAGGGAACCCTGGGGAAAACTACAGGTTGGAGGGAGGAGCTGACTGTCACCAAAGAGGAAAGGGACCTAGGGATTATCATCTCCGGTGACCTTAAGGGATCAAAGTAATGCACAAAGGTGGCAGGGAGGGCCAGCGGCATGTTGGAATGCACAGGCAGGGGTATCACTAGCAGAAGGTGGTGATACCATTGTATAAAAACATTGGTAAGGCATCACCTGGAGTACTGCATGCAGTTCTGGAGGCTACACCTGCGCAAGGACATAGATACGGTGGAGATTATCCAGAGAAGGGCAACAAAGATGGTGCAGGGCTTGCACCACAAAACATATGAGAAGAGACTAAGGGACCTCAATATGTACTCACTGGAGGAGAGGAGAGGAGAGGAGAGATCGGGGGGACATGACTGAAACTTTCAAGTACCATCGGAGGGACATGACTGGAACTTTCAAGTACCTTAATGTCATAAACAAGGTTCAGGTGGGGGACCTTTTCCAATGTTGAAAAAGTACTAGAACAAGGGTGCAAAATATGAAACTAGAAGGGGCCAGCTTAAGAGGTAATGTGAGGAAGTTTTTCTATACAGAAAGGGTAGTCTGCACTTGAACTAGTCTGCCACAGGAGGTAGTGGGGCCAAACACAGTGGAGGGGTTTATACATGCCTGGGACAAGCACAACGGAAGCTTGAGAGGGGAGGGAGTGATGCAAAGCCATTGATCACATAGGGTCAGTGGCCAAGTACAATGTATAGGGCCTATAGGCTGACTGGATGGGCCTAGCAGTCCTTATCTGCTGACAATTTCTATGTTTCTGTTTCAGAGAAGGATCCTGCTGCAAGGGACTCACCTTCAGGATGCAAAATTCAAGGGAATTGATGAGTAAGTCGGCATGATGGCAAGTCCTGAGAGTAAGATTCTGAGAATGATGATGGCCAGTATGAATGCATTCAAAGAGCCAGACTGCATGGAAGCAGACATTGATGAATAATAACTGCTCAAAGAAATGTCCAATATGATTCAGATTGAGTGACTTAGTGACAGCCCCTGACAAAAATAGCCCAATATCTACGGGGTACAACTGTGTGTTCCCCCAAGCATCCAAACTCCCCCAACTCCATTTGCTACTCCCTCCAATGCCATAATGTCATGACGGAAGAAGCAGCATTAAAGGGTGAACAGCAGGAAAACCAGAAGAACAAACAGAGCAAGGATATGGTGTGGCTTCATGAAGTGATGTGACTTACGGGTGGAAGTTGTGTAATCTGGGTCCAGTTGCAATAAATGTTCTTATGTGAATTTCGCCCCCTAGGCACTTCACTGAATGCAAGGTGCACCTCGCTCATTTGGTGGTCAATCCTCATGGATGAATCATTGTTCTGCTGCTTCCTCACATAATTGCACATGAAGGGGTTGCAGCTAATGTACATGAGGAGGAGGGAAGCAGCCAATGGACAAGGGGAGAATGGAATTCTGAGGATGGGGACATGCAAGTTTGCAGCAATTTTTGTTTTGAATGGGCAGAGGGGGTACAGATGACACTCCAGCAGTGACTTCCTCTGTACAGGCTGGGAATAACAAAAGTGCCTGCTGGCACTTCTATTTTTAGCACGTTGCTCTATAGGTAGGCCTGTCCTCCTCTCCTATCCCTTCCTGCCTGCCCAACACAATACTGAGGCCCAGGGACCCCCACTAGACCCCAAGGTCTAAACTTATCACTTTCCCTTTCACAATTCCCAGAAGTCTGGAAATCTGAGTTGGTCACCCCTGTGCACAGATCCGGGAATCCTACACAGCACTAACTACAAGCCAATATCAATACTCCCCCCGCTATCAAAATTCCTTGAACATATAGTTTCCAATCAAATGGTAGATTACCTTGAAAAGTACGACCTACAATGTCCCCAGCAATACGGCTTCAGGAAAAAACATAGTACCACCACAGCTTTGCTTGAATTTACCAGCTACATACATCAGTCCTTTGACAATAACAAGATTGTTGATGCTGCATTTATCGACCTTACGAAAGCTTTCGACACTGTGATTCACAACCTGCTTCTTACTCAATCTGCCACAGTTGTGGTCTCACAAAACATGCTAAAATGGCTTGGAAGCTACCTTGCTGATAGGTCGCAGTGGGTGAAAATATCTAATATCATCTCCGAACCACAATCTGTCTGATCTGGTGTCCCTCAGGGGTCCATCCTTGGCCCGCTCCTGTTTAATATCTTCCTAAACAACCTACCCCAATCCTGTCAACTTAGGACACCGCTTTATGCCGACAATGCCATCTACACAAACAACACGGATCCCACTGTGTTCGAGGACAATCTTCAAACAGATTTTCTTAAAGGTGAAAAATGGTTCCATATGCACAAACTTGTCCTGAACTACAAAAAAGCTAAGCTTCTGCTGTTCTCCTCCCCAGACATAAGCACAGGTCTCATGTTATGTTAATGAAAAACAACCTCGGATCCCCCGTTGATCAAGTTCAACAATTCAAATATCTTGGAAAAACCTTAGACAGCTGTCTCTCCTATGTATCCCACATTAAGACCATTGCCAAGTCTGCAAATGTGAAACTAGGCCTGCTATTTAGGCATAGAAGGAATCTAACCTCGAAAGCACTTAGACTTGTGGTCAACAGTTCAGTAGTATCCACCACCGACTATGACCTGGCAATATATGGTGCAGCCAGCCCTACATCTCTAAAAAGGCTGAACTTAACAAAGCTTGTAGGCTCATAGCAAACTAAGACTGCTTCACTCACACGTGATCCTTACGTAGAAACTGGCTGGCTCAATCTACAAGGTTGGTTCAAGCATCATTCATGTATACTAGCAAAGAAAGCGCTCAGTGGAGATCTACCTACCAGAACCTCTTGCCTGCTATTCAGAGCCCTCAAGGTCTGCCATACCCGGGCTTTGGACTCTGAGCTCGTACCAAGGTTCTGAACTACACAGTGCCAATGGTCTTTCCTTTACAGAGCCCCCATCTGGCTAAGTGGCCTTGGCCATGATCTAACAAGCCAAACTGGGATGTCTAAGTTTAGACGTCTTCTGCACCAACACATCCTGCTACACAGCACCTGTAACTGCCTAAGTTGAGAACAGCCTTGCCCACTTGAACCTCTTCCTCTTCAACCCTCTTGGCCACCAGCTCTGACTCTTCTCCTTTGACTCATCTCCTCTTATCCTTCCCTACTTCTCTACTCTCACCCTCTCCCCTGCCACTTGCTATCTCTCAACAAAGCCATGGGCTGCTACCCTCCCCATTTCTTTTTCACTCTCCCTGTTCTTCTGCCCCTACTTCCCCTCCTCTCCCTATTTATTTCATCAAATTTGATTTTAATCTTATCTGAGAATGTATGGTATTTACATGTTTTTATACTATGCTGTTTTGTTGTTATCTTTGAATGTTTCATTCTGCCTTCCTTTGTTTTTACCCTCCCACTGTTTGACGTGGAACCTTTGCAAATGAGCTGTACTGTGCTCAAATGTACTGTTAATCCATGAATGAATAAATAAATAAATAAGGAAGGGTTCTAATTTTATTTTTAAAAAGCACTGGCTACTAGCCACACACTACGCATTTCATGGCCATGCAGCTTTTGCTGCTGGTGGCTTGGCCATTTTCCTGCTCCCAACTTGGAGCTTTAACTAGCCATGAGTGCAGTTCTCTCCTCAGCTGTCCACTGCTACCTCCCAAGCTCTACAGGGCATTTATGAAAATGGTCACTGGAGCAGCGATGCAGGAAGCACTCTTACCATGGCCTCCTCCACCTCCTGCTGAGCTTCTGACTCCCCCTCTTCCTCCCACATGGAGCAGACTGCAGCTTGACCTCCGTACAAGCTGTGGGTAGCAAGTGCCTACAGGCATTTTCATGTTTAGCGTGGTTGTGCTGTTAAGATGGCTGCAGAAGCAGCCCCAGCCTGTCCTCTTCCTTTACTCTACTCCCCTCCCTGCTCTCCAACACAAAATCAGAGCCCAGTGAGCCCCCTTAGACCCCAGGGAGGGGTTCAAATTTTATTTAACATCATTGGCCACCAGGGAAATAGCCCACATGGGCTACCAATTCTAGGAAGCAGACCTCCTAGGGCATCCCTAGCCCACAGAATCACCAATGCAAGTTTATTTCACTAAAGCTAGGCCATTAACCCAAACGATGCTCCACTAGACCACCTAGGCTACCATTCTAAAATACTGGCCACCTGCCCATCCAGGGTTTCAGCTGAGCCCTTCCCCAAACACATTTTCTACTCTCTTATCTTTTTATTATTTAATTTCCCACTTCTATATCTCTATTTTCCTTCTCCGACCCAACTGTAACCTTTCATTTAAATTTCCCTTTTTCTTCTGTGCGGTCCTATACCTCTTGTATCTTGGCTCTCCTTTTCTGTTCTTGCTACTGCGTTTTTTCAATATTAATCTAATTATCTTTACAGGTCTGACAGGAAGCCGACTCTTTTCTTTCACATTAGATAAGTATAATTCTATGCCTAATGTCCTTTGCATCTTATTTACTGTCTAGGAACTGTGGATCCTTTGTGACCCCCTTTTCTATATATTTTATTTTACAGGTCCTGTGGACATCATCCCTTAAAGACTCTGGCTCCCTAGTACTCAGACTTTCAACATATACCTGTGTTTGGAGGGTTGACTGCAACAGTGTGGCCATGCCCATTACAGTGAGTATATATTGGTGGGAGCTGGCCGTGTGGGTGGGTGCCAAATTATTGCTACTTTTGTGTTAGCCCCTTAAAAGTCTGATTGAATGGACGCATTCAAAACTATGTAGAGAAAATAGCTGGAGCACAGGCCAGACAGAAGTGATTGAGTAGTTCTGTGGGTCAGTGTATGTATGGGAGGAGAAGAACCACATTTGCTTCTGTTGGTATGTATGCTACAGTTCAGCTGTGCAGCTGAGATGGAGGGAGGGACATGAAAACTAAACAAACATGGCAGTGGCTATAAGCATGCCATATGCATGCAGATTTGTATTGAGGTACAAGTGTACTGCATGTATGCAGGCAGTATAGCATGGTGGTTAATTGCACTGAACTGCAAACCTGGAGACCTGGGTATGAATCTCATCAGCCCCTTCTTGCATACTGTGTGAACCTGAGCAAGTCATTTAACTTCCTTGTGCTCCCAGATCACACCTGGAAACAGCACCTTAATGTGCCTTTCCTGGATAAACAATTTTCTTCCTTATGTGTGCAGTTTTAAGTGACCACTTGCATGTTGCATACATGCCATATGCATGCAATCAGTTCCAATTTAACATAAAAAAACATGCTTGCAGTACGCATGCCACACAGGAAATTTTATATGTGCAGCAAACAAAAATTTCACATAATTATTTCTGTAAGGGAGGTTAAGGAGGAGTATTTTTGTTAGGTTAGAATAATGGCTCCTTCTCATCCATCCACACTTTTCGTAATTACCTTCACAGAATACACAGAGGCCCGGATATTCAGACTGTGCCAGGCAGTGGCGCAAACCTGGGCGCAGTGCAACTGTGATGTGCCAGGGCCAGGTCCAGGTGATATTTAACAGGGATGCACCATGGTGCAGCATTGTTGAATATTGCATGGTCAGCGCACATACTGCACATGGCGCAGTGGCACTGCACCAGTGCAAGCCACAGATGAGGAGCACAGCAGGGTTTTAAATAATTGATTAGCAGTTTTTTTCTTGGGACAATACTAAGTGTTCAGAAAGTATTTATATAGATTTTCTAGAAGCGTTATGTTTGTTAAGCACAGTGACGCAAGTGCTATGCATTTTCACAATGTTTTAGCACTTTTATGAGCAAAACGCTAATCAATTTTTAGAGTTAAATAAAACCCTGCACAGGAATGCGCCAGTGCAAGTGCAGTTGCATTAGGCACATTGCCCGTGATATTCAGCGGGGGGCATGCAAATGAAGCCATAATATATGCAAGGCACAAATGGGGCCATTTGTATGTCATTATGGCCCCATTTGCATGCCTCACGCAAAGCAGCCTGGCGACTTGCACCTGGCGCCCTGCACAGCATGACATGTGCAGTGGGGATCCCAGGACATCCACTGCCCCGTAGCCGCGATTGTGGTAGATGTACAACAGAACAATCCCTGGTAGTCTAGTGGTACCCCCCTCCCTCCCGATTCCCCGATGCCTCGATAAATGTACAAGATGACCAACCCTGGTGGTCTAGTGGTCCTCCCTTCCACCTATATCCCCAATTGTAGGTATCCAATGCAGAGTTATATCCCTGGCAGTCCAGTGGAACCCCCCCACCCAGTTCCATGATTGCCGTACATGTAACATAAAACATGCCCTCGCAGTCTAGTGGTACCCTCCTCCGGCCCTTGTCCCTGATCGCCGGTATCTGTCATTTAAGTATTTCCCTGGTAATCTAGTGGAACCCCCCCGCCCATTGCCGTGATCACGGTACATCTCAAATAATAATCCTGGTGATCCAGTGGCACCCCACCTCCCACCCACACAGAACCCACTGCCACCCTCCCCCACCAAGTCGACAGGCGGCAGCAACCCACCTGCATACCACCTGGCCTCTGAATGACAGGTACAGTGAGGACCATTGGGCTTACAACCCATACTGTACCTGTCATTCGGGTGGGCCTGGTGGTATGCGGACGGATTGCTGCTGCCTGCCAATGGGTGGGGGGCTGGGGGGCAAGGGTTCTGTGTGTGGAAGGGTGAGGGGTGTCACTGGATCACCAGGATTTATTATTCGGAGATATGCGCTTCGTGGTAACGGGCGGGGTCCACTAGACTGCCAGGCATGTTTTATGTTACATGTACTGGGATCGCGGAACTAGGTAGGGGGTTCCACTGGACTGCCAGGGATGTAACTCCATGTCGGATACCCACAATCGGGGACATGGGTGGGAGGGGGGTGCCACCAGACCACCAGGGTTGTGTGGGTGCTTCGTGACGGTGTGCTGGTGGCCACCCTCGGCTGGCGGCTGCTGTGTTGCACCATGCAATACAGCAGCCCACCTGTGGGTGCCCAGGTTTTGTTCCCACTATTCACAGGCTCAACTCTGAGCCCCCCTATGTGGCGTAATGCAGGGTTGTGCCAGCATATGCGTCACACATCCCGAGCTGAATATCGGGATGTGCCACATATGCATGGGCACACCCCATGAATCTGCGCCACGTACATTATCATTGCACCCAGTGCATCAGGATTTGCGTTGTGCCGGGCAGCCTTTTCAATATCCAGCCAGCGTGCAATGCTGGGCTGTGCCGGCTACTTCTGCTGTATAAGCCTGGGGTCTCAGGCAACATCTGCTAACTAATGTAATAAAATATCTCTGGTTGCTACCCGACATGGTACTCATGTACCTATATTATGACTACTGTGATCTACCCATTACCAAGCTTGTACCACCAGTGAATTCCTGTAAAATTGGCTGCTTTTTTTAATCTAGGTGTTATGTACTGTACTGTTTTGTTTGCTGTGATGTATTGCTCTCTTGATGAGGTGCCTTTGTAAATGAGTCTTTGACTCAAAGTCCTGTAAACCGATGATCTAATAAATGATCTAATAAATAAACTCTGTTGCAGCATGTGCAACCCCTTTGAATATCCGGGCCAGGATGTATGGGATGCAGGATTTTAAATAAGGTGAAAAAACTGATCAGCAAGTTGACACATAAAAGTGCTAATTAATCAGTTGTGAAAATGCATAGCTCTTGTCACAGACCAATTAGCAACATTTAAAACAATTATATAGTTGTATTAATGTTGTGTACTGTGTCATGGACTCACACAGAAATGATTAGCTGTCTATTGCATTACCCCGTTTTGCTTAGTGTTTTGCTAGGCTACACCAACTATTTAAAACCCTTGGATGGACAGGTTGAAGGGAAAGTACTGAAAAGGTCACAAGGGGGACAAAACAATAACAATAAAAATGGAGAATGGAATGTAATGACAATCTTTGTATATGGAATGTTTAAATAATGTGTATGTATTTTAAAAGAGATAAGCTGGAGTAACCACAAATGGATTGGAGGGGCTTTCGTATGAAGTTGAGGGAGGGGGTGGAAGGTGATATTCGTTTTTGGCTTTGCATTTTCCAGGAAGATATAAAGAAATACAGTCTCTGTGTCTTTGATAGAAGTTGGATTCACAGTGATAGCACAGGGGGCCTAAAACATGGGTTGAACTGGACCCAGTGGTGTAAAAAATGTGAGACTAAAGAGGAACCTACTGGGTCAAAACATAATTAATGGTGGATTTTGACACGTTACATTCCCTTCCTTCACATATTGTTATAAAGCAGATGTGTGTAGAAGGGAAGAGAGGTAATTTCTGGGCATTATACAGCGTTTTCCCTTTTGGTGCATGTGAGTGCTGTCCCCGAGTTGGATGTCACTCCACCAAAAAAAGACATGACTTAGACAATGTAATTGCGCGATCCGGACTTCAGGAGGAGGTGAGTGTTACAGCATTACTATAGCACTCCAAACACCTGGCTCAATTCAGCTATGATTGGAAAAAAAAAAAAATACAGTTTTTGCATCAACGTCGTGACATCAACCATGCATCACCATACCGCCTGCACTAAAGTCCAACTGTTCCTCTAATAAATGTGCATATAACTTTTCAGAGGTAATAAAAATCATTGGACTGAAACATCTCAAGAACAAGGATTCATTTTTGCTTTGCGATGGGGGCTATGCCTCTCACACCCAACCCCTTCTTGTTTTTTGCTGGTTGTATGAATGGTGACTTTTCGAGCCATGTGGATGGAAAGGACTATTAAATTCTGCTTTGCTTTACACTGGGAGCTGTGCTCCCCCACAAACCCCTTCCCATTTCTGCATATGATGCTGATGATGTGGTATACATTGGGAGGATGCGCAACCGCCCCTTATTTCTGCGAGTACCAAGGTTTCACTTATTTTTTTATGTCAGTAGCAAATCGCATAGTTAAAGAAATTCCGTTTTTATAAATAGTGTAGCACTGCAGACCCGCATAATTAAATAAATGAAGTAAACAGATACAGCACACAAATATTTTTTTATCATGCATGACTTTTGCTTCGTTTGTGCGGAGATACCAATGTAATAGTTATGTATTATTTAACCCTCGCATGGCCGTGGACTGATATCAGTCCACAATACCTATACGTTCTAATTTTGCCGGTAGCAGAAGGGTTAATACTTTGCTCACTGGCATTTCAGTCTCATATATGCAGTACATACAGCACTCTGAAAACCCATTCATGCAAGAGCATGAGGGGGCACAAGTACCGTATATTGGAGGCAGTATAGCATAGTGGTTAAGAGCACTGAGCTGCAAACCCAGAGACCTGGGTTTTAATCCCAAAGCCCCCACTTGCATACTGTGAGATCCTGAGCAAGTCACTTAACTTCCTTGTGCTCCCAGGTTGTACCTGGAAACACGCTTCAGCTTAGTGTGCCTTTCCTGGTTAAAAACTTTCCCCTTTCTTATATCTCCTAAGACGAAAATTTGCGCAACAGGGGTCCTTAGTGCTACAGTATCACCAGTGTTACTAGCAACAATACCTTTAATGTGCAAGAACATTGAGGACTGGTCTAAACTCTGTCATACTGAAGTCGAGGCAACAAGAATGTAAATGAAATGACTGTCCTAATTCTAAATATTCGTAAGCTGTCTTATTGAAGCATGCTGTATAAAACTGCATACTTCTGCAAAATGGTTAATAAACACTACATTAAAAAAGACAATATTAATGCTCAAAAAATATAAAAAAGCAAAAATAAGACAAGATTACAGTAAAAGCAACCCCAATGAGAAATTTTTTTGTAAGGAAAGTCTTTCAATAACACTGTTTTCTTCTATTAAAAAAATGAAATCATTCTCATAAAAAAAAAAAAAGTCAGAAAGATGCTATTTACCCCACATCTGCTTTGTTCTGTCACATCAGCTTCCTTACCTCCAGCTTCATGGTCCCGTTTTAGTCTCCAGCACCACCTGCTTACAATTCAGAACCACACTACTCAGAACCCTGAGCAGCTCTTCAGAGTTTGGGAGCTTGTTTCCAAAAATCAGGCTTTCTCAACAGCTCCTCGTACTCCTGTTTCTACTGTTGCAGCTCTCAGAAACTCAATTGCACTTTCAGTCACCCTCAGAACACTCCTTCCTCTCAAGAACTAAAGTTCACTTCCTGTCTGCCTCAGAAATGTGTCCCTAAACTATTTAGATCAGCTAATTAATATTCATGTCATGCTGCAGCAGAGGAGGGGTTCCAAAACACAGCAATCCCTTAAAGAGGCAGTAGTACATCCAGAGCTGACATCTCAGTCATGACTGAGGCAAAGCCAGAGAACCTTTCAGTCAGGATGGAAACACACAATATAAAATGGGCAAGGGAATCCCAGTGCCCTGACTGACTGAGACTTGGGTCTAGCCATGGCAGTAAGAGAGCACCACCAATGGCTAAAAACAAGTCCCTGCCAACTAGGGCAACACACAGAATTCATAAGCCACTTGCTAATTTCCATAACAAACTTGGCTGCAACCTTTACTCATGTATTTATTTATTTATTTATTTATTTATTTAAACATTTGGTGGCCGGGAAAGGCACACTGAGCTAAGGCTCGTTTCCAGGTGCAACCCGGGGGACAAAGAGCATGGGAACAAGGAATACAAATACAGAGTTACACAAAATAAAACATATTAAAACAAATAAAAAAATTCAACTAGGCCCTAAAAATAAAAATCCATTCATTTAAATAAAATAAGTAAATAATTTAATGTTATTTTCACTCAAGAACCCATCCTTACATACATACACAAATAAAAAAAAAAATTGAGTACTATTCAGAGTTCTCATTGCTGGTGTTTCTTTGATGACCATGAAAAATTCACTTCCTACCCCTACCAGTTTGCCAGAGAACTCCCTGTTCCTTAGCTGTCAACAGATAAAATTGAGGTTCGGTCTCCATTTGAGGCTTGTGTATGTATCTGTGTGTGTGCCAGTGAAACTCGGCAGAATTTTGAATTGATGTATTCCATGCTACTATTGTGTGTGTGTGTGGGGGGGGGGGGGCATTCTACTACTAAAATAATGCAGAGCTTTGAATTCTTCTATTCCATGATAAACAATCACACAACGTATTGAATGTGATGAAAGACAGATAACCGACAGGTGAAAAACATGTGGAGGCCCTATTGACAATATTGTACATTATTTAGCAACAGTTTTATTATATTTTTTGTGGCTTTGAAAACTTTTAGAGTATTTATTTTTGAACAGTTGCCTATGAGCCCATTTTATATTTAACCAAAGACACTCTGGCTCTGGCACAAGGGCTCTGTCCTGGGACCCACCCTGTTCAACATCTTCATCAGCAATATGAAAATCCACTCATCTAACATCCTTATGAAGTTCGCTGATGACACCAAGCTCAGAGGAGCTGTTGATAATGCTGTCAACATGCAGGCAATGCTAACTGATCTTGCAACAATAGAACACTGGGCTTTTACAAACAAAATGGACTTTAATGTGTCTAAATGTGCTATCTTACATATGGGGAAAAATAACCCTAAACAGTCATATACACTGAACAATATCAAAATTAAGGTTTCCTGTCTCGAAAAAGATCTCGGGATTCAAGTAAACAATAAACTTACGTCATTTTCACACTGCAATAAAATCGCTAATCAAGCCAATGCTCTACTTCGTAGGATTAATTGCACATTTGTATCCAAAACTGAACAGTGCATCATTACCTTGTACAGATCCCATATCAGGCCCTATCTAGATTATGGCTCTCTGTTTTGGAGTCCTTATCTCATTAAAGATGTAAATAGAGTTGAGAAGACTCAGAATAGAGTAACAAAAATTATTCCTTATTTGGCACATCTGGATTATGAGACCAGATTACAAAAGACAGGCTTGCACTCCCTTGAATTAAGAAGAACAAGAGGCGATATACTGCTACTCTTTAAGATTATCAAATCACCCATTTTGATGAGACAATGTGGCATATCAGTTGCCACTAGAAAAATAGGACCAAGACTAAACAATAAACAGTTGGATATCGCTAAATGTAATACTAATAAGAGGCAAAACTTTTTCTCTATAAGAACTCCCCGTCTATGGAACACTCTTCCACAACATATTATTGATGCAACTACTATAACATCTTTTAAAGTGAAACTAGATAAATGGCTGACCAGATAGAACCATAATAATGATCCACACATGTGGAGGACAATCTTGATTGGCCTTGGCCTTCTTTTGTCCTTTCAACCAAGTAACCAAGTAACACTCCAGAGGTGTTGGTGGTGCTAGGTTTTCACCATGGTCAGGGAACTGAAAGCACAAGGCTTTGCCTCATGCCTCATTGTGCCCCTGACCATTGGAGAAACCTAATAATACCAATGCCCTGTCATGTCTTATTGCTCAAGGGCTGTTCCTACCCTCCAAAAGGTCTGTGGGAACTGACTTCCCAATATCAAGTCTGCACCATGCACTGGCATGCTTTTGGCACAACAATCAGCTGCCCTGCCATCCTCTACATAGGAAAAGGGGACATTGTTTAATAAAGAAAGGCACACTAAGCCAGAGCTTGTTTCCAAGTGTGACCTGGGAGCACAAAGAAGTTAAGTAACTTACTTAGGATCACGCAGTATGCAAGTGGGGACTGACGGGATTCAAAGTCCAAACCAAGGAAAAGATAGCCAACTCTGTTAAGAAGGGGGATAAAACCTTTTATAGGTACATCAGGGAGCGAGGGAAGACCAAGGGAGGGCTAGTGAGGCTTAATAAAGAGGAGGAAGGGTGGGCAGAGGGTGACTGTGAAAAGGCAGAGATACTAAACAAATATTTTTGCTCAGTATTTACAAAGGAAGTGGGGGAGGTACCTAAAACAAACAGTAGAAACACTCTGGATACAGAAGTTGATACCAGCCCATTTACAGAAGAAAGGTTTCTGAAAGAACTCTTAAAACTGAAGGTGGATAAAGCAATGGGACCTGATGGGATTCATCCCATAATTCTAAAAGAACTAAGGGTAGAACTAGTGACACCACTGACTACCCTCTTTAACAAATCATGGGAGGATGGGGTGGTACCCGAGGACTGGAGGAGGGCAGATGTGATTCCCCTTCACAAAAGTGGGAGCAAGGCAGAAGCAGAAAACTACAGACCTGTTAGTTTAACCTCAGTGGTAGGGAAAATGATGGAATCACTTCTGAAGGAAAGAACTGTTGAGTATCTAGAGGCCAGAGGGCTCAGGACCCAAGGCAACATGGATTCACAGTGGGAAGGTCATGCCAGACAAATCTGATAGATTTCTTTGACTGGGTGACCAAAGTAGTAGATCAGGGAGGGGCTGTGGACATGGCCTACCTAGACTTTATGAGGCATTTGACACAGTCCACACAAAGATTAATATCAAGCTAGCCAGCCTGGTGGGTCCCAAGATGACAGCCTGGGTAAAGAATTGGCTGGAGAATAGGACACACAGAGTAATAGTAAATGGAGTCCACTCTGAAGAAAGGGGGTTACTAGTGGGGTACCGCGGGGTTCAGTGTAGGACCAGTCCTCTTCAATGTCTTTATAGCGATATTGCAGAGGGACTGGAAGGAAAAGTATGTCTCTTTGCAGATGACACAAAGATCTGCAACAGAGTTGATGCACAAGGTGGGGTGGAAAGGATGAGAAGGGACTTGGCAAGGTTAGAGGAATGGTCAAATGTGGCAGCTTAGAGATTCAATGCTAAGTAGGTAATTCACCTGGGAAACAAAAACCCAGGGGAAGAGTACACAATGAGGGGTGAGATACTAACAACAACAAAAATGGAAAGGGACCTGGGGGTAGTCATAGCAGATGACCTAAAGGTGGGCAAGCAATGTGAGAGAGCAGCAAGGAGGGCTGGGGGGATACTGGGATGCATAGGGAGAGGCATCACCAGCAGAAAACAGGAAGTTATTATCCCTCTGTACAGACAGTTGGAGAGACCACATTTGGAATACTGCGTGCAGTTCTGGAGACCCAGTCTCCGCAAGGACATAGAGAGGATGGAAGCTGTCCAGAGGAGGCCAACTAAAATGGTGCAGGGTCTGCAATCGGAAGACATATGAAGAAAGACTTAAGGAGCTGAATATGTATAGCCTCGAGAAAGGAGGAGAGAGGGGGACATGATAGAAACTTTCAAGTATCTCAAGGGAATCAACAAAGTCCAAGAGGGTAGCATCTTTCAAAAATTGGTGTGCAAGAACAAGGGGCACAATTTGAAGATAGAAGGGGGCGGCTCAGAGGTAATTTAAGGAGTATTTTTCACAGAGAGGTTGTGGATGCATGGAATGGCCTTCCAGAGGAGGTTGTGGAGTCAAAAACAGTGGTGGAATTCAAGCATGCACGGGACAGTCATAAGGCAATTCTAGGGGTTGGGGGTAGGAAGAAGTAGTAGGCTGCTGGTTAACTAGGATCTGCAGCTTATCCAATAGGTAGGGAAATGGGCAGACTGGGTGGGCCAAGCGGTCCTTATCTGCCATCAAAATCTATGTTTCTATGTTTCTAAAGTCAGTTCTCCAGGATTGTAGCTCAGTGCCATAACCATTATGCTATACTGCCTCCTAAGGGCAGAATATTCTCCTATCTACATAAGCCACTACCAATAGGGCACCACCACCATTCTCTGAAGTAGAACTTGGCCCTGAGGCAGTTTCTAAAAGAGGCACTGACAAACGTTAATTCTCCCAGTTTCACACAACTGATTAAAAGAGACATACAGAATTTTATTTATTTAGTTTTTGTTAACCGGGTAAGTGCACTAAACAAAAACAATTGCATATTTTCTGAATGACCCAAGAGAACTACATACAGAGGAACAGCATATTATAGGTGACAACACAGTACAACACTACCTACATAGTTTAGCCAAATGATGCAGACTCAGTTATAGGTGATTAAGACACATATATCAGTGCAATGCTGCTATAAATACTGGTATAAATAGCAGCAAATCTAAGTGAAAGCAAACAACCATCTATAGGAGAAGTTGTACCAGCTTTAATGAGCTACTATTTGGTAAGTACTTGTCGAAAATACCTTGGCATAGACTTTTTCTTATGCCTGACCGAAACATGGCAGTGGAAGAATTCACTGCAATGTTTTTAGAGGTGTGTGACAAGTTTGCCCCACAAAAGATAGTTAACAAAAAGTATATTCGACCAGTGTGGATGGGACCCAGAATAAACAAACTAATAAGGGCAAAAAATCAGCTATGGAAGAAGGCAAATGAAACTCTGTGCCCTGAAACATGGGCTAAATTGAAAACCATAAGAAATAAAGCTACCACTGAAATCAGAAACACCAAGGCATATTTTTATAAACAAAAATTAAAAGATACTATAGACACAAAGAACTACTGGGATTTGATAAATAAACTTCAAAAAACAGAAATAGCCCACAGGTGCAGATCAAACAAAAGGGAGTGTTACAACAGGCAACTGTTACAGCTGACTTGTTAAACCTCTGTTTTATAGCTCTCCCTGATGTAGAAACTGTAAGGGTTAATCAAGGAAATAAAGTAGAACAAGTAGAAAATATTGGAGATAATACCCCTAAATTTAGATTCCGAAGGACTACAGTAAAGGAAGTTTCAGATGTTATTAATAAATTACAAACTAACATGAACACTGTGGAACACACAAAGTTAGCCAGACTCACCAGGGGACAGGTGTTTCATTCTTCGGCCAAGACCGGCAGACGCAGGGGAGTGGCTATTATCATCTCCCCGGGTACTCCCTTTACGGTTAATGATATGTGGGCTGACCCGGAAGGTCGCATGATTTTGGTGCAGGGGGTTATGCACGGTAAGCAGGTGACCCTGGTAAATCTATATTTCCCCCCGGGAATGCTGGTGGCACAACATAGACCACTTTTGGATAAAATCATGCAAAAAAGCGAAGGAGTGCTCATGATGGCGGGTGACCTTAACTTTGTTATGGATCCTATTTGGACTCCACTAGTCTGAAACCTCCTAGGATGTCAGCTACCTAAAGGCTTTTAAAGATTTGCGACTGAGGCAGGTTGGGTGGATGCCTGGAGGCAGCTCCATCCCACTAGAAATTATACCTTTTATTCTGCTGTTCATCATACATTACACCGCATTGACCAGGTATACATGCATGTAGAGAATCTGGGATGCTGAATGAGGTGCGATTGGAGACATCGCTGTCCGGATCATGCCTCAGATCTCCATATGGGACTTCGATCTCCGGCCTAAACGAACGGCTTGGAGGTTGAACCCATTTCATTTACACTCTAAAAAGTTCCGTGATTTTCTCGTAGAGAAGATTCAGGAGATTAAGGAGGATAACCCAATTTCAGATTCTACCCCTGCTATTTATTGGGATACGATCAAAACAGTATTGAGGGGACACTTAATAAAATTCACAGCAGAACAAGAAAAACAGCGGAGGGCACGGAGATGGGAGCTAGAGGACACCCTCCACTTTTTACAAATGGCACATAAACAAGGGGACACAACGGTGCTCCCCCAACTGCAGCAAACCAAGTTTGAACTAGACAGGCTGGTGCAGCAGCAGACCGAGATAACCCTCACTTTCTTGTCAGAAATTCTATGAAGTCGGGCCGAGGGCTACCGGATGCTGGCGTACCAAGTCCGAAAACAAAAAAGGTGGCCACTGATCACCTCAATCCTTCATCCCCTCAGGGGGCCGTAGTTAACCAAGTCCCAGGATATCGCAGAAGCTTCACTCATACTACCAGTCCTTATATACCCCAGAAAAGCAGGTTCCCACACATCATGTGTTGGAGTTCCTACTTAACGGTCACTCTTTCATGACTCACAGAAGCCCAGGGCCAAGCTCTGTTTGCACTGATCTCGGATGCGGAATTGCTGACTGTCATAAAGAATGCCAAGTCTCAGAAGTCTCCCGGTCCAGATGGATACGGTGCAGAATTCTACAAGGTAACTAAGACCCAAGTCCTTTCAAACCTTCTCAATGTCTTTAATTGGGCTATGGAGGGGCCCCCGTCCTGGGCTTACGCCTCGATATCGGTCATTCCCAAGCCAGATAAGAACCCACAGCTGTGTGCCTCCTACAGGCCGATTTTGGTACTTAATCAAGACTATAAATTCTTTATGGTGATTTTAACTCATAGAGTGGATCGGATCCTCCCCTCACTGATTCATAAGGATCAGACTGGGTTTGTCCGAACGCGTACAACCACAGATAACATTAGGCGAACCCTACTTGTGATGCATCACATGCAGTCGGAGGAAGCCCCGTCCTTGTTGGCCAGCCTGGATGCTGAAAAGACATTTGACAGAGTGTCATGGCAGTTTCTTTATGAAACACTACATAAATTAGGCTTTCCCTCCACTTTTATAAAGGTCCTGCAAAACATTTACTCTGCCACGCAGGCTTGCGTAAAGGTTAACAGCCATCATTCCAGATATTTTCCATTATATAGGGGAACAAGACAGGGCTACCCCCTCTCGCCTCTTCTGTTTGCGGTCTTCATAGAACCCCTGGCCCAGAGGATCAGGGAGGCACAGGAAATGACGGGGGTGGAAGTAGGTGGAGTGGAGCACCGTATAGCCCTTTATGCTGATGATATATTGCTATACCTGTGCAATCCAGAGCAATCCCTCCCTGCAGTCAAACTGATATTAGAGGACTTTGGCGTGGTATCGGGGTATAAGCTAAACCTCAATAAAACAGAGATGCTCCCTTTTCGCTACTCTCCCACACAGGGGTTAAAAACCACCGTCCCCGGGAAGTGGGATTTAATAAAACTTAAATACCTCGGTGTACACATACCGAAATCCTCCGGGAATTTTATAAGTACAACTATATCCCATTGGTGATGCAACTCAAAACAGACCTGGCCGCGTGGGCTGCCCTCCCTTTTGGGCTGGCACGCAAGATAGACCTTATTAAAATGATCTCCCTTCCTAGAGCACTGTATCTGTTTCAGAATATTCCGATCCAGATTCTATGCAAACCTTTAAGGAAATAAATAGACACATCACCAAATTTATATGGTCTAACAAAAAACCTCGGGTACAGCTCAAGACTCTTATCCTTCCTAGGGACGAGGGAGGCTTGGGTCTCCCAGACTTCAGACTCTATTACCAGGCAGCAAATATAACGTACATGATGTCCAGACAAATCAGAACAAACTCCCCACACTGGCTAGATATAGAACGGGTGTTGATGGACGACTATACGTTTCATAGCTCCCTGTACAGATCCAGGGACTGGGGGAAGAAATTCCCACAGGGGAACCCCTGGCTTGAGGCTTCGGTAATGGGCTGGCACAGTATTCAAAATAGTTATCAGCTATCCACATTTCTGCCACTTTTATGCCCAATCCCCAGTCTGAGTGACTTCTCTCCAGGAGACCCTAATGGCAGTTTCCGGCAGTGGGAGAGGAGGGGCCTGAAATACTTAAGTCAAATAGTCAGTCAAGGTATAATGTGGGCTTTCAATGAGGTTCAAAAGGAATTTGGTATTCCAAAGGAAGACTTCTTCCATTACCTACAACTAAGGCACTATAAGGAGGGTCTTCCTTGGGAAATCTGGGATCAGGAGTGGATCCCATCACTGGTACAAACCCTAACAGTACACATTAAGACTCATAGGCAAAACAACCTGATATCAATGTATTATCGGTCCTTGAGGACCCAGAGTTCCACCGGCACAGATGGCATTCGAGACTGCTGGAGCCAAGAAGCGGCTACTTGATAGCCCCAGAGGATTGGCAAAGAGCATGGAAATATTCAGCTAAGGTATCCAGCTCGCATGTCTGGAGGGAGTTTTCTTGGAAATGCTTGATTCATTATTTCAGAACCCCTGCAATTACGGGACACTATGCCCCGGGCCGGGGGATGGGCCGCTGGCACCTTTGTGGTGCTACAAGGGCTGATCACACCCATGTGATGTGGAGCTGCCCCTCCCTGAAGCCTTTTCTTGCCTGCCTGCAACACCAGTTTCAGCAGATCTTTGACCCACAGTTTCGGTTGACAATGGAGATGGTACTGTTTCTGGTCCTTCCCCGGGACATGCGCTGCCCAACGACTAGACATCTCCTACTTATACTCCTCACAGCGGACAAAAAAGCTATCACAAAACATTGGCTGATGCCTAAGGTGCCCACCATACAAGACTGGTGGGCTATTACTAAACAAATCTATGTCATGGAAAAAATAACACATAGCCTAAATAACCAAGATGGGAAATTTGCGACTAAGTGGGCCCGATGGCAAATCTATTATCTGTTGAAGGACCCAACCTTTGTTCCATGAGGGTGGGGGATGGCTGTGGGCCGCCTGGATTTCCCTTTTCTCTCATGTCCCGCTGGTTCCGGGAGTCCTGGTCGTGATGGGTGGGGTGGGACCCACTGCTTGAGGTGGCCCACCCTGGGGCACTCTTCATCGAGCCCCTGCTGGGGTGCATGGAGATTAGCCCCTGAGACTTGTACTACAGTTATACTGTGTTTTTGTGACCTTATAAGCAGCAGACTATGGACTATCCTGCATAGACTAAGTTGGGTCGATACTCAGACTGAAGGGCCTGGGCACTAGCATGCCGAATGTGGAGCTAATAGGACTAAAAGTAAGAACTACCCTATTTAGGATTTGCAATGTACTGTTAAGTTATGGGCACTATATCCCCACTGAGACTGCTTTTGAAATGTATGAATTCTTTTTTAATTATGGTTGATGGCCTGGCTGACTTATGTGTAAATAAGTTAAAATATTAATAAAAATGATATTTACAAAAAATAAATAAATAAATAAATTACAAACTAGCAAAGCCAGTAGTATTGACGGTATTGAAAACTGCTTACTAAATGAATCAGTGGTAGAAATATCCCCTATATTAACAGGTTTGTACAACTGGAGCCTGAGTGAGGAGATTTTTCCCCAGAGCTGGAAAATAGCAAAAATTATTTCAGTTTCTAAAGGAGGAGATCCCACGGATCCGTTCAACTATCGCCCTATTGCTTTACTGTCTACTGTTTCCAAGATATTACAGAAAATTGTCCATAGACAACCAATGTGCTCTCTGGAAAGATATGGAAAATTGTCTCAGTTTCAGTCTGGCTTTAGAGGTGGCAGGCCAATGGCCACCGTGCTCACAGACCTCTTAAACTTAATTTTTTTTTTAACCAGGTATAGCACACTAAGCTGAAAACTTTTTTACAGGAGCGACCTGGGAGCACAAGGAGGTTAAGTGACTTGCTCAGGGTCACACAGTATGCAAGTGGAAGCTGTGGGATTCAAACCCAGGTCTGGTCTGCTGGATGTCACCAGATTTGCAGCTCAGAGCCCTAGACCACTGCGCTATACTGCCTCATAAATTGCTACACCTTTGGTGGATGCAAGGTCTGTGGGTGCGGTGTACGTGGACCTGTCAAAAGCTTTCAATCTTATGAATCATAGAACTTTGTTGGATATCTTTAAAAATGTGTGGGTGGCAAATGAACCATGTCAGTGGTTTCACTCCTATCTAGTCGATAGAACACAAGTAGTTAATATAAATGGTGTTACTTCAGATTCATTGCATATTACACGAGGGGTGCCCCAGGGATTTATACTGGGTCCCTTTTATTCATTACATACATAAACAGCTTTGCCTATTCATATTAAAAATTCTTCCATTCGATTATATGCAGTTGACACTGTCTTGATAGCAGATGAAAACCATCTGGGGGAAGTAAAGGACAGATCATAAAAAGACTTTTTAGTTATGCAAGAATATTTTTATGCATTAGGTTTGGTGATTTTTAGGACAGTAAATTAATCAAAAGGGAACTAGGAGAGCTTCAGTAGCAGACAAGTAGTGGAACTGCAGTATAATGTGGGGAGTGGTGCAATGCAGTGGCTGTGGGGCAGCCATATTCAGGCAGACCTTCTGGACACTGAGGTGCTGCCCTATCTGCATGCATCTCTCTGGACTGCAGGAGGAGGTAGCCAGACTCAGAGCGGAAGTAAACTGGGTCAGGAGTACCATCACCCCTATCCAGGGACCACCCAGTCCAATGCAACTGCCTCAAAGGATGCCGAGAATGAGGAGCACTTGGATGACAGTGGGCTCAGGGAGGGTTAGAGCGGTCAGGCAGAGGCACATCCCAGATCCTATTCCACTCAAGAACTCAAATGCCACACTGGCAAATGAGGACAACCAAATAGAGGTATCCAGAGAAGTAGAAGGAAAGGATGTGGAGGTTAGCCAAGGAGGTGACCTCGGCGGGGAAAGCAGTGGACTCCAGAGGAGGAGGAAGTGAATCCTGGTGGGGGACTCCATCATAAGAGGGATCCAGCTAGGAACACAGGAGGGGGAGGACAGGGAGGTGAGGTGCCTACCCGGTGCCATGGCATGGAGGGATGGAAGGAAGATCCTGGGGATCACTGGGAAGGCAAGACGGGAGGGTAAGCTGGATGTCATTATCCACCTAGGTACTAATGACCTGGCAAATGGGAGCCAAAGGAAGTTCAGGAAGAGTTTAGGAAACTGGGAGGGTCTCAAGCAAGTACTTCTGTCCTTTCTCAGAAGTACTACCTGTGAGGAGAGCGAAGGAGAGCATGGTGCATGCACCAGGAACTTTAACTCATGGTTGAAGAACTGGTGCTGTGAAGAAGGGTTGGATTCATTGGTGACTGGGGACCCATCTGGAGGGATGGAGGTTTGTTCAAGCCTGGCGGCCTGCATCCATCCTGGAGGGAATCAAGCACTCAATGATAAGTTTAAATGCTGCGTTGACAAGCATTTAAACTAGCAAAGGGGGTGGCAGGCCAGCAAGGAGGGTACCTACTTGCTCACCTCCCACAGCTAGCAGTGGAACCAGTGAACCAGAGGGAGGCTATCTCTGCAAAGCAGTGCTAAAAGATGGAGATTAGTGCCCAAGAGGTGGATAAGCAGAAAGGGCAAAATTCAGCAGAAGGGCAGACAGCAAGGAGAACCAGGGATAAATGACAACCAAGGAAGGGGCTGGAGTAGAACAGTGAAACAGTCTAGGGAGGTCAAATCATGGAAAGCCATGTGTGCAAATGCCAGGAGCCTTAGCAACAAGATGGAAGATCTGGAGGCTGTCATGGTGCAGTCAGACCTGGACATTGTGGCCATCACTGAAACCTGGTGTAATCATAACCATGACTGGGAGATGGCCATACCTGGCTACAACATATTCAGAAGAGACAGAGCAGGCAGGAAGGGAGGAGGAGTGGCACTGTATGTGAAAAATGACATAAGGGCCACAGAGATCCAGGAGGAACAAAATGGGGGAGAGATACTGTGGGTTAAGCTGGAAAGGAAAATGGGGACAGCCATCTGCACAGGTGTGGTCTATAGACCACCAGCCCAGGAGGAAGAAACAGATAGGGAGTTGATGCTAGCCATCCAAAGGATGGCAGACAAGGTGAGGTAGTACTGGTTGGAGACTCAATATTCCAGACGTGGACTGGAGCATCCCAGCAGCAGCATCAACTAGGAGCAGATTTATCCTGGACTCCTTTCAGGTGCCTTCCTCAAACAACTGGTCATGGAACCAACTCGGCAGAAGGCAATACTGGACTTGTGCTCACAAACAGGGACAGTGTGATGGGGGTAACAGTGGGGAGCACCTGGGAAACAGTGACCACCAGTCATTGTGGTTTGAAATCATAGAAAGAGCAGAACCAAACCACACAAAAACACGTATCCTGGATTTTAGGGGCAGACTTTGGGAAAATGGGGAGATACTTGAAAGAGGCATTAAGGAATGGGATAGGAATCAGGGGTTGAGGAACAGGGCATTTAAAATGGGATTACAAGAACAACAGAATTATGCATTAAGCAGGTTAGCAAGAGGAAAAGGAAGAGGAGACCATTATGGTTTCCAAAGAGGTAGCAAAGAAAGTGAAAGCCAAAAGATTGCATTCAGGCAATACAAAAGGACACAGGCAGAAGGGATAGGAGAAGTACCAGGAGAAGCAAAGGGAGGCAGGGAGGTCAGTAAGGGAAGCCAAAGCTCAGACAGAAGAGCACATTGCAAAATCAGTGGGTAGAGGGGACAAAACCTTTACAGGTACATAAGTAAAAAAAAAGACAAAGGAGGGATAGTGAGACTGAAGGGGAGGATGGGGCCGTGGAGGATGACAACAGTAAAGCTGACATATTGAACAGGTATTTCTGCTCAGTCTTTACTGAGGAAGAGGAGGGTAATGGGTCTGATGGGAGTACAGGGTGAGAATGGTGCAGAAATGGACACAAGTCCCTTTACAGTAAGGGTCCTGAAGGAAGTGGAAGTAATAAGAGTTGACAAAGCAATGGGGCCAGATGGGTGCACCCAGGGTCCTTAAAGAACTAAGAGAGTGGTGGCTGAACCTCTGGCTATCCTGTTAGCTGATCACTGGAAACAGGGGCGGTACCCAAAGACTGGAGGACAGCAGATGTAGTCCCCTTATACAAAAGTGGGAACAAAGAGGAAGCAGGGAACTACAGACCAGTCAGCCTCACCTCGGTAGTGGGGGAAGATCATGGAAGCACTACTGAAGGAGAGATTGGTGGAACATCTGGTTGTCAATGGACTACAGGACCCAAGGCAGCATGGTTTCACCAGGGGGAGGTCATGTCAGACCAACCTCGTTGAATTTTTGACTGGGTGACTAGGGAGGTGGATCAGGGAGGCAGTGGACATGGCCTATCTGGACTTCAGCAAGGCCTTTGACACTGTGCCACATAGAAGACTATTACACAAACTGGGGAATATGGGTGTGGGCAGGACAGTAGTATGGTGGGTAGGTAACTGGCTGGGTGGCAGGACACAGAGGATGGTGGTAAATGGCTGTCACTCCACAGAGGGAAGAGTGACCAGTGGGGTACCACAGGGATCAGTGCTGGGACCGGTCCTATTCAACATCTTCATCAGTGACATTGCGCAGAACCTAGAAGGCAGAATTTCACTGTTCGCTGATGACACAAAGCTCTGTAACAGAGTAGACACACCAGAGGGTGTAGACAGAACGAGAAGTGACCTGCAGAAACTTGAAGAATGGTCCGGGGTTTGGCAGTTGAAATTCAATGCAAAGAAGTGCAAGATAATGCATATGGGGCACAAAAACCCTGGCACAATATATCAGTTGGGGGGTGAGGATATAGCATGCACCAAGCAGGAAAAGGATCTTGGAGTTATCATCTCTGATGACCTCAAGGTAGGGAAACAGTGTGACAAGGCAGCAGGTAAAGCAAAAAGGATGCTGGGATGTATAGGCAGGGGCATCACCAGCAGGAAAAGGGAGGTCATAATTCGCTATACAAGACACTAGTGAGGCCCACCTGGAGTACAGTGTACAGTTCTGGAGACCATACCTACGTAAGGACATAGACAGGGTAGAGAAGGTTCAGAGGAGGCAACAAAGATGGTGCATGGATTGCATCACAAGTCCTATGAAGACAGGTTGAAGGAACTGAACATGTACTCCCTGGAGAGAGGAGGGAGAGGGATATGATAGAGACATACAAGTATCTTACAGGAGGAACAGGATGCAGGAAAACACTATTTTAAGCGAAAAAATGTTCCAAGACTAGAGGCATGGGATGAAGTTGGAGGGAGGACGATTCAGAGGAAACATGAGAAAGAATTTCTTCACAGAACGGGTGGTGGATAAGTGGAACACCCTACCAGAGGAAGTGGTGGGGGCTGAAACAATCATGGGATTTAAGAATGCATGGGATAGACATAAAGGAATTCTGGAGGTCAGGGATAAGGGGCAACAGACTTCTAGGAAAACAAACTGAACTTACAAGCTCAAATGGGCAGACTGGGTGGGCCATAGGCCCTTATCTGCTGACACTGTCTATGTATCTATGTAATAAATAACAATACAACTCAAACAATGTTTTTCTCACCAAAGCAAAGTAAAAATAAATTAAACTTTAATCTTGAAGTAAAAACTAAAGAAGGGAAAACCCTGACTCAGACTGAGGTTTACAAATATTTAGGGGTCTATTTTGACCAACATTTAACCTTTGAATATCACACTAAAGAATTAGTAAAAAAAAGTTAACACCAGATTAGGGGCAGCAAGGCAATCCTATTGCAATCCTATTGCACAACAAAGGAAGTACGTTTAACCATAGTAAATTAGTTAATACTGCTGATTATGAACCATGGAAGTCATATTTACTGTCATGCAAACAAACAATATTTGATGTAACTGGACACAGCTTTAAATAGATTGGCAAGATACACACTGAAATGTGAGTTTAGTACTCACCATTGTATTATGTATGGCATTTTAGGCTGGAGCCCATTAGACATAAGAATGAAGCAAATTAGGGCAATACATGTATGGGGGATTCTTAAAAATAATATGTTGCATGACTTGATAGGGAGGTTAAAAAAAACTAATCATGGCCTTAACCTAAGGAAAAAAGGGTCCAGAGATTTAGTAATACCAAAGAATACAAATAGGTTTGTCACTTTGACATTTCAATATAAAGCAGCTACTTGCTGGAATCAACTTCCCCAGCACCTTAGGGATTTGGATATGCTTCCATCCAGCTTTAAGATAGCCATAGATCAGGAAATTAAATATTGTTGTGTATATCATGGATAACTTCTGATACCGATTAATAACCGAAGTGATTGAAAACAAGCTTGTTATGTGTATTTAAAATGTCTATGAAGTGTCTTTTAACGTCTGTACACTTGTGTATGCATATTTATTTGTAACTCAATAACAGGAGCACCTTGAGAAAAGGGCATACATAGCCCTAATGGTGTTATCACTGTATAAATAAAACATTTACTACTACTACAGTGCATCTAAAAATACTGTTTTTAAACAGATGTTATACAGTTCTAGCTCTCTTTGTAAATTTTAAGTAGTGTGGCAAGAAATAGTTGTGACTTTTCTGAACACTTTTTCATGTGCTTATTCTTAATCAGGTCACTAATACCACATGCTGACTGATGCAGCAAGATAGCAGTATAAGGTGGGTACCTTGACATAAGACATAAGATAGGAATTTTTTTGCAATTTTGATTGTCATTGAAGGTGATTTTAAGATATTTTGATTGTAGTTGTGGGTGTACTACAAAAAGTTAACAAAGTCAGCAGTAATCGGAAATTAATATAGCATGATATTTTAAGCAGTAGCGTAAGAATACGGTGATACAGAGATTTTTTTAACCTTTTGTAATTTTTTGGGGGTGTTTTTCATATCGTGTTATTTTATTTTTTGGGGGTGTGGGAGAACAGTGAGGAAAAATAAAGACAAGACACATACTACAAGTTAATACAGAAAACAAAGAAAATTATATAAGGCTACTGGGCCTGGGGTTAACCAATCAGCATGTGGAAAACAAAGAAAATTATATAAGGCTACTGGGCCTGGGGCCAATCAATCATCATGTGCAGCATAGTAACCATTTGCAATTGCTGAGCCTCCATTCTGTCCAACTGCTGGCGAATTTGGTCAACAACGTTACATTACTCAGGTAGTCGACCTCAGTCTACAGGACAGCCAGATCCGCCTGTGTGACTGGCATTTCCACTGGGTTGGCTGCAGCTGCAGGAACTGTAACTTGCTCAGCCCTCTCCTTTCTGCTGCATTTTGTACATTTTGTACAAGGCGCAGGCTGTTGCCATACTGCCCCCTCTTCCACTGCACCCTCCACTGCCGAAGCGGTTCATAATTCCTGCACCTTGACCTTCCACTGGGCACTGTGGTGCAGTAATAGGTGGGTTCTTTGGCCACCCATGCCCAAGTGGCTACCCTTTCTACCACGATGCAATAGCATGCTGCAGATGTTGCATTTCACCACAATTGGGTCACTTGGCAGTGTAGTGAAAATTAGCCACACTGGTGACTACAGGGAGGACCAGACTCAGGCAGTGGGGGGAGGGTCAGATGTTGTAGGCTGCTCTGCAGTTGGAGGGGCAACAAGCTGCTGGTGCTGGTCTTGTTCCTGCTGCTCGGCCTGCTATGGGGAGTCAGTAGCCATCAGTGATGCAGGGCTAGCGCTACCAACATCAGAAGAAGCCACTGCATCTGGTGCCACACTTCCACTGGCAGTAAAAACATTTTGTGGGGGGACACTAGATTGCACAACATTGCCATGGTACAGGTGAATGGTTTGTTCAAGGCCCCCCTCACATCCCTTGGCTGTGAGGATCCCCACTTGCTCCACCTTTCTCCATTTTTAAAGAAAGAATTACTAAAAGTATTACTAGCTCATAAAAAGGAAACACAGAGAAACTGAATTAGATAAAATAAATGTGGACTAAGGGGATGAAAGTGGTTTAAAATAAACTCAGGACTCTGAAAAAAAGGATGAAAAGCAGAAAAATCTTTCTTTTTTCTAATTAAATGTGCTTTATTTTGTTTTCAAATAACACATACAAGCACAAAACCAATAATACAATAATACAATCAGAGATGTATCTAGTGCGGAGTAGTAAGTGACAATACTAAGATCAAAGTAACTAAACATAAATGCCAAGTAACAGTACCAAATAATAATTATACAATAGCAAGAACATTTCCAGGGCTCTGACTGGTCAGTGTATGCCTGAGACAGTGGTGTTATTATACAATAACGTCACTGTATTGATTTGTTGCCACAGGATTTGCATTATTTGCTTTTCTCTTAAGAAACAATGATATACTGCCTTACTAAAAATCTCCTAAAAACATTTTTAAATATTTTTTTTATTTTGTATAACATTGAGTCATTGTATAATTGCTATAAGGCACTCCAAGGTGTAGGTTATTGTGTAATAATGTCACTCTTGGGGTGGTGGAAGCATTCGACTTAGCCTCGTGCTTCAACCCACCACTGGAGTGACATTATTTAAGCAATAAGGCATGACCAGAGGTTATGTTAATGGTCTGTTAATCACCTTCTAGGGGTGTAATGTTGCACAAGGTGAAGCTGAGTGCTACATGCCCCTAGAGGGTGATTAACTGACCATTAACATAACCCCTGAGGGTGCCTTATTGCTATTATAATAAAAATGTTTTTTTAAGTAGTGTTAAACCTTGTTCAGCATATGATTAGGCTGTACATGTATGTTAATCAAAGATTAACATAGGGCTGATAGAATGTTTACAACCAATCAGAAAGCTCGATTTCTCAGACCCTTTTTATAATACATGATAACACACACCTTGTCGTGCCATATTGCTTAAGTAATACTTCCCCAACACCGCCCCACTCCCCAGACTGTGACCTACCTAGGAGGATAGAAAAATAGGGAAAGGTCTCCAGGAATAATAACTTAGACTTGGGAACCCCAAAGGGAAAGTAAGGTATACACTGACTCCCATGTGTTACAAAAAGATTGCATCTTTTTCTGCATATCTGTGATGTGTTTTTCAAGCTGGAGAGCCAATAAGGTCTCTTGGTGCCACTCCAAAACCTTTGGAAGTACATCCTCTTTCCAATGCTGCAGCATGATCAGTTTTGCAGTGGCTGCGATCAAAGTCAAATGGGCTTTTGTGACACATGGGGTACCCGGGGGGGGGGGATGGCTAATAAACAGCTCTCTGGGGTGAAAAGTGTTTCCAAACCCAGCATTTGGTCCAATGCTTGCTGGATGGAGTTCCAGAAGGACTGAACCTTAGGGCACTTCCAAAGTAGGTGATAGAGGGACCCGGTAGCCCCATGGCATCTAGTGCATAGTTGGGATGGGAATTTGCCCATCCTATACAATTTAGTAGGGGTAAAGCACAAGTTGTGCATTGTGTTAAACTGCACTAATAAGAGTCTGTCTTGTTTAATATATTGATACACATTATGCCATGAGACTTTCCAGAACCCAACATCAGCTGGGATATGAAGCTCTTGATCCCAGTAATAACAAATACCTGCAGAGATGGGAGTCCTGAGACTGGAAGTATTTATATAAGGCTGATACTGCATGGGGTTGCTCTGCCATGGGCACTAATAGAGTTGTGTCATCCAGGGGTGTCATTACCCAGGGTTTGGGGCCCAGGGAGGAGAGTACTATGTTTTTAAGCTGTAAAAATTTAAACGTATCCTGGCTTCTTAAATGGAGCTGGGCATGCAAGTTAGGAAATGAAATTATCTCATCTTCTTGAAGCAGGTCAGCTAGTGTACAGTCATGTAGTTGAGGACATAGAGAGGTTGTTATGGGACAGCGGCCTATCAAAAAATGAGGATTATCGAATATTGACTGAGAAGTTGATCTGGTCCAAAATAGGGATAGATATGTTTGGAGCTGGGACCGTGCTTTGAGGGATCATTCTATAGGTGTGGAACTCAAGGTTCGGGGAAGCTGGGAGGGCCGTAAATAAAGTAAGCTAGCCAGGGAGCAAACCATTTTGTTGGCTAGGGCTCTTTTGATATCCAGCCAGCGTGGGGTATATCTAGTGTGTTCAGGCTGTGTAAAGCCCAAACCCCACCAGAGGAGCTTACTACCATGCTGGGCTCCATAATACAAAAATATGGAAGGAAGGGATAATCCCTCATTCAATTTGGGTGTGGTTAACTTAATGTAGGCTCTACAGACTACAGCATTCTTCAAGAGGATAGAATTTAACATCTTTTGGAGGCGGGTAAACCACCATTTAGGGAGATAGAAGCCCAGCATGCCTAAGGGGTATAATAGGTGAGGTAAGATGTTCATTTTGAGAATGTTGATTCGCCCCCATAGAGATAAGGGAAGTATCAACCATCTGTCCAAATCAAGTTGAAGGATGGACAATAATCTGGACAAGTTTTCTTTAATCATTATTGGGACTGAATGCAAGATTTTAATTCCCAGGTATGCCAACAGTCTCGGTTCCCATGAGAGTCCCAGATCCGTAATGACTGCTTTAGGTACCCTAGAATTAAGGGGGGATACTTTGATCTTGGAGAGGTTCAGTTTATAAAAAGATACCTTAGAAAAATTAATTATTTCCTGAAGCAGGGTTGGAAGGGATTTCTAGGGGTTCTCCAAATGAAGGAGGAGGTCATCTGCAAAGGCAGAAAGGATATATCGCTTCCCCTCTATCAGGACACCTTGAAGGGCAGGTAAACTACCTAGCCTCCATATCAGCAGTTTTAAATAAAAATTAAATAGAAAAGGGGAATGCAGACACCCCTGTCAGGTGCCATGCTACAAAGGAAAGGGGGTTGATAAACATCTATTACACCAGACCCTAGCCAAAGGTGTGGAGTATAGGAGTCTGACCTAGGTGATAAATTCTGCAGGGACCCCAAAATGGAGCAACATCTCGAATAGAAAATTCCATGCTACCCGATCAAAGGCCTTTTTCACATCAAGGAAGACCAGGGCCACTGGGAATCTGGTCTCTCCTGATGTAGAAATCACATGGAGAAGTTTTCTGAGGTCATTCCATGCAAATCAGCCTGAGATGAAGTCAACTTGCTCATGACCAATGACAGACCCCATCATTGAAGCCAAATGAGTAGCCAGCATTTTGAAGAGGATTTTCACATCTGAATTCAGGAGGGAAATTGGGTGATAATTTTCTGCGAGGAAGGGGTCTTTACCTGGTTTTGGTATCACTGTAATTATTGCTTCTAGAAAAAGTGGGTCGCTGATTCCTTCTGTAAACCAAAAACTGAAAACTTCCACTAGGACTGGGACCACTTGAGCAATACATGCTTTGCAAATGTTATTGGTTAAACCATCCAGCCCTGGTGCTTTATCAAGAGGCATTTGTCCAATTATTTTTTCCACTTCATTTAAAGTGATTGGTGCACCCAGATTTGTTACCAAAAGTGGAGATAATATGGGCAGAGGGATCAAGTCTAGGTAGGCTAAGATAGCTTCTGGGGTAGGGTCAGAGCTCTGGCCTACAGCATAAAGATTTTGGAAATAGGTACTGAAAACCGCTGCTTTCTCTCTAGGGTTAGTAATAACTGTATCATCAGGGCTGGTCCGTAACCCTAGTATGAACTTGGCCATCTCTGCCTGGTGTAATCAGAGGGCCAGGAATTTTCCCTGCCTTTTCTCCCGATTCAAGATATTTTAGTCTGGTGAGATGCAATGCAAGCTCAGCTTTTTACATCAGAATATCTGCATATTGAGTTTGCAAGGAGTGCAATCTGACCCAATTGGAGTCTGGGGAGGATCAAGTCAGGGAATGTTCCAAGTGGCTGATTTCGTGCAGGATCTCCTCTAGTTGTGCCCTGTCCTTCCGGGCCCAGACAACAGAGAGATGAATGAGGTCACCTCATAGGGCACACTTAAGCGCCACCCAGACTGTGTCCACCCTGTCCACAAAGCTACTATTAGCATGCAAGAAAGTGGTGATAACATTTTGGACGTGAGATAAAGAGTTAGGATTTTGTAATAATTGTGCGTTAAGGTGCCACAAGGAATCTCGGTGCACCCCTGGCCCTGAAAGATAAGTGATGCTGATAGAGGAATGGTCAGAAAGCACTCTTGAGTGAATATCTGCTGCTAGTATACTTGGCAAGCAGGAAGAACTCACAAGAAAGTAGTCAATCCTAAAGAATGTTTTATGGGGAGGGGAGAAAAAGATATATTGTCTAGATGTAGGGTTAAGGATTCACCACATGTCCACTAACCCAGTTCCCCTCATTAAACCTCGGGGGGCCCTCTGAGCCAGGGACAGACCGACCCTTTGAGTGTCAGATTGGTCCAGCCCAGACTGAGGGACTAAATTCCAATCTCCACCCAAAAGGGTAGGTAGGGGGAAGTCTAAAACTAGGACAGGAGTAAGTTGAGAAAAGAAATGAGGGAACTCAGCATTTGAGCCATAAATTGAACCAAGGACAACAGAGTGCGTGCCGAGTATCCCTCAAACTATTATATATCTGCCCGAGGGGTGCCATGGCTCCTGCTGTAGCTGAAATGGGATTGTCCTAGCAATTAGTATAATGACACCTCCTTTCTTGGAGGAGTTGCCAGATCCAAAGACTTGACCTACCCAGTCTCACCTAAAAAGGGAGATATCTTCTCTGTGGAGATGGGTTTCCTGCAGATATACGCTATGCTTGCTTTGAGTTGCTTAAGGTGTCAAAGAATCATTGCCCATTTGCACATCTCTTGTGCCCCTTTAACATTCCACCTAAAAAAGATATATGGTCGACTCATTATGGCCCTAAATCTATTTCTGGAACCACTGGGGGAACGTGGCAGGGTGTGTTGGAAATAAACCTGGTGCTCCCAGAGACATAGTGCAGTATTTTGTTAGGTCACAGACAGCTAACTCCACCCTCTCTCCTTCCCCTCCTAACCTCTTCATCAACCCTCCCAGCACAACCCTAATTTCCCCATCTGCCTGCTCCCCTCATACCCTCCCCCATAATCCCATCCCAAGAACAAAGAATTGAACAATACTATTCCCGGTCCTAATGACCACCCTCCTAAGACTTCCCCATCCATGGTGATTACAATTTCCCACTACACAAGATCCTCCCTCCCTGTTCCCTCCCTGCTTGTTAAGTGAAATAAGATATTAACTATTACAATGTATACATGTAACTCTGTCAACAGCAATAACAGTAAAAACAGTAAACACTTTAACATTAACAATCTTGCAGGAGTATAATCTGATTGTAACCCCCCTGCAACTGGGGGTTCCCAAAAGTCTTCCAAGAGCTTGCCTGAATGCTCCAAGTCTGGGTGGTGTTTGGCATCTGAGCTGTTTAAATGCGGTTCCAAGTGAGTGCTATTTCAGCCTCCACATACTGTCTCTTTAAGAGCTGTCTGCTTGCAGACTTAATTAGTTTGTATGGGGGGACTGTGTATTTAATGCTCGAATCTCGCCTGAGCTGTTGTCAATTCACCCGTCTCTGTCGTCGCTACATGTGCAGAGGGAGCCTTGTTGTAAGATATAACTGTTTGCCAAAAATCATTTAGAGTGACTGAGAAAATGTACTTTGTCTAACCTGTCTTGATTTCAGCACAAACTGTTTCAGTGTAGCTCTTTCATTTTGGTCCTGAATTGCTGACTTGGACCAATATCAATGTCAGTGGCTCTGTAGGTAGCACATTCGCCTCTGAGGCCGGGAGATCAGAGGGCTGTGGATTCAGTTCCCACATCTGGCACTTGGGTTAATATCCCAGTACTGACACTGCAGTGCAGCATTAGAGGGGTGCTGCATTTCTGAGGTGCCGTCTTTCGGATGAGACGTTAAACCGAGGTCCCATCTGCCTGGATTGGTGGTAGTTCAGGTGGATGTTAAAGATCCCATGGCACTTATCAAAAAGAGTAGGGTTAAATTGCTTCTTTATTGAAATAAAGCATGAGAAAAGACATCAAGAAAAACAAAGGCAACAATAAACACAAAAGCATATACAAATCAACAAAGGAACTGCACAAAAAGCAATTGATACACAGTTATCTTTTAACAGAAAGCATAAAAGAAAAGAAAATAATCCGTCATTTAAATTTTATCATATGCTGAAACCCCTTCCACCAGATTTGAACTTTCCTAATCCCATGAATCTGAGCATCTTTTAGATATACTTTATTTAATTCACAAATAACATATTGACTGAAGCCTAAAAAAGTCGGCTTTTTTTGATACAAGACCCACTGGCATCTAACTTGCCATAAACAAAATCTAAGGCATGCTAAGAAAATCTGTACAGTCGAGGTATGAAATTTAGCAAGACATGGGGGTAAAGATCCCAACACTAACAATTCATAAGTAATATATTTCAACCATGGGAAGTGCCAAATAGTAGCCAAATACACCCATAGTTTAGAGGCAAAAGAACAATGTATAAAAAAATGTTCCATGGTTTCTTCCTGTGCCGTACACTCTAAATAAGGACAAAACCATTCTTCTTTCATTTTGTACTTAGCTGTCCCTCTAACTTGTAACCGACCATACATTATCAGCCATTGCGTCTCCCACATGTAAGGGGGTAAACAGGGATTATTTAATTGTTCTAACACAAGATGAGTCATATTGCCCGGGCAGTTTTTAAAAGCGGGGGAAAGAGGATAGATTTGAGAAATAATAGTGGAATATAGTTTTTTTTGAGAATTAATAATTTGAGATTTGGACAATTGCCACATATATAATTTTCGAACAATCGGTTTAAAGAAAAGGGGAGTAGAAAAGGAAATATTAGGTTTTGGAGCCGATCCAATCCATTTCGATAAATAATTGGATAGTAAGAATCTCAACCAAACAAATTCTGGAATATTGGGGTTAAAGTACAATTCAAAGAAAAAGCAAGAAAAAGGAAGAACAGAAAACCACAGGATCTATCATCCCTACCCTCCTTTGGCTTTATCCAGATAAGTATAATACCTTTTAATGGGATTTAACCTGTTTCCCAGAAAAGCTGAAAACTAATACTGTACAATTTCACTTCCAGGTTAGTTGGGACAGGATACAGAAATGCCAAATATTGCAGACAAGGTAACAGGAATTGTTTAAAAATCTGAACTCTCTTCAGTTTCGAGAATTTATAATGTTTCCACCTCTGAACTTTATCATCCATTTTATTTAATACTGCAAGGCAATTCTGCTCAGGCAAATTTTGTGAACCAAAAAGAACCCCTAAAATGGAAATGGGTGTTGAGGTGAATGAAATAGTTCTGTGCACAAAGGGGGTTAATGTATTCGCTCCTATTAACAACCCTTTAGATTTTTGAAAATTAATTTTGGCGTTTGATAAGGTCGCATATCTGTGAAATAACTTAAAAAAAACTTCAAGCTGATCTTGCTGTTTAAAAAATAAACAGATGTCATCAGCATAAACTTGTATATTTCTAAAAGAGTTAGAAAAGGGAATGTTTGGACCCTCCCAACCGGAAACCGACCGTAAATGTCTAATAAGAGGTTCTAAGGAGCAAATATATAATAAAGAGCTCAGCGGACAGCCTTGCCTGACACCAGCCTGTAGCGTCCAACCATTCCCAATTTTCCCTTTAATAACTGGACAGATTACGGAATTGGAATATAAATTTTGTAAGATTGTAAGAATCTCAGGGGCATTCCTAAAAAGGCCAAGGTTTGGAAAAGGAAGGAATGACTAACCCTATCAAAGGCTTTTTCTAAGTCTAATGATAGTAGAATACCAGTCTGTTTGCTATGATGTAATATTTCAATAAAATCTCTAATATAACAAAGTACAGAATGTATTGTCTTTGAGAAACACCACAGAACTGAACTGGAGAAATCACTAGACTAGCCCAAGATTGAAGTCTGTTATTAAGCAGCATCACAAAGATTTTATAGTCTGAATTCAACAATGTGATAGGTCTCCAGTTTTTGATCTCACTTTTATCTCCTGTTTTTTTAAAGATATAAACTTGTAATCCTTTTGTGAATGCAGGATAGATCTGTCCTCCAGAAAGAAAGGAATTAAAAACTCCAACTAAACAGGGAACTAGCTCATTTACAAAGGTTTTATAAAAGGCATTAGATAACCCATCTACCCCAGGAGACACATTAAGCTTTAATTTAGAAATGACGTCCATGATTTCTTGTAAAGAAAAAGGTTCAGAAAGAACAGCTGCCATTGAGGCATCAATGACAGGGCCTGTCACATCCTTCAGAAAATCCTGAAAGACTTCAGTTTGTAATTCTATATGAGGACCTAAGTTTTGGAAATGTTGAAATATAATATGACTGATGTCCGAAGGGTCAGTGTAATGCTTTGAATTACTAACTAAACATTCCAACGTAGAACTATCTCGTACAGTTTTACACAAACTATAAGGGTCCCCTATCACCATTTTGGACGTGTAGTTGTTTATTAAGGCTTGCAGGGATCTGGCTCGATTCTATTGAAACTTCCTCATCTGTAATTTAATATGCTTAATTAAAGGAGATAAATCTTCTGAAGAAGTGTTAGCTCTAGTTAACAGAGACTGTAATTTTGAACGTAATGTGAGATAATTAAGAAAGTTGTCGTTCTGCATTTTTTGTCCATAAGTTTTAAACCAATCCATAAAGTCTAATTTAGTTTCTTCCCACCAGATCCCTAAGTCCGAATATAAACATTGCACCGACAAGTGGGCAGTTAGAAGTTTAACTATAGAATGTTTGACAAAATCATTTTGTAAAGATGAGGTATTTAGTCTCCATCTACTTCTATAGGGCTTATAATTCACTGGGATTTCTATTGCAGTTTTAAGTAGGAGATGGTCTGAAAATTCAAAAGGCCGTCTAGAGAACTGTGAAATATATATATTTTTAGAGGTAAAAAGGTAATCAATACAGGTACCGTTCTTCTCTTTATAAAATGTATTTTTAGGGGGATTAGATTCTAAAGTATTGCAGACCCTAAGGTCTGCCTCTCTAATAATAGATTGTAAAAAATTAGAATCACAATACATTTTTTTTCCACTAGATCTCTTATCAGTAAGAGAACAGTTGAAATCCCCACCCCATAGAACTGGCCTAGTAGTAAGCAAAAAGGTTGTATGGTTTTCATACACATTATTCTGGCTGTTTTTACCTGCGGATTATAAACATTAATAAGTCTATATAGGACAGACTCAAGAAAACAGTCCACAATCAAAACCCTCCCTGGAATGCAATCTATTAATTTATGAAGTTTAAACTGAAAGGAGGAAAAAAGAATACCAATACCATCTGCTTTATCCTGTCCAAATGATCAATATGAAGGGCCCCAAGGCCAATACTTTTTAAAGGCAGTAACATGTTCTTTAGAGAACATCCAGGTTTCTTGTAAAAAGCAAATAGAAATTCTAGAGTTATGTAACATATGGAAAATAGCCTTTCATTTAGCTCCATTTAAAATGCTATGAACATTCAAAGAAGCCCACAGAAAGCCCATATGAATACCAAAAAAAGAAGGAATTTATTTTATTTTTTCCTTCTTTTCTTTTTCTTTTCCTTTTAAGAACCTTGGGAGGGTTCCATGGGGTCTTGGGTAGAAATTTGGGAATCCGAGTCTGCAACATCCATTTCTGTAGCCCCCCAAGAAGAAAGAAGGGAGAAAGGATTAGTAGTTACCACTGAATCTATAACTGTATCAGGGACTGATTTTACATTCCTTGTGGACCTTCTAGGAAGCAGAGAGAGAGAGGTCGATTTGGGGGGGGTCTATGCTCTGATCTGAATTCTTAGCAATACCACCAGTTTTCACACTTGGGACAAGTGGAGGGTCCTGCAAAGCAGAACTACTAGGCTGTACAGGCCTTAATAATGATGAAGTAGGAGGGGGGAGGGCTGAATTCAATGGCGAAGGAGTGACAGGTTTTCTTACATCTAGAGGGGGTTCCCCAGGAAGAGTGGGAGACCAATGAGAGAGTAGGTCTTCCTGTGCTTTTTGTAAAAACTGTTCAGTACAATTCCCTGATACTTTGTTTTTTGCAGCCCACGGGCATGTGTTGAATGTATGAGAACTACCTTCGCATAAATCACATTTCGTTGGGTTAGAACATTGAATTAGTGAATGCCCAATTTCTCCACAATTGTCACATCTAGGACTATCACAAACATTGGACAAATGCGTCCGTGAACCACATTTATAGCAGGCCCTTGGCTGACCACTATAAAAACAAACACCTCTATCACGGCCTAACAAAAAAGAATTTGGGATATGCACAAAACCGTGTTCATTTTGCTGTAATTTGACCTTATATTTACATCCGCCTGTCCAAAAGCCCTCTGAGTCTAAAATGGGCTCTGGATCCCCCTGTATATCACATTTATTGGACAACCAGTATGTAGTATCATCAACCGACACACCTTCATTTCGGAACATTACTGTAACAAACTTGATAGCTGGTTGAGAGAGGGGAATAATCAGAAACGGGGACCAAAGGGAAAGAACTTTACCTGGGTATATCTAAACCAAAATAACTCTAACAAGGCAGCTGATCTAAAACTGACATCATAATTATCCTCTCCGAAATATTTATGATGGCAAATACATCTCTGGGAGAAAATGTAAGGACTCCTTAATTAAATGTCTCCCAACATACTTTCTATCAGGCCTTTCAGCCATGCCCCTTTATATCTAATGCTTTTGCGCATTCCGTCTAAAGGCGGATTCACATTTGTTTTGCAAATAAGTCAGATAGTAAAGGTCTTTTATCAGGTACAGCATTATGAGACTCTGAAGAAACATGACTAATAGTAGCATTAGAAATATTATGAACCAAATCCCTAGAGTCCGAGCCCCCCTTTTCAACAGATTGGACAGGCTTTTCTGGGTTCCACTTAGGGGAATGAGAGTTCAAGTCAAATGAAGAATCCCAGGTTAAGTCAGCAGCCCATTCTCCCGAAGGAGTTTGTTTCCACCCTGCTGCCAGTAAAGCTGAAGCAGGAGTCCAGTCAGTCTCATGGTTAGAGGAGGAAGCAAAATTATCAGAGTTAGGCATAATGGGCTGAGGAACAGAACTGTTTACATGCTGCAGAGATGTAGAAGCATTCCCCACATTTCGGTCTCCAAAAGAAAAAACAGTGGCTTCATCCTGCTCATTTGGCTGTTTTTGATAAATTATCTGAGCAGTGGGAGAAGAAAAAACAAACCCTACTTGTTTTGTCAGAGTTGGAGCAGTTTCTACCACATAATGCTCCCTGGTTACAGTTTCTTTAATCGTCTTGCTACAGTCCACTTTCCCCGCTCCCAACAAATCCCCCAAAATATCCGGAATGAGTAGCGCTTCAGCGCTAGGCAGAGAGACCCCCAACTGACCTGTTTGCAGTCCTGGAGTGGAAAATCTTCATTCTTTGGAACTGCCATCGCTCCTGTTTACAGCAGAAACACCACTCTCTAGCTGAATCCCTTCCGTGTTTGGTAGCGCGACGTCATCCACAGGCAATGCAGTTCTTAAAGGGGCAACAACATCTAAAGGCTCTGTACAAGAATGTAGCTGAACAGGCTTTAAAGGCAGCATTTTTACACTCTCAGGCTCTGTAAGACTTACAGGAACTTGTGGCTCTTCAGAAGAAGATAAGGCATCCATAAACAACTCTGCATCTTCTAACTCTGCTGAAGGAAAATTAACCTGTGTAGAATCCTTGTCTACGGTCTCCTTCATATCTGCAGACTGAACATGCTGTAGCTCCTCTACAGCATCCATCTTGGAAAGCTGACCAGCACTCCTGCTGTCGGCCATGCACCAGCAGAGTAGGGGAATTTCCCCGGTGTCCTGGCCAAATTTCCCTCATTCACTAAAAATACCACCAACAGCCTAATCTGGTTCAAGGTCAGTTGGTATTCATCTGTATCCCCTTCCCCCCAGGTTTTGCCTGAAAATAGGCAGGATTTGTCTAGTGCACTTACCCAGTCAACAAAAACTAAATAAAATAAATAAAACAATCAGGATGATAGGGAGACCTTAAGATAGAGCCTGTGGAAGAATTGGAACTTGGACTCTCAATTTTGAGCCAGCCACAAGGGGATTGTACAGGCAGTGACTCTGGGAAATGAGGTTTTGACCTTGGTGCCTTTTTTCACCAACAGAGGGAGTCTTATTGTGAGTGACAGCCAAACCAGCCAACAGAATGGTGTGGAGCTAAAGGAAATGCCCTGCTCTGTTACTGGAAAGCTCAGATCAGTTGTGACAGTGAAGAGAGAAGGAGCTCTGTGCTTCTGCGGTGTATAGTTTCACGCAGGAAGCGCATGTGAGGCCCTGAGGTTCGGCCTGCAGCCGTTGTAAGTGTCAGTTTGGACTGAATCTGATTTGTGAGGAGAAAGAAGGAAGTCTGAAGAGTGGAAACCAGGCTCACCCTGTAGAAGACGACAAATTGCTGAATCGCGCTCGGTCTGTCAGGAACTGAAGCTGCTGTGTGTGCTCCCGGGTATTTTGCAGTAATTGCGATCGGGATCGGGAGCAGCCTGCCTGGTATAGTACTTTCCTTTACATATGAATTGTGTAGTGCTTGTGGAGGTACTATTTCCAATCCCTGTACTGTGTGCTGTGTGTTGAAGCTGGGCGCAAACCCCAGCTTGTCTCGGACTAAATCCGTTTGCTATCAACTGCAGTGGGGTCCAGTTACAAGGACCTTGTCTCCATGCCCTGTTGTTTCTGGCAAGCCAGAAGAACATCCACCATCCACTTCTCAGCTTGGGTATTGTGAATACAAATCAGGGTATTCCCCTGCAGCCTGCTATCAATTACAAGTGTGTCATCTAACTGTTGTTGTTTCACTTCTTCATGGACTGAGCTCTGGATTACAATTGGGTATTGTGCATATATTTTTTTTCCTACAGTGCCCCATCCATCTGCACCTGCCGGCCAACCCAAGGCAACGGACCTGGCTAGCCCCCCCCCATCCTGGGTACTCAGAGAGTGACATTTTGGACCCTATATATATGTGCACAGTACTGTGATTTGAACTTGGCCAAAACTAATCAACCTGATTGTCCCCTCCCGTGTTACTGTTCCCTAAATAAATCAGATTTGTTGTTATTATACTATTTACTGTCTGTGGTGTTGGTACTTATGGAAACAGTATAGCCTTTTGCTGTGTATGTTGATTAACCTTGTTTTACAGGGGGTCCTCAGAGACATGCTGCAGAATCAGTCTCGAGGGTAAGTGGTACCTTATGAGTGAACAGAGTGTATATGTGGGATATTGGGACTGTAACTCCTGTGTACTGTGTGAGCCACTAGAGGGAATAAAAGGGTGTCTCAGTGCCCCAGAGGGCTGTGACCAAGCTGGTGTAACCCCTACAAACTCTGACCTCTGGGTGAAGGCACCCATCATAGAACCTAGGCCCCTCAACCTGTCAGTAGTCAAGCAGGCAGGGGTAGTAGCCCTTGGGATAGTGTCACCTGGGGGTTACATGATTAAACATAACCTAATTTAGTGAACTACCCTCTTGACTATCTGCATCTAGGGTAACCATTCATGCTGGTCAGTATCTCACTATTCACCCATCTTGTTGCTGTACCTTGGACCCTCCTTCTTTTCATGGAAAGATATGTATTTTGAGATTCCTGTAGGGTGGTTATGAGGAATGACAGAGCAATGTTGACATCATCCACCTGGTAAATTGAGGACCAGTAGGTGTGGCGGAGATCCTCACAATGAAACCCAAAGTTAAAGGAATGTTCCAATTTAATGGTTTGCTTTTTGGTTTTAGATCCCTATAGCTTTCCATAACACAATCGTGGCATGCTTTTTTTGTAAATTAATGTTTTTTACCTCAAATTTTGAAGTTTATTGCTCCATGAACCCGGAAGGTGTGAGCTCTCTTTACATTGGTTCCCTGCTCACCAGCTGCACATGTGCTTTATGCCAGAGTCTGCAGTGTAACGTATTATCAGGGACATCTCCCAGAAGACATGGCAGTCCACATTAGCGATTCAGCTTTGGACTCCTCACAAGATTTCATTTCAGATGAGTATTCCGACTTTAGCAGTGATGTTGAGCCTCTAAATGCCGTGATCAGCATACCCAACCCGTTTTGTGATAATCTCTACAATTCAGATGCCTCTGCAGCAAGCAATGACTCATCAATTGATGAGGGATTGCTAGATGTTCCCAGGATTCAACTTAAGACCTCTGGGGTCCATTCTTTTGCATTTATGGCCCCTACCCTGTGGAACTCTCTTCCTCATTGGGTTAGAGACTGCCCGACCATCGAGAGCTTTAAAATAGCTCTCAAGACTCATCTTTTTGGATTAGCATTTCCTGACCTTATTTAAATAGTCTGTGTTGTCTTAAGAATTGTTGAATTTTAATGTGTCTGCATGTTTTATATTATTGTTTTATACTTGATTAATTTTGTACAAGTATTTTGATTGAATGAAATTGTGCTTCTTATAAATAAAGACTGATTGCTTGAACCAGAAGTGCTGCGGATGTGGACTACCCCAATGGATATTGTGGGGAAGGCCGCTTGGGGAATAATGACTGGTACCGCACCACTGCTTATTTTTTACACAGTACTGCTAACACATGTTTTACCATGCTCCCCATGTGTGTCCACTCATAGGTGTTCACTCCTGGACAGTACATTGAAGTGTGTGTTGCACTTAGCTATGTATGCAGCCTTACTATGTGTACTGTGAACATGCTGAGAGGCTAATCAGTATTGCTGTTGTTATTTGTTACTGGGCTCTTCTCAGTTGTAATTTGGCTTTGCTGTGTTGAAATTGTAGGTCAGTTGCCACACATTAGGCGATTCTTGTTTGCGTCCTCAATATTACAAATACATAACCCTGAAACAGTTGTTTGCTGTGACTACCTCACTGATATGCATTTCAGTTGAATGAATTCCGGTACTGCCATAAAAGTATTGCAACCATGCAACACTAGTACTGCTACTGAAGTACCTGGCTTTCTGTTGTTAGGTCCCAATAATGGAAACACTTCATTATGTTCCTGCTGCACTACGTGCTGTGTGTTTCAGGCCAGGTACACTCACAATGCTAAGTAACAGTGGTGTGCAGACAATGTAATGTGACGAGGGAACAGTAGAGCTAGAGTTTGAGAGTGTGTGTGTGTGTGTGTGTGATTGTGTGTGTGTTTTGGGGGTTGCACCTCAGCTGTGGTATTGTGTGGTGTCCCTTTTTGTGACACCTTCAAAGACAGTGCTGCTGTTCCTTTACAGATATGAAAAAAAAATCAATGTAACTTTGTAGCGGGGCTGGGATAGACAGGATAATAAGAACAGGCAGACCAACAAACTTAGTGCATAAAAAGTGCTGGCAAGGCACTTATCATTTTATTTTCCTTTTTATAATGATATTTCACAGAAATAATAAAGAAGAATTAGTTAATTCACTTATTTATTTATTTATTAGCTTTTGATAACCGGATAAGTGCGCTAGGCAACAAATTCCATAACATCAACAAAATAAACAAATGAAACACTATCAAAAAGGGCCCCTGCTCTGCCCAGCAGGGTCACTCGGATCTTTTCCTAGCCTGCTCAGCAGAGTTGTGTGAGCCCAAGAGGCCCTCCACTTCTTGCAGTTAGTTCCAACTGACTCCCTATCTGATTACAGCTTGCTTAGGCAGGTTTTCTATGCCTGCCTCTAGAGGTCAGGTGACATAGTATCATATACTATTATAACATTTCTATTCAGTTCCTCGTTTTTATTTATATAATGCAAGAGGGCATACTAGGCATATAACATCTTTATAAGTGTATTTGGAAACTAAAAAGACCTCACAGAGGTAAAATAAAAGTGGACAACTTTCCACCAGACTTTGATTGACAGCTGTGAGTGTATAAAAATGGCCACTAGGGGCCACTGCTGTCCTAAGGAGGGCACTGGTATTGCCATTGCTTCTCTACAGCATACCAGGTAAGATCAGTTTGTAGCTACCTTACTACTTTAAACAAAAAGTGTTTGTATGTCAAGGAAACATATGACCCATATTTTTTCTTTTTAATAAAAGACATTGGGGTATTTAGCCATTCAATATAGCCAAGGGATTCCTTTTTTTGTTGTTGCTTTATTTATCTGCCTATCTCCTGCTGGGGTGGTCTTATGGTTCCCCTAATCTGGCCCTGTCCTGGCGGCTCCTGCAACAGGTGCCATGCCCGAGTTGAAACCTCCTCACCCTCACCTTCTCTAAGGACACATCGCGGACCCCCTCACAGAAGTCCAAGGGATCAGGATCAGAGGGAACACCTGGGAGCATCTGATGCAGCACTGTGGGCAGGCCTTCATGTATGCTGGAGGACTGGTGGTTTTTTTTGTTATCTTTATATCCCCCGCAGCATGGGAGTGCAAGGATGCCAATGACACTACGCAGCACACTTCCGTTCACCACACATCAGATGTCTGCCTGCGCTGTCCCCTCCATCACACTGTTACTCGCACTGTCCCCTAGCCACCACCTGGAGCCAGCACATGTGTGGGTACCCCACCCCACCCTCCCAGAAGAGAACAGTCCCATGGATGCTCAATCCTCCCCGCCAACCCCAATGTCCTGGAGTCCATTGCTGAATCCGGGTCACCAGTGTAGCGTGAGGTGTGGCGTCCAACGCCTCAACCCTCAGTGCTACCGGGCCTCCAATTCCTTTGTTTTTAGGAGTTTTTTAATCAGTTATCATATATTATAACCTAAATGTTATTATGATTGTAATTCTTAACATAATACATGTTTCAAAGCAAGAACTGCTGTTTTTCTAAGTGCTGCTATACAAGAAAACTGTAGGGCACATAGTATATAGCTGCAGAGTACAGCTTTAAGATGACCTATAGCTGCAATTTCAAGCTAATGCCTTTACTTTTTATTTTGGCCCTGTTATCACCCCTCCATATATTCACTACCTCACAGAACGCTGAGGGAGGGAGGAAGGGAGAGAGACACAGAGAGAGACAGAGAAAGAGTTCCAATTGGGAATGTCTGCCTCAACAATCTCCTCTCACTTTTAAAGCCACCTTTATTTAAACTTTCCTGAAGTACAAGTAAATACCAATGCATAAATCAAAGTTGGTTTCGTTTCTGGGGGATTTCCTGTCATCACAGCTAAGCTATTAGATGGAGGAAACTGATTTTGCAATACACAGCCCAGTCCGTACAACGCCAGGTGACTTTTATAGATGTTCTTTTCTGTGGGTATAAAATCATTCTCCAGTCTTTGTTTTTTTCTTTTTCTGTCACTAGACTGATGTCTTTCCAAACAGGATGCATACCGGGACAATTAATTACAGGGGACTGCTTTTCGGTAGTGGCAGCACAGTTTCATTCCTTGCCTGTCAGTGTTCTGTTTTATTACATGTGCTGCTGCCATTTTCAAAGGCTTAACAAATTAAAGGGCCTTCTATTAAAATAGAGTTTTCAGAGGCAAACAGGGAAACTTTTACACATGGAGAGAGTTCTCAGAATGAAAGTGAAAATCTGAGCCCCTCTGCATTACAAACTGACTCTCCTTCTTGCTATGTGTTTATCCGTTTTAAAGTTTAGTAATGTTCCACGTGGAACCTGATATACCTTATTGAACTGTACTTATTGGCATTGCACATTAATTTGCACTTGTGAAGGCACTGAAAGCACCTTACAAATCACACTTCACACATCCTTTTCATATTTTATATAAGTACCTTGTCCTTTATGCATTTTAAAGTACTCCTACACTTTACTCAGCTAGCATAAAGGTCTGGCAAGTTAGCCAGCCTACGAGCTTGGCACTGAAACGCTCACAGACTTTCTCACTGAAATGGGGAAGGGGTTTCTCAGAGCTATTTTAAGCAAAGATTTAAGCCCTTCAGCTGTTGTATAATTTCAGTATTTCCCTCAATGTATTTCTAAAAACTACTAAGATCATTCATTATTTTTAGGCACTGTGCATTTTATTCCTGTGTGCTCAGGCACTTACTATTTAAGCACTTTATATATAATTACATGTACCTTAATTTCTGAATACTGTTTTCCCCTTCTCAGATGAAGCATCTACCTTCCTTTTCAGGAGCATACTGCACAATGCCAATAATTAAATTAAATATACGAAGGCACAGTTTCTCTATTTATTATTTTATATAGTACATTAATTACTCTGTTTAACAACCAGCATCTTAATTCTGCCGGTACCTTCTCACAATCTCTAAAGCACATTTGCACTGTATTTTGAAGCACTTTATTGGGGGAGCAAGGGACCCTCGCCTTTCAACCAGGGCACCCATCCTTGACAGGGGTCACTCTATCACATACCTCCCCATCTAAGAGGACAACCATTCCATGGTTGTCTGATAATGTCATACCTAACCCTAGAGGGTGTGGTGGAGCTCCAGCCCACCTACACCATCGAGCTCCACCCCAGGGTCCCATATTCTCTGCTATACTCAGCATGAATTTGTCATTCAAAGCCCTTTTTAACTCAGAGTCACTCTAATGTGGTAATGATCTACTTTTCCTTTTATATTTGTTCATTTGCATTCCACCTGGCTGCCTGAATTCCTAGCTCTATGTCTAGGCTGTACTGGCATCTCGTATATGGTTCTTTGATTTACTGTTATTTCGAGTTGGTATATCTTGTACTATTACTACTAATGTTTATAAATATGTTCTGGTGTTTAATTTTATCCTTATACCTTGTCCTGTTAGCTTAGAATTAAGCTGAGGTTATTACAATCCCCTGCCTTTCTTGGTATTATTCCCTTTCAGTTTAGCTTATCAGGATTACTTACTTTATTATATTACTGGGATCAGACTTAGGTTTGGGTCAATATTTATAACCAGTCCTCCCTAGTCTCCTCCCTACATCGATGCCCCAGAGTGTGGTGAGAAAGTCTCTTAGCCAGTTGGCTGACTCATATCTCCTCACACCCATAAAACATTTTCTTTGTTATTTAACTTACTAGTGTTGTTGTTGTGGTTAATGACATTTCTCCTTCCCCATCTCTATTATAACTTTATTAAGATGTCTGTGCTACTCATGTATCATACATCTCACTTTTTTGCTTGAATGTTCCTGCCATGCTCTGCGTATATGTAAGCTCTTTATATTGTATTATAATCATCCTCTGCCTCATTTATTTGTCCCTTCACACGCCAGCGATTATTCCCTTTCTTTAACACTAACAACATGAGTGACATACTTTTATATTCATGGAATGTGTAGGGACTTAATTTTCCTAGTAAGCGGAAGCAAATTCTTTCACATCTCAAAAAACATAAAACACAATTTGCTTTCCTTCAAGAAACAAAATTATTAGTAGAGGATGTTCATAGACTTAAAAAAGATTGGGTTGGTCACATCTACGAATCATTCTATAGTTCAAAAAAAAAGAGGAGTTGCTATTCTTATTTATGAGAGTCTCAAATGGTCCCTTGTAAACTCCATTTCCGATACTGATGGCAGATGGGTGATGGTCAAACTGAATACCAACTCTGGTCCTCTTCTGCTTGTTAATGTCTATGCACCCAACTCAGATTCCCTGGAGTTTTTTCATAATTTAGCTCAACAGATTCTATCCTTTAACACTGATAATACACCAGTTATTTTTGGAGAGGATCTTAACTTAGCTTTAGAAACCAGCATTGACAGAAATAGCCCCACTACAGAGGCCCACCCTAGAAGTATTAAAGCCCTATCATTACTAATGCAAGATGTTGGCGCCTCCTTCACCCCCGTGATTGAGAATTTACTTTTTACTCCTCTCTACATAAGACATACAGTAGAATTGACTACTGGTTAGCCTCCTCTGTTATAATGGAAAAAAATATTGATTCATCCATCTTTCCCATCATAATCTCGGACCATTCCTCTGTTAAATTGTAACTTTTGTGGGGCCCATTAGCACCTAAATCTTTTTACTGGTGGCTGGACCCTCTCCTTCTCAAGGATCCCAATTTCTTACCCATGATCAAATCACAAATTCAGAACTTCCTCTTTCACAATACCCCAACCGAATCTTCTATGTCCTCTGTATGGGAAGCTCTTAAAGCTACAATTCGAGGACAATTATCAGTTAAGCTGCACATAGGAAAGAGTAAGGGAACAACAGCTGGCTGACTTGGAAAAATCTCTTAAGGCTAAAGAGAATTTATACTTTTCTTCTAATAAGCACTGTCCTGATTCTCAACTTCATCTTGAAATTCTTAAACTTAGAGTTAAAATTAACTAATTAATTTCTCGTAAAACCGAAATAGCCTTGCTTAAACTTAAATATAAGTTTTGGGAACACGGTGATAAAAATTGGAAACTCCTCTTACCAGCTCAAAGCAAAACAAATGGAATGACACATCCTAAGCCTAAAAGATGAACAGGGCACAATTCACTCCGACAACCCCTCTATAAACTGTATCATGAAAACCTTTTATCAAAAACTATAATACAAATCCTCCATCTACTTTACAAATTCAACAGTTCCTTAAATTGTTACATCTTCCTTATCTTTCTACTCTTGAAACAAATTCTTTAGATGAACCCTTCTTGCTTCAGAAAATCCAGAAAGCTTTGTCTTCCTTGAAATCTGGCAAATCCCCTCGGGGTCACGGATTCCCTGTCGATTTCTATAAAATGTTTTCCGACACCTTATGTCCCCTTCTTCTTAATGTTTATCAAGAAGCTTCCAATACTGGCAAGCTTGCCCCATCTTGCACTGAAGCAATCATAACCCTAATCCCTAAGAAAGAAAAAGACCCTACTCACCCCGCAAGTTACAGGCCCATCTCTTTATTAAACATGGATGAGAAGATATTTGCTAAACTACTAACTTCTCAACTTGAATCCTTGATTCCCAAGCTAACTCATTGTTTGCATGCTGGTTTTATTAAACATAGATCTGGTTCTGATCACCTACATTCCTTATTTAATTTAATTTAATTCACAAAGCCAAATACCTCAAGACACCAGCTGCAGCCATAGCTATTGATTTCGAGAAGGCCTTTGATTCCTTAAACTGGGAGTACCTTCATCAAGTTTTATCTTGTTTCGGTCTTTCTCATACCTTTTGCTCCTGGATCAAGCTATTATATAACTCCCCCATTGCTAAAGTACTTACTAATTCCACCCTTTCCTCTTACTTTCATCTAGCAAGGGGAACTAGACAAGGCTGTCCCCTGTCACCTTTCCTGTTTATTTTAGCCATGGAACCCCTGACTACTTGATTATGTCAATCTTCTGGCATTATGAGCATACCTGTGAGCAATTCAAGATATGTTTCTCTCTCCTATGCGGATGACCTCTTAATCTTACTCGAAAACCTGAATGAGATTGGGCCCCTGTTGGTTGATTTGCTTAATAATTTTACTAAAATATCTGGCCTTATTTTGAATTATGGCAAATCACAAACTATGCCCCTTAACGACCACTGTAAAGCCTTTATGAACATACCTCTTGGATTCTGCTGGTCACCATAAGGTATAACATATCTAGGAATCAAAATTACTAGTAACTTAGGGAAGATATGGGACATTAACTTTAACCCCTTATTTGATAACATCAAAACAATTCTGGACAGATGGAAGCTTCTTAATCTCTCTTTCTTGTGGAAAATTGCAGCCATTAAGATGTCCATTTCTCCCAAGATTCTCTACCTCTTTGCCAATATTCCTTTAGTCTTACCATCTTCCTTTTTGCTAAAATTGACAAATGAATTGGTAACTTTATCTGGGATGGGAAACCACCAAGATTTAACTGCAACAAACTTCGATCGCATTGGAAAAAAGGGGGATTCGGACTCCCCTGGTTCAAAGACTACCTCTGGGCTTTCCGAATGGCTCAAACTATTGAATGGTTTCAGAAACCCTCCTCTCATTCACCACTATGGGTTACAATGGAATCCGCATTGTGCCCGGAAGAAGTTCCCACTTCCTTCATTTTTAATCAAATTTCCTCTAAACTAAAATCTCACCTGACTATATCAGCCTCTGTTCTTTATTGGAAACTAACCCACAAATTCCTGAAATACAATCCAACACCCTGGTTTTATGCCCCTTATGGGGCAATCCACTGCTCACTCTAGAAGATCACCCAATTTTCTATCGTACATGGAGGAACAAAGGCATTTTCTTTCTTGGAGATATCTTGGACCAGAATTCACTCACTCTTATATCATTCTCAGACTTGCAGGTCACATAGAAACTTCCTAAACAGGACTTCTGGAAGTTTTTACAAATTCGGGCAGCTTATAACTCTCTCTCTCTAGTTTAGTGTATAGGCATACTCTTCTAAACCCATACATCTCGCACTGGACTAATTTATCAGTAAAATTAAATAGCTCCATTTACAAAGACATTATTGATAATCTAACTGATCAGTCTATACAGGCCAAAAATAAATGGAGTACTCTTTTTAACTACAATATTTCAGACGCACAATGGAGTAATTGTTGGTGTATTGCACATAATACCTTTAAAGATGCCTATAGTTCTTTAATACAAACTAAAATCCTACATCTTTGGTATAGAACCCCCTCTGCACTTCAACGAATGGGCTTATTAAATAACAGTAATTGCTGGTGCTGCAATTTGGCCAACGGGGATCTATTTCATATCTTGTGGTCTTGCGCTCCCATTAATAAGCTCTGGCATAAAGCCTGTTTACTTGCCTCCAGAGTAACAGGACAAAAAACTACCTTTTGACCCCAAGCTATTCCTTCTAGGCATACTTATCCCCAATAGCTTTCTCCTCTCACATGCACGTTTTAGATGGCTAAACATACTTTCTCTTCTGGTCAAATGTCTGATTCTTATGAAATGGAAATCAACTCTGGTGCCTTCTCTTTCAGATGTTCTTCAAAGCCTCTCTCAGTATGCCTTTCTAGACCGATTATCTCATGTTACTCATAACCGACTCACTGTATATGACAGATGTTGGCAGAATTACTTCAAGTACATGAACCTAGTTCTTCTAGACCCTAATTCTTAAGGATATTTAGCCCTCTTTCTTGTTTTGCTCTCAGATTAGATTTTCTTGAAACTTTTGTGCACATATTTCTCCTCTTTTTTCCCTTCTTCCCTGTTTTCTCCCCCTCTCCTTCCCTTCTTCCTTGCTTTTTCTCTCTTCTTTCTTTCCTTGCACCCTTTTCTCTTATCTTCACCTCTCCATTGCTGAACATTGTTCATATTATCACATTTATCACTTTTTGCCATTTACTGAATGCCTTGCCATAGCCTGCCCTAGCATGTATTTTGTACATGGTTGCTATTTCTGATCCTATAATACCCTATTGATTGTAACCCTTCTGCTCTCCACTTACATCCTGTCTAGGTGTGTGTTTTATTATCAATACATGTATATAAGGCTTCTCCAATATGTTTACCCTAAATACTGTGTTTTGTTAAGTGATATTTTATACCTTACATGGAGGATAGTCTTCCATTACATAAGATGTGTGCTTTCTTATATACTCGAATTTCAATAAAAAGATAGAGTGAAAAAAAGCCCTATTTACATAGTGCTCTGAACTTTTACCCTGGGGCTAACAATCAGTATAGTAATAAGTTATACAGTACATTTAGTACAATAACAGGACTGATACTTTCATGACAATCACTATTACCTTCTGGATACTAGCACCCAACCATAGTACACGTAAAATTAGACACCCCACACCAAAAGGGAACATTTCCTGATATTTTATGCTCAGAAGTTATCCTATTCAACCTCTATTTGGACCAACAGAAGGAAAAATAGATTAGTAAGACAGGAAAGGTCAAAAGGAGGAGAGAAATTCATCTGAGGGTGGCCAGCCTATCAGACAGGTAAATGGTGAAGATAGTAAACAGAAGAGTGTCATGATAGAAGTTTCTGCAAGCAAGATTGTCCATTAACAGTGCGGCAGGACATATCCACCTTCCTGTCCCCAGAAGAGGATGGAGCTAGGCCCACCCTCACCATAGCTCCATCTCAGGGTCCCTTAGTAGTATTGCAACACTTTTAACTATTTGTTAAACCTAAATCACAACCATACTTATACCCTGAGACTAGTCTGTACCTCCCTTGGTACATATTCTAGAAGAAGAGTCTACTGTAGCAGTTTTCTGTTGCCTTCTAGCTCCCTCTTCTCAGCTAGTTTGTTCTTCATCTGACAACCAGTAACATATTCTATTTCATTCATATGTTACAGAAACATTGCACCTGAATTGTTCACTAAGTCTATCATTCTATCCAGCATGTATCTATGGTTTTCTGGGGTCTTTTCACTGACACCCAGATCTAAGTAGTTGTTCTAGATAGGACACTGGCTTATCTCTTGGTACCCCCTAACCTACGTTGGTGCTTCCCCCTTCCCCATGGGTGCCATCTCATCTGGCCCTCCCACCTTTGGGTTACATGTCCCATGTGTATCACAGGTATCTTCTGGCACACAGCTCTCTTTTCCATATACACAACTATGTGCCTATACATTCCTGGTCAGTAGAAGGCCAAGGTTCTCTTTGCTAATACCTCCTCATGGCTCAAAAGCTTGGCGTTATAGGAGCAAGCATTCTCCATCACCTCCTCTCCATAAGCAATTAGTACCACAATTCTGGCATTATCTTTTTTGTATGGGGGTTGGGCTTAACATGATAAAGGGTACCCTGCCTTTTTTATCACTGCCACAATGGTTTCACCCTCCTACCACAGGTACCCATGTCACCTCCCTTATCCGAGATACAGCATGCCAACTGGGCCACATCTGGATCTCCTGCTTGTAACTTCCCCCATTCAGGACCTGAGGTACTGACAATGGCATTTACAATTGACTCTATCTCAGATCATTGTCCTACATTTTGCACAAGAAAAATGATTAAGTAACAAATTCCTCCAAAGTTTATTTTTAAAAGGAACATTAACAGACTTAATGTGGAAGCATATAATAAAGAACTGGAATTGGCTGATTGGACTAAAATAATGGACTCTTCTGCCCTTGATCATAAAGTAGACCAATTTACAAACTATGTAGTTGAATTATTTAATAAAAATACCCCAGTGACAAAATGGAGGGTAAAGGGTAAATATTCACCATGGTTAAAAAAAGACCTGATTTGATTAAGCTTAGGGAATTAAAAGAAAGTACTATTTGAAGGTTAGGGACACTGAATCTTTGAGGCAGTATAAAACCTACAGAAACAAAGTAAAAAAAAAATAGTAGAAGCTAAAGCCCAATACTTTAAATCCAAACAGCTACTAAATCTGAAAGACCCTACAAAGTTCTGACATTCCTTCAAACATATTTACAATCCACAGGAACCTAGAGGTATTAAGGGACTTAGGGAGGATGGGATTTTGATCTCAGATGGGTTAACTATGGCAAATATCCTTAATAATTTTTTGGTCTCTAAAACAGTCAATGGGGAAGTTACTAAGCCAGCCAAGGGGATCGAAGAACACACAGAAAGGGACAATAAACAATTATATTTTTATTTTTCTGAGCTTGAGGAATCAGAGGTTCTAAACTGTTCTTAAAACTGAAGGATGGTAAGGTAGGAGAAAGTGACATGATTTTGTCTACTTTATTAAAACATCCTTCCCCCATGTGAAAAGTCCGTTGGTGACATTATTTAATTTATCACTGCAACAGGGTATTTTTCCAGCTCTGTGGAAGGATTCCATTGTGGTTCCTTTTTATAAGAGCAGTGATGTATCTGCTATGTCAAATTACAGGCCCATCTCCCTGTTGTCTGAGACTGGCAAACTACTGGAGAAATGTGTTCACCAGCAAATCCAGGTGTATTTACAAGAAAATGACATCCTTCTTGAACAACAACAACATGGATTTCGTGCTGAACGATCTACTGCGACAGCGCTGGCCAGGTTCACAAATGCTATACTGGTGGCTGCAGAGGAGGGTAAGGCCACCAGTGCAGTCTTCGTGGACCTGGCCAGTGCCTTCGATATGGTAGATCACAGGATTTTATTAAATAAACTAGAGAAATTGAGAATTAAAGATGTTCAATTAAACTGGTTTGCAAATTATTTGTCAAAACATACCCAAAAAACTAAGGTTAATGATTTCTTGTCCCAACCCAGAGGATTATTAGCTGGGGTTCCTCAAGGATCAGTGCTTGGTCCCCTTTTATTTTCTATTTTTATTAACGATTTACCCCCTTCCTTTACAAATGTTAATAGCTTACTGTATGCAGATGATACTGTATTTTGGATATTAGGAGTAAATTGTAGCGAAATACAGGATTCTCTTCAAAAATGTTATAATGTATTTTCCAATTGGATTTAGTCAAACAAATTGGTCATTAATGAAATTAAAACCAATGTTATGTTATTTGGTTCTTCAAAAAAACTTCAGAAGATTGATTTCCTACAAGTAACTGGACCTGCTGGTGATCTTCTTCCCATAGTTACTATGGTCAAATATATGGGTTTGTATTTGGACTCAAATTTGAGCATGGTTCCTCATTTAGAAAAAGTAGGCACTAAATTACATCAGAAGCTTGGTTTTCTTTATAGAAATAGTACATTTTTGTCCACAGAGGCTCGTGACATCATAGCGAAACAGGTACTATTTCCAACATTAGAATATGGAAGTGTTAATTTTACAAACTGTATTCAGTTGTTTGAGTCAAAATTTAAAGATTTGTACAATGACGTTTGCAGATTTGCATTACATGTTTCAGTCAGAACCCATCACTGTCAGTTATACAGTAATTTTGGGGTTCTTTCCCCAATTAATCATTTGAAATGTATACTAGGGAATTTTGTATTTCTGATAAAAGGTCAGGGAGTCCCAATAATTTTATCCAAACTTATAGTAAGAAAAGGGCAGAGATACTAGACAAAACTGCGTAAACCAGTATGTTGTTCCAGCCTACAAACTTCAAATGAGTAGGAAGGCATTTTCTTGGTATGCACCTTCATTTTTAAATGAATTTGGAGATGTAATTCAAAAAGCACATTCAGAATCTCACCTTAAACATTTATTGTTAAAGAAACTTTATTTTGATACTGTTTGTAATTGTGACTAATGTATGGATTTTTTGTATAAATATCATTTTTTGTTGTAATGTTTTGTTATATGTCAGGTGTGGCTGAAAAAGAGCTGTGCCCAGTCCATTTCCTGGTTAAAAATAAAACAAACAAACAAAAAAACAACAGTAACATTTTCATTTGTAACATAAGTCCCTTCAGCCCTAACGGCTTCTTCAGTCTTGCTAGGAGTCTTCACCCCAGGAGACCAATAGACTGTCCCATCCTTACCTGGTGACTTCTCTCATGATTCCTCCTTGATTGGTTAACATCCTGGAAACACCAGCAGTTCTGGAACAACTAATGGCCATCTTTCTAGTAGATGGTCCTCTTCCTCCAGGTCCCATGACTCCTGGTCCTCATCTGGATCTATTGCCACCTCCACGCAACTCTCCACCCAGATTCTCTGCCTCCTTCTGACTCTGGTCCACCTCCAACCATCGTACTAGCTCCACCATCTGGTCTCCATCTGTCTCCCATAGTGCCTCACCCAGGTCACTGGCTCCAGTGGTCCTCATCTGCTCAGGCATTGGTTCTGGTGCCATACACTCATCTGCCCGTGTCCTGCAACACCAGGTTTGGCATCCCAGGCTGAGCTCCCCCTGTGTACCTGTGGACGTTCAGCCAGTATCCCACTTCTAACATCAACTGTAGTGGGGTTGAGATAGTCAGTATACAATAACAAGCAGACTATCAGACTTAGTGCATAAAAAGTGTCATCAGACACTTATCATTTGAAAATAAATGATAAGTGTCTTCAATTTTAACTCACTAATCTATTAATCTGCCTCTCACTGTATCCTGACTATCCCAATCCCACTACAATTGGTGGCATTGGTGGGATACAGGCTGAACATCCACAGGTACTTTTTGCTCCTTTCTGTGTCTGTGCCCACAAGAGAAGAACGTGTGAGCGTGACATTCCCAGATAAGGGAACACAGTTTTTCAATTGAACAGTACTGAATACACAGTGCCATACTGTCCTATATGTCACACCTACCTTGGTATGCTTCTCGGTTGTTGCTGTACACCTAAACTTCTCCAGACATATTGACGCCATCCAAAAAAAATTGCACCCCAAACTTGATGCCCTGTTCAGGAACAGTAGTTGTATCCCCTCTACAGTTCGGCATGAACTTGTTCAGAAGATGATCCTGCCCATCTTTGACTACTGTGATGTAGTCTATGGTGCTGCTCCCAAGTCCTCCTTGGCCAGACTGGATACCTACCCTCTTCAATTCCTTCTGCTGTTTTGCCCTTGATGCTCCCTCTCACACCCACCACTGTGATCTCTATTGTGCCCTATCTTTCCCCTCTTTTACAAACAGACAACTCTCCCACTGTGCTAAATTCACCTCCAAATACTTGCTGAGTGAAATCCCTTCCTACCTCTTCCCCTCATTTATAACACTCCCCACTCCCTCTCACTCTCTTAGATCATCTGACTCCCATACTCTGGAGTCACCCTCATCAACCAATCTGGTTACTCTCATTGCCTACTAAAAATGTGGAATTCCCTCACCCCTCAAATTCATCACTCATCCTTCTACTACTCCATCAGCTCTGCCCTTAAAAACTTCCTTGCACCTAGCTGTTCCTGCTACAACCCTCTCTAACTCCCCTTCTAAGTCCCTGACAAACCCTACACTTCTTCAGTACCCATGCAGTGCCCCCACTGCAACTCCACCCCACCTACCTAAAAAACAGCATTCCTTCCCTTCCCCCTATTCCTTCCCTTCAGACCTTCCATTGTTCTCTTACTGTGATTTCTCAATAATCCAACGTTGTACCAAGGGCCATTCCCTACCCTATCTTCACACCATTAACCCAACTCTTCCCTCCACTTCTCCACGTCCTGAAGGGCTAGGATTCAGCCTCTCTTATCATAGAAACATAGAAAGTGACAGCAGAAGAGGACCTCGAGTTCCATCTAGTCTGCCCATGTTCTTTTTTCTATCCCCCTCCTCACTTACCCCCTCATTTGTATTATACCTTTCTGCTTATCCCATGAGTTCTTGAACCCCACCACTGTCTCAGCTGAGTAGGCAAAGGACCAGTCTGGCTGGGACAGTCTTCTTCACTGACAACTCCCTGATGAGGGATCTGATGTGTTCCACTCTGTCTGTGGGAAGGAAAGCTTTCCCTCTGACGGTGTCCAGAACTGCTCCGATAAACTGCAGCTTCTGGGATGGAACCAGGCATGACTTCTCGTAGTTGATGAGAATGCCCAGAAATTGAGACAGAGACTGGGTGCAGTGGATGGCAGCCATCAAGGCCTCCCTGGAGGGCACCATGAGAAGCCAGTTGTCCAGGTATGGGAACACGTAGTGGTTCTGTCTCCTCAGAGACGCGGCTATGACCGCCATGCACTTCATGAACACGTGAGGTGCCAATGACAGCCTGAAGGGAAGAGCTCAGAACTGATAATGGCGGCCCTGAAACTCGAAGCGCAGGAACCTCCGGTGTGCCTGAGCAATGGGAATGTGCAGGTAGGCATCCTGCATGTCCAAAGATGCCAGAAAGGTGCCCTGCTTCAGCATGGGAATTAGGCCCGGGAGGGTCACCATGTGGAAGTGTTTGTAAGCGACCGAAAGGTTGAGGTCGCTGAGGTTAAGTATTGGATGGAGGTCCCCTGTTTTCTTTGGAACCAGGAAGAAGTGAGAATAGTACCCTAGTCCTCTCTGGTTCTCTGGAACATGCTCTAAGGCTTCCTTTTCCAGAAGTGCGAGCACTTCCTGCTGTATGAGCAGGGCATGCTGACCCAAATAACGAGAAAGCAGGGGAGGTCTTGTAGGTGGGCTGCCTACAAACTCTATGTAATGGCCTTTTTTGACCACCTGCAGAACCCACCTGTCGGTGGTGATCGATTGCCACCCTGGAAAGTGGTGTGCGATGCGACCCCCGACTTTCTTTTCCCGTTGATCCTGAGGAGAGGCAGGGGCTGGGAAAGAGTCATGCTGTGGCAGCGTTTGACCCTGCAGGCTGGGCCAACTTTGATAATCGTTGGCCTTTGCCTGGGGATGACTTGGCCTGGGCCTTGCGTGAGAAAGTGCCCCTCTGCTGCTGACCGGAATGTTGCTGTTGTCTTTGTAGCCAGGCACAGAAACGGCTCTGGTTCCTATGAAAGGAACTAGGCCGAGACCTGTACATAGCTTGTACATATTGGACTGCCTTCCCTGCATTCTGGAGTTTAGTGATTACTCTTTCAGAGGCTTCACCAAACAGGACCTCGCCATTACAAGGGACATGTAGGATGTTTTTCTGGATGTCCAGGGTAAATCCGGAGACATGGAGCCAAGAGTGTCTCCAGAGACAAATGCTTGAGGCTGCAGCTCTGGCTGAAGAGTCCACAGAATCATATGCAACTTTGAGCACTTGGGTCCCCACATCTGAACCCGTGCAGAGGAGGTTCAAGAGCTTCTCCTTGTGTTCACCATCGTGCATCTTCTCAACCAGGTCCTGACCCTGTTCCCACAGGGCGTTCTGAAACTGAACCATATGGGCAAGATAGTTCAGTGACCTGATGGTGCAAGTAGCAGCTGCATACGTGCGCCTTCCCAGGATGTCCAATTGCTTGGATTCCTGATCCAGTGACTGGGTGATCAAATGCTGAGGTCTCTGAGACCGGTCATGTGAAGCAGTGATGACCAGGGAATCATCCAGAGGGTGGCTCACCAAATACTGGTCCTCCCTAGGGGCCTTGTATAGGCGGTCAGCCTTCTTTGGCACCGCAGGAGTGGAATGCAGATGTTTCCACGTGGCCTTGGTGGCGTCCGTGAAGGTATCCACCAAGGGTGGCACTACCACAGGCTTCGGGTCTTTTTGCCGAAGGTAATGGACAAGGCGTTGTCGCTCAGGGTCAAGCTCCTCAGCATCCCACCCCATGTTCTCCTGGATGTGCCTCATGATCTCAGCAAAGGAGGGACCATCTGGAGGAGACCTGGGTAGGTCATGTGGGTCAGGAGAGGGAATGCTGAGAGGAGACTGTGATCTGAAATACTCTGAAATATCCGACCTGGAATCCTCCCCGATGGAGTGTTCCAGCGTCGTCTGGGTCTCTTTGGGCTGGGTGACCCTGAGGGGGACCTGGAGGGAGGCCTTCTCCTGTCTGAAGATCTACCCCTAGGAGGTGGCATCTGCTCCTTGGGGGAGGGAGGTTGTCCTACAGGCCCCTTAGGTGGAGGAGTGGGCGTTGGCGGTGAAGGAGTAGGTGAAGGAGGTGTAGCAGGAGGAGGACGTGCGGGGACCACATCTTTGTCAGCGTGGCTCAGTTGGTAGCACATCCGCCTCTGGACCAGAAGGTCGTGGGTTCTCGTCCCACACTGGGATTGGACTTGCACCTAAAAATTGCTGGCATCCGAGTGCAGTATTGGGGGGTGCTGTACTGCTGGGGTGTGCTGTCCTTCAGATGAGACGTTAAACCGAGGTCCCTTCTGCCCATCCTGGTGTTGTCCTGGTGGGTGTCCAGGTGGAAGTAAAAGAACCCAGGGCACTCTTCGCAAAAAGAGTAGGGAACATTCCCGGTGTCCTGGCCAACATTCCCCTTCCCATAAACTGGTTCATGCAATTATCCAGGCTGTGTGTGGGTGATGATGTGCGATATGGCCGCCACCACACATTCAGTCACTTCACTACCAGTCTAGCATTGCTTGTAAAGCACTTTGGATGTATGAAAAGCGCTATATAAATGCTGATTCTTCTTCTTCTTCTTCTTTCTTGATGGTGTCCCACCAGAAGCTAAAAAGCTCCTTTACCTCCACAAGATTCATACCCGACGATGGGCCTGGCACCGGTGGCCTGTCGCCAGGGTCGGGCGTCGGGTCCCCGGGGGTCTCCTGCTCCAGGGAAGGTTCCCTTGGGAGCCTGGCATCTCTGGTGTCACCTGCCTGGTCTTTGGGCTGTGTGGCATCCTCCTCAGTGGAGTCCCTCTGACCAGCATCTGCCGGTGATGGAGATGCGGTCTTCTTCTCCTAGTTAGCCGATGTCGGTCCCCTGGCTGACATCTTCGTAGGTGAACTCCTGGCCGGCGACGGGCGTCTGGGTGTCGTCGGCTCCTGTGAGCGCTGATACTGTTTGGCCGACATCTGGTGGGCCAACATCGGGTCCGACATCCATTTGAGGGACATCAGGTCTTTAGTTTTGCGGGGCACCAGATCCGAACTTCGGGGTGGCTGGGAGACTGACCTAGTGTCAGTATCCCAGTGATGGGAGGAAGATTTATGGTGCTCACTTGACTTTGATAAGGCCTTTGAAGGTGTAGAGGAGGCCGAGGGCCTCGAAGTCTTCAGAGGTTGGAGAGAGGAAGAACCACTATAGGACCTGACCTGGACCAGGGGAGGTTGCGACTGAGCCCTGGAGGGAGAGCGGTTCAATTTGGAGCCGGAGCTTCGGGAGTCTGAGGCCCTTGCAGGAGACCTGGACCTCACCTTTTCCCAGTGCTTGTCCTGGTGTTTATGGGATTTGCTTGAAGGCTCTCCCAGGGAGGAAGGTTCCTGGTCCATGCTCCACAAGAGTGGTAGCAGGGAGGAGGCGGGGAACTACAGACCGGTCAGTCTTACCTCAGTAGTGGGCAAGATTATGGAGGCACTCCTTAAGGAAAGGATAGTGCAACACCTGGAATCCATAGGGGCACAGAATCCAAGACAGCATGGGTTTACAAAAGGAAGGTCCTGTCAAACTAATCTCATAGATTTCTTTGACTGGGTAACCAGAGTGGTGGACCAAGGGGAGCAGTTGATGTCGCCTACCTTGACTTCAGCAAAAGCTTTGACACTGTTCCACATAGAAGATTGATAAATAAGCTGGGTAGGCTCGGGTGGTCAGAAGTTGGTCAACTGGGTGGCAAACTGGTTGACGGGCAGAAAACAGAGAGTGGTGGTAAATGGTATACAGTCAGAAGAGATGCAAGTCACAAGTGGGTACCTCAGGGATCAGTCCTGGGGCCAGTCCTCTTCAACATCTTCATTAGTGACCTTGCAGATGGACTAGAGAGTAAGGCTTGTCTGTTTTGCAGATGACACCAAGATCTGCAACAGAGTAGATGATCCAGATGGGGTGGGCAGAATGAGAAGAGATCTGGATAAACTAGCAGAATGGTCAGAAGAGTGGCAACTGGGATTTAATGCAAAGAAGTGCAAAATCATGCACATAGGGAAGAGAAACCCTGAAGCCACCTATAGGCTGGGAGGGGAGTTGCTAGCAGTCACAAAGGAAGAAAGAGACTTGGGCATCATCATCACTGATGACCTAAAATCATCCAAGCAGACCTCTAAAGCAGTAGGTAAGGCTAGGGGGTGTTAGGGTGTATTAGTTTGGGTATCACAAGTTGTAAGAGGGAGGTAATAATCCCTCTGTACAAGACATTGGTTAGGCCCCATCTGGAGTACTGCGTGCAGTATTGGAGGCCACACCTTCACAAGGACATTAACCAAATTGAGGCAGTCCAGAGAAGGGCAACCAAAATGGTGCAGGGACTGCATCAGAAGACATATGAGGACAGATTAACGGAGCTCAATATGTATACCCTTGAGCAAGGGAGGGAGAGAGGTGATATGATCGAGGCATTCAAACATCTTAAGGGCATAAACAAGGTGAAAGAGTCTAACATGTTTAAATATAAGAAAAATAGCAGGACAAGAGGACACAGCATGAGATTAGAGGAGGCCGATTAAGGGGGAATGTGAGGAAATTCTTTTTCACAGAAAGGGTGGTGGATGCATGGAATGGCTTACCACAAGAAGTGGTGGCTATGAATACAGTGCAGGGCTTCAAACAGGCATGGGATAGGCATAAGGGAGCAATACAAATGACTATGAATAGATAGGCCACTGACAGAGCAAAGGCCAATGGCACATTTATAAGGTAGAAAAAGAAATGGGCAGACTGGATGGGCCTTGCGGTCCTTATCTGCCGTCAACTTCTATGTTTCTATGTTTCTATGCTTTTCAGTTTCTCTTCCAGGAGAAACGCTTGGAGTGCCTTCTGACGGCGGATCCTGGTGTGGCTGTTAAAACCCTGGCAAAAGGAGCAGGCCTTGGTGTCGTGGTCCAGGCCTAGGCAGTGCACACAGGATGAATGGAGATCCTTGAAGGGGATCTGTTTGCCACAGGTGCACTTCGTGTGGTGACCCTCTAAGGATGGAGTTGGAGAGGACATCAGTTGATCAAATCCAAAAAGAAGACAAAAATTGTAGTTCTGCAGTTGTCACACACTAGAAAGGAGATGACATGCCTTTTTTAAGGCAGTTGAGAGGCGTCTAAAGCTTGTGGTTGTGGCCGAGCCATAAATAATGAGACCATAGTCTATTACAGAGATCACAGAGCTCAGGACTGCAACCTTCAAAGCTTCTGGCATGAGGTGTTGTCTGTGTTTGTAGAAGAGACCAAGCCACGTATTAGCAGCTCTAGCTACATTATCTACGTGAGGTCTATAGGACAGATTAGGGTCAAGCTGTATCCCTAAGTATTTGAAGGACTGCACCTGATCTAGAGTGTTCCCCTGGGTGGTGGAGATAGCCAAGTGGTGTAGCTTGTGTGGGTTATGAGAGTTGCAGAAGAGCATAGATTTGGTTTTCTTGTTATTGAGGACCAGTTTATGATTAAGAAACCATGTCTCTACAGAACTGAAACCAAGTTGAAGGTTGTGTTGAAGAGCTGCAGGATCTTTGTGAGTGGAGAATACAACAGCATCATCAGCATATAGTATGATCTGCTCAGAGCAGTGGTAAAGGAGGGAGTTTAAGAAAAGGCTAAAAAGGAGAGGGCCCAAAATGGATCCCTGTGGGACACCCGAGCGAACAGGCAGGGTGTCAGAAAGAGCATCAGTAATTTTTACTCTCTTCGACAGGTTTTCTAAGTAGCTTTTAAACCAGAGAGAAAAGTCAGCTGATAGCCCAGCATTCAGTAGTTGGTCAATTAGCAGTCCATGGTGTACTGTATCAAAG